>JAWWNH010000066.1:39362500-39962500 GCA_034641385.1 Darevskia mixta
GCTGTTGGCAATACTTCAGCAGTGTTTGCATAAGGAGATCCGGTTGGATTGGAATTGGCCACTGGACCTGTGACATTAGCATAACTGATATTGAGACAGCTTCCACTCTGTGGATCCTCTTGTATCTTCTGGATGATAAGTTCAACAGCTTTTCGGTTTTGTTCAGGTTCTCCGCTTACAGTGACAACCCTCTCTTGCAAGTTGATCCCATCAGGTTTCTGGGAAAGCTGTACCCAAGCCCCTGACTGCTCCATTATAGCCTTGACTGTAGCACCTCCCTTCCCTATTATCAGACCTGCTGTGCTGTTGGGAACTATAATCTTTACCTGTAATTAAACAAAAAAATATGAATAATACTACTGCTTTGCACATTCAACATACTTAATATATTTTGCTACCTGAAACAGGCAGAAGAACTGAAGCAGACATAAGACAGAATTAGGAAACAAGTCATGTTCAACAAGTTTTTACATATATTCTCAGATAAGGTAGAATGGATTCTGAAAGAATTTTGGCATCACAGACAAGGAAAACCCTTTAATTATTGAGTGAAATATTTAGACAAATCAACATATTATTAGGAAAATATTGACATTTTCCCCATCTTCTCATTTGCAGTATTCTTCCTTCATATTTGAGTTGATCAGACAACATCTGTGATGGCATCTGCTTCAAATATACCTTTGGTAATATATATATTTTAAATAAAACAGACAAGAATATACATTCTAAATCTGACTATTCAAATAAATAGCTTAAAAAAACCTAGACTTCAATAGGCAAAGCAAGGCACCCATGTGGCAGGACAATTCCTCTAATCTAGTAAATATCTCCTTCTCTCCTATATATATGTGTTCATGTTCATGTCTACATTCTGGAGAGTAAAATAGTATGCATTTTGCAATAAAATGTATTACTCATCTGAGGAAAAATTCATGAGTCTGTTTGAAGAAAAAATAGTGAATTATGTAATTTCTCATGTTTTATTACGGTTGCAGGAATTTTTTTATACTGGTTCAACCAATGTACTTTTTACTCCCAGAACTGAAGTTGTTTCCAGTGACAGAATTTCACCGACTTCTGTATTTGACTTCAGTAACAAATATCTAAAACACATTTTATGTACATTTCCTTGGAAGTAAGTCCCATTCAACACAGTGGGGATTTACTTCTGTATAAATCTGCAGAGGATTGAGCTGCAAATGTCATACATTTTTTTTAATTCAGCAAGGGATTTAGATACTTGGCTGGATCCAGCATACCTTCCTGCAAAAGAGGAGTTTTCTCCATTGTAGAAAGGTTTTTCCTCCGAGAGAGGAAGCTTCTCTGGGTTCAACCTGCTACTTCTAATTGATTATTTCTGACTGGCTGAATAAAACATAGCAATTTTAAAAATATCACTTTCTACTATTTTCTACACAACACACTATATACTGATACATGGCCACTATCTTAAGTTATTGCATCTCAGACTGAATAATAACAGTGAGCAACTATTAAATATGTAAATAAAGGTATTTTAACCATAGCCACTACAATTACTCATAAGTCATAATCTATGACAGTGCAATCCTACAAATGTCGACTCAGAAGCCCCACTCTGTTCAGTGGGACTTGTTCCCAGATAAATTACAGAACTGCACCCTATATTAACCATAGCCAACTTGTTTCAAGTGGATTTAGCCACAACCTAATTGGATTGGGAATACAAATATTTTCATCATGTAGCTGGTTATTCAGCTTCTTTTTTCAATAATTCTTGCTCTGTTCTATAACCTTATTCTATGGATTTCTCTCCATCATTGCAAATATGAGACTATTTTTTTTCACAGTAATCTACTACTGTCACACTTATAAATGGCTTATACTTTGCAATTTACCACACTGGAATGCCCCCATCCACCTTAAATTAACTTGAAGCAGTAGTTTCTAGATTAAAACAAAATAAAATATCCAAATGATCTGAGCATGAATAAAAATGCCAGATGTCAAGCTTAGAAAATATTGACAATATAAGGATATATACTCAATCCAGACACAATTATCTACATCCATCTATTGATTTGTGTGTGTGGATCAGGTTTGCTACATTCAGAAAAGCTGACTAAAGTGGTAAACTTCACATATTCAGTGAACAGCAGTGCACATCAAACACAACTATTCACAAATGTGTCCCTACTATGTGCAGACTAACAAAAGGTTTTCCTTTTGGAGCTTTAGGAGAGAAAGCATTTCGCCCGAGTATTAAGAATTATTGGTGATAAAAGATTTTCACATGAAAGCTGGAGTCAGCTTGTTTTCTGCTTCTCCAGAGGGTAGGACCAGAAGCAAAGGCTTCAAATTACAAGAAAAGTGTTTTCGACTAAATATTTTGAATAAGTTTTTGATGGCAAGAGCTGTTCGACATTGGAACTCACTACCTCAAAAGGTGGTGGACTCTCCTTCATTGGAAAGGCACACTGGTGGGTCCTGGCCCACTGTTTGAGAGTTATTATTTTTACCTGAAGAACTTTCAGCCAAAGCGCCTAGAAGGTGCCTGGGGCCAAGAAGGCTGGACGCCTTTGCGAGCTGTTGGGCAAGAGAGGTCAAGCAGGAAAATTCCCTGCACCGATTGGTGCATTTCTAAGGTGGTGAAAGTGAGTGGGCAATACTTGATCCCAATTTAAGGGACAATCTGCCTTCCCACCAGCCTCTCCATTTGCAGCAGCACCCTCTCTCCCTCCCTGTCTCCCAGTGTGCTTCGGGGTCGCCACTAGGGGGTCACGTAGGAATTTTCCCCAATCTGCATTTGGGGTCACAGATTGGGTTTGTGCCTACTTCACACTGAACAGCAGGGCAGAGTGCTAGATGGTATTATTATTATTATTATTATTATTATTATTATTATAAACCGCCTTATACCCGGAGATCTCAGGGTGTTGTTTAAATAGATTATTCTTCTTGATTTGATCACTTTTGGCAGTTCAGGTGCGGGAAAAGAAATAGCTTGGTTTAGCCTGGTGGTGCCCTTTAGGCACCTTTCAGGTGACGGGTCGGTTTGAGGCCCACTTCTGGGACTCCACCATTCAGAGGGTGAGATAGGGGCCTCCTTTGAGGCCAAATTCTCTCATCCACCTGGAGTTCTGCGGTCCCGGAGGCTGGAGATGAGATAAGGCCTCCCTTCTCACCTTCAGGGTGTGGCTGGGAATTGGGGCAGGCTAGGAAGCAGTGCCCCAATTCCTTAGGCAAGGGCAGGTTGCCCAACGGCTACAGTTATACAGTTAAGTTAGTTCTCCCTCCACTGATTTCAATTTAAGGTCTAAATAAAAGTGGCCCAGTTCAACCCCATCTTATGTGTCTGCCTCTTTATTTGCCTATCAGGGCACAATGTCACCACTGCCAGTTTTCTTGCTTAAAATGTTTGCATAAAACCCCCAAAGCTCTAGACTTTGAAGTGATATAAACATGTAATTAAAGAAAGAAAAATACTTTCTCTAGACAACCTCTATAGCTTGTCTTTATTTTTTAGTAACCTTGAAAGGAAGAGGCTATTGAGCCTGCACAATATATCTATATCGGATGTGTATAAGTGCACATACATCATTTCCTAATATGCATTGCACATTATGCACATTTGTCCAAATGCATACACCTATCCTTCCTGGTATAATAAACATGCTTTGAATAGAGAAGAGGAAAACCTACGTTGATGCATACTTTTAATATCATTCCAATCTTTCATTTGTTTTTATTTTGTAGTCTAAAAGCCTTATGTACTTCACACATTAATGTTTCATAGAGTTCAAATTACATTTGCAGGAACAATTGATGTATTCTGAATAGCTTCATTTATGTGTTTCAATTCTGTCTAATATTAAATGTGATTGTCTGCTCATTGAATTATACAATATACAATCCAATATAGAAAATGGATACACATATTTTGGGTTACAAAACGTCAATAGGAAGGTTTAGAAGATCTCAAACAAGGTAGCAATCCTAGACATTGAAATTAATAAAAGACACGCATAGGATTGTGCTGGAAATCATTAAGCAGTAAGTTTTGGCAAATGCAGATAAATCTGTATAGATTTAACGGCATTCTATCTAATAATATTCAATTAGTTAAATTCTTTAAATTCTTAGAACACTTTTAGAAAACTGGATTAAATTTCCACCTACCCAAGTATGTGTACAGTGTGTGTGTGTGTGTGTGTGTGTGTGTGTGTGTGTGTGTGTGCTTTTGCTTTTATCTCTCAAAGTAGTAGAGACAGGTTTGGTGGAGAAGTTGGCTAGACCAGGCCTCAGTTCCAGGTCCCATGAGGTCAAACAAATGGGCTTGAGACATGGTGTAAGTAACCAACCTCACTGGCCCTGGGCAGTATCTGTGGTGAGCTATGATAGACATCCTACTTCAGGCTTTGCAGAATGAGCTGGTTGTCCATGGGATGGGAAATTGACATTTTTTTGCTTCTCATTCTCCGATTGAAAGAGGAATTGTTTTGGGGTACTATGCAACACCAGATACAGCGGTACATGTTTCAGGTTTGGTCAGCTTGGCTTCATTTCTGAAAGATAATTAGGTGACAATTGGCAGGTTCAGCGCAGGTGCACGAGAGAGAAGAATGTAAGTGAAATGGGTGAGAATTTCTGATGCAACCTGAATGGAGAAGTGTGGGTTATTTAAACCAGCATGTCAAAGTTCACAAGCTCAATGTGAGGGGGAGAGGGGGCACAATTGGGAAAAGTGGACTCAGTGACCTTCCTCCAACCCTTCTAAATGTATCAGTGGTAATAATAGTGTTATGAAAATACTTAGGAAATGGTGATGATCATGCATGCAGAACCTCTTTAGGAGGCCTTTAATGAGGACTACTAAGCCAATATTTGGAGCCACAGTTGAGTCACCCAGTCAAGGTAGTTACCGAGTCACATTGGTAGCTGGGATAATTAGACTGAGGACCAACAGGCTGACAGCTATATAAAGTTGCACATTAGCATTTGTAATTGATAAAGATTATAATGCTATTTGAATCCATATTTGGGACTCATGGGTAGGATTCAACATTCTGTTATATATTTTACACCCCAAAGACTCACACTAATAGTATTTAATTCTACTTTCCCTAGGCAACAGACTGTTACTCTGAGACCCATCATCTCCTGCAGCCACTATCGGAATGAATGCTTCAGCAAAAGCTTTTCCTACAAAAACTAAGGAAGAATTAATAGAAAATGATCTCATACCACATGACTTCCTTGGACACAAGCTGAATCTTTAGAGAGCTCAATCCATTAGCTTTATGGCTGCTGTGTGGCACCAGTGGCACAAAGTATTTCTAAAAGATATGCTCTAGTTCAACTAAAAGTAATTGAGTTGAATAGAGAGATTACAGTGTAGAATTATATGGCCTATGTTTATCCAAGAAGATGATTTAAAATGGTACTTATTGGCTATTAAAACCTGTTGCTCCATGACTAAGACTAAGGGGGATATAAAATCTTTCAAAAGACTGTTTTTTTTTTGTTTTGTTTAAATACATCATGATCATCTCAGAACATGTAGAGGAGCAAATAGCCTGATTTATTCATGTATGTCTAAGTCTACATATGGATAACATTTTAGAAATTTAAAATATTGCTACCTAAAATGATACAAAAAATAAATTACAGTGGTACTTAGGCTGGTGATCTTTGAATACACAGTTCCTATTGCCTTCATCTGGAAAGGCACAAAAGGAATATTTTTGGTTTTCATTGATTAATGTTGAAGCCTTTATACCCGGGAGAAAATTCAAAATTATATTATATAATGTTAATATGAAATAAATAGCAAATAATTTGGCTGTTCATTTGGTTATGTAGAAAAGGATGCACAACTGCTTCAGATATTTGAAAATAGAAGGTAGACTATGCAGCTTCTAGAAGCATAGTATGTCTAGAAAATATTGATTCAGACTCAGAGACTTGCTTGTGAATGAATTAAGCTCTTTCCCCAGGTTACATTGAACCCATGGAGAGAGAAGGAAGATTGCAGACATCTGGGGCGGTAACTAGTAAACTATGGTTAACAGCATTGGTACAAGCCAATATTAAGCCATGGTGTGAAGCTGGTTTAAAAATGACTTCCTGGTTTGTTTGTTTGTTTGTGTTAAGAAGCATAGTGGAAAAGGCTTTTTCATATCTTAGGATATTAAACCACCTTAAAAGATTATTTTAAAACCACCTTAAAAGATTATGGAAGCACAATAGATTCCTATAGATCACTAAGAACCTGTAGCCCCGAACTCTCCTTAAAAGATTCTTTTGGTTTAATCCAATGTTTTGTGATTAGAAGCAGCCTCACACAATGGATATTTCTTTCTCCCTCCTGCCCTAAGCCTCTTTGTACCCCTGAAAAACTTCTCCAGAAGACACTGCTTTGCCTTTTAGAACAGCGGTTCCCAATTGGTGGTCCATGGACCCCAGGAGATCTGCGTAACCCACCCAGGGGTCCGTGGTGCTATTCACATCACAAAAACTACCATAGAGATGTTAACATTTTCAAAAGTAGGGGGTCCATAGCTTGGCTTTTGAAAAGCAGGGGGTTCAAAGTACTTAGGTAATCGGGAACCACAGTTTTAGAGTTTTGTGTCAGTTGATCAGATTGTATTTTCATTGCATCTTTATAACATCAGAGAATGATGCATTTAGCATATTAATAGGTATATATCAACCTATTTCTTATTTTCCTCTGGTTAAGGCAAGAAACTATTTGAATATGTAAATTCTGAATCGCTGAGTCACTAGTGCAATCTTTTTCCTAATATGTAATATGTTTGTGTCTTTTAAATTATTCTAATCTTTAGTTAAGTTGTTGTTCATGTGCTTATAATCAGAATTCTCATCCTACATCTACAAAATGAACTTGAACCCTCTTGAGAAATTACACAATGTTTCTATGGTTTCCACATCCTCTGTTTTAAAATTAGCAGCAAGTTTGGTCAATACTGATTTCTTCAAATGAATCATCTAGAAAACAAAGACATTTGGTTAACAATTATGTATTCTAAACTGATGAAGGGTTTTTATGACTAGTTCTACAAAGAGAATTCCATGCACCCTTAGTTTGGGTGATTATTAAGCTTTTCAAAAACACCTAAGAATATGAAGGTAGTAATGAGGAACCTGTGGACCTTCAGATACTGCTGGACTCCAATTCCTGTCAGCTCCAGCCAGCATGTCCGATGGTCAGGTATAATGGGATCTGTAGTCCAACAACATCAGAGAGCCAAATGTTCCCTATCCTGGCAGTAAAGCAATTTAGCAGGGGGGGAAATGTGGTTAGGCATTGATGCATCTAGGGTATTTCCCTGGAGATAAGCTGAGATAAAATAATGTACCATAGAATAATCACTGATTGGTGGTCTGTCATTGACCCTATATCCAACAGAGACGCCTAGGGAAAAACAGAGAAAGAAAAAAAGAATCACCACTGAAATGTATCTGGCTTTACTAAGGTTGCCTGGGAAAACACTTCATTATGGAAGCACAATGGACCCCTATAGATCACTAAGAACCTGTAGCCCCAAACTGTCCTAAAAAAAAGGTAAGTTATTTATCTAACATTCACAATAATCTAAGCATTTTCAGATTGGCTTCTTTGCTTAACTTCCCTGTACACCATTTCCTCATACTAGCCACTATAGAAACAATATGTGGGCATATTGGAATGAATTATAAAAAAGGATAAACTATGTTACCTAAGTGACTGTAGCTGTCAAAAAACAAGTACCTAGTGCTTGCTTCCCTCCTTGCTATGGTAATACCTGTATATGGAAACTGATCACATGTAGATGCCCTGATCATGTTGTTCATTTCCACACCAGAACAAACCCTCTCAATTTGTCTGCTTACAATTTCGTGGGAAAGAATGATGTGGTCAGGGTGTTCCAAATGTTCCAAGCTTCGTAGATTACTGATGTGGTGTGGTAATCTAATCTTACCAAGCAGGTCTTTTGGTGGGTTTTCAAAAGTTATTTAAGATCAGGGTGTAAGGATAAATTTCTATTACCTCTTAATTGGAAATATATTTCCATTGAAATCAATAGAACATAAAAAAGAAAACAGAGTAAGATTGTATACTCACACATATTTATGTGGCACCTTTTCTTAGAAATTTGAGTGATTCAGATTCTCAAAAATATTTTATTCTTATTTCCCTATGAATGGGGCATTAAGACAGAGATATATCAATGAAATGATGCTGCAAATGATAACATGCATTCTGAGTCTTAGATTTTGCAAAGCTACCATATATAACAAGTTAATGTATGCCATTAATGAATATAGAATGAATGTGGAATTAAAAATTCAACATGCAATCTACCGTAAGAACAATGCTGCTATAACTCTGGTTTAGAGATTAGAAATGGACTCACAGGGAAGAATTATATCAGTTGTATTGGAATCAGGTTTATGAATAGCTTGGGAAATGCTTTATAGCCTACTTACATTTTTTTATTTTAATAGGTTTGTCATAAACAATGTTAAATTTCATTAAATCATGCTAAAGCTGCAATCCCTTACCTGTCAATAAATCCCACTGAATTCAATTCTTGCAACATCTCTAGGAAGGCATGTAGAGCATTGCATTATAAACTTACAATCCTATGCATACTTTCTTGGGTGTAAGTGTCATTGAATTCAGCAGGACTTAGTGGTTCATAAGGTTTCATTTCTTACACATATTCCCCAACCCTTCCTGCAAGGCATACAGTGCAGATAACATATAATTCCTGCATGATTTGCTGTCTGGACAGCTTTCAGAAGCCAGCCCCCCAAAATTGATATTTACGGCTCAAACTAATTGCTTGAATGTTTGTTTAAACCTAAACACCAGTTTGGGACCTGGGAAAGGGCAGGGGGCTTTAATCTTTTGTGCCTTGCTGCATTCTGCATCTGAAGGCCCCTAGCCCCAATACACCGGTTACAATATTTGCATTGGAAGAAAAGCTTGCACTTACACCAATGCAATTCCAATTAAAAATGAAACTTTTCTTTCAGTGTTAACAGCAGGCACTGGAGGCTTGCTCTGAATCAGAAACATAATGCGGCTTGGGGTGGGGGATGAAAATGAGCCTGCCAGTTTGTTTAAAAAACTATTACCATGATTAATAATTGAATTAATGGCATGTTGTCCAGTTTGTGCCTAAGTCCTATCTATTTGCTAGTTTATGGGGAGCCAAGTGTGATGCCCTCCAGTTGTTGTTATACTCTGACTCTCAACATATCTGGCCACTGTTCATGTTGACTTGTGATGGGAGTTGAAGTCAAACATGGGGAGGGCACTACATACCCCTGTACTAATTATAACCCTTTTGAAGATGTAACTATTAAACTGCGTATTCGATGCAAATATAATTTTATGAAATTTGCTTTAAAACAGCTAACATTTTGCAACAAGTGGAAACAGAAACCAATGATTGATGATGTTGACTTGATTTTCAACTAAATTTAACAATAAGGTTGCAAAAAAATGAAAATGCTCTCGTTGGCCAGAACGGTTGGATGTCGGTGAAAAGTATGAATAGCTAAAAGTAGGGTTGCCGTATTTCAAGAGCTAAAAATAAAAAAGTTGTTGAGCCTTTTTAGGGCAATTGCCTCCCGCACCAGAGCCCAAGCCTGAACCAGAGCCAGAGCTTGAGCCCAGGTCACCCGAGCCCAAACCAGAGCTGCCTACGAACAATTTTTATATTAAAAAAAAAACCAAAATCCAGGACATTTGCTTTAAAACATAAAATTTCCCCCAGATGGGCATGTAGGACCCCCAAAAGAGGACATGCCCAGGAATTCCTGGACCTATGGCAACCCTACCTAAAAGGAAAGAGGTTCCTTTAACATGTGAAATTGCCAACAACAACATTCCTTGTATCAGAATCATAGGACAACTGAGCAGATGATTCCTGTTGGTGTGGCCTGTTCAGCAGAAATCCAACTGGCTAAACTGGTTTGGGGGAAAGGCGTGTCCTTTCCCTATATGAAATGCCAAAGACATGCTCAAACAGAAGGCAATGTTACCAAATTTGGGTTTAGAAATGAGCTAGAATAATTCCTTTTTGGAGAATGGAAGATCAGCCATTTCTATGATTTAGTGTTGGGTGTTTTGCAGTTTACTCCACTTTGTCTTCCACGCTTCCTCTCCTCACTCTTGATTCGGCTTTAGGGATCATTACATACTGAATCTCATTGGCTATGCATCATTTTGATGAAGATAAAAGAAAGCTTCCTTTTGTTACTTTGATGAGTTGTAGATTTTTAAAAAGGTGCTCAGCAGCACCAGGGTGACTGACCACCATTGTGAAAACCATAAACACAGGGAGAAGGAAGGAAGGAAGGAAGGAAGGAAGGAAGGAAGGATGGATTTTGAAAATCTGCCCAGCAAAACCAAGTATTTCCCCCCCCCCCCAAACATGTTCAGCTCTGCCATATTTGAAATGTGTTCTCCGAGTAAGATATTTCCAAAGTACGATGAGAAGTTAGGGGAGAGAGTAAAAGAAAAATAGAAAGTTAACACCATTAACTTCCAAACAACTCCTATGCTGGAACTGCTGTGCTGGGAATTGATGAACTCAGGAAACCAGATTTGGAAGATGAGAATTAACTTTGAATTGCAAATTTATATTGTAAGGGACTGCCTGTTTGTAGGACAAAAATGCAATCTTAAATTATAAATTATTTATAGATTAAATACTCATAAATCAACTCACAATATAAAGTCTTCACTATTGCTCTCACATACAAGCATATTAATTTGGACATTTAATATTACTGACAGCAGGGTTTTATTCCAGGGTCTGGGTTGTAAATGAGATCATATTTCAAATATCCATGTTAGAAACAAAATATGTCAAGGCATTCTAAAAGTAATCTTACTATCAGAATATGTTGGTTAACTGTTCAAAGGTATTTACCCACCCAGAATGTTCACAGATCACAATTTATACAAAACAACTCATGTTATTGTGTTTGTGAACTAAGTGCCACAGGTAAATATGTAATTCTTTGTAAAATTATAGTTCATACCATTTCAAAGTTTGCTCAGAATGGTATCCCTTGAGTAGGCGTGTTGCATTTTGTGACATGCATATAAATCAACAAACAACTTCTGTTCACTACAGAAGTTTGATAGCATGTGCCCATAAACTTTCCAGTTGCACCAAGTCAAAGCCAATCATGACTAGTGGCGCCCGCCCTGTGGAACGCCCTCCCTTCAGATGTCAAAGAGAACAACAACAACTACCAGACCTTTAGAAGACATCTGAAGGCAGCCTTGTTTAGGGAGGCTTTTAATGTTTAATAGATTACTGTATTTTAATGTTCTTTTGGAAGCCGCCCAGAGTGGCTGGGGAGACCCAGCCAGATGGGCGGGGTATAAATAATAAATTATTATTATTATTATTATTATAGCATTCTGTTTCCAAAGCCACACGGAAGCCAAAAAGCAGGACAGGAAGAATATAACCATCACCTGTCATTTGTCCCCAGCACCTGATATTCAGAAGTACATTGCAACTGAATGTGTTACTTTATTTACAGATGACTGCTATGAAGAGTCCATGGTAGAATAATTGCCACTTTTAAAGCCATTCCAGGCTCACCCCAACCAGGATAAAAGATGGGCTTGAGCAGTATCCTTCTTCCTTC
The DNA here is from genome assembly GCA_034641385.1 of Darevskia mixta. Classification (NCBI taxonomy): domain Eukaryota; kingdom Metazoa; phylum Chordata; class Lepidosauria; order Squamata; family Lacertidae; genus Darevskia; species Darevskia mixta. Next base: position 39,374,165 of record JAWWNH010000066.1, read on the forward strand.
AAACTGGTTTCACAACCAACTTTCTTCTACCCCTGACATGGGTGCACCAAAAGTGAGGAAGTGATTGTGAGGAATAATTTTGCTGCTGGAACGAAGAGACTTCTGGCAGCAGACCTTTTTCTTCATCCAAACACAGGGAAGTCTGCAACATTCAGTTAGCCCCTCCAGGGAATATTCCCTCCAGGAAATTTAGGATTGCTTCCTCAGATGGCCTATAACATGTGTGTGGGAACATTTTTCTCCATATGTTCCAGAAATATCAATCCCATCAAGGATGATGGGAGTTATAGTTCAGCAACATCTGGAAGTCCAAAATTTCCCCATTCCTGGGCTACAGCCATTTGTAGACTTAATGACCCATAAACTTGTCTAATCCTTTTAAAAAACCCTCATCTAAACTGATGGATTTTATATGCTTAGTAGGTGTTGTGTGGAACTTATTACCAAGCAAAATTTAGCATTATGAGAAAGGGTGTGTGTGTCTTACTGGGATCCTATTCTCATCACCTTGTGACTAATTTTAAAAAATGTCTATTTTGACTTCTTTGTTACTTTCCCCTCCTCTGAATTAAAACATCAAAGCACTTTAGCCTTTCTTCACAGGGAAAGTCACTTAAGCTTCCCTTGTGTACTTCACTGCAAAGGTGGATTCGGTCCAGTATACCTGAAGGAGCGTCTCCACCCCCATCGTTCAGCCCAGACACTGAGGTCCAGTGCCGAGGGCCTTCTGGCGGTTCCCTCACTACGAGAAGCCAAGTTACAGGGAACCAGGCAGAGGGCCTTCTCGGTAGTGGCACCCGCCCTGTGGAACGCCCTCCCTTCAGATGTCAAAGAGAACAACTACCAGACCTTTAGAAGACATCTGAAGGCAGCCCTGTTTAGGGAGGCTTTTAATGTTTAATAGATTATTGTATTTTAATGTTCTGTTGGAAGCCGCCCAGAGTGGCTGGGGAAACCCAGCCAGATGGGCGGGGTATAAATAATAAATTATTATTATTATTATTATTATTATTATTATTATTATTATTATTACCCAAGTATTATGTGCCTTAAGAAATTTGTGGGTTGCACATCAGATATTTTTGCTTTTCTATTTATATTTTTGTTCATTGGAAAAATGAAATGAAATCCAAATCTTAGAAAAAAATATTATGTGCTATATATAAGAATTCTCAAGTGCAATCCTACCCCCGTCACCATGCTGATGTCTGAGAAGGTTAGAACAACATGCAGGGTGAGGTTGCGGTGTGTGTGGCAGGGGTAAGAGTGGTGCTGGTGGGGTTGTGCTGCAGTGGCATATGCCCTGCAGAAATATACTGCTGTTGTTTCTCGTAGTAGTGGCATAGGAAAAAGCAAGAATTAATTGTGTCTCCCTTCTGCCTGGCTGGCTATAGCTGACAGGCCTGAGATACAGTGGTGGTTATGCCACTCTGCTATTCCCTGTCAACACTTAAGACTGCTCTCCTTGTGACTTGCTTATTTCTGACAATTTCATTTTAACACCAATAGCGGGAAACAGTGGTCTAAAAAAGTGTTGCATCAAGTTCTATCCCCCCCCCCCTGCCTGTATCTCCATGAATGGCATTAATTTGAGGCTGGTTTCACAATAAATCTCTTCCATAAAGCATCAATTTAAGTAATAAAGCATGCATACACCATTACTGTTAAGTCACCATGTCATTTTTAATGGGCTCAGTTAATCAGTTTATGCCATCATACTAGTTCTAACAGTAATATTCAGGCTGCAAGCCTAAACTTACTTTATTATGGAATAATTCTCTATGAAGACAGATGTCTGAGCAAGTTTCTGACATAACTGAATCTGTGCCAACTAGATTCAACAACAGGATGTGATACCTTTGAATAACTGAAAGACTATGTTAAACAAAATTGGTCAGATTACACTGACACTATGCAGATGGTACCCTAGCTATGGTTATTTTTCCAAAAAACAAAACACCAAAACAAAACATGGCTTTGTTGTTGTTTAGTCATGTCCAACTCTTCGTGACCCCATGGACCAGAGCACACCAGGCACTCCTGTCTTCCACTGCCTCCCACAGTTTGGTCAGACTCATGTGGTCATATTACTGGATTGTCTAGACTGAAAAATATTGAATTGAACTAAATAATGAAAAAGTGCTCAAAGGTAAGGACACAAATATTTCATATGTCTACGCATATGCATGAGACCTAGCAGTGAAATTAGGAAAAATTGGAAATGTTGCATATTACAGAGAGTTTTGAACATCTTTCACAGGTGGTGAAAATAGTGGAGAAAAAAGACTTGCTGTTTCATTGTAGCATTGCTTTGCTGAGAGCAAGCAAGCTGTTTGATAGATTCTGAAAACTGAATCTGCAGGCACTACTGTTTTTGAACAGAAAGTGAAAAGTAGCTGGTGTGTGTAGATTTCTGAACAAGAAGCATGGGCTTATTGTTGCTTATTGTTGAATTGAATGTTTTACTGACCAGTTTCTCCAACAAAAATAAGGATTTTTTTCTTAGTTTTTGTTGTGGTTATGGGTTAGCTCCAGTCTTCAAGCAGCAGAAATAATTACTGCACGCACTTTGCTTTTATTCTGGTATTTCCTGTCATAAACAGATAACATATCAGCAAAATTAAATTTTATTGTACTCTTGGCCAAGATTCACAAATACATTAGCATAGTTCTATCCAGGTGGTCGAGCAACACACGAGGAGAAATTGTGTAGGCAGTGCATACCTTGGCCCCACTTCATGTGTATGACATCAAGTTTGACGTTTTGTTGGGGTTCATAAGGATGGGCAAATGAATGAGGGGTTCTGGAGCACATGAAGGCTTCTAAGTGCATTCATCTGAATGTGGGTAGCCCCCTTCATGTTCCGTATGTGAAAGGGACTTGGAGTGGGTGGGCAGAACCTCACTTCCCTCTTCACAAATTCATTTCGAATGCCTGAAGTGTCCATGTTTGTTTCAGCGAACAATGCTGCAATTGTGACTGACACATAAATAGTGGAGCTGTAAATTTGTCATTAATTCATTAGCTTGCTTTCTTAGCTTCCATTTGGAAACCATTTGAAATAAACATTTCATTTAATTTCTCACAGGAGCTTGAATGTTATCGGCTTGAAATGCAGCTTCAGCCTCTGAAACAAAGCACACTTTAGCCCTAACCATGAAATACAATGAATCGTGATTGTAGGTAAGCAACTGATGATCGTAGCTTATTCTGAAAATTAATATCCATAGCTTGTCCATTTGGGTGACCCAGGTCTACAATGTGTTGTCTGTTTTGGGTGATGCATGTATTTCAGTAATGGGGCTTAGAATTACTAGATGACTGATAAGAAGTGCAAAAAATCCCCCTCAAAATCATGGTCATTGTAGATTTCTTTTTCTTTTCTTTATAATCATAGTGTTTTGACCATGCAAACTCATTCAAAGGCACTCTATTTCTGCTTCCTTAATACTGCAGAGAGAATATGTTTGATTGGGAGAGGCAGGGAAACAATGATAGGTTGAGATGGATAATAGCTAATAGTGTTCCAAGGAGGATGCTAGTACTGATATCACCTGCACTCCTATGAGGTGATTATCTGCTACAACAGTGTGTGCATGAACCAGCTGAGTCGTATTTCATTTATTTGTTGCACATCATTAATTATGAACAATTTAAAGGTTTCCCAACATCAGGATTGCTAATGTCTTTTTCTTGGCAGATTCTCAAGCATGAGAAACATGCAATTAGATGTGTTAAATTCTATATTATTGATACTTATAAAAGAGCAGCTGAATAATTTATTTCACTGATAATGTAAGGTTTTCGCATTTCTGCCTATGCCATGAATTATTTTGTAGGAACATACCAAGGTTGCAAGCCTAGTCATTGATGTGTATGTGAGACTTTTGCAAATGTTCACTGCAGCCAATCACTAGGCTGAAAAGGTAATTTTAAAGAGAAATACAGCTTGCCCATTACGCTAGGTGGCTAGCTGCTGAAAACGTTAAGTACACTTCTGCTGACATTCCACATGCATTTCCATGGCTGCCAATGGCCAAGATGCTGTTCAAAAGTTGTGCAGAAATTCTATACCTCTTTATGTACACTTAAAACACATCAAATAAACCTCTTATTATCAAAGAACGAAAATCACAGTTGCACTCCCAGCCACAATAATCAGCAGCATTCAGATCTATGACAATAACTGAGCCAACAAAATGCTTTCTGAAAGACCCAGGCTTAGGCTTGATGGTTTAATAAGTCCAGTGTCAAGGTTTGGAAGAGTCAAGTTTGTAAAGCCTGAGGATGTTGGCTGAACTTTTGTCCTTCCTGTCTTACAATATCAGTCTGATCAAACTTGGCTAATTGGATTGCAGAAGTTATCAATGCCTATTTGGTGAAAGGCAAGATCCTAATGGCAATAAAGGAAGTTGTGGTGAGACCCTGCTTACTGACTAACTTTCAGCCAGTTTTAAATATTTCAGATTCTGACATAATGGTGTGGTATCTTAAACCAGTTTATCCTGAATGATATTACCTGAACCCATTTTGCAAACTAGCAGACCTAGTTTTGTCATCAAAAGTGTCTTAGTCACCCTACTGGACAACCTGCACTAACAGATGGATTAGGGTTGTGATGGCTAGTGATGCCTGAACCTGGTAGAGCTGCTTTGGGACCAAAAAGGTTATGTAGGCAGAGCCAAAGAGGTCTAGCTTTCTCCCTACCCTCCTCCCTTGCACAGAAATAGTGGACACTGAAGATGAACAAATAAGGGTCAGGGTTATTTTTGGTCAACAGTAAAATTTAGAATTTAATCTGCTATCCTATGCACATTGACTTGGGAATAAGTCCCATTGAACTCACCAGGACTTACTTCTGAGTAGACATGTATGTAGGATTGCACTGTCAGTGACTTATAACTTAGAGGTAAACAAAAAATGCATGTATAAAAAGTAAACCATCAACATAATTTTACCTCCTTTCCTGCAATTAGAAATATAGTTTCATTCCTATGTGTTGCAATAAATAAAAGTTACTTGTGGAAGTTTTAAGGACTGTCAGATAAGCTTAACACATAACTCCCACACTGTTCCAACATGCCCAGATAGTTAGTTAGTTATGTATCTCTTAAATTCTATGTCTGATAGTGCATACCTGTCAGAAATAGAACTTAATCTCAATCTTGCACATTTACCATTTTAACTCAATGATACTTAATTTTGAATAGACATGTAGATGCTGGCCTGCATTGCTTTTTCCTCTGCCACTGATGGTGAGGGGAACTGGGGCAGTGAGGAAGCCATTCCATCTGCCTGCCTACCCAACTTCTAAGTGTCCAATCAGCTTTGCCCCAGCAGACATAATAAATATGTCTGGATGAATATGTCTGGATGTCTGGGTGTGTGTGTGCAACTCTATTGCTTCCCCAAAACCTCTCAGTAATTTCCCAACCGTTACCCTTCTGGACCACCAGGTAGAAATGGGATGAGAGGAATACACTTTACTCTTTCCTACGTATTAGTTCACAGAAAGAGTGCTGCAAAAGTGCTGGGGTAGATATTCCTGCTGCCGTACCCATGTCCATGACCACTTTTGCACCCATTTTGGCTGGTTCCAGAGATATTGAAACTGGCCCTATAGCCTTACCCCAATGCAATACAATTAAATTTATGAAAATGGTAGGCCAGACTTGCATACCAGGCTCGTATATCACTGCTCCCCATTCCCTACCTTGAACCAATACTGTTGATGTATCCTGTTATTAAAAAAAGTGAACAGGCCTTACTTAATCAATCCACCTTTATAGATTACTTAAACAAGTTGTGTTCACAGATAATGCTATTTTTAACACTGATACATTTAGTACGCTCAGATGTGAACCAGACATTTCCCCGTATAATTTAGGATTTGATATGACTATGTAAAATGTCTACCCAGATATGGTTTTTAAAGATAGCAGTTGTTTGTATTTGATGTAGTTTCATTAGATGTTGCTGAAATTATTTTGCTTTGATGATAGTAGACTATGTTTAATCAAACTTATTGCTGAAGTTGCAATGTATGTATTCTGGCATATGAAACCCTTTCATGTAGTTGGCTACTTTGTGGCAAGTAGTTTATAACTGAGGAAGTTTAGAAAAAAATTATCTATTTCAAATGAAAAAATAGGTATATATATCCCTTCCTTCGAGAATCTCTCCCTCTTTCAGTTGAGAGGAACCATGTCACCTTTTGCTTGTATTCCAGCCTTGTTGATTCTGGTAATTAGGATTTAATAATGGTTTCTCAGCTCTGCATCATTAATTATTACAGTAGATTTGTAATGCTAACTTGCACTCTGTAATGTTTTTATGATGTTTTAATGCTACTGATCTTTATTATTGATAACGTTGTTAATCTTCTTTTCTGTAATGCTTAAGTTGTACTAAGTAAAGGGAATATATAACCTATGTGCCTAAAGATTTGTCCTTGAATCTGAAAATTTCTGTGTGCTGATAAGAAGGGGGACTAACTCTCCCCCCTTAATGTGGCAATTGTTGCAGAGGGAACTGAGGTGAAAAGCCAAACTGTCAGACTCAGTGTCTGCTACACAGAAATCAGGCTCAGATTTCCCCATCTGAACAGAGCAAAATTGTCACACTGCTACTCTACCCATGGACATGTTTTGCTTAAAGGGCTCATGTTATGGTGTTTGATATCGACATGAAGCTCCTGGATGAGGTTATCCATAGGCCTGGGTTGATTATAGTCATCTGATTTTAGGAAGGTGGTGCAAGTCTTCACCCAGAGTTTTAGGGCAGAGGTAGACAAACAAACTGAAGCATTATTTATTTTATTAAACCAATACCCCCACCATTCCTCCAAGTTCAAGGTGATGTATATGCTTCCACAAAGCCTGCCGAATACACTTAGGATAGTTCTCAAAATTGAGTTCTCTATCGGGAATGGTTCTACTTAATTCCTTCAATTTGATCAATCATCATTCATAACCTATGCCATCTACAACTTCTTATTTCTCCCCAAGTCTTTCTTTCAGTCCCTTTCTTACTGCATTATGGAGTCACTTTCTTTCCATTATCCCTGCCATCACACAATTTCTTATTTCTTCCTCCGAATACATAATGGGACATAGGCACTAAACCGTCACCCTTTCTTATCTCATTCTTCTCTATGATTTTAATAAACAATTTAACCAGAACCAATGATTACACTACCATTTATTATTATAATCATCATTACTATTTAAATGCAGGATAAATACTAAGAATCTCAACAGTAGTGAGCCAATATTTTCCTATAGTATGAATAAAGTTGAGCAACTGAATTAAATAAAATCAGAATTAAGACTATACTAATTTAAAACAACAGACAACACAGATTAAATTTGCCACTGGAACATGTATTCATTGGTCTCCAGAAAAAGAAAGCAATATTACTGTAACACAAAATATTCACAGTTCCTGTTCTAATAAGGGGAAAGAATAAAGCAACAAGAGTCACTGGCAATGGCAGAAGCTATGTTAAGGACACATTCCAAATCATTTAGTGAAATCTACTAAGGGTATTTTGTGGCATGTGGAATAACATAGTTTAAGGAACAGTACCATAAATCTAGCATGAATCTAGCTTAGATTGTTTAAAATATCTGAATAAACTATACACTGAAGCCAGTGGGGTGTATGAAAAATGAAATCCCAGGCATGACTTTGGTTTAGAATTTTATCCTGAGTGTTACTGAATGCAGCATTTCTTGCTCAGAACAAATAGGAAAACAAAATATATATCTGTACAGTGTTTGAAAACTATCGAGCTGAAACCAATTTTCATGTGACAGCCGCAGTGCAGATACTTGGCAATATGATGGTGCTGAATGTTAATCATAGCTACAGTCTAGAAACAATTGCCAGCTACTTCACTTATCATCAGAATTAACAGCACAACCATAATTGTCTTATGTGCTGCATGTTTCCTGCTGAAATAGTAGTTTAGAGAATAAAATAAATTATACCAATGAAAAAATGCAGACATATATTCAGAAGCTAGCTTAAGACTGTAAGATCTTTCTTCATATGCACTTGTTCAACAGTGTCCAAAAGAGAAATGAATTTAAATATACATATAGTGTATATCACCTTACACTAGACTAAAAATAGAAACAGTTCAAACAGTTTCAAAACAAGTCAGAATCTAGCCATTGGTTATGAAGCTGCCTTGTTTAACTTAATTGAATGAATGAATGATTTATTATAGTAACAGACCAATATAATTAGGTACACAAATAAAACATACAGTTAGTCAAAATAATTTAAAATTAGATATCCCAAGTAAGATGGAATTCTACAATACTTGACTATCCTCTTTCTTTCTTTCTTGGATGATACTTTTTGTTTTCCCAGTTTACTTTTGTTGGACTGATTCATATCACCAGCAAATTGCAGAGATTACTGCTTGGTTGTTATCACAGGAAAGAATTGCCTTGCTGTCCTCCAGAATCTAGTCCAGCATTCTATCTCCAGTTAGATGGTGGAAGCTTAAAAGTAGGGCATGAAAAAGGCAGTCACCCCCCAATTTGTTTGTCAGTCATGTACTCCAACAAACACTGGCTCTTAATACAGAGCACAAGAAATTCAACATGCTTCTTTTTAAATGCTTTAGATTTAAATGTTTTTACCAAAATCCTCAAAACAAATATAACATTTTTAGATGAAAACGTGTCTGATTGTTATTCAAAGAATTACACAGGGTTGGAGGCTAAGAACCATGAGTTGGAAGGAAAGGAAAACAGCTGCTCATGCTGTCTTGCACATGCTTGTGAAATATTTCTTACAGTGCTAAAATAGTTTCCTGCTTGCACAAATTGAAAAACATCTTTGGTTTTAGTTTCTTTCTTTCTTTTACACAATGTTCCAACTTGGGATATAAATAAAAGCAAAAGACACCTTTTGTATGTAAAAAAAGTGCTTTGGATCCAACTCACTATATTTTATTTTATTTAACAACTTTTATATAAAGCTTGACTGTGGGGAAACTTCTAAGTGGTTGACAAGAAATATTAAAATTATCAATAAAGATCTAAATATCCTAAATATTATTCTATGATGTACAGAATGAAAAGTAAATAAATTTCTTATGAGCTTAATAAATGTGAGTACTAAATACTATGAATTAAAAATAAGGTTGTGCATTAAAGACCATATAATAAGAATACAATATAATCATTACTTGCTCAAGCTAAAATAGCTTTGAACATTGATTTTACAAAACAAATTTATTTTAGTCTAGGACTATAACTACCGGTATTTAATCATTTTACTTTATTCTTGGACTATAACAGCTCATAAAATCCCCCCAATGTGTATATAGGCATGCTATTATAGGAAACATATTCTTCTTTATAAACAAGCACAGTCTATCAACCCACACTGTGAAAGATACATTATACATATAGACCTCAGTCCAAAGAGCTACATGCTGAGCTCTGAATATGCTCCATAATTTTTGAATCATTTTTTCCTGACAGCAGCACCCTGAGCTGCTTGGGAAGCCTTGGCCAATTCAACAATCCCCCAGTGTAACCTAAGTAACAGCTGTTGGGGGGGGGGTAGAAGTGAGAAAATCCGATGAGCAGAAGCAAGCTCTATTTGCCCCTCAAGGGCTACTTGGATTGCAACAACCAACGTTATGTACAGGTATCTTAAAATAGATTTTTTTTGATGTATTTCATTTACCAAATTAAAAATAATATTATTTATACAACAGCATTAGATATCCATGATTATGGGTGTATATATGCAAATGAACAAATAAAACCTTAACCCACCATATCTTTTTCTCCAGTTTGCAAGCTGCCGCTCGTGAAAAGTATGGTGTAGATGGTAGAATGATACTGTACCTGATTAGCTCTGGAGGTGGTCATGGGATCAGATGGAGAGGACTTGGTGGTAGTTGGGGATGATGGCAATGTCTGGGAACAAAGCAGTTCAGGAGCAAATCAACCTCAACAAGCCTTAGACTGAACAGTTAAAAAAAATTAAACAAATGTAATGTATTTGAAAATTAAAGAGAAAAAGCCTGAGACCTAAATTTTTCTTTCTCATTGGAACTTAATGGAATTTAATGCCAATTAAGCAAATAACTAATGCATGTAAGTATGCATGCATATGCATGTAAAACAAATTAATGGCTTAAAATTAAGATGGTAAACTCACAAAATAAAAAAAAATATGCTGACCATATGAATAATATTTTCTTTCCCACACTTGATTCTAAGGGAAAGTAAAAACCAGTAGAAGCAAATACAAATTCCAACAAGTTCAATGAGCAGATGTTGAAGTTTATATCTGATATAATATTCTCCCTCTCATTGCATCTTGATTTTTGTCTTATAAAGTTGACTCCATGTATATTTAGTGATCCATATAATACAAAAAATACAGCCAAATGGTTGGATCCAGAACTTCATCCACAGGGTGCTCCGCTAGAGAAAGGGGGTGGTTTTCACTTATTCCCCCCTCCGCAGCTCCTGATGCACCCTGAAATATTGTTCTGTAGGGTTGAAGACGTGGGGCCAGCAAGGGAGGTGGTACTGGGGGTTGTAGAAAGGGAGAACTGGTGAAAATCACCTTGCTCTCTTCCTCCTGTGGGAAACTCCACTAGATCTTCATCCCTTATGTGAGTGGAACAGCAAGTCTGGATGCAACCCAAAGTTAATAAATCAAAACATTTCTACAATATTTATTGTTTTTTCTTTAAAGCAAGTCGTGCCATGGATAACATAACAATTAAAAACATTGTGACAAAATTGCACCAATATACTTATCATTTATGTTATAAATACTAAACTAAGACAAATTGTTAATAAGGTAGCATTAGTTGATGTTTAAAACAAATATTTATTCTGTGTTAATATTTTTCTTAAAACAGACAGCATAATTTTAACATGCTAAAGAATAAGCATTGATTTGAAAGATATGCACAGACTCCAATATGATCTGATCACAATGGACAGGTTTTTAATTCTAGTGAGGCAGCCATCTTTCAATTCAAGATTGAATGGTTGGGGTTTTCTGTTTTTGAAAAATAAGATCAACAGAATTCTGACTATTCTCACATATCTGAAACAGTGGCAACAATAATGTAAGGAAAATATGAATCTAAATATTTTACAGTAAGTAATTTATAAAATGTATCAATATATGTCTAAAGCTATATCTAGGAATGGTTAATCCATACAGTAAATGCTACAGTTCCTGAGATGGCCACCATGCAGGAATATTTTTTGGCGAGGACCAATGTAACAGCTGTAAAGTGTAAAGCAGCTCTGAGACATCAGTAATGTAATCATGCTTCTGCTTAAATTTCAGTTATTTAAAAACAAAACAAATACGTATGAATTTCCTTAGGAAAAAAGGAATTAATGCAGCAATGCTTCCTAACTGGCTTGAATGACTGCCTGAAACCAACCAAAGGATGCATGATGTTTCTGTCTAATTGTTAAATATTTTGTAGCTTAGTTTATAAAATGAGAAGACAGATAACAGAGGGCACATTAAATTGAAATCTACACCCCATCATGGAACGCTACCCATGAATTGGAATAATAGTTGGAGGTAATCCAATGGATCATCTTCCTGTTTAGAAGAACATACTATACTTAGGTCCTCTTCCTCTGAAAACCTGTAAAGGAAATTCAACAGCTTCTAAAAATAGCTTCGTTAATTTCTTAACTGCTATTATAGTCATGAATGCTTTGCTAATTTTCTCTCTTCATATGGTTTTAAAACTATTCCTTCTATAGACAGAACAACGAACTGATTCTGCATTGAAGGAGGAACAAACTGAGAAGTATTCAGCTAGCTGTTCCAGTATATAAATTAGGTAATAGCCAGGGCTTTTTTTTCAGCCGGAACTCACTGGAACTCAGTTCTGACACCTCTCAGGTGGGTGCCATTGCCATTATAAGAGAACAAGGGAGGCATTCATGATGAGCACCTCTTTTTCTAGAAAAATAGCACAGGTAATAGCATATAGTAAGACCAGGGCTTGATATCTACATATTTTCCAGAAGCGCTGCTGCTTGTGCCACATCTTATATTCAAGTATTTGATTTCATTGCAAACCGACTTACAATAGACCTTCCAGCTAATGTTTCTTGTGCTTTCATTATTAGAGGATATAATCTAGATAGAAAGCCTTAAGTTCAAACACTTCAAACCTCTTCTCTTTTCGCCTTGATACTTAATCAAACTAAGGAAACTAGATTGCTCTGTCATGAATGCTATTAATTACTCCACTTTCATGTAGGTACTTATAAAACGATTGTATTACACTAACTTCACAGGGACAGATATGCCAAGGAACCTATAATTCCTTTGGTCACTTTTTGTTTTATCTTAAGTGTTACATTTTTCTTATAGAAAATAGCATTGTCACAACAATCTTGAGAAAAAAACTCTGTATATAATAGTTCCTTTCTATAATAGGTAGTAATTTAGCTATTCATGGACGTAATTGTTGAAAGAGAGGAAAACAAGTGTTCTTGCAAGATTACTGTTCTCCAGGGAATGCAGTCTTCAGCAAGACGAAACAAGAGCTGCAGTGCCTATCAAAAGTCTTTATCCACAATTTATGAGAAGAGGTACCGGTAGAAGAAGGCTATAGCCATGACTGGGTGCAAAATTGGAACTCTGAACACTAATGACCAAAGATGTGCATTGTGCAATGTCTTAATAAACATTCATGTGTACTGATTTTAGATATCATATTGTCACAAATACATATGGAAACTATGACAATGTCATGGAAACCATGACAATATCAGAGTAACCCTATGTAAAATGATTTCATTGATGGATATGTTATATTAAAAAGCAAGAACACCAATTGAAAATATAAATGCTGCTTGTTGAAGAACTACACATAGTACTATGAATAAAATTTCAGTTGGTGATACTTCTACTGGTGAAAGAGTCAGCAAATCAAAAGCTTGCACTGAACAGCAAGAATTAGCCTAAAAAACTCTAACCACATACCGGTATATATTTAGCATGTCAACATTCTCAATACCGACTAGTTTGAGTAGGTTCTTTTTCTGCAGTTGCTGACATATCTTCACAAAATAATAAAGCAAGAACATTTTAAAAATCATTTGTAAATGTAGTCAGGAAAATTGCCATATATTCCCTCTATTTTTGTCTGTCATTAAAAAAATGTACAACTTCTTTCATCATTAAAATGAAATGAAATCTTAATGATAGCAGAGCAGACACAACAACATTTGAGTAAAACATTTATCATGGATACATCAAGCTTGGATACATCAAGAAATACTTATCAAAATAATTGGGATAAATAATTAATACAAAACATCCAAGGTGTATTGAAACGGATTCGGCAACATATTCCTCAACAATGCATACAAATTTAGAAGGAAGTTTTTATGAACTAATATTCCATTGCACCATCACAGCTGAGATGTTTATATATTGACATAGTGATTATTTGTTGGAGATGTGGATCACGGAATGCAGATATGCTTCACATTTTTTGGTCATGTTCTAAAAGAACATTAGTTTAGAATACTATAAATTAATGAAATTAAACTCATAAGAGGTTATGATCTACTGGTAAAACTATTAGTAATATCACATGTTAAGGAACTGGTGATTAACAGTTGCTCACACAGCAATTTTGTAAAGTTGGGGTTTTTTTGCCTGCCCATCTGTTCGCTATGAATTAGAACACCCAATATATCTAAACCCAATTTTGTGTGATGGATCTTGAGATTGAAGAGCACAGTCTGGTCTGTGTTTCAATACCATCAAATGCCACTTTGAATCAAGTTGTCAGACTGAACCTCTCAAAACTGCACTGATTTGGACACCTCTGAAGGTATCATAACTGTCATGCCAACACAGGGAAATCCTCTTCAGAGGTGGATGTGTTATTCCCGAAAGCACACATTATAGAGGAGCAGGCTTTGTCAATGAACAGTGAGACAGAGTAGAGGTATCCAGGGTCTTCGGGGATCATGACACCCCATTCTTCTCCGTAAGACACAGAGGGCACCTGCACAGAGTCCAGGGGAGTGGCAATGCCTAAAGGTGCAGTCTCCTCATGAGCAGGTGAGATTCCTCAGACAATCCAAATGGCCTGCAGCTGGGCTCTGAAGGCTCATTGTTAAAAGCCTACAGTTCCTGATAAGTGTACTGGATCAATACCCTTGTATGAGTCTTCTGATATGCCTTAGCTAGCAAATGGGATCAAACCTAGGACTGCTTCCAGACCTGACCTCTTGTGTTGTCTGTATGTTTTGTCCTTGGACTGTGATTATATCTTTCTTTTTGAATTGCCCCTGTGAATGGACTTGGCACTACTGAATTTGGTGTACAGCTGAAGCAGGAGAATCATCAGATTCTGCATGATGGTTCCTGAGATTGAGAGCCATCTGTCTGGCAATAGCATCCAGCTATAAACAACCAAGATCATGGAGTGAAACTTTTAAAACTGACCGATTTTAACCAAATTTGGCAGGATTGTATATTATTGTTTATCCAGCAACATTAGAATGATTTATTAAAACTAATAATAATAAAGAACTATATATATATTGCATTTATACACCTCAGGACTTTGGTGTTTCTTAGAAATCCTGAGCAATGTGTGGTACCGTATACTACAGTGGAGGAAAATATTTATTCCTATGCTAGAAGACAGGATAGTAAGATTGTGGGAATTAACTCATAAGGTTAATTTGATTAATATTGTGAGGGAAGGTAGGCAACTTGACAATTAAAACAGAATAGGCTTATTGCGTACTGGAATAAATAGATAAAAGAAAATATTCAGCCATATAGATCACTGGAAATAATTTAGAAGATGACAAGGATATGTTTATATATTTTTGTAATACAATTTGTATATAATATAGTTCTGCACTGGATGCAGTTAAATTAAGAAATGGCCCAGATTTACAAATCAGGGAATCTGTGCACAGCCCTAATACAGCTCAAAGGCTAGCAGGTGGGGGTGGCGCGGGAGAGGGAATTATCTGTGGCAGTGCCCAAGTTGTGAAAGACATGCATCTTTATGCTGGCTTTTGATACTTGAGGTGAATAAGGTGACTCACCCTATTTCTGTGATTGTAAGTTGTTTTAAATATTGTGTTTCAATGTTGTACCCCACCCTAGGATCTTAGGGAGAAGGGAAGATTGTTAATAATAATAATAATAATAATAATAATAATAATAATAATAATAAATTAATAACAATGTTTCAACAAACTACAGATTAAACCAGGTTTCCTCAATCTCAGCCCTCCAGATGTTTTTGGCCTACAACTCCCATGATCCCTAGCAAGCAGGACCAGTGGTGAGGGATGATGGGAATTGTAGTCTCAAAACATTTGGAGGGTCAAGGTTGAGGAAGCCTGGATTAAACAAATACTTCCCCTCTCACCTTTTGGTTAATCTGTAATTTGTTAAGACACTGTTCTTATACAAAAACTGTAATATTTGTTCTATTTCATTTTTTTTAATCTAAAAAATACTGACTGTTAAATTATTGTTAATGAATTGTGCATGCACACGAAAGCTCATACCAAGAACAAACTTAGTTGGTTCTAAGGTGCTACTGGAAGGAATTTGTTTATTTTTAATTTTGTTTTGATATAATGAAAATATCAGAGATGGTGGAGGAATAAAATAGTGTAACTGCTCTTTAAAATGACATGAATCAATAAACCTGAACACATATGTACACTCTTTCTGAAGGATAAATTCAAAGATAAACATTATTTTTTTTAATAAAATGATCAAATTGCATCCTCATACGCGAACGGCTAATCTCAAGAAGTTCCTATACCCAAAGAATAGACTCAAAACTATGTGTGACTCAAAGGAAGCCAGCAGATTGAGATTAGAATCTAAAATAACATGAAAACTTCATACTGTTGATGAAAGACCTTCTCTCTTTCTCATATATATATGTTGCATTTTATATAATAATATTTTAGATTACCCATAATACATTTTAAACGAAAGAAAACTGTTACTGCAATGTACATTTAAGACATTACAAAGTGTGAAATATGCATTGTGCAATAAATGTTTGTCTATCCCTACTTGGCGACAAATTTTTAACAGGTCTTGATATTTTTATTTTTTAATTTATTGAATTGGTATACCGCCCATCATCCGTAGATCTCATGGTGGTTCACAACATAATACCAGATAAAAACACTTATATGTAAGCTGAGACACAGGAAAACTGTTGCCTATACTTAATAAATTTAGGAAAGAAACACATGTGGACACAAAACACACACACACACACACACACACACACACACACGACCTACCTAAAAGAACAAGACACTAGCAGTTCATCAAATCTTTGAACTGAGGCCTGCTGCAGCTCCAGCTGCTGCCTCACTGAGGAGTCTTCAACACACCCTAAAACAAACTAATGTCTACTGATGGGTTCAATTCACATTTACATTCCAACCCCTAGAAAACTTGATGGTCACAAAGTTGTACAAATGTACTGATCCCATTAGATACCACCGAATCTGATTCCTTCCAAATATTTGGAAAAATGGATCTGCAAGGATGAATACCAGCAAGAACTACTGTATATCTAAGAGTAGTTGGTAAAAACATCCAAAGGATAGTATATTAAAGTTGATGCTGGATGTATTATGGAGAGAGTCATAAAGATGCTGAGTGGCAGCATGTTGCCCTAAAAGAATTAGGTATCAAGGGAAACAAGCTTGGCAGATCATCAAATCCCATAGCTTGGAGCCTGCTCTTCATTTCAATAGAGGGCAGAGGCTCATCTTGACAAATAAGCCCTATTGCCATTAGCTCTTAGCCTTTGCTTGCTTGGCAGCTAGAAACATACAAAATGGAAGGGTGGTGCCACACTAGGTGTTTTGTGTGGAATTGCCATGCTTTTTATGGAGCTTTCACATAAGGCCATCATCCAACCATGATGTATTGGTGATCGTAATATAGCACACATTTAGTATAATCTTTGTGGTGGGAGCCATTGTATTACCCAAGTTTTTAATCAATGTTTTGTTAGTGCTAAAATGCTTTTTCAGCTGTATTAAAAAGAAACACCTTTCCAATTACCACCATATTAGCAAGGTGGTTGAGAAAGTGCTTAGAAGGATTGTAAAAAGATCTGTTTAAAAAATGCATTCTAACAGTATAACACTCTTCAACAAAGTGGTATGTAAATTTTTTAAAAGCCGTGAGCTTCTGTCTGGGAGCCTGCATATTTGTGCTCAGCCAATATTTTGGTTTAGTGGTACACGTAAACTGAGCCAGTGTTTCATGCTCTGAACTGAAGAGTGGCCGCTTCTCACTTGACAGATCGTGTTGGCTGCAGTGAAAGAAACCTGTTAATGACCAAAACATGTTCTTGTGACTTCTAATCATCATTGCTTTGTAAGAAGATCTTACTTAGAACAAAGCTATCATTCATGTGTGGGAGTGTACGTAGTCACTAAAAAAAAGATTTATTTTCTTCAAATTCATAAATGAGTGCTTGCTGCTTAAAAAAAATATTTTGTTATATGAATGGAAATTCTGTTTTATCTGTATCATGTGCTGTACTTCATAAATATCATAGTTTTAGGCATATGAAAGAAAGCTGGAAGCAACTCAGTAAGTTTGAATTACTATATACAGAGAAAAAAACTTTTAAAAATTAGTCTTTTACATTAGGCAAATGGTTGCATTTAAAAAATTATTAGACTTCTGGTAATGAGATGTAGAAAGTGATTAGAAATCATAAGATTAATTCACTTTAAAGAATTTCCATTTATTAACACTGAAGTATTCATACTATCAGTGCAGCTTTCTAGTAATTATTAGCTGCCTTCAAGCAAGGCTACTTATCAGCATTTTCTATGATCTCATTTTTGAAGCTACAAAAACTTGGTAGCAGAATATTCTTTGCTAAATATTCTTGCTGCTGAACTATTTTTTTTCCCTTTTGTTGTTCTCCAGACTTTAGTTCTTGCTGCACAAGTAAAAAGGGTTTGTATATTCAGAAAGATTTTTCTTTGAAGGTGACTCTGAAACTACAACCAATCCAGAATGTGACAGCTAGATTGGTGACTGGGAGTGGCCTCTGGGACCATATAACACTGGTCATAAAGGATCTACACTGGCTCCCACTATGTTTCTAGCACAAGTGTGGGTGCTGACCTTTAAAGTCCTAAAGAGCCTCAGCCCTGTATACCTGAAGGAGCGTCTCCACCCCCATTCTTCAACCCGGACACTGAGGTCCAGATCCAAGGGCCTTCTGGCAGTTCCCTTACTGCGAGAAGTGAAGTTACAGGGAACCAGGCAGAGGGCCTTCTTGACAGTGATGCCCACCTTGTGCAACGCCCTTCCATCAGATGTCAAGGAGATAAATAACTATACAACTTTTAAATGACATCGGTAGGCAGCCCTGCATAGGGAAATTTTTAATGTTTGGTGTTTTATTATGCTTTTATATTTGTTGGAAACTGCCAAGAGCGGCTGGGGCAACCCAGTCAGATGGGCAGGGTACAAATAATAAATTTATTGTTGTTATTGTTATTATTTTCCCACCTACAATATAATATTGATAGTAAAACACAGTATTTTAAAATTAGGAACCAGATGCTATTTCAAAAACCACTTGAGTATATAAGCCAGGGGTCGCTAACCTCTACCTCTTCAGATGTTGTTAGACTGAAACTCAGCCAGCATGGCCAATGGTCAAGGATGGCAGGAGTTGCCATATGGGTTAGTCATCCCTTACTTAAGAGCTGGAAACTTTATGTCACCCCCTCTTGTCTTACAGCTACAGGTACACTGTACCTTACTTTCAACAAGAGAATTTGTGATAACTGATCAGTGGCTGTAGTTTGCTGAGCTTTCTAGCAGACCATATTTCTGGGGTGATTTCAGATGGTGACTAACATTAGGTCTGAATCTACCTCAAGTAAATCTCAAAATGGAAAACTAAAAGAGCAGTAGTCAAATAATACATTACTCATGCCCTGGGGAACTAATGCATATTTGGTACATAATATTGCAACCACTTGTAGTTTATGCTGGGCTACTGTAACTTCTTCCCAGCCTTATGCTAACTTTCTGTAATGCACATGGCTGTTAAAATATATTGTAATTAACAAAAAATACAGGGCACTTTTTATCACCTCACAGAACAGCCATTTTAGCAAGCATAAATTACAGACAATCTATGAGCTGTAAAGTTCTTTACGGTCCTTTTTCTGGTAGTGATGAATGTCTGATCAAATACTGTGTGTGAAGTTAGTTCACAATCCAGACTCATGGATTATTAAACTGGTTCAATTCTTAAACTGTGATAACTCCTCTCCAAGTATCATTTTTCTATCACTTTTCCAACATATTATTCTAGGAAGTTGGAAAAAAACAGAGGACTTTCTGTCAGATTCAGGATTTAGTTCAGCTGAGACTGCTTTCATACTAGATCTTAAAACCTTGGAATGGGGTGGGCCTAAGATTCATGCCCCGTGTCCCTCCAGGTCTGAAAAGTCATTTAGAGATTTTGACTGATGCCTGGCATAGAACTTACAGTAGGATTCTATCTCCCCAAAGCCCTGCATGCTCTGCCCCTATGCCTGTGATACTATTGAAAGAAATGAAAGCAACCACTGTTCCTTCCACAAGAAAACCTAGAGGCTAAATGAAATGGAATCTAGATATTTTGGATCTCCAGGCATGAATGTAATCACTACATTCCAGGCAGAGAATAGTACCATAATGCTTTTAGATAAATGGGCAATTTTCAGAAGTGTTTTAAATTCTTATGCACTGGTTTTCAGATAGTGAATCTGAACTATTACATTTGCAAATGTGCATTTACTGCTTTTTTTCTACTCTGAAACTAATATATGTAGTTAGTGTTCAATTTCTAAGGCTGCTTTCATATTTTAATCATTTGCACTACAGTAAAAACTGTTAAGGCAAAAAGGTCTGTCTTGAGATATTATACTCCCTATATCAGCTCAGAAACAAGAGTCCCAATTTCTATCTTATAAATATCATGATTGTAAAACAAACCTGGAATGTTAAGTAAATTTGCTAATGGCTTTTGAACTATTGAAAATGATAAGCAGCTACAGGGGTGGGGGAGATAATGAAATGCTGCCTAACAGACGTTAGGACAATCCCCTCCAGAACAACACACAAACATGAAGTTACCTCTTACACAAGGTTGCTGCTATCTTATGTCAAGGAATTATGACATGATGTCTTTCAAATATTCCTCTTATGCTATTCTTAATAATAGGAGAAGTGCAAACACGCCTTCCTTGGATGGCTGAGAAAAACCTGGAAAATTAAGAACCCTGCAGACTCAGTCCAAATGTCTATCTAATCTATCATCCTGTTTCCCACAGTGTCCAGATGCCCCTGAGAAGCCTGTAAGCAGGACATAAGGACAATGGTCTACTTCCATTACTGTTTCTCAGCAGCTGATATTCAGAGGCATACTTCCTCTAATCTGGAAATTGGCATATAACCATCACGATTAACAACCTTATCGTTCATGGATTTGTCAAATCCGCTTTTAAAACCACCTAAACTGGTGTTCATCACATCTTGTGATAGTGGCTTCCATAAGTTAAAAATGTGGCACGTGAAGAATGTTTTGTAGTTCCAACTTCGTAGGTTCTAGCATTATGAAAGAGGAAGAAAAACATATATTGACCCACTTTCTACACACCGTGCATAGTTTTTCTAAATTTAAACACCCACAAATATAACTTTTGCAATCTTTAGAACACACAGGCCAAATCCAAATTTCAAACTCTTAATTCCAATCAGTCTCTTTTGTGAAGAAATTGTTATATAGAAGGGCAGCTGATATTGCACCCCCCGTAATTAACACAAATAACAGTTACAAATCTGATTATGATCTTGTGTAGCTATTTTTCTTCATAGTCTGAAATGTTAGAGATTATTGTACAAAATAAGGATACTAGCAGTCATTTATATTTAATTTTTTATTTTTATAAGAACATTTATAAACCGTCAACTCATATTTTTAAAAAAGCCATGGTGGTGTACAATAAAATTATTAAAACATCAGGAAATGCAGAACAAATAACCAACACTGAATTAAATTAATTTTCTAAAAACGTTTGGCAAAACAAAAGCATTTTCAGCCAGTGATGAAATATCAAAATTGTAGGTGCTGGTCTGATTTCACTATGAACAAAGTTCCAAAGTATTCCAAAGCAGTCCTTCAGTCTTTTAGGGCTTTAGATACTAACAGTAATACCTTGAACTTAGTTTTGTGATGTACTGGTAGCCACTGAAAAGCTTTCAGCACCAATGTAATATGCTGACGCGGAGCTGTTCTGACAAAACCAGGTTTCAGCATTCTACACTAGCCAGAATTTTGAAACCAACCTCAATGCCCCATGTAGAACACATTACAATAGTCTTGTCTAGAGATTACCAAGGCCTTTACCATAGTGGCTATGCTGCCCCTGGCCAGGAAAAGCCATAGCTGGCCAACCAGCTGAAGAAAGAAAAAAGCACTCTTAAGACACTGATGACAAATATGTCTCCAGGGACAGTGCTGAATCTAAGGGTACTTCCAAGCTATGCACCTGTTCCTTCAGGGAGAGTAAAGCCCTGTCAAGAATAGGCAACCTGCCAATTTCTTGAACTTGGAAACTGATTACCTATGGGGTTTTCCATCTTACCAGGATTCAACTTCAGTTTACTGGCCATTATCTAGCCCATCACTGACTATAGATGATGGCCTATAACATGCATGGCCTTGCCAGATTCAGATGTTACAGAGAAGTACAGCTGGGTATCATCAGCATACTGGTGACACCTTACTCCAAAACACCCAATGACTGCTCACAACAGCTTCAAATAGACATTTAAAAGTATGAGGGACACAACATGCTACCCTGAGGGACACCACAGTGCAAACACTAGGGGACCACTCAAAATCACTCTTTGTGAATGGTTCTGTAGGCAGGAACAGAATCACTGAAACATAGTGTCACCAATTCCCATCCCATAGAGCCACTCCAAGATACCATGGTCAATGATATCAAATGTAGCAACAGGGTGACATTACCTACCCCCGTCCCTCTTTGGATATACAGTAGGTCATCTAGCAGGACATCCAAGGATGATTCAGCCCTGAAACTAGATCTGAATCCAAATTGAAATAGGTCAAGATAATTGTTGCCATCCAAAGAATGAGTAGTTTTGCTGGTATTACTCTTTCGATAACCCTACCCAAAAGAAGGAGTATTGACAAAATGGTCAATAACTGATCTAGGTGATCAGACCTAATGCAACTATTTAAAAGTCAAACTTTATTAATAGAGGTAGAATTAACAGAATTAGTATCATGCAACTAAAATGCAAGACCCAATAAGATGGTTTCAATTTTTTAATACAGATTTATAAATCATATTATTCAAATAATTTAGAGAAAGACAGCTGCTTAATATTAATTTGCCTAACACTTTTAAACAATATACTGTATTTAATTTGGAACTAGGATGATCATTTATATAAATAATAATTGTGCTATTAACCTTCAGTAAGTACATGAGACCAAATGTACCTTGACAGTGCTGTGGAAAAATTAATAAAACTTTGTTTTAATATTCTACAACTCTATGCTTCAGGTATTCTTCACTTACAATGGAGTATGAATTGCCATGCGGTGTTTCAGGGACTTCCCTCTTAAATCTAATCCAGAGAGTGGGAAACCTATGTTTTTATTCTTATAACTTTTGGGGTCAATAGGGTACCTATAGGTGTTACCCTATCGAGTAATACCTACTGTTGTTAGCTGTTGGGAATCAAAGTGATTTCACTTAATACTGCTATTTAGATATTGTTCATGTTGCTACAATTCTTATGGAGCAATCCAAACTCCTCCCGGGCTGGTGGGGCTTTAAAGCACCAAGGCCACTGCCACATGGACAGCCCTGCCACGTACAGTGACTGGAGCTTAAGGTGGGGGGACAGGCAGTGATCTGGTCTCAACATATTTTGGGCCAGCTCAAACTCCTCCTTCAGCACATCCCCAAATGAAGTCTGGCAGGGCTGGCTGAGGAACACCTCTGCCAAATACAACCCCAGTCTGTTGCAAAGGAGGTTTAGATTGCTCTGCATGACCAGAACCTATTCTTTCAATTTCTTGAGAGAAAAGAACATAAATATGATCTTGTGCCTATTTTCGTAACAGTATCAATAGCATCCTTGATATCACTAAGAACAGGTTTAGGGGTCAGTAGTACAAGTGTACAAGCTCTTTTTGGACAAACTTGATATTTTTTTTTTAAAAAAACATTCTAGTTAGAACCTTCCTTTTGACACAGAAAAACTACTTTTTCATCATAGTTTTTTGCAGTTTATGTTGAACAATACTTGCTGATTTTGCTTTTGGGTTATTTTGACCACAACTGAATCTGTAAATGTTTGCAAGCAACCTACACCCTCACCTTGGAAGGTGTTCCTTCAACTAGACCTCTGGCTGATTAGCATTCTATGGCCTTTTTAAATGTGTTTGTGGTAGAGGAGTTATTGGTTTGTTTTTATTATGTATTTGTGTTCTCATTTTATATTTTTATGTTGTGAACCGCCCTGTGATCCTTGGATGAAGGGTGGTATACAAATTTAATCAATCAATCAATCAATCAATCAATGAATCAATCAATTAAATTTAGGTGATCCTCTTTATTCTACAGGAAGGTATCAACACCAGATTTTGCAAAGGGTTGCCTTCAGGTTACCTTTTGGTGCCAGGCTTTACTTCCCCATGCTTTTTAATGAATTAATAGTTTTTCAAAACATCTTGCTGTTACTTTATTTGTAGTTATTTCTTGATTTTGTAAATGGCCCTGTAAGTTGCCATGGTACCAAAATATTCTAAATAAATAAGTATCTGTGAGCTTGATTAGACTATTATTATAGATCTTGTAGGTCTTGCATTCTTTATATTGTGGACCAAAATTCTAAACACTCTTTGCAACTACAGTTTTAGTGAAAAGGGGATGTATAATGTATGTATAATGTAATGAAAATGTATAATTTATCTCCTTGCACGTAGTGTGATGCGTAATACTATTCCACAGTCTTTCTCAGGGTACATTTGATCCCCAAACTGGACTGGTAATATACATTTTTCTATCAACCAAGGGTTAAAGATTAAAATGATTATTATTTTTTGTGAAGTAGGCAGTTTATATACGAACATTTTAACTTTATACATATCTGGAAGCTTTTGAAACAGAGAGATATAACAGTTTTCCCACATTCTTTTAAGTTTCTTACCAGTTTCTGCTTTGACCTTTGAGCAAAGCACAAAAAACATTATTTGAGCAGAGCACAAAAAGAACAGAGAATATATTTTAAATATTTTCATTTATTCATTTAGAGGCATGCTAAAAGCGAAAACACTGATCAATAATGTCCCCTTTAAAATATGAATCATAGCTTTAAATAGTTTTAGAGTATAAATTTTGATGTGTGCACCCACTGCTTAGGTCATTGACAAATGTCTGACCATTTTATATAAATATTATGCTATCTAGCCATACATCTTAACTAACGTGCAAAGTAACATGGATATTGCAAGAGTTCTGCTTTCATTTAACCGCAACCTCACTTGCTTTTAAAGCTGCACTTCCTTCCTGAATTTACATCACTTTTTGGCCCTGCTTAACCAATCAATAATGCATTACATACATTACTATATGAGGAATATCATGTAAAGTTGCACAGAAGCATCTGTGGACTGGGGCACTAATCCAATACCAAAATTAGAAGATGAATAGAAACATATCTAGTTCTCTCCTGAAGCCACACATACAGAACTATCATTAGAATAACCCAGAACCAAATGAGAGGATGGGCATTGAAGAAGCAATCAATCCTAGAAATGCAATGAGTCTATGGGGGTCTCTGTCAGTAGCCATTCAGACCTCAACATCTTATGCCTCCCTGCAGCATTCTGGCTACTCTTCAGGTATCCTGTGCCAACGAAGGGGAACTTTGTCCCAGTTTGAAAACTACTAATTTACCACTGAAGATGCAAACAAATTAGCAAACAAAATTTGCTTTGATCTAGCTAAACTCACTTCTTGGAAAGCTTACTTTAATTTGAGGGCAATATAGGAAGAAAGATAGGGTATTATCTTTTAAGAAATAAAATGGCTAAGAATATTGTTTAGCAAACTTCAAAGACAGCACAGTTGTCCAAAATAAGATTGTGCAAGTTTTGTTTTCACAGTGGTTGATCTGGTGGGAAATTCTTGAAATTAAAATATGACATTATCATCCAGACATGACAATTCTAGAGACCATGCTGTTGATGATACCAAAGTCATGATGGGGAATAGCAGCCTTAAAACTGGGCATTTCCCATATGAAAAGGAAGAATCAGCAGTTAGCTAGAAGTGATAAAAAGCTTTTGACATAATTACATGATGCATTTCATATGAATGCCTTACTTGTTAATCTCTTAGGGCTTCTTTGAAAGAAATTTTATATAAAAGCAGTGTATTCCTTTCTCAACCAAAACTCACTTGTTTGATGCGGTCCGGATTGACGGTTGTCTGAGGCTGCAGAATGCTAACTGGTTCTGTCTTGGCCACATTTTGAGGCATTTCTCGAATCTTTTCAGCAATGAAGCCATGAACTGCATTTAATGCTTCCACTGTTCCCTGGATCAAACACACCCGCTCTGTCGTACCTTCAGAAACAAATAAAGCACATTTTTGTTGTTTTGTTTTTTAAAAATATTAGCTCTGTTCATAAATTGATTAAACTGGAGCCGTTTGGCTTCACTAACTTGTGCAGAGTAGCCAATTCATAAAATCTAAGATAATACTATGAAGTATAATGGCTAGGAACCAGATAGTCCCATGCACACGTACAAAGTGTGCCCTTGCACCAAGGGTTGGTAGTGGATAATTCTTCATTTTGGAGACAGCCCCTCAAACCTCATGGGATGCTGCTCCAAAAAGCCCCTGACCTAATCTGGAGGGACTTTTCAGTGGGCATGGTGCTAGCGTGTGGAACATTGTACATGGCACTTTGGATCCCAGTAAGTATTTTAGATGGATTTCTTCCTTATAATACACTGAATTTGTTAAATCTTTGTTCAGCCCTTCCTCCAAAAAACTTAAGTGGCATTTTAGCCCCATAACCCTCTTGTGATGTGGGTTAGAGAGAAACTAGCCCAAGATCACTGAGTTAGCCTCATAGCTAAGCAGGTAGCTGAACTAGGGTTTCATACGTTCAAACCTAATGCTTCAGATATTAATACAGTATACTAGATCAGTATTCACACTGCTCAGTAACAGTCACACATGCAACATGTGTGTATCTATTTTCATATAAAGTCTCTCAACATTTCCTGATACAGCAGTTCCAGTAAGTTTTCTATTTGTAACCCCACCTCGTGCCTTGCTCCCTTTCAGATTTTTTGAGGAATATAAAGGAAAGTATTTCTATAGATGGATAAATCAAAAGTACGTCAAGCCCTATAAAGCTTTTAGAGGACAAAGTAAATTACCTACAAGGTTTTATATGATCTGAAGCTCAACCATCATTTGAGACCATAAACTATGCTGGCTTCCAAAGTTATATTTTTGGATTTTGAGGATACATGCAAAGCTCTTCCTTTTCTGTTTCAAACTTTTAATTTACTACAAAACTATACCTATCATGCTTCCCTTAGTGACTCAACTAACTATCTATGTAAGTGTCATCATACAACATCCACAAAGGAAACCCAAGTCACATATTTTATGTTCTGTGGTCATTTTCCTCTTGCACATATATTACACACGTGCAAATAAAAGAAGTCACATACAAAAGGATGCATTTGTGAGCACTCTTCTATGGAAATGAATGAGCAAGCTATAGCAAATGGGAAGCTTCGGGCATACAGTGGAGATTCCATGGCCAGAAGCAGATCCTTGGACCACAATGTCCATTTATACAAATACATATACATGTAGCCTTGCTCATGTTAAGTAACAACATGATCTATACTGGGGATGAGGGGACAAAACACATATTAGAGATGAGAGCTTGACACCTACCTATGATCAATGTATGTGGTTAAATTAATTTAAAATACATGATCACATACCTAAAGAATACATAGAATCATAGAACTGTAGAGTTGGAAGAGACCACAAGGATAATACGGTAATCTAGTCCAACCCCCTGCAGTGCAGGAAACTTTTGCCTATCGTGGGGCTCAAACCCACAACCCTGAGATGAAGAGTCTCATGCTCTACCAACTGAGCTACCCCAGCACTGCTGTAATGTATCCTGGTTCTTCAGATCTGCACTATTTATTATTTACAGGTTTATATACTGCACAATAAACCAAGTATCTGGATGGTAAACATAATGCACCCATAAAACAGCATAAAAATACTTAGCGAACATCTGAACAGTGATACACAATAACTAATGGTTGAGTTATGCATTAGAAAAGACTGTGTAAAACAAACGTTTTAGGCAGGCATCTGAAACAAAACATCACTAGAGCTTGCTTAATAGTAATATTAATTGTTATTTTTATCTGTAAACCACCTTGACCCACCAGGGGAAAAGGCAAGGCAATAATAATAATAATAATAATAATAATAATAATAATAATAATAGGCAGGGTGTTCCACATGTTAGGTGAAGATCCACTAAATTCATTTTATCTTGTAGAAGTAAGCTAAACATCATGTGACACCCTTCTATGGCTTAATACTGTATATGTTTGCTTGAAGTTTTCCCCCATTTTCAACTATTAACGAAGTACCACTTTAATATTAAAGAAACATTACCATTAGTACATAACCTAAAAAGACCAGGAGCACTGTTCATCATAAATTGGTAGCCAATCCTATGACATTCCAAAATAAAGATGACTGTATTTAATGGATTTCTAAATACATTGTTTATTAGTAGAGTGGACTGTGGAAAGGAAAATGGTTCAGAAGTTGGATTAAGACACTATGGCAGCAACACTAAACTATAAACATGAAAACAAACATTTGAACAATTTAGGTATTGTCATACGCAAGATATCCTGACTCTCCTCCTCCTCCTCAGAACTTGAACCATTACTGCGATGGAGGTTTTGAAAGTTTTATTGATGAAATCAGTACAGCGCCCCAACATGGCATTACTGCTTACGAAGTAAAGGTAAAGGTAAAGTGGGTGGCGGTGTGGTCTAAACCATTGAGCCTCTTGGGCTTGCTGTCAGAAGGTTGGCGGTTTGAATCCCCGCAATGGGGTGAGCTCCCATTGCTCTGTCCCTGCTCCTGCCAACCTAGCAGTTCGAAAGCACGCCAGTGCAAGTAGATAAATAGGTACCGCTGCGGTGGGAAGGTAAACAGCGTTTCCATGTGCTCTGGCGTTCCGTTGCACCAGAAGCGGTTTAGTCATGCTGGCCACATGACCCGGAAAGCTGTCTGTGGACAAACGCCGGCTCCCTTGGCCTGAAAGTGAGATGAGTGCTGCAACCCCATAGTTGCCTTTGATTGGCCTTAACCGTCCAGAGATCTTTTACCTTTACCTTACTGCTTACAAGCAGATACAGGACAAAAAACTACAAGAAATGGCTGGACTTGGCTAAGATGTTGATCTAACAATTGACACGCCTCCTGTGTTTGCCTTTTGAAGAGCAGGGTGGGCACAGCTCTTTGAGTGGGTTATGTTCTCAGCCTCAGCAAGAAAATGGTACTCCTTTGTAGAGGCTGGGCATGCATAGCTTGCTTGTGCCAGCACTGCTGCCTCCATGTCCTTGGGGACAGAGTCAGAGGAGCTGGCTCACTGTCAATTTTAATTCCAGACACCTCCTCTGAAGAGGGAGGCTCTTCACTGACGGGGCACCACAGGAACGTTTAAATAACTCCTGCTGTGTGTGCTGTTTGTAATTTAAAGTCAGGTGGCTATTCTCTCTAGGTCTCTGGGCCCTTCTCCTGGATTGAGTTCCTCCTGGGGTCCCAGGTTCCAATGGTTACAAGAAAAAGTGGTTACTGATGTGATATTCTGTTAAAAAAGCAAATAATTTAAAGTCCCATATAATAGCATAGCACTCTTAGCACACTTGTAATAAACTGAAAGGAGAAGAGGAGGAAAAGAGATCAGATAGTTCTTCTATGGATCTTGGACTGCCAATTCTAAGCCTACTCCCGATCAAAAAGTATATGGCACCTTCAGAATAGCAATAAGGCTATATAATCTCTTAACTAGTAGACAGGCTGTCAAATGCAATATTACATTTCATTATATAGTCTGGCAAATATCTAATTTGATATTTGATGCCACACCAACATTTGTGTGGCACTCACTTTTTGATGGTGTTCCTGCTTGGCAGGGGGTTGGACTGGATGGCCCTTGTGGTCTCTTCCAACTCTATGATTCTATGATTCATAATCAAAATTTAAGTGTTTTCTTTGTGTTTAACACATTGCCTATGAGGGAATGAGGAATGATGAATTATAAAATTGTATATATATTCTCCTTTAACCCATATAACTATGCAACTATATATAAGTGGTTATATACTTTTTAAAAACATTTTGAAAAGTAAATCCACAACTGCCTCCTTCCTTGAGCAGTAAATTAAATTATAAAATATGTTCCTACTGTTTGTTATGAGGCACATTAATAAATAAAAGTGTGTGAATTTCTCTGTGCTAGTTCAAGAGAAAACAGTGCTGTTGCAAAATATATTTGGCAGAAAGCCTGACTATTGAAATACAAATTAACTTGATACATGGATGCAATTTCCCTGCACTGTCTCTCTTTAGCTTTGCCCTTTCTCCAATCTATCTTTTTTTTTTTTGTATGTGGAACTCCTGTGGTTTCTGTGTTAAGTGATCTAGTTCTAAACAAGTGCACCAGGGAGTCTTTACAAAGAAGTATTAATTGTCTACTATATGATAGGAAGCAATGTGGATTGATCAATGTGCCTAATGCAAGTGTTCTCCTCTCTTGGTCAGCAGACAAAACATTTATACAAAACACAGATCAGTTTACACAGAAGATCTTGGAGCCTGACAGACAGCACTTAAAGGGATGAACACTATTGGAATAATGGAAAGGAAAGGAGTCAGAGCCAAACAGAAATTTCATTAAGCTTGGAGCCAAGTGGGCAAGTATTCTGCATACTGTGTTGTTTAGAACTTGTAGATTAGTATACTTCATATGATGTCATACAACAAACATATTCAAATTCTGTGCTCTAGAATAGATCATTGGGCCACAAAGATAAAACTGAAAAGTAAAGTAATGCTTTTGTGACAAGCAAGATAATTTTGAAATGTAAGCACAGACAAGCAGACAAAACTGGCACAGTGATGTTCAGGCAGTAACTGTATTTGAGTAGCAGATATACAGGTACACCCTTCTTTTACACACACACACACACACACACGTTATATGATAGGCATGTGATGTAGACTTGTACTTGCTGATTCATGCTAATTTTCCTTCTCACAGAAGGCGGGGAGATAATTATGCAATCACGTTTTTCATATGAAAGAGTCTTTGCTCACACATATGCTATCTGTATGGGCGAGACCATGGTGTGCACATGCTCCTCCAATATGTGAAGAGTATTACTGCCCGGGTAAACAGCTAAACTAGTCATATGTCCATTGCAAAAATAACAGCACTCAGAACTCTATCCCAAATCCCTTCCATCTATCCAGAACTACTCAGTCCGTTTAACTCCCTCTCCACCTTGTAGCTTAATTCACCATCCCTTTGTATCATCAGTGTTTTGTAAATAAAGGTTAGTAAGACTATAGATTCAGAGGTGGCTACTAACTGTACATATCTACAGAAGTGCTTCCAACCGTACAATAATATTTCCACCTGTACCTGAGGACACTCTAGGAAAGGCATGATGAAACTAATTTACGAACTGTTTACAGAACTTCACTCTGAGAATGAGCCTTACTACAGGCTATATTATCTGGCAAAGAGGGAAGGGAGACAACCTTATGCACACCATAATTCATACAGTAAGATGAGCTGCGCTATATCACCCTCAATCTCCATTGTGTAGGACCTCAAACATGACGCCGAGGTAAAGATTATTGTTCAATTATTCCAATACATATGGAGAACTTAGTATGAAAGATACAGACATCTTGAGGCCAGACAAAAAATTCAAGGTACAGTTAGACCAAAATCCAAGGCAACACAGGCAAGCTCAACTCTGCTGTCATTTCAACTTTGCTGCTTTAAACTCTCTGGAGCTCACATATATAAAACAGTGAATAAATAAAACTATTTAACATCTATATGAAGTTATTAGGAATGCTCATTAGGTGATTTGCAGCATGGTGTTATCAGTATGCTGACAGTCAGCACCTTAAATTACTTTTCCACACACTATTATTTACTGTCATGTTGGCTTAACTGTCCTATGCTCATTGCTTTACTGTGAATGTATGCAGTCTGGTGTGATTTTATTGTATTGTTATTTTGCCATTGTAAACCACTTGGTGTTTTTATATTGAAAACTGTCATATAAATATTTAAGATAAACAAACAACGTGAAGACAGAGGGCCTTCTCGGTAGTGGCGTCCACCCTGTGGAACACCCTTCCATCAGATGTCAAAGAAATAAGCAGCTATCCTATTTTTAAGAGACATCTGAAGACAGCCCTGTTTAGGGAAGTTTTTAATATTTAATGCTGTATTGTTTTAACATGCATTTGGGAGCCGGCCAGAGCGGCTGGGGAAACTCAGCCAGATGGGTGGGGTACAAATAATATATTATATTATTATTATTATTATTCAATCCTTGCTCCAAAAACAATAATTTTTATCATCACTTTGCTCCTCCAGACTACTCTTTCCAGAACTGCCTCTGGAGAATCTGCCCATCTCCACATGAAAGGACTATGCAGTGTGCTAAAATATTGTCTAGGGAAGCCCCCGCCCCTACATATACATGGGACACATCTTTTTTGAATATATCGAAGTCAAAGACTTTCTGGTCGGTGGGAGGTACATAGCACACAAAAAGAAAGGAGGTGAACTAATTCAATGTTTACTCCTGTGTATATCTTGAATCATCAAAATAGATGGCACATTCTTCCAAACAAGTCTTACACTAAGAAAACACTAAAATAACACTTAGATAACACAGTATAATAATTTACAGATGAAGTTGTACACAGAGAAAACTGTCAGCTATATGATCAACTTGTGTAACAAGAAATAAATCTATTAATCAAAGTTGGTCTTTTTTTTGTCAGTTTAAAAGCTTTCAGGTCTCATTAGTGTCTCAAGTAAATTGCCAAGTTATTTACTGTTTTGATCTGTTAAAAAAATGCTACTCCAAGTTATAAGAAGCTCCAAGTAACAATTAATTTATATCATATATTTTCAAAACCTTGTCAAGAATGTAAAGAGTAATGTGGTTCACATTATAAAGATGTAATAAGCACATTAATATTTATAGACCATAATATGCAGATGCAATTTCACTTTACCCATTTGCTTTAAAGTTGGCCTTCTATCATGCAGAGTCAAAATGCATATGCAATATTCCATATGACTTTTCAATAAGATTGCAGGAATTTGTAGAATGTTTTTTTTTTCTTTTGGCAGGAATATTAACTGAATAGCTGGTCCTGCTGAACCATTGCTTGCCTCCGTAGGCCTACATTCATTCTTGATTTTTTTGTTCATCAAGCATGACAACCTGAGAAGGCCGGAGAACATCTGCTGTGAGTGTTGGAGGACCAGCTTTATGCTTGAAGGCCTTTTATCAGAAGCAGGGGGATGTCATTCCTGATAAGGATGACTCCCCCTAGTGGAGGCAGGCAGGGTCTTCAACTCGCAACCCAGGGAGGAGTCATCCCGTCTCTCCAGACTGACCCCACCTGCTGCAAGGGATGGTTCGGTCTTTGTGTGCCTATCTGTGCGGAGAGAAACACTTGCTTGAGTGCTTGTTTTGTGTGGCATACTTTGCTGCCTCCTTTGAATCCTCACTATGCTGTCTGGCAGAGCTTTTCTGGTTAATGTGAAGCCTCTTTCAATCATGCCCAAAGGAGTGGTGGAACTGACGAATCGCTTACTGTGACTTGTTTGCAAAGAATTTGAGGACCAAATCGCTTTCATCCATCAGGATCTTGTTGCTGCTGTGGTAGCAGATGATGTTAATTCTCCTCACCCTCTCTGTGACATTCTGTACCATTGACCATGGTATCCTTCAGTAGCAGACTTGGGGTTCTCAAATTTTGATGCTGCGTGCAATGCTAAAATTTGGTGCCCCTGCCTCTCGCACTCCCTTCTACAACATTATTATGGTGCTCTCTGCAGTGCAGCACAGTGTGTGGCTGAACCCATCATGCTACAGTGGTACCTTGGGTTACATACGCTTCAGGTTACATACGCTTCAGGTTACAGACTCTGCTAACCCAGAAATATTACCTCGGGTTAAGAACTTTGCTTTAGGATGAGAACAGAAATCGTGCTCCGGCGGCGCAGCAGCAGTGGGAGGCCCCATTAGCTAAAGTGGTGCTTCAGGTTAAGAACGGACCTCTGGAATGAATTAACGGTTATTCAAGTTAAGAACGGACCTCTGGAATGAATTAAGTACATAACCACTGTACCATAAAACCACCTCTGTATCTTTCTGAATCAGCTGTCTGAGTTAGGGGTGGTTGGCACCACTTTGCGGTGATCCAAGTCCTACTTGGATGGACACTTCCAGAGGGTGAAGCTTGGGGAGTGTTCTCTGGCCTCGTGGAGCCTTCAATGTGGGTGGGATTCATCAGGGTTTGATTTTATCCCTTGTGCCTATGCTGTTTAATATCTATGTGAAACCGCCAAGTGGGGTTATCTGGACGTTTGGAGTACATTGTCAGCAATATGCTGATGACACACACCTCTACTTCTCCTTTACACCTGCAGCTGCGACAGTGGATGTGCCGGACCATTTTCTTGCCTCAAATTAGAACCAACAAACTGGAGCTCAATCTAGATAATACCGAGGCACTGTTAGTGAGCTATTCCATAGACTGGATGGGTGGAAGTTTGCCTGCTCTTGATGGAGTTGCATTCCCTGTGAAGGAGCAGGTACATAGCTAGAGGTAGTTCGGGATCCTTTGAGGTTGCTTGAGGCTCAGGTGGCCTCAGTGGCGCTGAGTGCCTTCCATTAGCTTTGGCTGGTGGCACAGATGTGCCTCTATCTGGACAGCGATAGTTCAACTACTGTTGCCGATGCTCTGGTAACCTCTAGGTTAGATTACTGCCTCTGAAGATGGGTTGGAAACTTCAGCTGAGGCAGAATTTGGTGGCCAGGTTGCTCACTGGGGTAAGATGGTTTGAGCAGATTACACCAATCCTGGCCCGACAGCAATGGATGCAAATTAGCTTCTGGGCCTGAACCACCAAAGTGATGGTTTTTACCTATAAAGTCTTAAACAGCTCAGGACCACAGTACCTCAAGGACCACCTCTCTCTAGATGAACCTAACCAGACCCTGCAATCATCCTTTGAGGCTCTTCTTTGTGTGCCTCCTCCATGAGAGGTCTGGAAGGTGGCAACATGAAAACAGGCTTTTTTCTGCAGCGGATCCCTATTTGTGGAATGCTCTCCCCAAGGAGGTTCAGCTGGTGCCTTCATTATACACCTTTAGGCGTCAGGTAAAAATGTTCCCCTTCAACCTGGCCTTTGGCTGATTAATACCCAATGCCCTTTTAAATGTATTTGTGAGAGGGGGTTTGCTGGTTTGTGTGATTTCTTTTTTCTTGTTTTTATTATGTATTTTGTATTTTTATTGTATATTTTTTATGTTGTGAACTACCCTGAGATCTATAGACGAAACACAGTATACAAATTTAAACAACAACATTTACTTCTCTGATATGAGGACTGGCTGATGTCACAAATAAGCTATCACTATTGCTTCTCTAGGGAAATTAGTGATATATCTTCACTAATTTTAATGAGAGGAGCATGGAAGGAAGGCCCTGTCTGAAGTGAAAGTTCATGGCTCTCTCTTCTTGACTTTCCATCAGCACCTTGCACACTCAAAACTATTCATCACACACACACACAGGCAGATAAGCATTAAAATATACTTCATTAAATGTTATGCTACCCCCTAAAGTGTTTCCGTGTGCTGCTCTGGTTCGCCAGAAAGTGGTTAGTCATGCTGGCCACATGACCCAGAAGCTGTACGCCGGCTTCCTTGGCCAGTAAAGCGAGATGAGCACCACAACCCCAGAGTCGTCAGTGACTGGACATAACGGTCAGGGTTCCCTTTACCTTTACCCCCTAAATACACATTTGTTTAGGAAGAATTCCCCTGAATCACACTTCTGATTTTATTGTTTTAATTGTTACATTTTAATTGTTTCTTGTATATTTTAATATTATGGTTTTTGTTTTTTAAATGGATTGCGGTGCAATGGGTCAGTGCATCTGGCTATGAACCAGAAGATT
Organism: Darevskia mixta; assembly: GCA_034641385.1. Taxonomy (NCBI): domain Eukaryota; kingdom Metazoa; phylum Chordata; class Lepidosauria; order Squamata; family Lacertidae; genus Darevskia; species Darevskia mixta. Next base: position 39,409,653 of record JAWWNH010000066.1, read on the forward strand.
GGTGGTTCAAGCCTACCCAAGGATGGTGGTGGGCAGGATTCCTGCATTGCAGGGCACTGGACTAGATGACCCTTAGCATCCCTTCCAGCTCTACAATTCTACGATTTTATTGTTGTAAACCATTTAGAAGCCATTTTCACATTAAAGTGGTGTATAAATAAGTAAAGAAATAGCTTGTTGTGAAAAGAGGTAATCTTGCATAAAATATAGACATTGGTTTCTTCATGGAGAGCTCAAAGCAATGTTCAATAAACAAGATTAGATTTGGAGAACAGGTCAGATCCTGGCAATGTAAAAACAAACAAACACATAGTAGTAGGATTTAGCATCTTCTTGGATGTGGAAGAAGTCGGAGGATCCTGTAAGAGAGGTTAAACAAAAAGGTACTCAACACAGAAAAACCATGGGATGGGAAGGAGTTGTTGGAAAGAAAAGCACAGCACTGCTTTCACTATACGGAACTGATAAAAGGAAATGTCAGCTAGAGAGAGATAAAATAGGAATTTATCAATAGGAGGTTAGGGGTGGAAAAGAGCATCCGTGAGACATCAAAATGCTGCCAAGCTGTAAAATAAAGATACAGGAGAACTAATATATTAAATGTTCTTTTTCAAAATCCTCCTTAATTTGGAACCCCAATGCTATGTACCTGTATTGACATAGCAATAAAAGGTTTCTGAGTTTGTGGTACCAAAGCAGTAGAGAAAATATATTCCATATGCTTATTTGCTGGTGCACCAAGACTTAGAATCAGGCCACAAAATATGTTTCCCAATAATCTAAAGCAAGATCCACCCCCCAAATAAAGTAATAGCTGTGGGGGACACGGGTGGTGCTGTAGGTTAAACCACTGAGCCTAGGGCTTGTCAATCAGAAGGTCGGCAGTTCGAATCCCAGTGACAGGGTGAGCTCCCGTTGCTCGGTCCCTGCTCCTGCCAACCTAGCAGTTCGAAAGCACGTCAAAGTGCAAGTAGATAAATAGGTATCGCTCCGACAGGAAGGTAAATGGCGTTTCCGTGCACTGCTCTGGTTTGCCAGAAGTGGCTTAGTCATGCTGGCCACATGACCTGAAAGCTGTACGCCAGCTCCCTCGGCCAATAAAGCGAGATGAGCGCTGCAACCCCAGAGTCGTCAGCGACTGGACCTAATGGTCAGGGGTCCCTTTACCTTTACCTTTTACTACTACTATAGGGACATGGGTGGCGCTGTGAGCCTAGGGCTTGCCAATCAGAAAGTCGGCGGTTAGAATCCCCGCGATGGGGTGAGCTCCCGTTGTTCGGTCCCTGCTCCTGCCAACCTAGCAGTTCGAAAGCACATCAAAGTGCAAGTAGATAAATAGGTACCGTTCCAGCGGGAAGGTACACGGCGTTTCCGTGCGCTGCTCTGGTTAATCAGAAACGGCTTAGTCATGCTGGCCACATGACTCAGAAGCTGTACGCCGACTCCCTCGGCCAATAAAGCGAGATGAGCGCCGCAACCCCAGAATCGTCCGCAACTGGACCTAATGGTCAGGGGTCCCTTTACCTTTACTATTACTATAAGAAGTTAGCTAGAAGTGCCCTTCTGTGAGAAGGGCTTTTTTTCCTGACATAGCCCAGGTTCCTAAAAAAAAATAACTGAAAGCCAGTGGTGTGCTGCTGCTATTTATTAATTATTTTTGTATCCCACTATTGAGACAATAATGTTTCACAAAGTAGTTCACATTTTTTTAAAAATAAGGAGAGGATCAAGCCCTCTTAGGAAGCTTAGAAGAAAAAAAGGCAAGGCACACAAGTGGAGAGGAATGAAGGGAGAAGGTAGACGAGGAAAACAAGTTCTTCAAGGTTGGAACAAAGTGATGTGTTACAAGCATTTATATCCAGTTTGAGCCAGACAATCTTTCCTTGATGGTGTTCCTGCTTGAGTAAGTTGGTGACTCTTGTTCCTTTGGCTGACAGATGGAGCCAGTGACCTTTTCCCTTGCTTCGGCTCCTTGTAAATGCACCTTCACTGGCCAATGAAAGGGGCCAAACTGGTCTTCCTGTTACAGTGAAGCTATTCCTGGCAAGCAAGATGTGCAGCCTCCTATTTGACCCTTGTTTCCTTGGCCAATGGTAGAAGCCAGCATGCTGCTATTTAGTTCCACTGCCCAAGGGAAACTGGAAGTTGATTCACAGTTAGTGAAGGATGTTGGGTAATCTCTTGCACATCTCAAAGTACGTTCTTTAAGTACCAATCTGTGCAAAGTCTTCCAGTAGTTCTTTCACAACCATTCGCTGAGCAATGCCATTACCAAAATTTCAACCACTATTCTATCTCTGGATTATACACTATGAATACATCTCTTCCACATTCAATTACAGACATAAGCCAAAAATGATGGAGCATGTGAAGGAACAGTATTGTACTCACTCAGAACTTTTTCCTTCAAGAATTTCATATTTCATAACTGTATGCATTCACTTATTTTTGTCAGCTATTCATTTATTATGCAATTGCACACACACTCAATTTCTAGAGCACTGAACTAGGACTGGGGAGGCGCAGGTTTAAATCCTCATTCAGTTATGAAGTTCAGAGAGCAATCTTCAGTCAGCCTAGCCTAGCCCACAGGGTTGTTGTGAGGGTAAAATGAGGGGTGGGGGTGGGGAAACCATGTATGCTGGTTTGAGATCCTTGGAGGGAAGGCAGGAACTATATTAAAAAAAAACCCCAAAAGTATTTGCTCTAAAACAATATCACAAGTTACCACTTTATATACTATGTTCTATGATTCTTAATACAGTACATTGATTTCTAGAGCATGTTGCAGCATTCAATATTCCCACAATTTTATTTATTTATTCTCCTAGACATTCTTCCCTGTAAACCATTTTCTGCCCCCCACCCTGCCTAGCAGTTAGTTGTCAGTCAGCATTTGGAGGCCACTGAACATGCTCAGTCCTCACCGAGATGTTTTGGAGACCTAACCAAGCTGTTAAATATTCTCCCAAATACCTGATACCTCCCTTTTGTGCAATGCTGAAGAAATCAGAATCCAAAGTTTAAAATAGCTTTAATCTATATGAATTCTGCAAGATATTTTAGCATCTGATTAATATGCCTTCACAAAATTGAAAAAGGCTCTCACATGCTATATTAACTGTGGTAAAAGGGTTGCTGTGAGTCATTTCACATTAAATTATACCATTTATGTCCGCATATAGAAGATGGCACACAATCTCTATCATGTGGTTATGCAATCTTGTTTCATCTCAACCTGACAGGCATCAATATTACAGTTCAGACATCTTGATCAATAGTTTTAGATTTGGATAAACAATTTTATTTCTAGAAAAAAAATGATGGGAGAGGACCCTCCTTTGAACGACCAGAAGATATATAGATAATCATGCAATCCCATATGCAAGAAGCTTTCTCTTGGTGAATGCCATCTACTACTGCCCAAACACTCATGTGCAACCTGAAGGCTGCCTGGTCTCAGTGACCAAAACTATCATTGCACAAAGTCCACTTCAAGTCCTTAAAATTAAAGTGATAAGTATTGCATCCGTAATTACAGTATTTCCAGCAGGGGGAAAGAGGCTGAAACAAGGGCATTAGAATAACACACAGGTGACACCACTTTCCTTTCTCTATTATTTCTTCATGAACATCAACTGTGCATCCAGGTCGACTATGTGTTTAGCTGCTAACTACTGTTCATTATTTTCTCTCCTTGCTTTGCACAGGCAGACCTCCAACAGATGCATAGAACATGGCATAATACAGACAAGTTGATCCACAGCATGACTAGCAGCAGAGACCAGAGTGCTTCTAGCTGTTACTCTGTGGGATTGCCAGCTTATCTGTTCCCAGCAGGTCCTGCACATTTCAGGCTTCATGACAGATAGCTATGCAATAAATGAAAACATGGAGAACATTTGACTGCCCAAAGGCACAGTTCATTTCTTGGAATGAGTATTTGGCAACCCACACACCTCTTTTTATTCAGAACTCATACCATCCATGGCACTGTTCATTATTTCCTTCACTCTGTCACTGATCTTGCATCTTTGTTACTATGAGTTAGCAGATAGGGATTTGTTTCCCTACTTCAATCATACTTCAGTTGACTTCAGGATAGGGAAATGACTGGGACAGGGCAGTAACTTTGTTGCTACCAGGGACCAAGGTCACTGACCTCTGCACCTGTTGCCCACTCAGGCTCCAGGTAATGTCAATAAGGGGAATAACTCTCAGAGGGCACAGACTGAATGGATGCTACTGCCATGAAAGTCATTTTGGGGGCAGTGCAAGAAATGAGACCATTGAGGTGAAGGGCTTGGTAACCGGCAGGGCTGGCAAGCCAAGCGAAACAGTGATTTATGTGTTTAAACAATCTTGAAATGCACTGCCAAAAAGAGGATGGGACAAAAGTTATAAGCTAGGTGTAGTCCACCGCCTTTCTCACCCACCCACACCTGGTGCCCACCAAGGTCCCCTATACTTCCCAATTTTTAAAACCAATGAGGTTTGTGTTGTTGGGTTGTCTGGTTGGGAATGCCTGTTTTTTTTCTTCTTTCTTGTCTGTGTTTATTGTGGGGGCTAGATGTTTTGTTTGGTATTATTGTGATGGGGATGGTTGTGAGCATTGCCAGCTTTTCTTCTGCAAAATGGGAATTTTGTGGTGCCCACAACAGTTTCTGAGATTTCCAGATGTGTTCCTGGGCCCCAAAGGGTTGGGAATCCCTGTCCTATTCAAGCAAGGTTGTGACTTCCCCTTGTCTGTCCCAGTTCCACCCTGTGCTCCCACTCCCCTTGTGTCTTGTAATGCTTCTCCTCCTGTTACCTTCTATTGTGCAGTCAAATGATTGTTTATAACCAGTGTACGCATAAGAGCAGTGTAATGGGATGCAAATCCCAGCCTGTGGAGATTCCTGGATTCAGTTACTGGATTCTTCTTGCCTGCTTCACAGCAGGGCCTTAGTGGAATGTACTTGGCATCATCATGCCTGGTAGATTGTGTGTTGTATATGGGATGAGGTGGGGAGCAATCATGGAGCTGACCATATGTGAACTAAACTGTGATTGATTGGAGTATGTCCTTCCCCTGGATGCTGGTGGTGTGCTGGCAGTGTTGCTCTTTTCTATGCTTCTTGGTGTGGGTTTTCCTCTTTTGTACTGGCTACCAAGTTACACTGGCATTGTGACATTATAAATGGCCGTCTGGCATAGCAAACCTACAGGATTGCCCTGTGAAATACCTACACTAAGCCTAGCCTTAATTGGATAATTAAAGAGCTAGAAGCACATATATATCAGAAATAATAAGAATGCCTCCAACCTGGCAGACATGAATAATTAAAAAAACATTACATTTCAATATACATATTCCCAAGCAAATAGCTCAATATAAAGGATTGTATCCAGCGCTGGAACTCTGGTAGTGCTAGAGACCTCTATGTACACAACAGAGCTTCCTCTTCTGTCCCTCTAGCCCTCCACATGCCCTCAAAACCAGCTTGTGGGTTGGTGGACCCTCTGGAGCAGATTGTGGGGTGTGGGGAGGAGGAGAGGAAATGGAAGTCCAATTGAGCCAGCGGAACTGTGCAGCGTTGGATACAAGCCAAAGTGTTCCACCCTTCCCCAAGTAGTATTTTCCATGGTATATTTTTCTCTCTTCCGATCAATTCCAGATTTACTGCAAAAAAGTAACAACACAAAATGGTAAAAAAAGAGAAAAAAACAAAACTTAACATTATTTTTTCACTGCAAAAAACTTTTAGATTAACTTGTAGACTTAAGACATACTCTTTTGATATATACATAAAGAGCTCATTTTGCAATTATACCTTTTATGCTGCACTACAGTAATACGAGTCTTTGTCAATAGTGCCTCCTACACAAGCAATTACTAAAGGAAAAAGTCCACCCATCTGAATAGTAAAAATGCTTTTAAATTTTGTTGGAACTGACGCATCTTGTAATTTAGAGTGATAACTTCTGTAGCTTTATTGGGGGGGGGGAGGGAATCAGAGAAAAATAGTTCTTCAGAAATAGCTCCCTTTTTAAACACTTGCACAAAGTCTTGGGAATGCTTTCCAGGGAAGACTACATGAACACAAATTCGAGAAGCCATTTCAAGTCACCATACCCACTTGCAGCTAAGCCTCTGAAACATTCTCAAAATTTGTGGTTCTCATTCTGAACTCATTACAATGGAGGATGGAACAGAACCCAAAGGAGGCGAAGGGTAAGGCCCAACAATAAAAGCTTCATTCATTTAAGTTAAGCAGATAGAATATATATACAAGTCCCCTTCCTCTGAGAAATAAATGCATACATGATACTAAATCAACATAGACTTTACTCAATGGGACTTTATTCACAACTTAAAACAAGAATTAAAAGTATATAACACAAGGAGATGAGCCCAGCCACAAACTACCGTAAATATTTTTGCATCTATAATATATTAGATAGCATTTATACATTTTTAAATACAGGAAACACTGTGGCTGAAGAGTCTCTCATTTAAGGGAACATTATGAATTCTTGCAGAGAACTCAAAGCACAAGTAAAACAGTTAACACAAATGTGAGCCAACTTCCCATACATACATTTTGCAACTTCCTAATACAGGTATTAATTCATTTTTACATACTTCCCCCTCTTCCTGTAACTCACTCATACCAACACACACAGAAACACATAGGACTGGTTAGCACATAGCATTCAACTGTGATTTACTAAACCATAATTTATTTGATCACCTGAACCTGGCCAGACAGGTCAACTATAGACAGTTAACACCTGGATTACTGTGTCCAGTTTTGTGTACCAAAATTTAAGAATACTGAGAAACTGGGACATGTGCAGAGCAGGGTACCTAAGAGAATAAAGGGTATGGAAACCAAGCCAAGGAAACAGTTGACAAACAGTTGAGGAATTAGCTATGTTTAGCCTGGAAAAGGGAAGACTGAGAGGAGATATGATTGCCATCTTCAAATATCTAAAGGGCTGTCATATGGAGGATGGAATCAGCTTATTTTCTCCTGCTCTGGAGGCTAACACCTAAACAAATGTCTTCAAGTTACAAGAAGAGAGATTCCAACTAACCATCAGAAAGAACTTTCTGACAATAAGAGCTATTCAGCAGTGGAACAGAATCCATCAAGAGATGAAGGACTTACCTTCCTTGAAGGTTTTTCAGCAGAGGTTGGATAGCTATCTGTCATGTATCATCTAGCTGAGATTCCTGCATTGCAGGGGGTTGGACATGTTGACCCTCAACCGTGCTCATAGGCCATAGTTAGCTTACCAAGTTCGGCGTGTCTTAATCACGGCTTAGTGTTACATGTGAACCTGGCACCTGTCCTTAAGCATGGTTTTTGAGCCTGCCTGCCCAAGCTATAGAGAGAACACTGAAAAGTCCTTGCTGGTGCTTTGCCCAAATAGGATCTGACTCTGAACTCTGCCTGGCAACGTGCACTGTTCCCTGCACTCCTCCTCCATGACAGGCCCTTTCTACCTATGCTTCTCAACTGCTGTGCTGTGAGGCAAGGGAAATTTAAGGGATTGCTCTCCAATATGCCCAGATAACATCTATAAAAATAGTAATGTGAAAGTGGAAATGTGTAATGGAAAGGCGTACAACAAAAGGTAATTAAAACAACTTTCATTAAAATTATGAAAACTAATTAGAGGAAAATAAAATAATAATTAATACTTTTCTCCCCAGAAGCTAGTGAAACTCTAGTTAAAACATTTTTAAAAGTTAACCTGTAATAGCTGAACATTTCTCAAGAGTACTACATATTTGAACAGATTAGCCAATTAGTGGTGACAACAACCTTCTCTAAATACCGTAAGTGCTTTCGGTGCCAACCAGCTGATAATTAGCTGGGAAGGGCTCTCTTCATGCACCAACAATAAACAGATAGTTGGTGCAGGGAGAGAACTGTGTTCTGCACTTTGAAGCCCCAATGGTCAGCTGATAAGTCAGTGCTTCAAAGTACTTTGCAAAGGCTACTGAACAGTGGTGCCTGCAACCCTTTTTCTGGCCTAGCTTGAACTCACATTTGATGTCAAGTATAAAGCAGGTGAGTGTGGCTTGGCTAAAATGGCCTAGTGGGCCAAATGTGGATGTGGGAGGGTCTCTACTGCTACAAACTCACAGCATTCATAACTTTATTTCCAGCTGCCTTCCAAATTCAGTTGATACTTTCTTAATATCATCTAAGGGTACTGTTGGATTTAAAAAAAATTATTAACTTTATATCATTAGCATACAATAAATTATTTCCTTCCACATCACCAAACTTAATTCCCATACTATCTGAGTCTATCCATGTTTACCTGGAAGTAATTCTACTGACATTAGTTAACCGGTGTTCGGTGGGTGTTGGTCTAAACTAAATATGCACAGGAAGGCAGTGCCCTTACAATATTAATTATTAAATTATTGTGGTCATACAGAATTGAACAGCAACCAGCAGTTACTGCATACACTTACCCATCATTTGGAGTGTACTCTTTTCCATAGTAACCAGCACTCCTTTTAGCATCTATTTTAATCCATTTTTAATACTAGGTATACCCTCCCCCCTATTTCTTTCATTTATCATTGAGCCAACAATATTCTACTCCTGTTGCCAAACTGAACATTACATTGATTAGTAGAATTTAATGCTTAGTCTGCTACTTGGTGTCCAACAAATCCAACTCTTTCCGTATGTCAAATAATTTCTTATAAACCTCTTCAGTGCTTTGAGAGTCTGATCCAATGCCTGAATTCCTTCCAAGAAACTCTTTCTTCCAAAAGCATATTTTAACTTTGAAGCTTACTCTGGAATGAGCATTTGCTAGGAAGCACCTTAACACATTCCCATTCAAATCCACACTGGTGGCAATGTTGAAATTTTAATTATGAAAAGGGGTACTTAAAATAATTAATCTTTCTGAACACAACGTAATAAGAATTCTAATAAAATCCAAGTACTATTAGAACAATTTTGAATGTCATAATCATTACATATTATTTAACAAAGCACTAAAATGTGGTCCGTGGAACAATCAATCCTAGCAGTGAAGTGGCAGGACGGATACAAGTGACTCACCCAGAAGGGTGGAGCCGCAATGCTAGCTTCCTGGCAGGTGCATTACTACTGCTTAGCAGAAGAGGCAGGGGAGGTGTCAACGGAGAGGAAGGTGTGGTACAGGTGCTCCAGTTGAGCCCATCAGAATCTATGCACTACAATGACCTTCCTCCTTCCTCACTACTCTCTCTCCCAGGAAGTGACAGCAACAGCCTGCTAGGAAGCTAGCATTGCAGCGCCATCTCACCAGGCAAGTGGCTTCTGTTGCCAGAGAATGAAGGAGAGCCCATACATCTTTAAAGCAGGAGATGGAGCCAAAGTACAGGAGAGAGGTTGTTGGAGTACCATGCAGATGCAGTGTTTGCACTGGTTGTTCCGAGACAGCTTGCAGCCATACATCTGCATGGACCTCAATCCAGAAACCCTCTGCTATCACCATTTCTACAGGCACCTAATAATTTCTACTCCTAAGGGCATACAAACCGCATAGTTACACCTCTTGAGACATATTTCATAAACAGCCTAGCTACCGCTATATCCTAATATGTTCTGTGCACTATTGAAATAAATATTTAACATTTTTCTCCAGAAATAGCAACAACCTCCAGCTGCTTTCCAACTGAAACCCTGAAATATTTTGGGGAATATTCTTTTTGTGTGTGTGGCTACTCTTCTTTTCCTGACGTTATCTATTTGAATTGTTATACTCTTATTTATAAGCGATCTTAAACACTTAGCAAAGTTAACACTTTACCCAGTATACCTGAAGGAGCGTCTCCACCCCCATCGTTCAACCTGGACACTGAGGTCCAGCAACGAGGGCCTTCTGGTGGTGAAGCGAAGTTACAGGGAACTAGGCAGAGGGACTTCTCGGTAGTGGCGCCCACCCTGTGGAATGCCCTCCCATCAGACGTCAAAAAAATAAACAACTATATGACGTTTAGAAGACATCTGAAGGCAGCCCTGTTTAGGGAAGTTTTTAATGACTGATGTTTTAATGTATTTTTAATCTTTTATTGGAAGCTGCCCAGAGTGGCTGGGGTATAAATAATAATTAACAACAACAACAACAACAACAACAACAATAAAGTGAAAAATAGTTGTGCTGTAATGCAGAAATTCTGTTGAAGGTATGCTTCATAACAGTGAAAATGCAAGATGACTATTAGAAAATGCTGCTTAAATGTTATTTCAGACACAGTAAGCTATAATATTCTGGAATCACTTTAGGTAACCTCTGGGCATGGTCAAAGGTGTCATCTTAGATCCTTTGAGTTCCCTCTGCTGGCAGAAACATCCCATTTAATAAAATCTCAATTCCATGTATCACATTGCAAGCAAAGCAGCATATAAGATCAACTGCAGATGTCATTTTCGAAAAATGTTATAATAATAATTATTGTAGTGGCCACCAATATCATAGTAGCACAGCTGTTGAACAGTACTGTTCCTCAGTTTGTGATATATGCCAGTGGTGCTGAGTAAAAGGTTGTGGTGGATCTTTACTCTATGAATTTGTTAGATGAATCTCATGTAAGTTAAACATGCATATCTGTATCAGGAAAATTTTAACATTTGCCTGCTGTTGGGATTAAAAACAAGATAAGCATATAAATGGAAAATATTTCACAAGACTGGATGATATATAAACAGTGGGAGCAAAAAGTCAAATACAAGATAAAAAATGCAATATAAAGAATTGTATAGATTCATACTTGATACCCAATATTAATTATGTTATATAATATTGAACACCAAAATGCAAGTTATGGTGTATTTTTCTTAATGCTGTCAACTTATTGAAGTAGTAGACCAAAATATTGCAAGCAAGATATTGATTACTTAATGATATATGACAAAATTAAATGTAGCATATTACAAAAAAAGGAAGCCCAAGGCATCTTTGGTAATTTTAATAGAAATAAAGGTCTTAAATGTTTGAAGAAAATATAAGTTATTACATCTTAGGCTGTTAAACAAAAAGCTGTGAAGTGTAGAGAAGAGAAGGCCTAGAAAGTAATAAAGTCAGTTGTTGGGAAAGCAAAAGGCATGTTATCACAAAGTGTTAAGAGAAGGAAGCAAAAAGGGGAAAACAGATTAGTTTCCAAATACAAAAAAAACCCATTCACAAGCTAACAAAATTTTCCACAAATCAAAGACCTGACTTATGGCCAACACTGAAAATGGTGGTTATGTGCAGCTGAAGAAAGAACATTATTTCCAGAAAGAACAACAGAACAAACTTTTTAAAAGTGCAAAAGGTATAAAAAATTAGTATGGTGAGTGAAGTAGTGAGAATAGTAGAAGAAACAATAATAGTGTATATTTGCTATGAAGTTATACATTATTCAGTTCATTTAGAATATGTGAAGATAATAGCTTTATGTATGTTAACTCATGAATAACTTGATGAGAATGAGGAAATTATTGCATGCCCCATGGAACAGTACCAATATTTATTAACTTTTAATAGAATGAAAACTTATCCCATCCACTCCCTTGCAATTGTGGAATTCCTCAAGGGTTAACTGAACATGATATACCCTTTTGGTAAAACACAAGCAAACTAGTTTTCTCTACTTAAATGTGGGTTAAGTATATTTAATATTAAACTAACAAAAAACCTTTCAGTTTAATATGTTGTGCTAAGGCCATTTCTTGTTCAGTCAAACTCCAAATTTGGGAGGGGAGGTTGTAATCTCTACCTGCCCCTCCTTATTAAGGGTATCCTGTTAAAGAGATCCGGTGGTGTGGATTCTGTCCAAGGCCCAGATGTGGGCTAGGACAATACCACTATTCCAACGGAACTACTACAGTTAGTGGCCACAGGCTCCACAGAAGCATGATTTAGGTAATATTGCTATGGATGGTATAATATCCCTGAAATGCTTCCAATTGGTCAGGATAAGATCTACTACAAGAATCCCCCCCAAATTTATGCACAACCACATATATGTGCAGTGCAGGGAATTTATAAAGTGAAATAAAGTTAGGAAAAAGGGTTCCAGTGAGCACTCAGGACTGATTTCCTTCAGAATGGATAGGTTTGATCTTCTTGCAGTCCATGGGACTCTCAAGAGTCTCCTCCAGCACCATAATTCAAAAGCATCAATTCTTCAGCGATCAGCCTTCTTTATGGTCCCGCTCTCACTTCCATACATCACTACTGGGAAAACCATAGCTTTAACTATATGGACCTTTGTCAGAAAGGTGATGTCTCTGCTTTTTAAGATGCTGTCTACTGTAGGTTTGTCATTGCTTTTCTCCCAAGAAGCAGGCGTCTTTTAATTTTGTGACTGCTTTCACCATCTGCAGTGATCATGGAACCCAAGAAAGTAAAATCTTTCACTGCCTTCATTTCTTCCCCTTCTATTTGCCAGGAGGTGATGGGACCAGTGGCCATGATCTTAGTTTTTTTATGTTGAGCTTCAGACCATATTTTGCGCTCTCCTCATTCACCCTCATTAAAAGGTTCTTCAATTCCTCCTCACTTTCTGCCATCAAGGTTGTGTCATCAGCATATCTGAGGTTGTTGATATTTCATCCGGCAATCTTAATTCCGGCTTGGGATTCGTCCAGTCCAGCCTTTCGCATGATGAATTCTGCATATAAGTTAAATAAGCAGGGAGACAATATACAGCATTGTCGTACTCCTTTCCCAATTTTGAACCAATCAGTTATTCCATATCCAGTTCTAACTGTAGCTTCTTGTCCCACATAGAGATTTCTTGGGAGACAGATGAGGTGATCAGGCACTCCCATTTCTTTAAGAACTTGCCATAGTTTGCTGTGGTCGACACAGTCAAAGAGGGATAGAAATGTAATAATAATTATCTGTAGAATCTACTGTTTCCTCCAGTTTCTCATAATAACGGAGGAATGTGATTTCGCTGACTCACCATTAACATAGGACCATAAAATAGGATAAAAATATGTAATTTAATTAAAAAGAATAATTACCAGAGAACACTATAAAACAATACAAACTGACTAATTGATTTAGTTGGCAGGATACACTGCTTCACTTAAAAGTGTAGAAAGGCTATCAAAGGTTGAAAACCTACAGCTACCACAGTTCAAGTGGAGGGTGTAACTCAAGGAATTTTCAGCTGTTCTTCTTTAATTCTGTTAAGCATGCATCAAACCAGTTCCAGACAAAGTTTTCTCTCATCTTGCTCACGGATTTCTCTTTAAGGTAAAACACCTTCCACCTGAGTAAGCAGAACAGAACTCCACACCTTCCGGACAATATATCATTCAGAACATCTAGTGACATCAGACATAGGAGTGGGATACCCAAGTCCCTTCAGGTAATAAAGGCTTTTCACAATTTAATTGAAAACACAGTAGGAAGGAGAAATAATAATAATAATAATAATAATAATTTATTATTTGTACCCCGCCCATCTGACCGGGTCCCCCCAGCCACTCTGGGCGGCCTCCAAAAAACACTAAAATACATTGAAATATTACAGATTAAAAACTTCCCTAAACAGGGCTGCCTTCAGGTGTTTTCTAAAGGTCATGTAGTTGTTGATCGCTTTGACCTCTGAAGGGAGGACGTTCCACAGGGCGGGCGCCGCTACCGAGAAGGCCCTCTGCCTGGTTCCCTGTAGCTTTGCTTCTCGCAGTGAGGGAACCACCAGAAGGCCCTCGGCGCTGGATCTCAGTGTCTGGGCTGAACGGTGGGGGTGGAGACGCTCCTTCAGGTATACAGGACCGAGGCCGTTTAGGGCTTTAAAGGTCAGCACCAACACTTTGAATTGTGCTCGGAAACGTACTGGGAGCCAATGTAGATCTCTCAGGACCGGTGTTATGTGGTCATGGCGGCCACTCCCAGTCACCAGTCTAGCTGCCGCATTCTGGATCAATTGCAGTTTCCGGGTCACCTTCAAAGGTAGCCCCACGTAGAGCGCATTGCAGTAGTCCAAGCGGGAGATAACCAGAGCATGCACCACTCTGGCGAGACAGTCTGCGGACAGGTAGGGTCTCAGCCTGCGCACGAGATGGAGTTGGTAGACAGCTGCCCTGGACACAGAATTAATCTGCACTTCCATGGACAGCTGTGAGTCTAAAATGACTCCCAGGCTGCGTACCTGGTCCTTCAGGGGCACAGTTATGCCATTCAGGACCAGGGAGTCCCCCACACCCATCCGCCCCCTGTCCCCCAAAAACAGTACTTCTGTCTTGTCAGGATTCAACCTCAATCTGTTAGCCGCCATCCATCCTCCAACCGCCTCCAGGCACTCACACAGGACCTTCATTGCCTTCACTGGTTCTGATTTGAAAGAGAGGTAGAGCTGGGTATCATCCGCATACTGATGAACACCCAGCCCAAACGCTCTGATGATCTTTCCCAGCGGCTTCATATAGATATTAAAAAGCATGGGGGAGAGGACGGAACCCTGAGGCACCCCACAAACGAGAGCCCAGGGGTCTGAACACTCATCCCCCACCACCACTTTCTGAACACGGCCCAGGAGGAAGGAGCGGAACCACTGTATAACAGTGCCCCCAGCTCCCAACCCCTCTAGACGGTCCAGAAGGATGTTATGGTCAATGGTGTCAAAGGCCGCTGAGAGGTCCAGCAGAACTAGGAAACAGCTCTCACCTTTGTCCCTAGCCCGCCGGAGATCATCGACCAGCGCGACCAAGGCAGTTTCAGTCCCATGATGAGGCCTGAATCCCGATTGGAAGGGATCCAAATGGTCCGCATCCTCCAGGCGTGCTTGGAGTTGTTCAGCAACCACCCGCTCAATGACCTTGCCCAAGAATGGTAGATTTGAGACTGGGCGATAGTTGGCCATAATGGCCGGGTCTAAAGATGGTTTTTTAAGAAGCGGTTTAATGATCGCCTCTTTCAGCGGGTCTGGGAAGACTCCCTCACAGAGGGAAGCATTCACCACCCCGCGGAGCCCATCGCCCAGCCCTTCTCGGCTAGCTTTTATTAGCCAGGATGGGCAAGGATCAAGAAGACAGGTGGTCGGTTTCACTCGTCCAAGCAGCCTGTCCACATCCTCAGAGGTAACAGATTGGAATTGATCCCATGAAACATGACTAGACAGAGCTCTAGCACTCTCCCGCCCTGGCTCTGCTCCCACGGTGGAGTCTACCTCCTTCCGAATCTGAGCGACTTTATCTGCAAAAAACTTAGCAAAAGCATTGCAGGAGATCTTGGGGTCCCCACCAGACCCCGATGACGGAGGTGGTTCTGCTAGATTGCGAACCACCTGGAAGAGTCTCCTGCTGCTGTTTTCTGCAGATGCGATAGAAACGGTGAAGAAGGTCCTCTTCGCCGTCGCCATTGCCACTTGGTAGGCTCGAAGTTGAGCTCTAGCTCGTGTCCGGTCTGATTCAGAATGAGTTTTCCGCCACCGGCGCTCTAGCCGTCTCAGCGACTGTTTCATTGCCCTCAGCTCTGGGGAGAACCACGGAGCTGCCCGGGCTCCATGCAATCGGAGAGGGCGCTTCGGAGCCAGACAGTCAATAGCTCTGGTTAACTCCACATTCCAGCGGGTCACCAGGGAATTAGCTGAAAGGCCATCAACATGGGATAAAACATCCCCTACCACTCTCTGGAAGCCAATTGGATCCATTAAGTAGCGGGGGCGGACCATCCGAATTGGTCCCACCTCCCTGCAGAGGGGAAGGGTTGCGGAGAAGTTCAGTTGCACTTCAATTGCAGAAAGAATGCTGGACTATTATCTTTCCCTTGAGGAATGTCTGCTCCCTTTGACAGCCCAGCTATTAAGCGTGGAGGAAACTGGGTAAGTTAGAAAGGAACAAACAAATGTGACAAACACTTTGATTACTCATCTGTGAGCAAGTAAGCAACCTTCTTTGCCTCTAGATGTGGTTTCCACATATTAACTGGCCGAGTAAAGTGAAATCTTCAGTTTTAACTTGGATATTTGTCATTCCATCTGTTATGCCATAGCTGGGGTGCTGGGAGAGTGTTCCCCTACATTAGTTACTAGAAAACTCAGGACAGTATCAAATCCACTTGTTCCATTAGAACAAGGATTTGCATTTGTGCAACGTAACTTCCCCTCACCCCACTGGTAAAGGTAAAGGAACCCCTGACCATTAGGTCCAGTCGCGGACGACTCTGGGGTTGCGGCGCTCATCTCGCTTTACTGGCTGAGGGAGCCGGTGTACAGCTTCTGGGTCATGTGGCCAGCATGACAAAGCCGCTTCTGGCGAACCAGAGCAGCGCACGGAAACACCGTTTACCTTCCCGCCAGAGCGGAACCTATTTATCTACTTGCACGTGCTTTCGAACTGCTAGGTTGGCAGGAGCAGGGACCAAGCAACGGGAGCTCACCCCGTCGTGGGGATTCGAACCACCAACCTTATGATCGGCAAGCCCTAGGCTCTGTGGTTTAACCCACAGCGCCACCCGCATCCCACTGACTCTCCCTCATTGCCTGAGTGTGTCCCACATGCTCACCAAATCTGCTCTGGAGGGTTGGGGAAAATACCAGAACAGATTAGGGGATGTGTGGGGAGGGGGAGGAGAAGGAGAAGTTCTGTTGTCTACCAAAAAGTATTTGTTCTAGTGAAACAAGTGTGTCAAATACCACCTTCACATGATTTAAAAAACTATTTTCTGACTACATTTTCTGACATATGCTTTATGCATCTGGCAAACAGGGCTGAGACACTATCAGAACAGTTTGGAAGGGGAGCTTGGGGAGGAGGAGAGTAACGGGAAGTCTGTCCATGCAACAGCAATTGTCATGCTCTGTTGTCTTCCTAAATTGTCAGATGAAGACTATCATCCATTCAAGGACCACATAGTAAACAAAATGACATTACATAGGCAGATTGGCAAATAAAATCAACCGAGACTGAGGGGAACGTTTTCTGGATGAATCATGTATATAATCCCAACTAATCATAAATTATACTGAATAGGGTTATCAAAACATGGTGTAGCCATTCAGATTTGACTGCATCTGATATCACAGAGCACAGCCAATATTTTCTGAATAGGCAATCAATTTTAAAACAATCACAAAGCTGTTCACATATACATTGGTTTGTATTTTCAGGACATCATTCTACAATTAAAATATGAGCCCCAAATATACGCACACCCAAATGAAACTCACTTTTGTCACTCTAGGCATGTAAGGTTGGCATGACCCTCTCATGACCAAGTATTCCCAATTAGCTAAGTACTGTAGACCCCCCTGTTTTTCAAAAGCCAAGCCATGGCCCCCCTACATTTGAAATGTTTTATATCTCTCTGGTAGCTTTAGTTATGTGCATGGTGCTACGGACCTGCGGGGTGGGTTACGCAGACCCCCTGGGGTCCACAGACCACCAATTGGAAACCACTGTACTAGACTGAAGGCTAGATTGTACTAGAATCTAGGTCCCTCGGGAAATAGTCTCTCATATGCAAGATCCTGTGATTCAACCCCCACCCACAACCCACCAATACAGTTGGGAATAAACTCCACCCCTTCCCCTGCCTGCAGCCTGCCATTCTCCAGCAGCAGCAACAACAATGTATGGACATTAGACTCCACGAAAGGAAAATTAATCATTATTTTAGCATGCCTCCAAAGCGCGGGGTGCTGGTGGTAGTTTAAAAACCTGAAAGAAAAACTGCAACACACAAAAGGGACTTACAAGCAAGTTTAAAAATATTTACAAACAACATTAGGGCCAGGCTTTTTGTACACTGAAGGCAGAACCTTACTCAAAATATGACAACATGGTAATTAATTACTGTGTCAACAAAGTGGTACTTCCATCATCCTCAGAATCAAAACTACTAAATGTTGAGGAAGAACTGCTTATCTGTTACGCACCACCCTTCTTTCTTAGTGTTTACTGCATCACAGCTTTCCACAACCCATAATTAACATTACTAAGTTTCCCCCTATAATTCAATGCTTTACAATAGTACATTTCATATTACTTCTTATTTTAGTACTTCCACATATTACATGGTTTGGATGTCCTAAAACAGAATGAAGCTTTCTATGTTTTCATATCTGTGTGCTATGTAACACAAAACATTTGGGACTATGGGGCGTTAAGGTTGTATTATTGGAGATGCAGCTGTTCAGTGATAAACAGTCAAGACAGAAAAATGTAACTTTGAAAAGTTTATTTAATGAACTTCTAAAATTACTGCGTTACCATTTTGCATTAAATTATCATTTAGAAAGCATCTAACATTCTAAGTAATGCTCAGAAACTAAAAACAAGCCAACCACTCATCAAGGGATTAGGGTTAGGGAAAGCTGGGTGCAGTCAGATATGCACTAAAGGCATATTGGAAAGAAAGTGGGAGAAGCTGAATGTCCAGTATAACTTGGTTTACTAAAATAATATGTGAGCATCCTAACATACTGAAATTCTAGAATAACAAGATAAACAATAAATATATGTAGCTATACTCAAAACCAAGATGTACACATTTCTGATCAGCAACAAAGCATTTTTTGAATAGTTCAGAACAGTGTTAGAAACTGAGATATGAAAGCTAGGAGCTGATTGGCAATGTAAACCTAGGTTATGGGCGCAACAACAGAATGTCTAGGCACGTGTTTTTTTTATAACAAGAATACAAAGCTGGAAATGAATGAAACTTTATGTTCATTTTTCACATGGTCTTCTAGTCCTTCCCCTGCCCACCCCCTAATATTATTAAGATGGTATCTTTTCCATTCTTCAGAAAGAAGCTGGAAATGGGGAGGCAGAAAAAGGTCCTCCTTTCCTTCCACTCTGCAGTTTTAATCTGAAATCTTAGGTGCAGTACTGTGTCCAGAGCTCAGAAACTGCTCTTCCTAATGAAATTCCCTGTCTCAAAATGCCCCTAGAACAATGAGAGTTTCAAACACTGGTTCAGAATAAATTCCCAACCGATCATTTTTTTTTAAAAATTGAAGTTGGAGAAGATGCCAAACTATTTTCAGATTTAGTTTGTGCTCCTAAACCCTTTGAAGAACTGAGTTGTAACTTTTAATAGAAGTACGGTTTTAGAACAAACACGTTGTTCCTTTTTCAAAATAGAAAATTGTGCTCTATAGTCAAAAATTGTAGTTGGCTGCAAACTACCGTTTACTTTGATGTGGCTTTTTGACCAGAAGGTGACCTTTAAAATGCTATGCTTTTGGTTGCAAAGTAAAAATGTAGGCTAGTCACTGTAATTAATCATATAATTAGGAGTATCACTGCTGTGCTGGTCCTGAAGCTTATACATACCCAATTAAAAAAAAATGCTCTAAAAATAAACATTGCCCATTATCTCTCACTGTTATACAGTCTGTTGAGAAAGTGTAGGAATAAATACCAAAAATCTCAACAATTGTAAACAGAAACCTTCAGAGTGACATGTATCTTGTAAAAAATGAATGTTGATCAAAGCCCCCTCCCCATGTTCTCCCTGAACTGGGTTATAATTCCATGCCTCAAAAGAGGAAATAGGTTAGCTTACTCCAAACCTATTCAAAGCTGAATCAGATCCTGTCATACCCCTGATTAGGAAGCCAAATTGGTTCTGCTCCCTCTTATGACTGTGAGCCTCTCCAAAAGGTCTCACATATCTCATTCCCCGTTCCCTTCAACCTGTTTACCTTGATGTCATTGCTCTGCTCACAAAAGAAGGTAAACACCCTTGGTGCTGCTATGACAATGAGCTAACCTCAAGGAGCACTAGAAAATGAGAGCCCTAACATTTACTGTGGGAGCAGCATCAAAGTAAGCAGGTGGAGGTGGGAGGGTGTAATATTTGCCTAGTATTTAGTATTTGCCTCATCAGTCACTGAGGTTCATATTTTGAGCCAAGGAATATGAACTTTGGGCAACATTTCTATAAATGAATCATTCGATTAGCAGCATTTGGGAACAAGCAGCAACTACAATCCTTTCTGGCACAGATCAAGTTTTGAGACCTCATTACTCCTTAAATAAAGTCAAAATTTCCCAAATAAATAACTTGGGAGAAAGTGTAATTAAATGGCTTGCTAAAGGAAAACAGCCAAATTCTGATTTCATCTGCTACCCAAAGCTGTTTCATTTCATTTGGTACTAAATTCTACTTATAACCTAATACCCTTTCCAAAATGTAGAATGGCTTATATGGACATCCCAGTCATCTCCCATCTAGGCACTGATCAAGCTTTGCCTCGCTATATAATCTCTAGGACTGAGGTTGGAGGATGGATGGCGACTAACGGATTGAGGTTGAATCCTGACAAGACAGAAGTACTGTTTTGGGGGGACAGGGGGTGGACGGGTGTGGAGGAGTCCCTGGTCCTGAATGGGGTAACTATGCCCCTGAAGGACCAGGTGTGCAGCCTGGGATTCACAGCTGTCCATGGAGGTGCAGGTCAATTCTGTGTCCAGGGCAGCTGTCTACCAGTTCCATCTGGTACGCAAGCTGAGACCCTACTTGCCCGCGGACTGTCTCGCCAGAGTGGTGCATGCTCTAGTTATCTCCCGCTTGGACTACTGCAATGTGCTCTACGTGGGGCTACCTTGGAAGGTGACCCGGAAACTGCAATTAATCCAGAATGCGGCAGCTAGACTGATGACTGGGAGCGGCCGCCAAGACCACATAACACCAGTCTTGAAATACCTACATTGGCTCCCAGTACGTTTCCGAGCACAATTCAAAGTGTTGGTGCTGAGTGTTTAAAGCCCTAAATGGCCTCGGCCCAGTATACCTGAAGGAGCGTCTCCACCCCCCTCATTCACTGAAGTCCAGGGCCAAGGGCCTTCTGGCGGTTCCCTCACTGCAAGAAGTGAAGTTACAGGGAACCAGGCAGAGGGCCTTCTCGGTTGTGGCACCTGCCCTGTGGAACGCCCTCCCATCAGATGTCAAGGAAATAAAGAACTATCTGACTTTTAGAAGACATCTGAAGGCAGCCCTGTTTAGGGAAATTTTTAATGACTGATGTTTTAATGTATTTTTAATGTTTTGCTGGAAGCTGCCCAGACTGGCTGGGGAAACCCAGCCCGATGGGCAGGGTATAAATAAATAAATAAATAATTCACCACTGGAAATGCCCCAAACAAATCCACCATAAATGCAGATCTCAAGTGGAACTACGTGAAAATGCTCAAACATTCACTACATTTCACATGTGGAAATGTAATATATAGGATGCTATTAGAGCATTATAATATAAGCCATTGAAATGTCATCTGGATGATGCCTACTGTAGTGGGGAAAATGAGTTCTTTACACTGACTCATCACCAGGTGACTTCCCAGGTTGATTTCTCCAGGACTGTTTCTATACACTGCTGCCCACGATGCATTGTATCTTGTGACAGCGTGAGGGGAGGGTTTCCCTTTCTAATGCATAAAGTGAGCCTTCTGTTGCAAATGTCAGTGAACACTTGTCACCACATCTGTGGGTGTGTCAAGTAGACACAAATGTGAGAAATTGGGGTCCTCTATATGTATACCTATTTCAGAAAAAAGTATGCCAAGTAATGGAGCTGGTTCAGCTTCCTCTGCTTCACTAACATACAAATCAGGAAAAACATGTCACGCAGATACTAAATACAATAAAGCTGGCCATATGTCATATTTTGCACAAAACAGTCCACTATTTGAAGAGCTGCCAGAGGACAGTCGTCTATTTGAAAGTGTCCTCTGTTTGAGGGCTGCTCAGTTTAAGGATAAGGAACCATAAAAAGGGAGCACAGGATCATTGAAGTTAGTTGCCAACTGTCAGACACACAAGTCATATGGTGCCTTCCTCACTATGGTGAGTTGTATTGTATATCTAAATTTGCAACTATAAATATAAATTATAATAGACAAATTGGTATCCCTTTTAGGCCTCCTCTAGGGTGGCATAACTAGCCACCCTAAATACAAACACATTTTATTTTCCCCCAAATTACATTCCCCCCCATTGCATTATCTACTACCAAATACTGACAAACGTTTTGAAAAGCACCATACAGTGCAATCTTAAGCATGTTACTATTTATTTATTTATTTAGTTAGTTAGTGAGTATACCACCCTTCATCCAAAGATCACAGGGCAGTTCACAAATTGTAAGCCCCACCAATAACTACTCCCCTCCCCTTCCTACCAGCAATGCAGAATGGGGATTGGGATTGTTCCAAAAGGTATTATGAATTAAATTCTGAATTATCTTCAGTATTGCCTCTAACAGGATATTTAATTGAGATTACCTACAAGAGACTAATGTGCAAGCATTCTGTAATATTGTTTAGTAGTGCATTCATATATCACAACATGTTTAAGGATATGTAGACCTCAATGAAAGTCATATAGCAAGTGATGGATTTACACATCACATGTGTCCAGATTAAAAATCAGCTATTTGAGCAGCATCCTCTGATTGCAAGCAGAAGTAAATAACAATTTAAGATAAAACTGGACCACTATTATAAAATCACCATGATTAAAAATAAAGAATCTGCTAAGAGTACTGTCTGGTTCAATACAAACGAAGAATAAGAAGTGGTTGCCATGGAAACAACCAAGGCATGCAGGCAGTATAAATACAAGAAAATGCAACTGCTACTGAACAATGAATGGGTGCAACATAGTGTTTGCAAAGGGTGTATGAGTGAGTGTGTGTGTGTGTGTTTGAGAGTGAAATGCAGAGTTATTTTAAAAGGTAACGTTTGGAAGCATTCTCACAGAATTTAGTAGAAATACTATCACAAACTATGTGACAAAACCAATGCTGAAATTCACAGGCTAAGGATTTGTTTTAAGCTCAAAGTGTCTCTTAGAATAGTTTTGTTCATGTAAAGTCATGATCATATTTTTATCATAATCAAAAGCTTAATGCTTCCCTACTGACAAACCAGACGTCTGGTACTCGCCTGTTTGAGGGCTGTCTTATAATAAGGAGGGTCATGTCACAAAACAGAAAGAAAGAAAATGAGAAAAGCCAATTGGTACAAGAAAACAATTTATTGAAACTGGATTTTAATCTTCTAGATTAATTTCCAATGCTTTTCACACACCAGCTATTTTCCTCAGAGGAATTCACTCTCAATAGCTCCTTGAATATCTATTTTAAAAGGAGGAGGGGAATTTGATCCAGTTTCTTTATCAAAGATGACTGCAGCAGGAAAATAAAGATCCCAAGTTCATTTCTTCTGGCAGGCTGAATGGAGTTCCACTCAAGTGATGTTTGCAAGTGGGTGGAGGAGATGTTTACTGGTGTCACCCCTTTTCCTTGGGCCTTTTGTGCCCCTCTCCCGCAAAATTATGTTCTAGAGGATTCAGAGACCTCTCCAGCAGTCTAAGAGGCAGAACAAGCAGCTTCAAAATTGTTTTATACACTTCTACTGTTTGGATCCTCCAGACTATCTTTAGTCCCATCCATGAATGGAATGTGCCCTTCCACTTGCGGAAGTTTACTTAGGATTCAAGTCAATAAGTTTTTACTCATTTTGCATATACAAGAACATTAAATAAAAAGAAAAGAGTAATTTCGTTGTCCCCGCAAGGGGACAATGACAATAAAGATTATCTAAATCTTAAAAAGAGAATAGATAAGAAATGGGCATCCACACTAGGCTCCTATTAATATTTTGAGCTATCCCTTTTCTTTCATTATAGGGGTGTAGATATATTACACAAACCCCTGCCAAATGAGGATTACATTTCATGCAACAGACAAAAGTAGATTCTAGTTCATTAAAGTTAATCACACTACATTATGTTATGCATGGTATCACAAGACTATTTGCTGTTTTTGCAGTACATATTCTACTGCTATTTGCAACCAGATGGGCTATGACCAGGAGAGGAGTGTGAAAGAAAAGGCCAGCGATCTGTGTGCTGAAGGGAATTTGCAGCCTCAAGTCACATCTATGATGTCAGTCAGTATATTCTCCTGGGGCAAAAGCAATTATTGCTTGGATAGTCACCAGGCCTGGTTAGCTATGACTACAGCAGAAAGGACTTGGGCTTGAATCCTTCCTCTGACAGAAGGCTTTCAATTCAGTTGAGATTCTATTGGTGGAAAGAGGGGAGGAGATAATTTCCAATGAAAAAGGGAAGGTAATATCCTCCCTGAAGTCTTCACTCTGTTCCAGAGTATTACCTAGTCCTCCTGATAAGATTTGTAGGTTAGGGCCGAAGGGGTTGCATGAGGAATAGAAATAGACAAAAGTTGCCCTTTCCCATTTCAATAGTAACGTTCTATGAGCGCAAATCTGCTCAAAGCGTGCTACCACTGGTGGAACAGCATCTAAGCTTAATCATTAATTTGTGCAGGAAATATATGTGGAGTTGGGAAGAGAAGATATGAGTAGAATTGATTACTGTTGTTGTTCCCATTTCCCTATCCTCCCCACTGCATATGTCATGGACTGGATGCAGATCAGTGGTGGGAGACACCAGCTGGGGAAACCCCAAGGGAACCCCTGGGGGAAGAAGGCTCAGAACCAGGTGGTAGGACGACAATGTGTGGTCAGAGAGAGAAAAGAGGACGCAGACTAGGAGAAGGAGGTATCAGACGCTGAAGAGGCAACAGGGTTTAGTAAGCAAGAAGGGGCTGTGGCAGAGAGTGGTTCAGTCTCAGAGGCAGGAGAGGAGGAGGGCAGGAAACAGATGAGGTAGACTGCTGAAGAATCCAGGGAGTCTTCCCGTCCTGCTGCAACCAGCTCCCCTCCCCACTGGTCTCCCAGAACACACAGAGTAATGAAGTGGGCAGAGCAACAAGAGACAGCCTTAGGCTGCTAGGGAAGGAACCAGGAGAGGAGGCATAGAGAGTGGTGGGAAGGCAGGGACCTTCAGTCCTCATGCCTCATTGGGGCATGACCTACTGGGAAAAGTTGTTGTGATCACTAGGCCTATGCTGTTTTGGTTTCTTTGAATAAAGAGTTGACTTCACTGACACCAGTATATTTTATTGCTGACCTATTTGTGACTCCAGCTCCTGACAGTATATTACTCTCTTGTCATTACAGCTAGTTTTAAACATAGACAGTTACCCTTCCTTTATGCAGAACATTTTTCTGTGCCAGCATTTTACGAAACCACAAGAGTGTGATTTAACTCAAAAAGACAAATAACATGGTAACACAAATATCGGGCAAAGTTTTGTCTTTTTATTCAAAGTTTTGTGTTCTATTCAGAATATACCACCTTCTCAGAAAAGTATATATACAATAAGAAAGTAACCAAATCCATGGCTGGGTCACAAACACATGAACTGAACGTCAGTAAGATTTTTAGAAATATTAGTCACAAGTGCATAAGATAAACAATAATAATGACAGCTAGGATTACAAAATATATTTGTGTGGGAGGACACATTC
Source organism: Darevskia mixta (assembly GCA_034641385.1). NCBI lineage: Eukaryota > Metazoa > Chordata > Lepidosauria > Squamata > Lacertidae > Darevskia > Darevskia mixta. Next base: position 39,435,002 of record JAWWNH010000066.1, read on the forward strand.
ATCACCACCTAGGGATAGGCAAATCCTTCATTTTCAGTTCTCCCAGTGTTTTCATCCTCCTTCATCATTACTACCCCCACCCACAAGAACAGATGAGTGAAGAGATGAGGAATCCACTAAATCTTTCAAGAAACAACCATGATGTATGGCCATATGGATTTCAATGTAAATCCAAAATATCTAACAAACTTAATCCGTTCCGGAAGTCCGTTCTTAAACCGAGGCGCACTTTCCACCGTTCGGATTCCGTTCTTAGACCGAGGTAAAGTTCGCAAACCGGGACACTACTTCCGGTTTTGTGGAGTTCGTAAACCGAATAGTTCATAAACAGGGCTGTTCTTAAACTGAGGAACCACTGTATTTATTAATTTGATACCTTTATTTTTAAGTAATGAACAGATAACATAATTAAAACATTGGTCTTTAAAAATATTATGTAAAATAATACCTTCTAAAATCTGACTTAATTCAACTGTAGTAGTTCCCCTGATATTGCTCTAGTTGCCAATCTGTTGCACACCAGCCTTCCTAATGACCTACTTGCTATTCCTCTTGAAATCTCTGATGTTCCTGACACCACTACTGTCTGTCTCTTACCCCTTTCTGCCACTAATCCTCATCCCTGCCCACATCAGTTAAGATACTGAGCAAAGTCTCTCTTTCCTTTTCCGGCATGAAAGTATGATGTAAGAGAGCCATACCCATTTTACCTTTCCTGTCCCTCAGGCACTCGTTCTCCAGAGACAAGTGCTATCTAATCCAGCAAATTGGCAAGTTATATGTTTTAGCTCATCTCTATATACAGTTGCTGCAACTTCAGAAACTACTGCAGGCATATGAGAAAGCAGATTGTTGCCTGCAATGTTAATGGAACATTTAATGAGGAAATGAATTTGAAGAATCACCTTCTCCATTATGCATTCCCTAAATCCCTAAGGCCACCACGGTTGTTCTTGATTTTCAGTACTGCACAGGTAAATAAAACAGCATTAAGAAGAAGGTCTTTTCAATGGTGGCACTCTTGTGACATTTAGAAGGCTGGTGAAAATCTTTCCTTTTGATATAGGCCTCTGTAGAGATTAATTGGTTCCTTACTAGCCTTTTCCCTTGCACTGCGTGTCAAGGCCCCATGACCCATGGTTTCCTAGAGGATAAACAAACACATAAGCAAGCGGATTTTGGTTTATGGGTTCAAATAGGCCACAACTTTATTGGTTACAGATGTGAGCGGTTTGGCTTAGGGCATTGGGTGAAGCCAGACTTTATACCAACTCCTGCCCATCTGCAGGGAGTCCAACTAAGGGTAAACCACCAATAGGGAGAGCCCTATGACGTACATCAAATAGGGGCACTCCGAGGGGTCCCCGTTGGAATAGTGGTATTGTCCTAGCCCACATCTGGGCCTTGGACAGAATCCACACCACTGGATCTCTTTAACAGGATACCCTTAATAAGGAGGGGCAGGTGGAGACTACAACCTCCCTCCATCCAAAGAAAGGCTTACCCAGTGCCTAACCTCACAAAGTTGTGATGATTGCTACGAGGTAGGCGAAAACCAAATTGCTGGAGCCAATTTGCCAATTGGAAAAATTCCTGCCTGGTCCCAAAAATATGGCGGCCAAAATTAGTCCATAGCCAGGTTGTATTGCAGCGAAGCTGAAAAAGAGGGCAGGTGGGCAGGAGATCCGGCAAAAGGCAAGAGAGGGCAGTCTCCCGGACGCACTGTGGTTTAAATTTCCTGCAGACATGCCCCTGCTGCCGCTGATTGGTCAGTGGGGCCCATCCCTCTGGGTGGGCTCCACCCAGCGCCGTCGGTGGGGCCACGCCCTGGAGAGGAGGGCAGCAATCTCCTGCCCCTGGCTGGATCCTGAGGCTTGGCCACAACACCACCTGCCTAACAAGGTAAGTGGGCTTATCTAAATACATTTGACAAGATATATTGTGGTTCATATTGGTTTTAATTGTGAGACATTTATCATTTAAGATACAGTATTGTGTTTTTTTACTGAAGTAAGCCATCTAAGCATAAGATAAGGGTTAAATTGGCAACAACAAACTGCGAACAAAATCTATATTTAATAAATTAATGAAATTTTATGGCACTTTTTAAAAATAAATATATGTCTTTCTTTTTAAAAATATTTTTATTAGTTTTTCAAAATAAATCTCACATTTAACACATTAAAATTCCGAAATCAAACAAGATTCTTCAGTATAATAAATGAATTTCTGAAACACCAAGCAGAAACTTCAAAAATTGAAAATCATCAAAGCTCTGTCCCTTCCTCTACAGATAACACATACTCTTCTGGAATGTGTCATAACAAACTAAATGAGAGGTGGAGAACGTATGGTCTTCTAGCACAGCCAGCAGTCAAAAATCTAGAAAATCATGGGTTTCCCATCTGGCCTAAATAAAACATAATATGATCTTTATCTCTCTTCAAAGGGAATAGGGCTAGGGTTAACTTCAACAATTTATTCCAATAAATTCTAGAAACATTGAAAAAAATCTATAATTTATTTCAATACATTGAAGTTAACCTGGAGATTATTCAAATGTTACTTTTTTTTTCTCTTACTACTTACCTAATTTGACCCAAACAGCAATATTTAGATTTGCAATACAGAAACAAACATGGCAGTCTCACTTTTATTGCCTGGAAGGTGAAATTTATTTTCTTAGAGAACTTCAACTTCTTTAAAATACACATCTGCCTAGTATTATGTAATAAGAAAAACATCTGCCTGTCTAGCATTAGTAATTGTGGAATACATGTTATCAGCCAATTTCTTTTCAGATGAAATTCTCAACTGAAAGCAAAAAACCAGATGTGACCACCTCCTAAAAAACAGCATTTTTTTTGTAGTCAACAACTATTTTGCCAACTCTTTTCACATGCATATAAAAATGTGTTGCTTTAGCTCATGCTGCTCCAACTTCTCAGAGTTAACAGTATCTACATGACTTAAGTAGCAGAGAAAACAAGACTAAGCAAAGCTGCTACTGAGCATTACACACATTCTTGATGTTGTTTTAACACAATTGTATGCTTCACTTTTTGCATATAATTTTCATCATTTTATTTTGATTAAGAAAACAAAGAACCCCCATTAAGATAAGATAATTTATTGTCATTGCACAAGTACAAGCACATTCTTAAATCGCCTTGCTGAATTGCATATTTGTTTGCTCTTCCCCATAAACACACACATCCACAGTCCTTATTTTCTCCTTTTTAGTCAAAATTCCCCATTCCCTTTTGGTGGGTCCTTTTGAAATATCATGTACTTCTGCAAACCTTTAAGTTATTTCATAAGCTTTAATTTTGCTTGCAGATGACCATACTTTTCTTCCAAATAAGGAAAACTATTTCTTTTAAAAGGATAAACCTGTATCAGGCCCTGACAACAAGCCTCCTTCCTTACCCTTTTTATTCTAACAGTTTAGAGCTCAAAATGTTTTAGCCTGAGCTAGGATATACTTCAAGAGCTGGGGTATCTGGGTGTACATATCAGCGGCAGAGATTTATGATAGCAACATAATCACTGTTTTGATTTAAATTCTCTACTTAAAAAATCCAATGTTTGCTTCATTAAACTACAGTGGTACCTTGGTTCCCAAACGGCTTGGCTCCCAAACAAAAAGGCTCCCGAACGCTGCAAACCCGGAAGTGTTCCGGTTTGCGAACGTTTTTCGGAAGCCGAATGTCCGATGCGGCTTCCTATTGAGCGCAGGAAGCTCCTGCAGCCAATCAGAAGCCACGCCTTGGTTTTTGAACAGTTTGGGGAGTTGAATGGACTCCCAGAACAGATTAAGTTTGAGAACTAAGGATTCACTGTATTTGCAATCTTTTGTGGAAATTCATCACTAGTTCAAAATCATTTATTTGAAGTTACCTTCTCAGAGCAAAAGAAGAAGAAAAGTGTCTATCAGTTTGTATGAAGTTCATAGAATCATAGTTGAAAGGGCTCCCAAGGGTTATCTAGTCCAACCCCCTGCAATGCAGGAATCTCAGCTAAAGCATCCATGGCAGATGGCCATCCAACCTCTGCTTAAAAACCTCCAAAGAAGGAGAGTCCACCACCTATTGTGGGAGTCTGTTCCACTGCTGAACAGCTCTTACTGTCACAAAGTTTTTCCGAATGTTTAGACAAAATCTCCTTTCTTGCAACTTGAAGTCATTGGTTCGAGTCCTACCCTCCAGAGCAGGAGAAAACAAGCATGCTCCCTCCTCCATGTGACAGCCGTTGAGATATTTGAAGACGGGTATCATATCTCCTGTCTCCTATTTTCCACGCTAAACATACACAGCTCCTTCAAGTACTCCTCAAAAGGCTTAGTTTCCAGACCCTTGATCACCTTGGTTGCCCTCCTCTGCACACGTTCCAGCTTGTCAACATCATTCTTAAATTGTGCCCAGAATTGGACACGGTATTCCAAGGGTGGTCTGACTAAGGCAGAATAGAGTGGTACTCTTACTTCCCATTATCTGGACACCATAACTCTGTTGATGCAGCCTAGAATAGCATTAGCTTTTTTTGCTGCTGCATCACACTGTTGACTCATGTTAAGCTTGTGGTCCACCAAGAACCCTAGATACTTTTCACATGTAGTAAGCCAGGTGTCCCCCATCCTATATTTGGTGCCATCTGCAAATTTGATGAGCATTTCCTCAATTCCTTCATCCAAGTCATTTATAAAGATGTTGAATAACAACAGGCACAGGACAGAACCCTGTGGCACCTCACTTGTCATGTTTTTCCAGGATGACGAGGAACCATTAAAGAGTACTCTTTGGGTTTGGTCAGTCAACCAGCTACAAATCCACCTAATTGTTACTTCGTTCAACCCACATTTTACCAGCTTCCTCACAAGAATATCATGGGGGACCTTGTCAAAAGCCTTACTGAAATCAAGATACACCATGTCCACAGCATTTCCCTGATCCACCAAATTTGTAATTCCACCAAAAAAAGAAATCAGATTGGTCTGGCATGATTTATTTCTGAGAAATCCATGCTGAGTCTTAGTAATCACAGCATCCCTTTTTAAATGCTCACAGACCGACGGTTAAATTATCTGTTCTAGGACCTTCCCTGGTATCAATGTCAAGCTCACCGGTTGGTAGTTACCCAAGTCTTCCTCCCCCCCCCCCTTGAAGATGTGGACAACATTTGCCTGTAGGGACCTCACCTGTTCTCCAATAATTCTCAAAAATAATAGACAAAGGCTCTGAAATTACATCCCTTAGGAATCTTGGATGTAGCTCATCAGGCCCTGGAGATCTGGATTCATTTAAAGTAGCTAGGGGTTCCCTTACTACTACTTTTCCTGTCTTGGGCTGCAGCTCCCTCCTTACATCATTTATTCTGTTATTGCCATGTTGGGCATCATTTTCCTTTTGGGTGAAGACAGACGCAAAGTAGGTGTTGAGTAGTTCTGCCTTTTCTCTGTCACCCAACAGCATTTTCACGTGTTCCCCACACAGAGGGCCTACCACTTGCTTGTTCTTCCTCTTACTTCAGACATAGCTGAATAATTTTTTTTTATTTTTTTTAACCTCTCTTGCAAGCCTGAGCTCATTCTGAGTTTTAGCCAGCCTGACTTTCCTCCTGCAACTGTTGGCTACTTGTGCATACTCCTCCTTTGTGGTTTCCCCTTTCTTCCATTTCTTATACATGCCCTTCTTAACTCTCAGTTCATCTGTAAGCTCCTTATGCAGCCACACCAGTTTGCTTAGATGCCTCCCACTTTTCTTTCTTGGTGGTATTGTCTGCATTTGAGTCTTCAATATTTCTCCTTTTAGAAACTCACATCCTTCTTGAGGATTTTTGACCACGGGATCACACCCAGTAGCAATTTCAGCTTTTCGAAATTAGCCTTCTGTAAGTCCAGAGTGTTTGTCCGACTACACTCAGTTTTCCCTTGCCTTTGTATCCTGAAACCCAGGAGAACATGATCACTTCATCCCAAGTTTCTGAGTACTTCTACTTCATCAATCAGTTCCTCCCTATTGGTGAGGACCAGTTCCAAGATAGATGATCCCCTTGTTGGTTCTTCCACCTTCTGGGAATGTTGTCTCAAGCAACTAGTCAAAAAGTAAAGTTCAAATTAGACTTGATAATCATAACCTGCAAAACAACTGCTGTATTGCTCAATGAATCACTCTAAGATACATACAACACCTTCTGCCCTTCACTTCTTGTATCCTGTAAGCAGAATAATCTCACAGCAAACATTACTTAACCTTATTAAGGGCACCAAGGACTATTTCTAAAAATGCAGCAGTTCCTCACCAAAGACTCTGAGAAGTTAGCAGTTGGGAGTAAGAAGACAGAGGCAGTTTTATGAGCTTGTAATTTATTTTTTTAAGGAAGTACGATGGTTGGAAGAAATAGACTTACAGACCTGGGATTTAAGTCATGGGACTAATGCTGTATAACATTAATAATCAGCAAAGGGCTAGCTAGTGATGTAATAACATTAATGGATTGCTTCTAATTTTTAAGGAAGGTGAAATCCAAGGTAGAGTGTGAATAGCCCTCTAAACAAAACAGCAAAGAACTAGTGCAGATTAATAGCTTTACTAGAGCAGATTACCAAACATTCAAAAAGGAGAGAAATAGTAATCATGGAGGACTCCAACTTCCCCGACATCTGTTGAGACTCAAACTCTGCCAAGAGTGTAAGGTCTGACAAATTCCTCCATTGCCTTGCTGACAATTTCATTTGTGGCAAATGGATGAAACACGCAGAAGTGCGGAGATTGTGGCCCTTCCAATCTTGTTGGACTCCAACTCCCTTCAACTATGGCCGATGGTCAGAGATGAAAGGAGTTGGAATTGAACATCTAGAAGGCCAGTTTCTCAACCCTTGCTATAAAGAAAGGTCTATGAGTATCTAATGGCTTATAGTGCACATATCTGAATGTTTCAGAATTATCTGCCTGAAAACAAGTCTCTAGTCTAAGAAAACATGCACAGCTTGTTTATTGATTTATATATAGATTTTTAAGCTGTCTTTTAAGGGCATAGTCCTCACAAGGTGGCTTCTATAATAATAAAACACAAAATGCATTAACATGAGAAGTTTGAGTAACAATGTAACAACATAAAAACTAATAATAACAATAATAATAACAATATGAGAGTGCAGTCCCTGCACTGAAGTATTTACTGTGCCAAAAGTGAGGAGTCACCATGCTAATTAGCCATTCAGATCTAATTTTTATGAATGCGCAGTTGGCGCACTAGGGTTCACATGTATGAATTGGAACATTTGTAGTCATTACTATTCTTCTGCTTGGTATTCACACCAGTGGACAGAACCTGACGGAATATACACATAGGACCTTTTTTGTCACTCCCTTCCATCACTCCTTCCTTGCCTTTTTCTACTCAGAGAAAGTGTACAAGTATTTCTGTACCTGTGTGTCACAACTTAAAAAAAACACACACATAGGAAGTGTGCAAGAGCAAATGTTACTAGCATATTTCACAATGTCTAGTTTGAGGGGTTGGATTCCGGGAGTGGGGCACACTTCCTCTTCTGTGAATTCCATATATAATAATAATAATAAAGGCATTTACAGAGGGTTTTTTAATATGTGGGTAGATTCCACCTAAGAGCAACTAATATAGCAACTAACCATTATAAATTTTGTTAATGTGAACAGAAACTAGAGGAACCAACACCATAAGTTATTGCTGCTCTGGTTATCAATCTGACTTTGGAAATATGCAGAGCAGGTTATTAGATATCAACTTTCTGAGAAAATAAATATGCCTCACATAAGAGAATGCTTGTTTCCAGGATCAGACTGGGGAAAACCATCATCATTGCAACCCCAAACTGAGAGCACTCCAGCAGAAACCAAAATAATGAGCTTGGATACAGGATGCACAGTTCAAATTGGGGGTTGCCTCTGCAGTTAGCTCCAAAAATGATGAGAGATAACTAGTTTTTAGTGAGAAAGCAAGGGAAAAACTCCAGTCCCAGCAAATTAAAACCTCAGGAATAATAGGCATTTTATTGTGATTCTATGTAACATCTTGGAAACTACACAAGATATCTTGCAAAGACAGCTTGGTGAAATCACCATTAAAAGTTTGTCCACTTTTCTAAGATATGAAGAGCAATCTACTCAACCAACAATTACACATAATTCAATTGGAAGGTGGTATTGTTCCAAGTACAGACATAATCAGCCCTACATATATAGGAAAATGAACACACAAACACACACATGCATGCAGCAGTGTCCAAAAAGTCTTACTTATACAGTACTGGATATTGGATCAGCAGCCTCTACGCTACCTGCATGCATTACCAAACCAAATATTGAACAGGTGAATTTGGGTGTATATGGTGTATTCTACATTTCTGTGTATTCTACAGAGTTCTACAGTGTCCATGAACAGTTAGTGTTGCAGCAAAGTTCTCTGAGCTGAGGCTTGTTAATTAACTTAAGGGAGTTGTAAAGACTTACCCCTTAGTAAGTCCTGAAGTTTTTTGCAGCTTTAAATGAAAATCCAAACTAGAGAAGTATTACCTCCCCCACTCACTCTTGCTAGTTTCACAGTCCCACACATAACCATCCTACACTGCTGAAAACAAAAACCCATTCCCCTTTAATTATCTTTCAAGCAGCAGTAAACAGGAAATGTTTTTTCTCTCCTGCCCTGCCACTCTGGTTAAAAAATGTACTGGACAGCAAAGGCCACTGGGCAGCAAAAAATGGATAGCAAAAGCCCACTGGACCATGGGAAATGTAGCTTTCCAAAAGGCTGCTGTATTAAATTGAAGAGGGAAGTGGTAAGTGATGGGAAGTGCTTTTGGGAACTTTGAAGGCTGGTGGGGAAGGGTAGCCCTCAAATGCTACTATCTTACAAACCCAATCTCATCTGTTACCTGGAACAATGTTAAAGATAAATTTGACTATGTACATGAGGTTGTTCACAAAGACAAAATGTGGTGTGCTGTGACACCTGCAAGACAATCTATGGCACTTAATATTGGCAGATCAGAGATGCTGTATCAGAAAAGCCTAAGAAACAAGTGCAAAAAATCACTCATCTCAAAGAATATTACCTTTTATGGTAGAGATGAAGGATGGAGGCATCTAGCTAATTGTAGATTTTAAAAAACCACATAAATCCATAGTGTCTGACAACTATTTGCTGCCAGAGACAGAAAAAATATTTAGCACTCTGGAGAAATCATGATTTCTAACCTTGCCTTGCAGAGTGCATATCCCCATCTAGTATCACAGAACTGTAGATTTGGAAGGGATCCCAAGGGTCATCTAGTCCAACCCCCTGCAATGCAGGAATAAATCTGTGTTACAAATATAAGCCACATCCTCATGTCCTCCCCTCAACTTTGTCCTCCTCCAAAGAAGCCATAAGGAGATCAGAAGCTTCCCACTGTAATTTCAGTTTAACCACAAGTTAGCATGTTGTCCAATCCCTCAGCTGCCATGAATCTTAATTAAGGGTAGTTAAAAAAAACCAACCTTCATAAACTGTGTTTTAAAATTAGCTTGTTTCAACCAAACTTAGTAAAGAATAGCCACAATTTGTGTTGGATAACACAGCAAGCTGTGGATAATCTAAACTGGAAGCAAAACTTTCTGAACTCTTCGCAACCGCACCAGAGGAGGGAGAAAGGAAGTACATGAGCCGAAACTTCACAGTGGTTTACCTTTACAATGTTACATTATGCTTTAGTATTATATCCAGCCAACCCCAATAGTGAACAATGCTGGCTGAAATCTCTTGAGAAGCAACTAAGTAAGTTCCGACATGATGCTTTTGCATCTGGCAGTCAAAGGAGGACAAGTAATCTCAAACTTACTTGTAACCTCAGTTAGATTACTGCGATAAGCTTTATGTGGGGCTACCCTTGGTCTTAGCTTAGAAGCTGCAGCTAGTGGAGAATGCAACAGTTAGGGTGCTCAGCAGGGTACTAGCTATACATGCAATACACCTTTTGTAAAGTGCTTTGGGGTGCCTCTTGGGAAGTGACTCATGAATGAAATAAATAAATAATGCACCTTTGCAAATAGAATAAAAACAATAGCACTGGCTGCCTATTTGTTCCCAAACCATGCTATTAGCAAATAAATCCATGAACAACTTGGGACCAGAATACTTGGTGGACTCCCTTCCTTTATACAGGCAATCTCATTGGCAGATTGCCATCTAGTGACAACTTTTTCATAGTGGCATTTGTCCTCTGGAATATCCTCACTCACCCTGTGCAATCCGAGAGGCATAAACTTTGGTGTGTTTTAGATGCCTATTAAAAACTGATTGTTTTATTTGGCCATTTCCTGGCTGTTAAATTTACAGATTGCACTATAGCAATTTATTACACATGATAGACTATTTTACTTTAATTATGTTACACCTGAACTTGCATTAGCAGCCACTGACTTTCAAAGGATGCTGTCTCTAATCTTAAAGAGCCAAAATTGAGTCCAATATTATTTGGATGATGTTATCCTATGTGAAAATACTCCTTAAGAATATGAAAGTAATCTGCAATCTGCCTAATCTGTCTAACATCATATCAGTGAAGCAGACCTGATGCTCAACTTGGCAGAACGCAATTTTAGGGAAACAGTTCTTTCTGGGGCACACAGCCAGCTGGACTGAAATCTGACTTGTGACATAGTTTTACGAGCATCCCCCCCCCCCATAAATTTATAATATTCCTCCTTGGAATTTCTTCATGTTATGCAAAGTTTATTCCAGATTTTTTTCAGTTATTAAACTACATAGAGAACTAATATGGGGGACTTAAGAGCTTGGTCTGGATAGCCAGATACTGTGAAAGTCTTTATTGCAAGTATGCACTGCTTAACCATGCATTATCAAAAACTGCGTCAGCTGATACTGTTGTTTTTGGGCTGAGATCTGTATTCAACCAGGCACACTAGAGAACACTAGAAATATTCATTGGCTTCAGGAACACTTACTGAGAGAGAGAAATCCAATGACTGGAGAAGCACTACTTGGTTAAATCTGGGCTACCAAAAATAACAGAATGTCTCTGTAGGGCTATATATTCAAACTACACAGATCATGGTCTTCCCTACGGAAAGACTGGGATAAGTAAGATATCATGTTGCTAGATAGATAGATAGATAGATAGATAGATAGATAGATATTCTCTTTCAGCCATTAAAAAATGGAATACAGGTCAGGAATTCAAACTGTGGTGCTCAAAAAGTGGGAACACTGTTTTACATAAAAGTTGCATACAAACACGCAAACGTAGTTTATCTAACTGTGATCATCTTTGCCTACACAAGTTCCTTCATTCAGCATCCCTTTCAAAAGCAGTGTGATTGGAGAAAAAAGGAGAAAAGTCATTTCCTGGTTACAAGCTATAGCTATCAATCCATTGTCTCCAACTGTCTCTTCCCAGCCATACTTAAATGCAGATTCAGGAAATTTAATCTTACCGGTAGGTATGAAAGGTCAACACACACACACATTTTCATCATTACTACAGCATGCAGAAGATTAACCCTTTCCTCCCTTGCAATTACCTGAATAAAATCTTATTCTCCATGCTGCACATTACCAAAGATTAAACCTTCCTTGCCTTAAACTAAGGTCCTGATGGTAATTTGGGGAGGGGTATCTAGGTGTTTTTTCTTTAATCACCTCATGTGGTTTCTACCCATGTAATTAAAGTAACTTCTAGTTTGGTCCTTACTGAATGCTGGACCAATTATTCTGTATGTTTTGATTATAAAAAGAAACCTTGTTTGGACTTGACTTGTGGCCAGTTGCCTGGTACAACAGGAATTCATCTGCAGCCATCTCACCTGCAGCCCTATATAAATGTGTTTATTCATACAACCAAATAATGGTAGAAGTCTGATGAAGCAAGTCTTCCACTATATACAGTATATATCAGGGGTGGGAAATGTTTTCAGCTTGAGGGCCACATTTCCTTCTGGACAGTCTTCAGGGGGGCAGAGTGAAACACACCCATTTCCAGCCTCCATCCTGAGAAGCAGGAGGTATTATCAGAGTTCAAGGACACAACCTAGCTGGGCAAGAAAACTCAGGATGTGAAACAGGGCAGTAAGGCATATGGCCTAAGGGAAATTCTAAGGGCCATGTAGAAATGTCTACCCTGGTTATATAGTATGCTCAGACCCTATGAACCAAAGGCTTTTTTCCTGATATGTCACCATTGTATCCTAATTCCTCATCTAGAGAGGAAACGGAGCAAGCAAGCAAGTGGTGGTGATTCATCTTGAGGATAGTAATCCCCACCCTGCAAAGAAAAGCAGCAATACAGGAGGACAATGAGTATTTTTGTTGGGGGGGGGATTAGTTTCATCTGCTTTTCGCAAAGAATGTACTTTATCAGATAGTGCTATGTAGTTTTGGTGTGCAAACAAATTATTTGGTGTACACACAAAATATGGATGAATTCATTGAAAACCATTTAAACTGGATACAATTTAAATGTGATGTGTCCTTAAAAACAAAACAAAAAACAAAGCAGTTCGGACCAGACAGATAATTGAGCACTAGAGAAAATAAATGGGACAAAATTAGGTGGCTCAGTCCATTCCTAGTGTTGTCAGTCCTTGTTCATCTACTGCCATGCTGAAAGCGGTAGCTGTACATACAGCAGGGAAATTAGACATATTTCATTTTGGGAGGGAGCCTCCTGCCTACAGAAGCAGCAATAACAGGCACAAAAAACCCTTTGGTGCACACAGACATGTAATCTGGCTTGGTGGAGTTCTCATATTAAAAAAAAAAATCATCTCCCGGCATATTATTTCCCATGCAGCTTTCCTTGCTTTGTTGTGCTAATTTGGTGGTTCTTTTTCTGAGTTCTGTTTGTAGCTTTGTTGACTGGCTGACATTTACTGTACTGCATCCATTTTCTGCTGGGCGAGTCCCTTGCACACATTTACACAATTTGACTGGGAGAAGAATGTTGAAACCTGGCTTTTGTGTCTGCAACTGATTTGGTGGACTTCCCCCTTGAGTCTGTTTATGAATATTCTATTGCAGATTTTCCTGAAAAATGAGGTGTCTGAAACCTATTTAATCATCACTATCTATGTTTCAAACTTTATTTTATTACGTTATTCCTCATTTGCACCATTTTGTTGCCCGTTCCTTTCATTTTTTAGATGTGGCAGTGATGTTGTGATATAAGTGGTGGTAATTCTTCTTGAGGCTTCACACAAAATTCCCATTTGGTCAGACTTTATTTAGTAATGCATTCCCAAACAGAGTCCAAAGAGATTACGAGAGCATTTCCATTAGGATACACACAATATATGCAAATGTACATCATTTTAGCTGCTCATCCTATACCCAGCCATGCTCTGCCACCACAGCAGTTCACCATCTCTTATCCAATCAGTCTATGAAATCCAACTTGCTCAGCCCATTTTATGCTGTACATGTCAGAATCCTTGTTTCTTATATGGAGTTGCTTATCCCTCAACAGTCAGCCATTAATTTCTTCTTTAACTGGTTCTTTAATACTTCTCCAAAGCTTATTTAACCTTTAAATTATACTAGGAAATTTATTTTCAGGTTCAGAGAGCATTTTTGCACATTGTAAAACTGTTCAACATAAATTATATATTCTTTTTTTAGTGCACTACAGCTTTTAATAACTGGATTATGCCAATTTTTCCCCTGGAGAACATTTTCAAGGACATAGGTGATTAGATTGATCAAACTTAATGAATATGTATATGTATTGGACTAAATTGTAGTCCTTGTTTAAAAATAAACTCCCTTGTGTGTGCAATGATATTATAGGCTACAGTGAAAGAATGGGGCCAATCTGAAGATGGCACTACAGATTCCTGCAAATTCTGTCACTGTAACTTTAAAACTGAAACTCCTTTAAATTTGTTAGGCCCAAAACTACTTCCCTAACACCCAGCCCCTACAAACCTACATCTTGAAAACCAAAATATGGTTTTAGGGACACAAATTTAAAAATAGAGACTCAGACAAGAATATGCATACCAAAACTAGCACAGAAACAATTTGTTGTTGTTGTTCAGTCGTTCAGTCGTGTCCGACTCTTCGTGACCCCATGGACCAGAGCACGCCAGGCACGCCTATCCTTCACTGCCTCTCGCAGTTTGGCCAAACTCATGTTAGTAGCTGCGAGAACACTGTCCAACAGTGTAACAATATATGGTAGTAATTTGTTACAAGTCAAATCGTTCTTTAGAGATTAAATTTTGAGTACATAAAGCAAGGGTGGGAAACCTTTGGAACGGCAGGATGATGAAGCCTGTGGGGCATGCCCATCTTTCCATCTCTGTTTGTTGCCCCTCTCCCCTCCCAGCAGACCAGTAAGATTTGAAAAAAAGTATCCTATTGAAAAGTAGGTTTTCAGCTGCTAATAGCTGGACAAGGTGAGTTTGGGGGAGGTTGCAGCTGAGGATAGACAGGATACCGGTAGTTCTTCCCTTATTATATATTAGTCCCTCCCCCACTGGAAATCATCCCCATGCTGCAACTAATTCTAATAAGAAATTGTTAAGGAGTAATTGAGCCACAGGGCACTAGAAATCTTCATAGAATCATAGAATTGTAGAGTTGGAAGGGATCCCCAAGGGTCATCTAGTCTAAACCCCTGCACTATAGGAATCTCAGCTAAAGCATCCATGACAGATGGCCATGGAACCTCTGCTTAAAAACCTCCAATGAAGGAGTTCACTGCTATATGATGCACTGCTGTTGTGTTTCCACAAGAAAGAGAACATAGGCTGTCCCCCCCTGTCACCTATGGCCCTGGCAAGTTTGCCTTTTGCTGTACCTACTTTCTTTTGGCCCTATCCACTGCTGGCATGGAACACCAGAAAGCAGGCCATGAGGGAATGCAGGCCTCGGGCTTGAAAAGATTATCCATAGTTGACATTAACTCAGTGTTGGCCAAACTTGGGTCTCCAGCTGTTTTGGGACTACAAGTCCCATCATCCCTGACCACTGGTCCTGTTAGCTAGGGATGATGGGAGTTGTAGTCCAAAAACAGCTGGAGACCCAAGTTTGGCCAACACTACATTAACTGATCTTTGAAGGCAGAATAATTATGCTCCACTTCAAGGCTTTAAACTTGTTAAAGGCAACACTACAGAAACACACGGGTGACACTGTGGGTTAAACTACTGAGCCTAGCTAGGGCTTGCCGATCAGAAGGTCGGCGGTTCAAATCCCCGCGACGGGGTGAGCTCCCGTTGCTTGGTCCCTGCTCCTGCCAACCTAGCAGTTCGAAAGCACATCAAAGTGCAAGTAGATAAATAGGTACCGCTGCAGTGGGAAGGTAAACGGCGTTTCCATGCGCTGCTCTGGTTTGCCAGAAGCAGCTTAGTCATGCTGGCCACATGACCTGGAAGCTGTACACTGGCTCCCTCGGCCAATAATGCGAGATGAGCGCCACAACCCCAGAGTCGGTCACGACTGTTCCTAATGATCAGGGGTCCCTTTACCTTTTACAGAAACACAGACATTGGTACTAATCCTAACAAATTCTACAAAATGAGCTCTCACGAGTTGAGAATGTTTTGACAAAGACTAGGTGTCTGGGGGGGGGATATCAAAAAGTGTAAAAAATATAAACAAAACTAAAAGGAACTAGTGAGAGCTACAAACAAAACAAAACGTTGTGATGGATACAGAACAAAGCCTAAACTATATTAATAGCCCATCTAAAATGAGAAAACTGTATGCTGTTAGGAGCTAGTTTGTTTTCTGGTATTTATATCTGAATTGGTCGAATACTGTAGCAACCTTGGGCATAATGTGTTCAAATCAGACTTTCCAGTATTTTAGCATCAGCAGGTTTAACAATACTGATCATACCTATAAACATACAATGAACCCTGAGAAAGGCTGCAGTTGCCATGAGAACCAAAGAACACAGAGGGAGTATCCAACAAAATAGAACCCCCAAAGAAGGTTGCTCTGAAGTAACAATACTAATACTACTACCAATACTACTACTACTACTAATAATAATAATAATAATAAATTTATATGCCACCCATCTGACAGGTTGCCCCAGCCACTCTGAGAGGCTCTCAACATAAACAGTAAAAACACAATACAACATCAAACAGTGCTGCCTTCAGATGTCTTTTAAAAAGCACATAACTGTTTATCTGTTTGACATCTACTGGGAGGACATTCCACAGGGCGGGCCCGACTACTGAAAAGACTGGTTCCCTGTAACCTCACCTCTCACAATGAGGGAACCACCAGAAGGCCCACCAGAAGTGGACAGTAAGCAGCATAAAAATATTATCTCTTGCTCTCCAAGCTATAAATGCCATAAGTTTCTGAGCCTGCATGGCAGAAACTTACCTACCTACACTGAAGTAAAATTGAAAGGTTTTTATCAATATGAAAACTTATTGGGATGAATTCAGACTTGCCCTTGTCTTTCTTTTTACTCAATGAATTGAGATCCAGCAGAGGTTCCTACCCGAGGAACAATTGCTATATATTGCCACAGTTGCTATAGCTAGCTACATAGAGTACTTAATGAAGTCCAATATGCACCAAGCAAACACAGATCCAGTTTACATGTCATGGCAGAACGTAATTCCTAATTTACTATGAATGCACCAAAATCACATGCTTTGTTCCTTCCTGATACACCATGGGTAGGGATGGGAAGGAAATTCAGTTCAATTTGCATTTAAAGGTGAACACACTCAGTTCACACTTTCCCAAACACTACACTATCTGAAACACAGCCATCCTTCGAAATCCAAACATCTCTGAATTTTGCAATGTAGTACTCCAGCCAAGTAATGTGTACAAAAACCATTTTCTAGGGTAATGTGTGCATTAAAATGCATTGCATTATTGAAAATATAAATCATTATATTAGGGAAAATTGATTTGCAAAAATTTGTATATTCAGCAAAATTGCATACAAAAATGAGTATATTAAGATAAATCACACTAAAATCCTGGTGATTTTTCATGAGGACTTAAAAAAATCAAACTCATGGGGAAATGAAGAGAACATAATTTTAGACTGGAAAACAGAAAGAAAATTAACTTGCCAGATCCACTTATCCATACCTATGAAGTTATGCAAACTGATGCACAAAATTTTGCATAATTATCAGCACCATTATATTTGTGAAACAGGCTTCCCCAAGACAATCACATTCAGTGGAAGCAACTTAATTGTCTTATGCATTCCTCTTATGAAAGGAAAAACACTTTCCACTTTATTGTAGGCAAGTTTTTCCTAAGAGTAAGCTCATCGAAAAAAAATGTGCATGACTTAAGCCATTAATTTAGTGGATCTATCCTGAGTAAAACTTAGTTCACTACCAGCCATTTTGTTTAGTCTAAACATGAAATGTACGTATTTATCAACTCTTAAAACAAGATATTTCCATCTCTTGCAGGATTTTGCATACACAGTGTAAACTTGAATGTGTTACTAGGTCACAGAGTTAAATAGACCTATTAAACTTTTAAACAAAACAGGATTTGTGGTGTTACTATGTCATGCATATTGCATATTTTTAATAACCACAATGCCTTTGTGGAAATTAGATACATACTGTGCTGTTAAAATATTTATCTCATGAGTAAAACCTAGTCAGTTTCTGTGCAGAATTAATGTAATAAGAGCTTGCCAACTGTTACTATGAGTACTAGGAGAAGCCAAAAAACCAGCATCATCTCACCACATTTTAGCCCTCTATGCACTTCTAACAAGAGGCTGCAAAATTGTTGTTTGGCTATTTCTTCCTTACTACTTAATTTTTTGTTTGTGTGGCCCTCTTTTTATATTTGTTTAAGATGGTGACAATTTTAGTTCAGTAAAATATACCTACAGTGTTAGTTCAGGAAACAAAGATGTGCAAGTTCTCCATGAAACCCATGAGAATTGCCCCATGAAAAAGCCATACAATTCAAATGCAACCATTCAGAATGTGATGCTCATGGTTTATATGGGAACATATTCATACACAGGTACCTTCATTGTGCTTATTTTGTGAGAACAATTCCTTGAGTCATACATAATCCCCAATAGATGAATAGACAACTGTCAAAGTAACTAAATTGCATAATTAAATTAGGCAGATAACCAGTATAATGAAATCAAAGCTAATAGTCCTTAATAGACATGCTTGCCAACAAATCAAAATCTAAAATAAAAACACTTAATAACAGTAACATGTTTTTCAGTGCTCTAATGTTTGCATCATACTAGGTGGTGTATTTTTTATGATTACTTTTATGTGAATCCCTCAAAAGGAAAAAAAACCCCAGATAACACTTTGAACGTACCCTTGAAATGCAAACACAGTCACCAGTCTCACAAAAACCTGGATTGTAAATGATCAGTTGTTCTTTCAGACTGGTCCTGTTGATTTGTAATGTTTACAATAGAAGTGTAACTCTGTGCACTGAGCATCAGACAGCTCTTGGTGTGTTGTTTGGCTACATTTAACACATAAACATATAGCCTCATAACTCCTTCCTTTAGTTATAACATCTTGTTCAGAATCATGTCTAAGAGCTTGTGTTTGGAGAAATCAAGCAAAACTTTTTGAGATTTTTCACAATTTATAATTAGTCAGTTAATTAATTAATTAATATTTGTATATATGCTTGTGCATGTGTGTGTATATATATAATATTTAAAATATTCTTAAGACCCTGAGTAGGTACCACAGCAGGGTACAAAACACAAAATTATATCATACACAACAAAAAAGTATTAAAATACTTCAAATAATAGAAGCAACTATCGGTAAATCTACAGAGCAAACACCAATAAACGAAAACACTTGAAATGCCCGTGCAATCAAATAACCTGGCACAGTGATAACAATATTGGTGCTAATCATATTTTTAAATGGTATTACCCTCAAACACCTGGGCTAAATGACTGTATACTCAATACTATGCAATACACAGTACATGTAAAAGTGTCAGTAAATGTACAATATCTGTCTGGTTTATGCAGCAATTTTATTTATTTTTAATTAGATGTGTTGCTAGAAAAATGCAACTGTAAAAATTTACACATGGGTAGTCAGCTACCCGCTCCATCATGGGTGTCTGAGTGTCTCCCATATGACACTATCAACTGCAGATTTTAGGTAGCTACAGTGCACTTGACAGTTGTACAAACTTATGCTGCCTATGTGTACCAATTATTTTGTATGGAAATGAAGCATATATTCATGTGTGTCTGTATATGCCAGTGGAGTGTAGTAATTAGTGCTGGACTAACAGTGGGAGACCCAGGTTCAAATTTCCCCTCAGCAATTAAGCTCACTTGATGATCTTGACCCAGCCACTCTCTCTCAGCCTAACCTACCTCACAGGGTAATTGTGAGGACAAAATAACCAGGGATGGCAGGGGGTTAAACATGTATGGCACCTTGAGCTCCTTAGGAAAGGCTGAATATAATACCATTATCTAAATTCAAAGTTTTGAATTTCAAAATTAAAAGAAGTTTGTTGTAAGAATTGAAAATTGTTATAATCCTGAATGATTTTGAGTATTAATGTTCTGCCAGATAACCTATTAATTCATCAGATCATAATGAAATAATCAAAAAATAAAACATTTTATTATAAAAGCAAACATTTAAGAATATTCCAATATTTACACTGATCATATGTTTTTACAGTTTAATGAATGTGAATTATATAACCATGTTATTTAATTCTGTGTATTTCTTTGTAAGTTACACAATAGAAAGAAAAATTGTTTTGATGAATTAGTGGCAACAAGATTATGCTTTTGCTACCAATACTAGAGTAAGATCTACTAGTATAAAAAAAAAGGAATGAGGGAAGTGTGGTAACTTTTACAATAAACGATCCTGGTAACAAGGAACAGTACAAGACTAAGCACAGATCTTACCTGCCCCCAAAGAGGTTACAATGTAAGTTCATGGATACACAAGCATGAGACAAAGTAAAACAACACCAGTCAGTATGCTCTTTTTTTTTTTTTTGGAACAAATTATCAATAGTCATATACTGTGATGGCTAATATTTTGTAGACCCTGTTTCACTTAAAAAGCAGACATGACTAATTAAAGAGACTTGGGCTGTAATCCTGCAACCATTTTCCTGGTGTAAACCCTACTGAGGTCAATGAAACTTACTTTTAAGAAGATATGCACAGGATTATGCTGTAACTCCTGCAACCCTTCCATTTGGGAATCTGTCCTGATGGTTAAGTGGCAGTCTCGGAAATTACACAAAGTTTATTATATCAATACTCATTCTTTCAAACATTCATTTATTCGAATTCATTTGGTATGTAAAGTCTCAGAGGCCCTACTGTCTCTGGGAACAAACATACTGATTAGTTAAGACATAATGGGCCAGAAAACCAAAAAGAAGAGCTGACAACTTCAGAATTCAGGATAAGCTATAGACTGCTAATGAAGCAATAAAGGCACCCTTTCCCACTTTTCAATTTTTAATTATTATTTTTAGATCAAGAGTTTGGGGGCAGGAATAGTGCAAGTGAGGAACCAAAAATGCTTGCTTACTTTATGGTAAAGCTGGCATTATTTAGATCAATTTAGCCCTGGCCATCATACTACTAATGACAATTTAGTCATCTTCACACACACACACACACACACACACACACACACACAAACAAACAAACACACACACACACAAAGAGTGCTTCAATGCTAGGGAAACGACATTTTAGAACAATGTTAATCTATAATAACCATGAAAAGTAACCCAAACTTTACAAACCCACTTGAAAATAGTGGCTTGAATTAATCTTACATTTTTCTAGATTACACAACGGTAACATAACTTCAGGACTGAACTGTACCCCAACCCTCAGTAGGCAACAGCCTATACAAAGTATACTGTAGCACCTTCAAAATAACATTGTACATTAAACATTCATCTCTGTTGAAACTCATCCTGGAGCAGAAATTATATATCTTAAAACACTCAGTGTTTAAATTATGTAGAAATTACAAAATTATTTGTATCAAAGTATATTCATCCGGATCATCGACCTGGCTCCCAGTTCAACAGTGACTTATAAAATAGCTACAAATGTCACTGATCTTGATTTTGCAGAACAGTTTTCAGTAATGGTTGCACGCAAAAATAAAATAGGATTTTAAAAATATATGTATATATATGTAGGGTTGACAGTTCTTTCAACGTCCCAGAAAACGTAGGAGTAGTTGGCAGGATCACGTCAGCTCCAATGTGCTCCTGAAAAATATAAAATACCAGTGTCCACTGGATCAGTGGGTCCTTGGCACTTTGGAACTATTAATGAAGATTTTGGTGATGATGTTTAAGTACAAAATGAAGATACTTGTTAAAAGCTGAGAACTTTCCCAGTTGTAGCATCTGGTAGGTTACAAACCTAGAATGGCTACTCAAAATGATCACACCAAATTTAATATGTACACTTAGTTATACAGGCAAGTGAAGCGGAGAAGAAGATAATGCAAAAAGAAAAAAAACTAACAAGTGAAACAGTCTCTCCAATTCCCTCAACTTCTGTAGGTATATTCAGCATTAAAATTGTCATAACTATACTTGTGGCAACTTAGTGAAAATGGCAATGGAGAATTCTTGCAGAAGTTCATAGCAGTTCTAAATAAATGAGAAATAAAAACCCAAGATAATATTTTTAAAAGTCACTGAGGCAAAAACACTGGTGCTTTAACAAAACAATGTCTAGATTACTTTTTATAAACCTCACAAATAATTATGACTTCTTTGTACAAGTGCTGAAAGTATAGTAGCATCTGCAAACTAAAAAAAAACCACTGGTCTTTCTCCCAAAAAAACCCTACTAGTACAAGTAATTTATGCTGTCATCAAATAATAAAGGCATCTAAAAGTTACACAAATATACGGATTTTGCTTTATGCAACGTAAAATTAGGGATGAACGGATTTCTTTTTTCCCGTCCTGAAGGGTGTATGTAGACAAAATACTGTAAAAAAAATGGAATCTTTGTGTTATCATATATAAAGTTATGAATGATTTGCCAAAGCTGAAAGGCCTAGAGGCTAACTGAAAGATTTTCAGTGGCTTAAGATCTGGTCCACTCGTCCCTTTCAGTATGTGTCTGCTAAAACTATGGAGAGTTCTTTAAATGTGGTCCACTGCTGGTTTTGAACTCTGGTCCGACAAGCTCATACTGTAAGATCTTGTTCCTCCTTATGCTGGTAGGGTTGTAAGGTACAAGGAATACTCTGGCATATGTGGTGGCAATTTAACTATGTACACAAGTTCTGGGAGCAAGTTATAACAGAGATTGGTATTATAGTTGGCAAACAGGTCACCTTGGACGCCAAGTTATGTCTCTTATGCATTTTTGATGGTGACAGTACTGACCTTACTTCTCAAAAATTAATTCAGTGTCTGTTGGTTACTGCTCATCTAGTGATCTCTCAAGGGTGGAAGGTCACATCTTGTTATTTTATGGGTCTATGGTTTAAAAAGTAATGCTCATTGCCATTTCCGAAAAAGTACTCATAAAATATGTGCCATCAGTAGTGATGCGGAGTCCTCCGAATTTGCTTCTGCTTGGGGGCCAATTGTAATTTATATGACCAAACTATCTCATGATCGGCACATTTCCACTATATATGAGGTTTTTGGGGTTTTTTGCAACGTTCATGAATATGTAGTATGTTTGGTAAAAATATGAACTGTTTATTTTACTCCAGAATATATTTTACACCACTCATTCTTTTTTAAGCTTTCTATTAATATTATGATTATTATATTATCTTGCCATTTTTTAATTCCTCTTTTTATGACTTTATTATTACTTTTGGCTTGATGTTTTGTTTGAATATTTTTAAACAAACCTTTTGGGTAATATATCCAACACATAAAATCTCATTGTACGGTAAGCTCCACCTGAAGAAAAAGCCCTGATACTACCCCCCACCACCACTTGACCAAGAAGGTCTTCACTTGTTGGCAGAAGAACAAAGAGGGAGACTGTTTAGCTTCTCCAGGAAGGGAGTTCCAAAGTCTGGGAACAGCCACTATGGAGGACATGTCCCACATCCCCACCAACTGTGTGTGTGAGGGTGGTGGGACCAAGATAATGGCCTCCCCTTAACATATCAAAAGCCAGGTGCTTCACATTCGATTATGCCATCTTTCAGATAGTTTGGACCAAAGTATGCAGGGCTTTCTAGGTCATAACCAGCCCTCTGAATTGTGCTCAGAAACAAACCAGTAGCCAGTGGAGCTGTTCTAATAAGGAAGTTGTATGCTCCCTATAACCAGCCCCAGTCTGCAATCTGGCTGCAGCTCTTTGAGCCACTTCAAGTTTCTGAGCACTTTTCAAATGCAGTCCCACGAAGAGCATGTGACGGTAATTCAAACAGAATATAACTAAGGCACATGTCACTGCACATCTCAAGGAAAGGGTGCAGCTGGCAAACTAGCTTGCAAATGCACTCCTGGTCATCACAGAAACCAGAGCAACCATGCTCAGGGCTGAGTACAGGAGCATACTCAAACTGCAAACTTGTGCCTTCATGGGTAGTGCTGAATCCCTATTCCCTGTTCTACCTTCTGACTAACCAAGAGCACCTCTGCATTTTCTGGATTAAGTTTCAATTTTTTCACCTCATCCAGTCAATTACTGATGACAGACACCGGTTTAAAACCAAGACAGCTTCCTTGGATTTAGGTAGAAAGGGAGAAATAAGGCTGGATGTCATCAGCATACTGGTGACACAAAACCCCAAATCTTATTAAATAAAATAAAATAAATGTATAAAGAACCTCTTTCATTTGCAAATCCTAAGAACATAAGAAAAGCCTGCTGGATCAGGCCAATGGTGCATCTAGTCCAGCATCCTGTCTTCAAAGTGGCCAACTAGGTGCCTCTGAGAAGCCCACAAGCAGGACCTAAGCACAATAACACACTCCTCTCCTGCCGTTTTTAGCAACTGGTATTCAGAAACATACCACCTCTAACCATGTAGGAAGAATAGAGCCATCATGGCCAGCAGCCACTGGCAGCCTTATCACCCATGTATTTGTCTACTCCTCTTTCAGAGCCACACAGTAGGTGGCCATCATTGTCTTCAATGGGAGCAAGATCCATTGTTTAACTATGTGGTGTGTGAAGAAATGCTTTATTGTATCTCCACTGAATTTTCAACATTCAGCATCATTGGTTGTCCTAGCATTATGACAGAGGAAGAAAAACTTCTCTATCCGATTTGTCATGGATATTTTTATAGACAATAAGCCCATGAGGGTTCTGGGAGGCTTCCAAAAACTGGGTAACCAAGGCAGTGGGCTTTAGGAAAGAGGCACAAGAACTCAGGTAAGCTGCCAGAGCCCCCACACTTCTTTTACAAGCCCAGTGCCTCAGTTACCTGGCTTTGGGAAGGCAGCTCGAGTGTCTTTGAACTCTCGCACCTCATCCCTCAAAGGCTCCCCTTTATATACTTCTTTTTTCAGAGAATTGTCTGTTTATTCCTGCTCTCTGTTTCCTGCTCCTTAACCAATTCCTGATTCACAAGTGGACCTCTCTTTTTATTCTATAAGCTTACTCTATGGTCATCTGTGAAGCACCTTTTCAAAAGCATTTTTAAAATCCCAATGCACTATTGTCAACCCATAACCGCAATTCAGTGTTGTTTTTTTAAGGTACAAAGCAGTTAAGATAAGCTTTGGACATGCTGTTTGTGTTTCAAATATTTGTATTTAAACCAAACATACCATGTAAGGGCTGATCTGCCTAACACTCTCATTGTCCTTATTTAAGTTATTTACTGATGTGGAAATGAATATTATCTAAATGTGCATACATAAAGTAAACAAAATCAGCCAAACTAAACTACTTGTATCCTATCCATGGCTTAGCTTATGATCACAATTATTTGTTAACTTTTGTTATTTTACATATTTTATATCCCATCCTTCTTCTGTCATGGAACTCAAGCCAGTATACATGGTGTTTCGGTCTCCCATCCAGATGCTGAATATGGCCCAAGCTGCTTAGGTACAGCAAAATGGCTAGATCTTCCCATCTTTGCTTGCACAGCATATAGAAACAAATATGGGGGGGGGCGCTTCATGTTTATTATTTCTAACATAGCTAAAAGCAAGCAGATACCAAATCACTTCCTAAATCTAGTAAATACTTTGCAATGAAACATAGTAGTGTACAATAATCTAAGTAAAATTTCCCATTCTGAAATCCATAATTCTCTTTAAAATGCTGTGTGCCACAATGTCTAAAAGATTGTGACTAGAACATTTATACAACCTAGGCGCATAACACATTCAGCTTGCATGCCTTTAACACTGCAGTACTTTATATAGCTAGAAACAATAGAGAGATTTCTGCACAGATCTTTCTGTACACACCCAAAGGAAAAGGTTGCAATCCTATATGCATTTATTTGAATTTAAGCCACAGTAAATAAAGAATTTTCTCCTGAGTAATCATATATAGTATCAGGCTGTAAATATTCAGAACTGGTTGGGGGTGTGTGTGATGGTTAACACACAAAATAATGTATCTCCATGAAACGTGCAGTGAAACTGAGCAAATAGCAGAGCTCAAACATTCTAATTAAACAAACAAACAAACTACACATTGAAACAAAATAAATAAAAAAAAACAGTTAAAACATCCTGGTCATTTCAACATTATTAGTCCTGGGCTAAAAAATACGAAAGCTACCACAATGCTAGTTCTACAGCTGAATCGTAATTAAATGCCAAAAGTCACAGTATAGAGGTAAGTCTTTGGATCCCTAAAGTATTTGGGGAAAATAAAACTCAATTATGCTATCTGTACCAAATACAACTGAATGTTTTTTACTGCATTTGGGTGGCAACAAGCTTCCCAAAGCTCAGGAGGTTGGGATGGGTGGGGGGGAAACTTCAAGGCAGGGATGCCTTTGAGAACTTAACAGTTTTGTGGTTTCTGCGTAATCATACAGAAGGGATCTATGCCTGCAGAGAAGCATTCAGTAACTTACAGAGCTTTGCAGAGTGTTCATCTCCTGCCCCTAAGCAGGGAAGCCCTATGCCTTTACATTGCTCAAGGGTGGTTTCAAGCTTCTGTTTCTTTTCAACCACCACATAAGCAACAACAATAAGGAAGCTACAGGTTTTTCTCATCAGAAATTTATTTAGTTACAAGTTCTGCCTTTTCAATCTTTCATCATCACCCAACTGTCACTGTCATCATCACATCCACATGATCAAAATGGGGCCGCAAATGGTCCTGGAATCAATGGTACATGTGCTAGCCCTTCCAGGTTCATTGCATGGGGGCGGAGAGGGGAATATGGCTTCTCCATGAACATTTTAAACTCCATTTTGAACATGTGTGTGGCAGCTGCATCAGCAGTCAAACTTCCTACCCAGTTGGAGCAGCGATTACCTGAAAAGGGGAGGGGGAGGGTTTTTTAAAAGCAGCTTTTTTACAACCTTGTAAGTTTTAAAAGGGACACCTGCTATGAACTTCTTACCCCAACCTTTTCCAGGATGTGAAGTCTGAGGGTGACAGGTAGTGGGGCGGGGAAAGAGAGACCTGTGGAAAATCACAGATAGAAGTATCACATGGATAGAGGCAAACTCTGCCAAGCTGAGCTATTTTCCCCTTTCCGCTTCCCTGGCAAGCATTATTCTAAAGAGAAAGGACTTGGCCATTCCATCCACCTCGGTCCCCCAAGAGCACCAATTAGTAGGGTGCTAAAAACCCATGGTTCTCCCATGGGCTGTAGCCATGAGTCCTACTGCTACTCAATGCACCAAGGAGAAGAAGGAGGGGAGAATGGAAATCTCCCTCTTCTCCCTATGTGCCTCACTTGTAATTCTCAGCAGTGCTCCTTGCATAAGATAAGGAAAGAGGGGAAGAGTGTTTGAGGGATGAGGTGGCAGCAAGTGGTTTTAGAGTTAAAGAAAGAGAAATTGGGAAATCTTCTTTGGTTCTGGTTCAGATTTTGATACGAGTCGGATAAGAATTAGGGAGCTGTAAATGTTTGCTGCTCAATTGAAGCCATGTACAAGCTTCCAAAGTTCTTATCAGAGCCTGGCTCAGAAGAATTCATCAGCAACTGTAGCACCACATCATCCATATTTCTCTATCCTCTCAATGGAGCAGAGGGCAGCAAACACGTCATTAAAACAGAACCATTAAAAACGATCGCATTTTCTCTGGCAATGATTTCAGGGTTGCCAGGAACTCTTTCATTCATCAAATGCCTGGGAAAACAGCAATGTTTTAAAATTTATTCTGAAAGTCAATAATGAGGGGGAGAGAAACAGCTCAACAGGGAAGGGATTCAACAAATAGGGAACTGTTACTGGGAAGGCCCTATAATGGGTCAGTGACAATAGGGAAGCCCCCAGAAGTGGCACCAACAGAATGGTGCAATGATATGGGCTGTCATCCTGTATTGCATCTTCACAACTTTTGAGAACACTCTCACAATCTTCATAACTCTGAGGACTTGGTTAGTCTCTGGGCTCAGCAGGAAGCCAACAGTAATATAATGCATGACTTACTGTACCATTCACAACGTTTACAGCACAATACTTACACATGCTTACCCAAAAGTAATAGAGTTTAATTCCTGTTGTTTAGATTACAGCCTCTGCTGCACAAATCAGGTATCAACTCTGTTTCTCTTTTAATAGAAAAATTGCCTTTAATTCAATAAATTTGACAGATATAATTTGGTTTTAAACAATTATATATTTTAGCATGTTGTATGGTTGCTGTATTCTTACATTCAATTCATATTTCATTTTGCTTGTTAGAAATAAGCCACAAAATTATGCTGTTTAATTTTCTAAAAAAATACCCTGATTAAAATCCAATTTAAAAAACAGCATATATTTATCCACCTAAAGCATAGTCTAAGTGTGGGGGCAAACTGTGATAAAGAGGTCAGGTTGGGGGAGACTGCTGTATCTGTTCTTTCCTCACTGTAGATGAAACTGCTATTTACATCAGTGACAGATTTTGTTCATCTATGAAAAGAAATTCTGCTATGCAGGCACAAACAAATGTGTACTTCATGGTATTCTAAATAAATACCCTTATCCAGGGCTTTTTTTCAGGCAGAACTTGCCAGAACTCAGTTCCGGCACCTCTCGGGTGGGCGCCATTGCCATTATAAGAGAACAACGGAGGTGTTCATGGTGAGTTCCAGCACCTCTTTTTCCAGAAAAATAGCATTGCCCTTATCTCCTAATTACATATTTATGATACAAACAGTTCTAGAGAGAATTATTATTGCTGCTGCTTACTGCACTTTATCAGATTTGTTGGTTTCAACGTTCTTCTACTGTGATTAAAGGTTTTATATACTATCATAAGCCACCCTGTGCTCCATATTGGAGATACAGAAGGAAACTATTTGATAAATAAAAAAATAGAACACCTATTTAATTATGCTTGAACAAGGGTGCAAAACTTCTCTCCCTACAGGAGGCAGATTCCACTTGGTTGTTCAATTTTTTAAAAGAAATTCATGAGACTGAGCCTCACTAATCCCCTTTTAAATTTAAATTATGTTTGATTTGATTTATTTTATTTCTATGTCACTTTTCATTCAAATGAATTTCAAGAGGCTTACAAACAATAAATAATAACAGAATAAAATATACCAGAATATCACAAATACAGCATAAATCATATAAAATAATTAGCAAATCACCAATAAAACAATTACAATATATAAAACACTATTAAGAAAACAGCAAATAAAAATAAAATAAACATCATATTTACAACAATCACAATTATAGATTTAATGGGAATCTAGGAAGGAAGCAGTTATAACAGGGACACCCCACGGTGGAGGGATTTTTCTCTCCATGGCAAAGCCTGTCTGCCTCTCCACACCCATTTTACATCTGGTATATCAGTTTAGGCTACATTTTATAACAATGGTTCTCTATGGTGTGGAAGCTGGGTGTGTGTGAAACAAACTCAAGGGGTACCATGAGGAAAGAGATTCTGTAGAACAATATCCCTTTCAGCTGTAAAGGTTTTACTACTACAAAGTGCTATGCTAACCACAGAGGCTGTGAAAACAGTTCTCTCAGTGGCAGTGGCAGCTTCTCCCTCTCGGGAGTAAGATGCCCTTTTCTAGTCTTCTTCTAATGTCAGTGTCAGATTCGTGTCCTTATTCAGACATGTAAATCTCATGCATGAAGTTATGTGGAAGGATCCTGTACCTTTGTCAACTGAACAAGTAGCTAATAGTGGGCTTTAAAGTAGATAGTGTCGAAAAGTTAAAGAAAAAATTATTAGGAAAAAAATGTTATTGGACAGATAATATAATCATTTCCCTCCAGAGATCTTGTAAACTAATACATCTTTGCTAACAATTATAAACTCAGCATGCATATTATGCACTCATGGTAAAAAATAAATCTAGCTATGAAACTATCTAAACTTGCTTTCAACACATACAAGAGGTATTTCCAGCTGCTAGAAGATTATGCATCGTACTGAGTTACATACACACTTCCTTAGAGAAAAAGAGAGTGTGTCACAGTATTAATTGAGAATAACATCTTTATATAGTTCAGTAAATTGTAATGATTAAAAAAGAAACACAAATGTGTTCAACAGTGCATTTACTGATTACTGATGCACAAATACTGATTAGGGACTTTTACATAGCAATAAGAACTTTGAGGTTGAACTGACATTAAATATTCCCCTTTATTCACTACAGGTAAATGATTTCTGCCTACTTATATTGTGACCTATTCAAATCAAACTTCTGTCTGTCAACAGAGTGAAATCACAGACTTTAGAGTATGAATGCAATAAATGCCCAGAATTGATTTGAGTCAAAACCACTCTGTGTTTAAGTGTTTAACACAGGAACCATGCACCATTAAACCACTTTTCCCTTCATCCAGGTAAGTACAGTTGTACTTTTTCCCATTCCTGCAATGAAAGATCAGCAGACTGGGAAATACCAGAGCTATCCCAATCTAGGGCGGGAGAAAGGCTGAGGTGTTATGGAAAGAGGACCTTTCATAGGACCCTCCAACCAAAGGCAGCTTCTGTTGAAGTGAAGGCATCTATGCAATAGTGTTTCGTAAAGGTGCTGGGGGAGGCCCAGGTGGCCACCCTGCATGTTTCTGGTAGAGGAGTGTTAGTGGAGAACCTGGCAGAGGTGGCTGTGGAATGGGTGGAGTGAGCAGTGATGTGATAAGGTATAGTGAGCTTCTGAGCTTCATAGTAAAGAGCAATGCAGGCCTTTATCCATATGAGTAAGATGGCAGAGGTTACCTTCTTCCCCAAGAAGGAGGGATGGAAGGACAGAAAGGGATTCTGTTCACCTGAGCAATGTATACTTTTAAGACTGAATACGTCAAAGGAATGTCAAGCCTTTTCTTGTGGATGCACTAGATCTGGACAGAAAGAGGGAAAAACAAGTTCTTGCTGCAAGTGGAAGCTAAAAGTGACTTTAGGAAGGAAAGCTAGGTTGGTATGAAAGGCAGAGGTGTTTGCCTGTGGACACAATGCTGAGTTCTAGTGGTTTGAAGGGAGGCTTCTTTAAATCTGATAGCACCTTGGGGATGTCCCAATATGGGAATCTGGGCCTGGTTGGGGGTCACTTACGAGTTGCTCCTCTAACAAATAAAGAGTGGGTGGGAGGAGAGGGGGGGAAATAGGTATTTTGTTGAATCTGTGCAGATTAGGACATTGCTGAGTTGGAGACAAGGAGAAAAGTGGTGTAGAGCTAGGCAAGCTGCTTGAAGTTCTGGCCAACTGATGCTCACTGATGCTTCCATGGGCGACCATAGGCCTTAGATGTTTAGATCTCCAGTGAGCTTCCCACCCCATGAGGCTGACATCTGAGGTCCTCACGGTTCCTAGGGCATCGTAAAATGGAGAGCCCCTCTGCAGGTATCCACCATCTCAAGGCTCAGCAGAAGCGGAGGGAAAGTTTGGGGTGCAGGTGTCTGCTAAATGCTATGTCTTCTGGTAGGGCCATAGAGCCCACTGAAGAGGATGAGCATGGTGTTTTGTCCATAGACTGATGTGTGTAACTTAGATGGAAAGAACTAGAGCCCACACCATAAACATGATATCCGCTTCCTTGGATTTGATAAGGGTCTAAACCTCTGAGCTGATCTATTCTAGAGAGAACCTAGGCTGGAGCTGTCCAGCAGGGCCCCTAGGTGGACTAGCTGATTGGCTGGATTTACATGCTCGTCTCGAAGTTTACCAGGAACCTGTGGGCTTGGAAGGTGTTGGGTGTGGTAGGTGCTGGAGAGCTGTTTCCGTAGAAGCCTCGAACAGCAGTTCACCAAAATATGGATTCCCTGGAGGCAGAGATATGCTACCAGGGCAATTATTATCGTAATTAATGCGCAGGGGGCAGAGACCAATGAAAATGGGAGTGATAAGAACTGGCAATGGTTGTTCCCAATGGCAAAATGGAGGTACTTGCGGTGAGACAGGTGTATTGGAATGTGGAGGTAAGCCTCCTGGAGATCTATTGACATCAGCAGATCTTGAGAATTGACGTTTTCTTTAATAGATGAAAGAATTTCCATTTTGAATTTCCTGTAGATTACCCATCGGTTCAGAAATTTTAGGTCCAGAATGGCTTTTTGAGGTACCACAAATAAGATGAAATAGATGCTGAAGAAGCATTCCTCTGGAGGGACTGATTCCATTGCCACTGATTTCAGAAAACGGGAGTACTGCCTCTTCCAAATAGCTTGTTTCAGAGGATTGGTTGATGTTGCAGAAGGTAGAGAGCATGGAGGAAGTTTGGTGCTGAATTTGATCTTGTAAACCTTGAGAAATGTACTGAGAACCCAATTGTTGGGAGGTGGAGACAGTCCATTCAAGGTAAAAGGCTTGGAGCCTGCCTCCCACTGGGATTGGTCTGGCATCAGTTACAGTATTGTTGGCAGTTGGGCTTGGTTTTGTTAGACTTGCTTTGCTGGAACCAATTGGAGAGTCTTGACTTGTTCCATGATCTGTTAGGTTTGTAAGCTCTTTCTTCCTTGCTGACAAAAATTATGAAAAACTGGTTTGGAGAGTATGGTAAGTAACATCTGTTAGCTCTCCTGTCATCCCTCTAACAGGCAAGTCACCTATTTCGCTTGTCTATGTCCTTTAAGGCATTTTCTCCAAACAATTTAGTACCAGTATTATTATTATTCGATGATCACTTGCAGCTGACTAAGATTGTCTTCCGTGAACATGGTCTTGACAGTGTGTCCGTAAGTGACTGTGGAGGTCAATTCTAGATCCATACGTCCTTCCACATTGGGGACATAGGTTTCTGGACAGGAGTTGATTACCGTGAGGGTTTGCCAAATGTGCCTCCCACTTAGCTCATTTCTCCCTTATGCCCTGAGTTTGTGCTTCTTCAAAGTCCCTGACACCTTTGGTGAAGGCTGTTCTCCAACTGGAGTGCTCGCAGGTTTCCCAGTTATCAGTGCTTATCAGCACTGGGAGGTATGGAGAGGTTTTATTATTTGTACCCCGTCCATCTGACTGGGTTGCCCCTGCCACTCTGGGTGGCCAGAGAATACACCTAGCCACAATTTCTGCTACCAGATAGCAGGAGGCAAACTGGGTGGAATCCGAGGTGGCTTCTGCAATAAAGGCAGCTGACTGACAGATCTTAAGCAGAATATGTCTAGTACAGCTTGAATCCTGATCTGGGTGGTCGAGGTCATCAATCAAGACTAGAGATGCTCTAGCGCAGGCATCCCCAAACTCGGCCCTCCAGCTGTTCTGGGACTACAACTCCCACCATCCCTGACCACTGGTCCTGTTAGCTAGGAATGATGGGAGCTGTAGTCCCAAAACAGCTGGAGGGCCGAGTTTGGGGATGCCTGCTCTAGCGAATAAGGATGCTGTACACGAAGCTCTGATAGATGAAGCTGCTTCATGAGCTCTGAGAATATTGAAGTCCAAGCAGCATTCTGTAGCGTCCTTCAGCTGGGAGTCCCCATTTCAAGGAAGTAAATCCCTAGAGACTACAATGTAATCTTTAAGAAGTCCATAAACTCAGTATTGTGAGAGTAGAATTTGTTAGCAATGGATGCTAGGTTCTTAACTCGGAGCAGGGAATTCCATTCAGATTTGGACATTTTCTTTAGTAGAGCTAGAACTGGAACACCAGAGATAGAAGTCTTAGGTTCAGCTTGTAGCACTGCTGCGTTGGAAGCAGCAGGTGGGGGCTCCATAGGAACTGGGTTCAAATTTAGAGCTGCTGGTAATTTTGGTCTAACTCCCTTCATTGAGACAAGGGTACGGAGAAGGGAAGCATAAGAGGATTTTAAACATTTTTTCCCAATTTTAGCGGGAAAAGACAAATAGATAAAGAACTGAGGGAAAAAACACTGGAGAAGGGGCTTGTGAACCAGGTGGGCATAGGGGGAGCAAGCAACCGGGGGGGGGGCGACAGCAAGGTAAGAAGGGACTACACAAGGTAAGTATATAAAAAGACCCGAGGAGAGGGCAAAGAGCAAGAGCAAATGGCAATCTGGCTGCACTCAACAAAGGCAGGACTATACTGAATCCTGGGAGCCCTATGCCCCTAAACATTGCTGCCTTTGACCTGTGGGCGGAGCCAAAACCCAATCTGCTGACCTTTCATTACAGGAATAGGAAAACAAGTTTTGCTTTGTTCTTGTGTTTGTGTGTGAGAGAGATGCGCGCGCGCACACACACACACACACACACACACACAGGGGGGGGGGTTGTCCTTCAATTCACCAAACCATGTGCAGGGAACAAATTGGGGAACAGTACATTTCCCAATTTTCAAGGAAGAATGGGTTAGTGGGGGCAAGAAACACTGCATGTTCTTATATAAGTTAGTTTGTCATGTATCAGCTTGTTCCCCACCACAACGCACCCCTCTGCGGGGGGTGGACAGCAGAAGCAATGTCTAGTCACCCAGCCAACATGTCCTTTTCTCCAATGTGTCCTATGTAGAACAGGGGTGGGGAACCTTTTTTCAGCCCAATGGCTACATTCCCATCTGGGCAACCTTCCAAGGATCACATGCCAGTGGTGGCAGAAGCAAAAGTGGGAAGAACAATGAATGTAAATTTCACCTCTTTCGACAAACAACCCTCTCTTTCCTCCGAGACAAGCAATATGCATTATGTGAGTTGAAGGACACCTCTGTGCCAAGAAAGCACACTAGGGGTTCAAAGCAAGACCAGTAAGGGGTGGGTTCTGGAGGTTCAAAAACCAGAGATGCCTAAAGGACCAGATTTGGCCCTGTGACCTGAGGTACCCATCCATGATGTAGACTCTATATATTAGGGCAATAAAAACGTGTTAAGTGGTATGCAACATAGAATCATTGAATTATAGAGTTGGAATATTTTATTTCATTTATTAAAATATTTATATACCTCCAACAACAGTAAGTTTCAAGGTGGTGTAAAAGGATTGGATCAAACTCAAGATATAGCACAAACTCAAGATATAGTTACTACTTAGCCAAGTGCTAAGCAGGATCGCTCCCACTCCCTGTAAGGAGTCCTCTAATGTGCCCAACTCAGCAGAATCAATCTCCCTTTATATCACTTGATGCGAAAGGGAAGCAATCATGCTTAGTGCTGGATTCCTGCTTTGCGCAGTGCTTCAAAGGCTCCTGACAACCACCTGGCTGTCAGGCTCTTTCAGAGCCGCACAAACCAGCTTTGGACAAGCCCTCTCCTTACCTGTATGACATCAGGTTCAGGTAGATGCCATGGCTTGTCCAAAATGTCCTCATGAGTAAAATGTGGAAGTCTGGCAGGTCAAAATTGGGTCATGGGCTGTAGGTTCCCCACCCCTGATACAGTGATACAAAAATTCACCTCAGAAGCTTAAGGTCTCAGGGAACAGTACAACCCTGCAAAAGGCTGAAGGCAGTTTTAAACTCATTGTGTAAATTAATTTTAACATAATTTAAAACAAACACCACAGACACAGGGAATAATGTCCCTATGGGAAGTGATTGTGCTGAAATGAAGGGTAGAAGCAGGAACAGTCACTGAAGTACTGCTGTCAGTTGGCAACATCGTTGTCATTGAATATGAGACTGGGAAACTGAAAATAAAATTTGTTAGCCAGGTGATGCAATAGCATGATATCCTCTTTTTACAGATAGGTATTAGTGTGACATTTGTATTCCATGCAAACAACAAATGTTGTGTTGTAAAGCAACAAATCATTAGGTTGATGCAACAGCTAAGTATAAATTTCTGTTTCAGTTACAGGTAGATAGCCGTGTTGGTCTGTCATAGTCAAAACAAAATAAAAAAATTCCTTCCAGCAGCACCTTAGAGACCAACTAAGTTTGTTCTTGGTATGAGCTTTCGTGTGCATGCACACGAAAGCTCATACCAAGAACAAACTTAGTTGGTCTCTAAGGTGCTACTGGAAGGAATTTTTTTATTTTGTATAAATTTCTGTGTTCATTACAACTTTCCACATGGACTTGATGCTGACCAGCAATTTGAGAATGTGTAGTATAGTTTCACATGCACTGTGTCTTGCTTTGGGATTGTCTATCAATGAATTTTCATGTGTTACCTTGGCCACGTTACACTCATCACAGGTCATTTGCTATAAAATCTCTTAACCAGTTTCCAATAAAGAGTACCATAAGTTTGACACTTCCCCATGGCTCAGATGGGGGAAATTATTCATATTTTTATGTTTTTATTTATTTAAATATTATATCATAAAAATATCAAAGTAGTTTATAGAAAACATTAAACATGAAAACACAGAAAAGCATAAAAGGTTGAACACTTATCCAAGTTACAGATAATTTTTTAAGACTGCAGAACTGTTACATTAATCACATTTTAAAAAACATAATAAAAAATAAAGTGTTTAAACTATTTGTGGCAAACTTCTGGATTATTTTTGTAGGGAAGATAAAGGCATCATTAAAATAGTTTCATGTTAAGTTGAGTTAAACAGTATTAGCTGAAACACAAAATATTATGTAAAGAAGCTTATAAATGTTACATCGGGAACCACGGAATTACACAGTAGTTCTTTCTTGCTTCAAGTAGTAGTTTCATCTTTTCACCTACCCTTCGTATCACACATACCGTATATAGTTTCCTTTGAAACTATTGAAACACCTCAAAAAAGTTTTTCCAAGGGTTTATATTCTATCTGGTGCAGAGCATGTTGACATCAAGATGCAAGGTAAGCTATATTTAGACATTCTGCTTGTAAAGCAAACCCATTTGGTCATATAACATTCCAGCATTATAAGTGATACGCATTTAAATTTGATTTAAAATGTACCGTAATGAAACACAGAGTAAGGGCCTTATAGTTTTATATAGCTAACATATAAGCAATAAAAACCTAACTTTTATGATTTTACAATTTACATACACTTTACTTTTTAGAAATGTATGGATGCAGTTATATAGATTCATACACACGGTTTCATTCCTCACCTTGTCTTCACAGAAGATCAGTAATGGAGGGAAAGGGGAGTTTTTCTGCCATTTTTTTCTTCATATTGAGAAACATTTGAGAAACTCGAAGAATCTCACAGTCTCCCAGAACAATGAAAACAATGCAGCAATTAATTTGCATTCAGCAAACAGTGAACAAGTACTGGACAACAATGAATCAATTCCTTAAGTATTTGATGCTTGTTGTTTTATAGACGAGAGTGAGGAAGAATTTTGCATATGTAACTATTTTGTTTCACATGCTTGTTCATGCAGGAGAACAGACCAAATTTAGACTATTACAATCATTCCTACAGTAACAGATGGAAGTAAAACAGATTGTAACTTTACTGCATGATTTCAACAGAAACAAAGTTTGACAGCAAGAAGGAAATATATTATTTAAAAACACAGATTAGCTATGATTCCATCTCTCGTTTGTTGAAAGTTTTTAAACAGAGATTGGATGCCCTCCTATCAGAGATGCTGAAAAAGCAAATTTCCTGCATCAGCAGGGGGTTGGATTAGAATCCTGATTGTTCCTTTTCAAGTGGGGCTTGCTGAGAGCAAGCCACTTTGAAGGCATGCAAATCAGCACACCTTCAAAGCGACTTGATAGAAGCTCTGTTTTGTCCTTTTACAGGCGCGATTTAGAGGCAACCAGCCAGATCCTATTCCCCAGATTAGATTATTTTTGAGGTCCCTTCCAACACACACAAATTACACTACACACATACATGTGTAGCTAAGGCAGTGAAACACAATTGTTATAGCAGTAACAAATTAACTTTCCTTTTAGTATTCAAACACGTTCTTCTGCTTCCTAAAATTAACCAGCTTTCTCTTAAAGTCCACCATATACAAGACCCCCATGCTCCTATCCTCCATATGACAATTTAAACAATATTTCTAATTTATATACTGTATATTCCTGCGTATAAGACTACTTTTTAACCCAGGAAAATCTTCTCAAAAGTCGGGGGTCGTCTTATACGCCGGATCGTATTTCTTATACGGCGAGTATATCCCAAACTCTATATTTTAACTGGAAAAGTTGGGGGTCGTCTTATACGCCCAGTCGCTTTATACGCAGGAATATACGGTACTTCCTGCATGAGGATGCAGATTAACTGACTGCTATAATAAATAGTAAGCCATACCACTTAGAAATACAAATCCCATGTTTTCAGTCAGATAGTCCTCATCATGCCTTTTAAACTACAAATTTTACAACTAAAGCAGAAAACAATAAGCAACTGCTAACTTGGCTTCAGTTTATTATGTATGCAAGGTTTGTAGCTTGCCAAAAGATGGAAATGAGGTGGCTTATGCTGCTCAGGTGATGCCCGCAGTACCCTTGCATGTCTCTCCCCACCCCACTCCAATATACCGGTAGTATACATATGGGTTTTCCACGCTTACCGTATTTTTCTGTGTATAAGACTAGTTTCCCCCCCTAAAAAATGTCAAAAATTAGGGGGCATCTTATACATGAATACATCTTTCCCCCATTTTCTTAAATTTAAGTCCCCAAAAATAGGGAGTGTCATATACATGGGGGTGTCTTACAGACAGAAAAATACGGTAATTCAAAAAGTGAAAACTTGGTATACAACTGAAGCCTAACATTCTATTAAGTTTTCCACCCCCTCTTTCTTATCCCCACACATAGTATTGAAGAATAGATTTCATTGACTAATTTGTGGAAGGGAGAAATCACAAATCCGAAATCTTATTTCCAACACAAACATGGAAATATAAACATATCCACATCTGAACTAGTAAGCCTCAGTTAATATGCTTGAGAAATCTGGTACAAACAAGTACATGTAATTCTACAATTACTTGCAGAAAAACAAGTAATCCTTCTCTTTGTGGTATTGCTCCCTTCCTTTACTGTGAATCTCTTGGGGACTGTTTTACACATTGATTTCCTGCCCCTCCTCCCGGTACTGTCCTCAGGGGAAAATCAGAAACGGGCCTTAGAATCTTGCACAAGGTTCCTTATGCTAATTCCTTCATTCTGTTGAGAAATGAAGAGACAATAAATTATCCAGATTTTTAATGACTTGGACTTCCCATAGCAATATACAGTCGTACCTTGGAAGTCAAACAAAATCTGTTCCGGAAGTCCGTTAGACTTCCAAAGCGTTCGAAAACCAAAGCACGGCTTCTGATTGGCTGCAGGAAGCTCCTGCAGCCAATTGGAAGCCACGGAAGCCCTGCTGGACCTTCGGCTTCCAAAGAACATTTGAAAAAAAGAACAGTCACTTCCGGGTTTCAATCGTTCGGGAACCAAAACGTTCAAGAACTAGGCTGTTCTGAAACCTAGGTACAACTGTACTTTCTTTTAAAAGCATAGAATGCAAGTGCTCAATGTTTGCTACAAAATCCCAATCTGCTGGATGCTCACGTAGAAGCAAGTCCCACTAAATCCAGGGCAGCTCACACCAAAGTAAGGACTATAGCTTCACTTTTCCAAGAAACAAAGGAAGGAGAAAGAGGCCCTCAGAGAAGAAAACGGGGTAAACTGGAGTAAATGCTACTATGGTACAAATTTTTGTGATCCCATGTCCTGTGATCCTTGAAGGGCAGTATAGAAAAGAATAAATAACAATAACAATAGCATTAGTGTTAATTTAATGCCATGAAATTATTTACATTAATACTACAAGAGGTGAAATTATTCTATGTTTTGGTGTCACTATTTGTATGCAGAGGTGTCCTCCATAGCTTATCTGATTGCCATTAGCTTAGGCCTAGAGCAGCTGAATGTGAAGAGGAACTTTGCCCAGGTCAGTAAGCAGTGTTAGGTTAAAATTAAGTTAACTGAATGCCTTAGACTTCCAAAATAGTATTTTGTGGATGAAAATAAACAGATAAACAGTGTGAGCCTTGCTGATATTTGTATATATGAAAGTGTCTCCACCCATATCATTCAGCTTAGACACTGAGAACCAGCTCTAAGGGCCTTTTGGCTGTTCCCTCATTGAGAGAAAAGAGGTAACAGGGAACCAGGCAGAGGGCCTTCTCAGTAGTCATGCCCTCCCCGTGGAACACTCTCCAGTCAGATGTCAAAGAAATCTGACTTTTAGAAGACATCTGAAGGTAGTCTTGTATAAGGAAGTTTTAAATGGTTGATGTTTTACTCGGCTTGATGTTCTAATTTGCTGGAAACTGCCCAGAGTGGCTGGGGCAACCCAGTCAGATAGGCGGCATATAAATGATGGTGATAATAATGATGATGGGACTTAATTGTCCCTCCCTTCCCTGTAAAATGGTAACAGGGTGGTCGCAAACACATTACATATCAATCCAACACATCCAGAAACATCAGAACTGAATGCAAACTAATCCACATCTTCCTGCATCTGTCACAATAACCATCTTAAGCTAAAACTTCAGAAGGTCTGGCAAAAAAGAAATAATTTTTCCTGTCATCAAACTCTCTCATGGAAGAGTTTTCCACAATCAGAGTGCTACCACTGAAAAGATAAAGTTCACAGTTCTGATCATCCAGGCCTCACTAAGCAAAAGTAAGGCCAAAAGAGGCTCTGTCCTAAACCTCAACTCACAGTAGGGGTTCAGAAAAGTAAAAATGATGCTGCTCTTAACAAATGTACTATTTTTCTGAAAGCAAGTTACTCTATCATAAACACCATATTGTAATGCTTGCTTTCAAAAGTGGTCAAGATAGTGATTACTATCTCCAACATGTAGAACTTAATAGATTTTGAAATATGCTTTAAAAAAAATCTTCTATGACATACTCTGTTTTCATAAGTAGTCCCCTAAGTTCAATTACTCAAACTGAAATGCATTTACTTTAGCAGGCAACCATCACTTTAATGCTCTGTCAATATATTACTAGGTATAGTTCAGTCTCATGTGTATCAAAATTTAAAAGCTCTTTCGCATGTTACCAGAGTGTTAGGTGCAACTGAAACAAGAGCAGTACAGTATTAACAAGTTGCTGCAATTACATTTTTCTCAGGCATATATATGAAGATGCCAATGCACATACCCTGTATTCAGTTTACGTTTAGAGCTATAAACAGGAAAAAATATAGTGGGTTTTTTTTGTCATTTTCATAATAAATATAGTCAAAAAGGAAAACTGTTTCCCACCCCAGTATTAATGTATTTACTTTGTTTCAAGTCCTATACCTTATTTAAGACTTCTATATAGCAAGTGCCTTGAAGAGAGGAACAAGTGCACATCTTAATGTCAAATACACTAATAAAGTTCAGTTAAATTTACTTAACCAACATATGAACCACTTTGGCAGTAATTCCCACTAGGAACTGTACACTGTAGCTAGTGGTTTGGTTCCGTATTGAAAGGAAACCAAAAAGCACACAACTCTGGAGCTCTATAATCTCAGGAAGCCACAGCCACCACAATTGCTTCCCATCAGTTACTCACATATTTATCCAATTATAAAAACCAGTATGATTTTTTTATGACACAGTGGCAAACATTTCTAACACAATAAACACAGAAATAGAATTATTTTCATTTTAAAAAGCCATGAACCAAATGAGCTATAAATTAGCACAGAAACTCTGAGAGTCTATGAAGCATAAGCTCCTGTAATGCTTAAAGAGCAGGTTGTTTCCAACTCACGGTTGATAGGGCAAAAACCTCAGTATGTACCTCTATTGCACATGGTTTTTATTCACAAAAGTATGATGTATTTTTGATTGAAACAACTCACCAATATTATGGATCAAAAAATATTCCAAAAAAATTACTAATAAAGCAACTGATGTATTTAGAAACATTATCTTTAAACAGAGAAGCAAGACATAGCCATAATTTGATCAAATATCTGATTCTGTCACTCATTTGCATTATAATATGGTTGCTCATAAAGTAGGAAGCAGAATGCTACTGTTTTCCATCTTCAAGGCAAAACAGTAATTGAAAAGATGCCTCATGTGCAAAGAAAAGAAAAATCTCCCTGTGTATTCAAAACTAGCATGTCAAAAAGTTGAAATATTCTCTTTGGAATGCTAGTTTCATTAAGGATGAAGATTTTATATGAGGGAGCATTCAACTCCAGTACAGTAGCCACAGGGAACACCTGATTTTGTAGCAATGTATTCAATAGCTACAAAATCCTCCACTGCAATATTTTTCTGGGGATTTTTTCACTTCTTAAAAATGCATTTGCTTCATCATGTTACAGTACTAAGTATTTTAAAAACTTAATACAAGTCAAATTAGGCAACTTTTATGAATACAAATATAAAATCTAAAGTTGTTAATTTTCAGGTGACTATCCCCAAGAAGCACATATTTGCACAGCTCATTAAGAATACTAAGATTACAGTGTTAAGCATTTTTAGTGCTCTGTCAAAAAGGTAATGCCAAAGGATGTGCCTATTAGCTATCATGTATTAAACTCATTGCAAGTAGAAAATGTAAAATACTAAAAGTATTTTCCAATTAAAGCTTTATATCAGGGGTAGGCAACCTAAGGCCCATGGGCCACAAGTCATTTG
This sequence comes from Darevskia mixta, assembly GCA_034641385.1. Taxonomy (NCBI): domain Eukaryota; kingdom Metazoa; phylum Chordata; class Lepidosauria; order Squamata; family Lacertidae; genus Darevskia; species Darevskia mixta. Next base: position 39,477,002 of record JAWWNH010000066.1, read on the forward strand.
GGGGTCGTTTAACCGGCCCATGAGCCTTCCCCAAACTGAGCCGCCCGCTCAGCGAGTCCCCGCGCACTGCGCTAAACCGGTGCAGTGCGGCGTGGGGACTCGCTTCCACGATGCTAGAAATCGCATCTGTGCAGACGCCAGAAATCGTGGGGGCGCGCGTAATCCGGCCCACAGAGGGATCTTCACTGATGTGAACCGGCTTAGGCGAGGTAAACCTTGCCGACCCCTGCTTTATATTGTTTCAATAAAAACTATTAAAACAGTACTTAGGTCAGTTCAGATGTAACCCTGGTTTCTGTAGCAGTCGGTGGGGCAGCAGAGGCAGGGTTGCTCACTTGCCTTCCTAACACCGAGTGTTGTTGCCGGTTCCTGAGAGGGCAAACAAGGCAGCAGAATCATCCAACTGGCTCCACCTCCACAATGCACTGAGCTCTCCATACCTCACACTTCCACATCTCAGGAAATGGCAGCAAAGCTTGGTGTTGGGAAGACAGATAAGCAATCCCACCCTGCCTGTACCACCCAAACGACTGCTGCTACCTGGTATGTTAGACAATGAACACCTTTGCTCCTGAATTCCACTTCTTAGTTCATTACAGAACAGTATCTTGCATGTGTGATGCAGGAAACAAAGTTCAGCAATCTGTGCAACTAGGATATGTAACCCCAGTTATAGCTGGATTAGGCCTATTTATTTATTTTCCCTTCCCCTTATCAAGTATTTTTGCTACTGGAACAAAAACTCAGCTTTTTATATTGCACACATGAGTACATGGTACATGATATACAGTATGTTCCACCTTAGTTTTGTTTATTAATATGTCATAAATGTGTTGAATCAGATCTCAATCTATTTAAGCAGATCCCCCCCTCCAAAAAAAGATCACAAATTTTGTAGAGCTGGTACCTGTGCCCCTTTTCCATTCTTATGTTACATATTGATGTCTGTGAAGTGAGAATTGTGATTCTAGAACATAATCTGATAGCTCTTGAAGTGGACAGTGGACCCTACGGATACGAACTTAATTTGTCCCGGGCGTCCGTACTTACCCCGAAAAGTCTGTATCCAAAGGCGCCACTTCTGCGCACGTGCGCAGCGCAATAGAGCGCTTCTGCGCACGACGAAACCCAGAAGTATACACTTCCGGGTTTGCCGCATTCACAACCCGAAATTACGTTACCCAAAGGTAACGTAACCCGAGGTACCACTGTATATTACTTGAAGCTAATATATTTGCGTATTAGTAATATACAACTGCTACTTTTCATAATCAATAGAAACAGGCTCTTGTTCTTCACAATATTCCATCAGGAAAAGGCATTGAAAGAAACCTGTCTATCATGTATGCTAGGTAAATTCATAGCTTACTTCTTTCCAATCTGGCAGATTTCTGACAACTTGGATGAGAGGGGATCTGTGGTATAGTTGTATAAGCATGTTTGTCAACACTTGAATTTTCTAACAAGAGTCAGTCAAAGTATCATTATCTTCAGTGTGGAACATCAAAGTCTCCATCAACAACTATATGAACCAAAATATACATAATCTCTAGAACTACTACCGTAGGAGTTTGTGGATAGAAAGTATGTCTGCCAGTTCTAACCTTTGAAAAAAATTGTCAACATAATTTTACAGCTGCCAAATAACAGAGAACTCTATCAATTTATATCAGTCTTCTATCAAATATGACTACATTATTTGGCAATGCTGTGGCAGTTTACTAAAATTAAGGCAAGCATTAACTGTGATTAATTTTCACAGTCAACATACCTGCATATGTAACTTCCTCAGGTACAAGCTATTCTAATTTACATTCTAAAATTCTTACTACATATATTTTAAAATAGCTTTCATTAAAGCATTCCTAACAAAGTAACAAAAGTTAATATCACAAATGCTCTTGGAAGCGTTCCCTAGTTTTAGTTTCATGTTCTATTTTTACCTACTTGCGGGCTCGATTGCTTAGTCCTTTGAGACATTTTGTACAAACTGGGGCAATTACTTCATCAGTGCCCAGCACTGATGTTTAAATAAGGTCATGTTCAACCTGGGTGTAATGGTCTGACATGCTGGGGCTATATTCAATAAAAGAATTATTTAAATATTTATGCAACATACTGCAGTGAATGGTGATGGACATTGGTTTCAATATTCCCCAGTCTTCAACTCATGTAGCACAAAGCATATTTTGCACTATTTAGCATTAGAACAGGAAAGAGTGTTGACACAAGGAGAATATTTAAAAGTACTCCGAATCTTTGACAAATAAAGATATGTAATAGATGTATATGGATATAAATAGGATTCCAGATGTCACTGGTAACCCATTTCAAGTTTTAGCCTTTCTGTTAGATGGACATAAAATTCAAAATTACTAAATTACTGTTTTGGATTAGCAGATCATGAAAAACATTTTTTTAAAGCTTATGCTGAAATTCGGTTCAAAGAATGGAAGGCTGAGCCATTAAAATTGGTGTACACCAACTGAAGCACCAGTGTCAGGATGTCTCTTTCCAGAAGAAAGAAACTGTTTACATATATCAAATGGCCTGTTTAGCAACCGCACCGTGCTTTTTGAGAGAGACTGATGTAAGAACAAATAATCAATGTACTTGGGAACTGTATACATGGAAACTCCACCCTCAGTCTTCTTTTGCATACCAGTAATAAGACCTCAACCGTCATCCAGCAACTTAGGCTCTCAGGACCATGCCTCAACAATTGTTTTTTTGGGCCACTTCTATTGCTCTGAAGGGTTGATTTCTTCATATGACAGTTTGGAGATAGTGAAAATTGTTGGGCCTAGCCCAACAATTTGCCCCTGCATCTCTTTTTTCAGTTTATACACAATTTCCTCTTTCCCTTGCTCCAACAGCATTCTGCACAATTCTGAAAAGCTTTGTAGCACTTTGCAGTTGGGAGACATGAACTATCTTAAGAAATTGTATTTAAAAGCCGAAGACTTGAAAGTGCTTTCTAGTGGCTTAAGCCATTTGTAAGCTCTATGTACTATCATGAATAGAGTTATATTGACTATTATAAAATATACACTCGTGCTGCTGTCAGTATGTATAAAAAACTTTCTATTTTCCTTTAATAGCATAGTCTGTGTTCTCACTCAGTTCAAAAGTATTTGTACCACCATCACCTTCCAACAGCTGAATATACATTAAAGAAATATTTATCAACAATAATAACGTCCAACATCTTAGCATAAAATTCTGCCGAGTTTGAGAATTTCACAATTCATTTCACTAACACTACTATTAATACAATTTATAACCAACATTTGCCCTCTGTGTTGAAGGGCAGAGGCAGGGCCTGTACTTTGAATACTGAAGTTCAACAGTTTAAGCTCCAGAATCTCCAGTTACAGGATTTTTGGTAGTTTGGCTAGGAAATGCCTCTACCTAAAGGTGCTTCTGGACAGTTTACTGTGTAATAAAGTGCTGCTGATGCACACATGTTTTTCACAGTATCCACATGACAGAGTCATTATAATGCAAGTTTGCACTCTCTTACATTTAACTGGGATTTCTCCTTATTGTGTAAAATGCAGTACACAAAATAATCCATCATACATCCAGTCACCACTAGTGTGGATGCTTAGTGCATTTTTGAGAGGGAGCAGACTTTGTCAGGTGTATTGTGATGTTTCACTCAGTAATCTTTTATTCCCTCGCCCCGTTTATGTTTGCTCCTCACCTGAGCACAATCTAGCTATTTTGCTTCCAGCAAACAAAAAACGCTACACTTAATTCCACCCACTGTCACATGCTAAAGATACACTTGAATGTCAATAACCTGGTTTGGAGGACCTTTTTGCTGAAAATATCCACACAATAAATGTGGGAAATAGATTTTTTTTTAAAAGGTAACTACCATAGAGACAGACATTTTTAAAAATAGATATTAAGAGATCTTAGGAAACTAGGAAGGTGCATTACCAGATCACACCACTTGCTCTATACTGTTCATCTTGCTCTATACTGTCAGCACGGATTGGCAGTGCCACTCCAGGTTTGAAGGCTGAACGTGGAACCTTTCACAAGAAAAGCATATGCTTTGTAACTGAACATTCCATGTGCAAGACCTCTTACAGTAATCCTTGAATTTCATTTCTGCTGCATTTTTGGGTGGGGGAATGTGTTGTTTAATTATTTATAAAAATATTTATATATCGCTGTATCTTATTGCAGCAGTTTGCAACAATATAAAAACATACAATATAAAAACCAAACAATATAAGAAGTTAAAAACAAGTTAAAAGCAAAAATAAATTAAAAACAAACATCAATAGACTACTGTGAGGGATGTATTCCTAAATGCCTGGATAAGCCTAGCAGTACAGAAAAGTTTCAGCAAGCATTTAAAAGTTAGCACAGAATGCATACTGTACTGTTGTACTGTTACGGAAAACTACGGGTCATAACTAATGTTTTTGCATATTGCAGTGGTTTAGTCATGCTGGCCATATGACCCGGAAAACTGTCTGTGGACAAACGCCGGCTCCCTTGGCCTGAAAGCGAGATGAGCGCCGCAACCCGACAGTCGCCTTTGACTGGACTTAACCGTCCAGGAGTCCTTTACCTTTTACTTGCCCCCACCAAATCAAGCAGCAGATAGATATCGCTAAATCACTCTTGTGCAAGTCCTCAGCATTGTTTCTTTTTAGGAGAATGGATATTGTCCACTCTACCACTCTATCCATGTGTGGAGGGCAAGCAGTGAAATAGCATATATGTAATGGGGGGGGGGAGAACATGCAGGAGCTAACATGCCAATTGCACACAGTTTAAAAAGGATCAGAACTACCACTCATCTGTGATATAAATACCTGTCTGCAAGCACCCTAAGATTTTGGACAGTAACTACCCAACAATTGACAGCACTAAGAAATGTTGCCCAATGTTTGACGCTTTATAAGCTTCTTATATTGTACTTCACAAGAAAAAATTATCCAGCACAACATATCACTTGAACAAGAAAGGAATTCTAATTTCCTAAGGTTATATCTAGATCTGAATGGAAAATATTGAGCTGTAAATTAACTAGGAGCATCTGAACTCCCCAACTGTGATAAGAAAACCTTCTAGAGAACCAAAAACATTGAAAAATATTCTTATACACCATGATACTGAATACAGTACCTCGCATGGGTATTATACACTAAAAGATAAAAAGTATTGTCTCTTTCCTGTAATTGAATACGTATATTTTATGGTCAACTCAAATAATTCACCCTACATGTGCACTGCTACAAGTGATGAATTGTTTCAGATGACAGGGTATGCTGAAGTGAAAAATCTATGTTCAAGTGAAGGGGAAAATGACCGAGTATAATAGTCAAAAAAGCATCTGAAATAAATTCTTTTATACTAAGCAATTAATCTATGGTAAAGCGTTTTTAGAGAATAAATGCAGTCTTAAATGAGAGAATCAAACTGATGAGAATCAAATATTCAATGATGCAGTAAGATAGGCTCCTACTCTTTAGAATATTGGATTTTGAGACTGCGTACATTAAAACCTGAAGAGATTGAATTATCTTCCTTGCTGTAAATTAGGACCAGTACAAATTATGATCATTTCTTTATATTGATATATAGAGTATTATGTATATGTTTCAAGTTTTTGTTTCATCATTTCATTTTGTGATAAAGCATTGTTCACTAGAATGATGCCCATATCCAACAAAAGGCCAATCCCCCTCTTTCCTATCCCTTAAAGAGAATATGTGCTACTGACTAGAAGTTAGACATGCCCAAAACATATATAAATATATGTATTTATTTATCCTTATAGGGAACGTAAAGAGGAGATTGTCCCCTTTACACCTCTTAAACACCACCTGCACTCTGTAGGTGACAAATATGCTGGGAGATATATCATTATATCATCCAAAACCAGTTTGTAGTCCATATAATGATATCGGTTTCTTAATTTTTGACCTGGCAATATATCGCAAATCATGATGTATGTGAGATGCAATAATGACAATGTGGGGAAAACTGTGAAGACAGCAAATGTTTCTTTCAATTCCTGCAGCCCATTAACTCTGCCAGTGCAACTCTCCCCTGCCTCATGCAGGGGGCAGTGAATCACAAAAGCAGGTGTCGGCAAAAATCATGACGCAGGAAAAACCATGAAGCCAGCCAATGCCTCTTCATAGCTTCATCCTTATTTCAGACATCATTATATATTGGTATATTGCAATGTTTAGCTGGTGATTTATTGTGATGTTGAAACCCAGATATCACCAAGCCCTAGCGACAAATCTCAGGGATGCAATGCCAAATACAGATGGATTTCCGAGGATGGTGAATCCTCTTCCTACTAGATGAGAGCACTTCCCTTTGAATACCCTGAGATAAGAAGAGCATGCTTTCCAATGTTCTTGATCCCTCTCCTGAATGCATTCAGAAAAACCACCTAGAATGAAACATGCTGTTTCACATATCATCTGAAGAAATTTGCAAACTGCTTAGATAGTGAATTTGGGTCCCCCCTCCTTTAAACCACTTCATTTTTCTTCTACTCTTAGGGTGGTTCTGTTCTTATTATCTCTAGAATTGGATGTATTTTGCCTCCTCACAAAATATGGTCAACTGACTGGATGACAAGGAGTGGTGGGAGGCTCCAGAATAGGACTGGCCCCTATGAAATAGCTGCCAGTACCAACAACCTGTGCCTCCTACTTCCCCGTCTCCTCCTCAGCCGGATGTTTCCCAAGCAGCCTTTAACTACGTTGGGGACGGTCACCTTTGCTCTTTGTTCTGTTACACGCATAGCCCTCCATGTCCTTGGAGACAAGGCGGGAGGGACGCTTACTACAGTAGGAAAGGCAAGCTCTGAGGATGCTTCCGCACCCTCTGTCGCTTCCTCTTCTGCTCCCCCTGGTTCTTTTTGCTCGCTAATGCCTGTGGCCTCTTCAGCCTTCAACCTCTGGCCTGTCCTCAGTGTCCCACCACCACTTCCCGGGTTCAAAGTCTTCCTCCTCTGAGGCTTCTCTTGAGGATTCCCAGGCTACAGCCTCCCACCACTCCTAGTCATTGTGTTTTGGTCTTGATCTCTCAGGAAACTAGCTGACTTGCACAACAGTGTGAGACCAAAAAACTAACGTGTTTTGGTCTAGCACTCTAGCATGAGCCAGCTGACATGTTACAGTGCCGGACATAAAAACGGGACACTCCAGAATCCAATCAGAAGCCAGAGTTGCGTATGTAGTTCCAAGATGTCCCACTCAAATCAGGACAGTTGTGGAGTATGGTTAAATGGAAACATGATTAAATGACACACACAGATAGACATTTTTTTGTGAGAAACAGTTAAGAGTATGTAGTTTTAGCACACTACTGTTGGGTTTTTTTATCTTGTTTGCTAACAGCTAGAGTTTGTTTTTTATGTGTGGGATGTTAAAGATTTGTCTTATGAGTTTGTAGTTTTTAACAACTACCTACTAATGGTTTACAAAGCACAATATCCGAGACAAATGTATTAAAATAACAACAACATTTCAATGCTAAGTCTCATGCTACAACTACTGTGAGACAACATATGCAGAGCAATTTATTGACTGCAAACAACCACAATGAAGAAGCTGTTTTAATTGGCAGCCAACTAGTGTCCATACCATAGATACTACCTCAGAAGTGGGAAGAAAAGCAGTGATGCAGGATAGAAAGTTTTCTGTAAAAATTTCTACTGCTATATTTTGCCCCAGAAATTATTCTGCTCACTCATTATTCTAGCAATTAAACAAATGCAAGTGAAATTGGGCAACTTAAATGAAAAAAAACTGGTAATCTAAACTAAAAATTATAAAAGGTATAATTGACCTGTTTTGCATTACTATCGCTAGGAAGTGCAATTTTTTTGCTGACCGCTTTTCAGAAATGTGAAACTTATGTTAAGTTTTTGGTGCCTCCATTTCCCCCTCCCCCCTAAAATCTAATCAAGTCAAAGAAAGTATATGCTATCAAGTTGTCATGATTTAAATTTCTGCAAGTCTTCCAATAAAAGTAATTTCCAAGTAAAACTTGTACTAAATATATGTGTGTGTGTGCGCGCGCACACACACATACAGCCAACCTCCAATGTTCTTAGGGAGTGGGGTTTTACAGAAAAAAACCCACTGCCCTAAAATTAATGGACATTACTGAAAAAAATGAGTTCCTATCATACCTTACATATCCTTGAGGTAAACATTAAGCACTAGAATATCCAAGCACACAATTATTGAGAGAGCCAAGCTTCTCTGCTCTATCAGCCAATACTCTGACTGATACCAGAGTGCAAACAAAACCCCTCTGGAGGCTCTTTGTTTACAAATTTTGTATTTAAAAAAACAAAGAGGAAAGTGACATTATATACAATCTTTTAACTTGTCCTCAACCCTTGTTAGCTAAATAATGTGAAGAAAATGTGAAAGCTATTTGCTTTATACAGTACAAGTCATTAAAAATATATATTTGAGATCTTACTTTATTTATGTATATACTGAAGAAATATATTAACAGTGAAGAACCAGAAATCCAAATCAGTGAAGAAGCAGAAAATAAAACAGTCCAAGTGTTAGGATTAGAATTATCCCAGGTACCAAGCTGCCTCATCAAATAGAAAACTGAAGTCATTTTCCAGAATTTCAAATAACCCACCCCCGCCACTGTCAGCTTACTGAATTATATGTGAACTGCTTATTGCTAGGGTTTTTTTTTATGTTGAAATGTTATCATCGATTAAATATATGAGTAATACATTGCATTGATCATTTTGTCACACCCACATCTGTGAACACAATGTTAATAATGCTTTCTCCTGTGCAATAATTTTAAATATGTTCTCTGTTGTGGTAGTTTTTAAAATGTTCCTTTTTTCAGCATTTAAAACAAGCTTCCGTTCACATCACATATGTAAATCACCAAAGTGAGGAAAGTATTTTTTATCAAGTACAGACGCATTAGAAAATCAGAATAGGGATACAAAGCCTCAACTGTAAAATTACTTATGCCCACATTGCAGTACATTATTTTACTTTCTTTTGTAGATTTATAAACCAATTAATCACAGCACTCTCTAATTGAGGAGCAAAAAGATTTGTAGGTAACACACAGCTACACACCACAAGATACCGGTAATTAAAAAACCACAAATATACATAAAATTATTGCCATTTTAAAAATAGTAAAACTTAAAATATAGATAACTAAGTTATAAATCTAGATAGGCTTGCAGAAATAAAAACAAATTTACCAAAGTGACTGTGCCTGTCTAATATCAATCGAAAAGCTGTTACGTAAATTGCAATAACAAAATCAAAGTTGACACTGACACCCTATAGGATATTCTGCTTCCACCTCTCCATCCTGGAGATGTCACCACAGTGGTCTTAAAACAACATTCATTTTCTTATAAAAGACTTTAGAAGAGCATATTTGCCTCTTGGTTGTTGTTCAAGGAGTTAGTTCCCAGGGTTCTTAAGATCTATCCCACCCAGTTAGTAACCAGCCCAGATCTTCTTAGCTTGGAGTTGGAACTACATAAAGGCACCCTCAGTCCAAGACTACCACAGCTATCATGCCTAGGAAAAGAAACACAAGAAGGCATGTAGATGTGTTTTACATATTAACTACAAAAAACTTTTTCATAACACACATAGTGTATACAGTATACTTAAAATGTACCACTAAACAGTTGCAAAATACAGAGAGGGCTCCTAAGCAACGTTGTCAATACTATGCAGTTAATATAATTTTTTGTTGCTGCTGTTGCATATCACCTGTATATTTCTACACAAACTTTCTTGCAGCAAGCACTAATCTACATATCATAATTATTCCTTTAAGTATCTAACTAGATTATGAGCCTCTGTAAACTCACAAGAGGAGGCTTAAAGGTCCTCTTGGCAATAGCAGTGGAGTCATAGAATAGCATCCCACTGAAGGTCAGCTGGCACCAATGCAAAGCATCTTTTGGGGCCAGTAAAATACCTTTATTTTCAGTCAAGCAATTTGAATATATCTATACGGCCTTGAATTGTGACAGATTATGTGATATTTTGACTCTTCCTTGTTCTTATTTTTTATTGATTGTATTTTAAACTGTTGTTACCTGCCTGTTATCCATGAGAACAGGTGCAATAAAAATTCTAAAAAATAAATCTAAATCTCACTTTATTCTGCAAATTTTTCTAATTTATTCCTGGCCCACATTGTACTGCAATAAATCAGGTAGAATTTTATAATGTAAGATCAGGCCAAAGACCTATCTAGACCAGAGGACAATCTCCTACAATTCTTCCTGAGCAACTGGAATTCAACAGCATGCAGCATCTGATCCTTGAGGTAGACTATAGTATTAGTAGCCTTATCCTCCATTAATTTGTCTAATCCCCTTTTAAAGCTGTCTACATTTGTGGCCATCACTATAGCTGTGAATTTTATAAACCTCAAAACTTATGTATATTTTTACTGAATTAAAAAGTCCCAAGCATTGTAATAATCCTCACGGGGAGTTGTTCCAGTCTTTTTGGTTGCCCTTTTCCAACTTGACAAAATCTTTTGAGATATGGTGACCATAACTTCACACAGTGTTCCAAGTGTGGTTGCACCACATTTTTGGATAAAGGCATTCCAATACGGGCATTTTTGTTTTCAACCCTTCTCCTAATTATCTTGAGAATGGAATTAGCATTTCCCCCAGCTCCCATGTACTGGATTAGCTATTTAATTGAACCTATGTATCACGACTCCAGGATCTCTTTTCTGGTCAGTCACCACGCGTTCAGACATCAGTGCGCAATTTACAAATAAAACACAACCAATGACAGTTATGCAGCATAGAAAAAATAAAGAATAATGAGTGCCATCACAGAAATTATGCCTATCTTACTCAAATTTACAGTTGGTTCAACAGAGAACAGTAATCTATATTGTTAAGAAGAGCCTGCCTTGTTACATTCCAACCTACTTTGAACAAAAATTAATTTTCCATTGGATGCAGCATCTCAATTATTTTATTCTGCTTCTGCTTTTTTAAAAGTTTGAAGAACAACTTTGAAAGAGAAAAGGGGAAGAAGTCAGACTGCATCCCTTAAGCCTTTGCTGTTCCTTTTGGAATTCAGCTTAGTTTATAGTTTCTATACATCAATAGCTATTGTTCTTTGTTAGCTTTGTATTTAGACTCTACCACAGTAGCACTAGCAACAAGGAATGCCACACAGGCAAGTAAGCAGGCCTATGGAGATGAGAGAGCCTTTATACCAAGATGGGAAATATCAGGTCCAGGGATGGAATGTGGTCCCTCAGACCTTTCTATCTGGCTTTCAGACCTCTCCCCAGGTCACCATCCTCACCAGCCCTGCTTCAAAAACCCTGTTGAAAAGTGTCCTTGAACTGTGATGAAGCCTCTTGGTTATCCTAATGTAGAAAAAAGATGGTCATGAGACAAGGTCTGTTGTACAAAAGTAAGTTTTACTTTTTTTCTTTTCTTTTTTACTTTTATTGTTCCTCCAACTTTTGCTTCTAGCTCCACTCATTATTGACATGTGACTCTCAAAAGGTTGCCAGAAAGTAATGCAGTCCTTGAGCTGAGATATGTTCCCTGCCTCTGCTTCATATGTTCCACCCATTGTGTCCAGTATAGACAACAGGAGGCTTCAAGAGGAGGGACGTGTAGCATAGAAATGTAACTGATTGTTGCAAGAAGAACAGAGCTCTCCATCCCTCTTCTGTGAGCCTCAGAAGCTAGTAAACATGGAGAGGTATTTACAAGGTTGTTTGTAATTATTCAGAAGTCTGCTAGGCCTAAATTCCTACTTTCTGTCTCGTAATAATTTAACACACACACTCTCTCTCTCTCTATATATATATATCTTTTTACAAAGAAAAAATAAAGATATTCATTACTTCTTATCCACCAGCAGTGAATTACAAGTGCCATGCATGAAGTGGTCATTGGGCAAAACATTGCAGCTTTATCATGAAACTTTCAAAAATACATTCTGACACATTTTTTTAAAAGCACATGGCCATCTGTTCCTCTTCCATGCCCCTGTCAGGACATCTGCTTTAATCCATGTTACTAGAAGGACATGGTCCTTGAGTTGTTATTCTATGAATGGATTCAAGTTACAAGAAAGGAGATTCTGACTAAGCATCAGGAAGAACTTTATAATACTAAGAGCTGTTTGACAGTGGAACAGACTCTTTCCTTGTAGGTTTTTAAGCAGAGTTTATATGGCCATCTGTCATGGATGCTTTAGTTGAGATTCCTGTATTGCAAGGGGTTGGACTAGATGACCCTCAGAATCCCTTCCAAGTTTACAATTCTATGATTTTGTAAGTACAGTGGTACCTCGGTTTAAGAACAGTCCTGTTTACGAACGATTCGGATTACGATCTCCGCAAAACCGGAAGTAGTGTTCTGGTTTGCAAACTTTATCTCGGTCTACAAATGGAAACTGGATGGTGGAAGGGCACCGGCGGCGGGAGGCATCATTAGGGAAAGCACGCCTCGGTTTAACAATGGATTCGGTTTAAGAACGGACTTCAGGAATGGGTTAAGTTTGTAAACCGAGGTACCACTGTACTAAAAAAAAAATGCAGTAAATATTGTGTAGAACAGATGATTCTATGTAAAATCCCAACCCCAAAAGATGTTTGCTCTTCTACCCCTCATTCACTCCATATTCCAGACATTTCAAGCATTTCAATATGCCAAGTGAAAGTTCTGTGTTCCCATATCCTCAGTATATTCAGGCACAACACCAGAAGCACTGATTATTCCAAAAGCACTTTGCAATATACTATGAAGAAAGAGGCCACACATAGACTAATTAATGGAGAGAGAGAGAGAGATGGAGAGAGTGGAAGTCTTAAAAATCACTGGAATTATTTCAGCAAAAATAAATACAAGTTCCCCCCCCCAAAAAAATGTATGACTTCTTTAAAAAGCCTTTCTAAAAATTCAAATGGGGCAAGAGTTTTGGAAAATCTCATGTTGTACATGTGTTAGGAATTCTTCTAAAGCTTTAACAGCAGCGTTATAGTCTAAAAGGGATTAGACAGCTTTATTCTTAAGACTAAGCCTTTTAAACACATACCTATATACTTGGTGTTATGGAAGGCTGAATGAAGAACTCACTCATAAAGAATCTAGAGAAGAAACTTCGTGTCTTTAACAGTAACAAAAAGCCCCTCACTCTACTACAACTTTGTCCAGTTCTACCTAATAATTATACTATCTACACATCTCTTTTCCCCGCTCCTTTATTTTAACATACAAATAAATCAGCACTCTTGAAAGGTTTGGTTGTTTGGATAATCAGTCCCTCATCTTTAAATTTCAAATACTTTTTAATAATACAGAGCTAATTACAACTGTAACAGCAATTTTGCTATCAGTCTTAAAGGATGGCTCTGGCAGAATCTCAGAAAATGAACTTCGTTTTTCGGGTACTACTCAAGTCTGGAAGTTCTACTTTCTCAGGAATAGAAAAAAGTTGTTTTGTGTTTAAGTAGTCCACTTTTGTCTCAACAAAATATGATCTGTGTTTTCTTATTTTCATTGAGCAATAGCTGGAGTCTTGCCATGTCTTTTCTTCTATCGAGTTTATATCAAATTCTCCTGGTTCTATATGTGGCCGTTCTCATACTGAATTGTGCTAAGTATAAAAATATTGATAAGGCCACTTTGGGAAAAAATATTATCTAGGGTTGCACGGTGTATTCTGATTTGCCTTCACATTAAGAATTCTGCTTAGCTTATCCAACAGCTATCAGTGGGATTGACATCTAGCTTTAGAAAACAATACGAAGGTCATCTGTCTCAAGATTGTCTTCGCAGTTTCTTCCATTTCTTCTGGTTAGTTGGGACTAGTGGCAATATGGCAAAAGTTGCAAAAAGTACAGAAGGGGCTATTCAATTACATTTTACATGACTAAGTTAGGTTCAATACTTTTAATGGTTCTGCTCTGAGTAAAATAGTACCCAAAATTAGTAAAATGCTGGTCCTGTAAATTGGGTTGCAACTTTAGTCATAAACTCATCTGGAATGTCAACACAGACAGAGATATCATTTAATTGTGCGACAAAGCTGTAGCAAAACACTGTATCACAATATATCTTGAATAATACTTTACAATGAAATAGTGTCAGCCTCCCAATTCACACAGGTAAGGTGCCAGCTTTTTCTAATGGATAAAAATGTAGCAATTAAACGTTTCTTCTATTGTGTTGATCTATATCTAATATTGTAGTATTAGAATTGCATGTTGTTGTTTGTGTTATTTCCAGCACCGTCTGCTTGGATCACTCACAGCATTTGGTTAGACTAGGAGAAATTAAGGGGATGCCTTCCAGATGCTATTGGGAATATCAACTGTCATAATCCCTGACCAATTGTCATAATGGCTGGTCCAAGAACATCTGGAGAGTGCCACATTATACAGTGGTGCCTCGCAAGACAAAATTAATTCATTCTGCGAGTTTTGTCGTCTTGCGAGTTTTGTCGTCTTGCGAAGCACGGTCCTGCGAAGCGCGGTTTCCCATAGGAATGCATTGAAGCGCGGTTTCCCATAGGAATGCATTGGGAACTCGCAAGACGTTTTCGTCTCGCGAAGCAAGCCCATAGGGAAATTCATCTTGTGAAGCGACTCCAAAAACGAAAAACTCTTTCGTCTTGCGAGTTTTTCGTCTTGAGAGGCATTCGTCTTGCGGGGTACCACTGTATCTGATGCTTCTCTTACAGTTTTATCACGTCAACAAGCATACAATGGCCTGGTGCTTTATAATCCTATTCCCCCCCACCCCCATTTGCAGCTTCAGCCTATTTTATTTCTTCATGTTGATCCAGGATGGGAAAATAGTGGTGAACAGTCTCCAGCTTGGCCCATAATGGGACCTGTTTCCTATAGGGCCTGACTGCCCTTCTGAAAAATGACAAATACAACCATAAGTAACACACACATAAGCTCATGGGCAGAAAATATAATTTAGAGAGGCAATTCAAGGGATAAGCCAGACTATTCATCCTTATCACCCCCACTCTGGATCAACAGAATAAAAGATCAAGCAGTGAACTTGCAAAGAGGAACTTTTCAATTTGGCAGCACTGGAGTCCTAAACATGTTTTAATAGTACTTTTGGGCACCTACACCTGACAGGCTATTACAAACACATTTTGTCACAAACATTATATCTCAAGAAATATGAGCTTACACAGAAAGCACTGTAATACTGTAATAAAATAACACCATGTGGATGCTCTGCAAAAATGTTAAGTGGAATTGCCATCCTTACTTCAGAGAAAAGGGCTAGTGTGGAAGTACTCAAAGTTAAAGTTGCTTTAACTTATATTGTTCACATTCAACCCATTACTGTGTCTGACCACTGTTACATTTTAGGATTAGCTTGTCAAGACACAGGAGCTCTGTAATCAGATCGCTCAATGTTTCTATTTATTTTTCCTTTAAAATTGCCAGGGCATTAGAGAGAGCATACTAAAACTTTCCCCTTTGCCACTCCCAGCATGACGTGTAGACTGAAAAAAAGGCACAATAAAGGTCAACACAACACTATGCCCCAATCTTATTGGCAGTGGGGCAGGGGAGGATATCAAAGGCGAAACAAACTCTTAAAATAGTTTAAAATGCTTAATTCTATTTTAATAATTTTTTATGTTTTTAGTGATTCTTGTTTCAATTTATATGCCACCTTGAGCAGGGAAAATGGTAGGTTAATAATAATGATGATGATGTCAAAAGACTAACAAATTGACTATGGCATAAGCTGTTGTAAACTGCAGTCCACTTCCAATGCATGACTGTGATGAAGTGGGCTGTAGTCCATGAAAGCCTGTGTCATAAAAAAAAATGTTAACCTTAAGGTATCACAAGATTTTGTTTTAGCTACAGTAAACAAACACAGCTACCTCTCTGAAAACTGTTCAAAATATCCAGAAATCTAATAATTGATCTCCCATCTTTCTTATACTTTGTTCCTAGGATTGTATGCTCCTTGGGGCGGAACCAGAAGGTGTTGTGTAACTAATAAGTAAATAATTTCAGTATATAAATAAATAAATTGCACATTTCAAGCACTTCACAACCCAGCAGGAAAAACAAAATACATTTTAGGAAATAGTGTATGGGTAAATTCTTCATACAACAGACATGATTTTAGAAGGACATCCGTATTCACTTTTTTCCTTAGCTTAAAAAATACTCATTCTAGAAAAGAGCAATAAATACAAACGTGGGCATTCCACAGGCAGAGAATCAAATGGATTGAACTAATTATTAAAAGTGATCAAAATGCTAGATTTGTTTTATTGCCACTAAAACGCACACACACACAGCTGTCCTAATTTTTTCTGGCACCAGCATAATGGCAACACATCAATCAGTACATCTAAATCTGAATAGTAAACCTGCTTGCATACCAACTCCACTACTCCCAACCTTTAGTACGCCAAGATATGTGATGTCATAACACAGCAAAATTCTCAATTTCCATGCCACTGGCTACCAATGTATCACAGACTTCTTCGCTAAAAGTTACATATGAGTGGGCATGAAAAGACAGGGCTGCTGTTTTCAACAGCAGCTAAAATGAAGTTTTAGCCTTAAGGCTCCAACAAGCTTGTCTTTTTCTAGAATTGTGTATAACAATAATGGATATACATTCATTTATAATACATTTCTATTTATAGCCACATAATATATCTTAGGTGAGTATTCAGTATTCTGACAAGGATTTAAAAGTAAGTATGTGTTTTATGGGAGTACCTTATTACCGGTAGTAACTACAAATGCACCACGTATCAGTGTCTAACTAGTTGTAATGATGAATCATATAACACAAGTTGTTAATATGCTCACAGCTTAAAGTGTTTTATTTCTTTATATTTAATCATCTTACCAGAGTGATTCCACCCTTTGTCCCTATTCCCCGTTTTCCAAAATAATCATTGTTATTTTGCAGAACTTCTATCCATGTTGACAAGACAGGTCCTGCAGAATACAGTAGGAAATATATTTATGGAAAACAGATGTTTATTCTTTCCACAAATAAAATCCAGAAATCAGACACACAAACACATCACATTTACTGTAAATTTGAACTATTAAAATGGGCTATCGTATAATCAGCTACACAAGTAGACTTTAAATGTACTGAATAGTGATGAAATCTAATAGTGATGAAAGAATGCTAAAGATGTACTGGTATCATAGAGATAGTGTCCAGTAAGTACGCTGACAAACTGGGCTGCCATATTCAGGTAGGTAGCCATGTTGGTCTGACGCAGTCGAAATAAATAAAAAATTGTCCAGTAGCACCTTGGAGACCAACTAAGTTTGTTCTGGGTATAAGCTTTTGAGTGCATGCACACCTCTTCAGATGGGCTGCCATATGAAACTGGCAGTTAACATGCAAAATCAAGGAAAGCTAAATAAATAAACTTTGTATTCTGCATGAAATAACTGAGTCTAGCATTTCATTTCAGTATTTTCAGAAAATACTTTTTGCAATACCAAAAAAGGGATGAAGAGTTTTGCCCAAATGCAAAAGTCTAGCCAGTTTAAGGCAATTCATAATTATTTAATTGAAACAAACGTAAAACAAAACAAAAGACTGAATCTTAAAGTAATAAGGTTCAATGTTTTGAAATCTCTTATAGTTATAGTTTAGAACAAAAAACTCAAAGTTACATAGTTTGAAATCCCAATATCCGCAAATGGGTAAGTTAAATGGTATGTTTTAATCTCTTCTATGAAAGACATGGGTACTGAAACATTCATAAAACCTCCATGTACCCAGCATGCAGTAAATAACATTTCAAATCATTTTCCCAAAACAGAAGCGAACGTCTGTTGTATTCAAGTAATGAGGAAGCCTAAAACACCATGCAGATGTATAGCAAAATTTTCCAGACTACCTAATAATTTATATCAAAATGCAACTAACACATCACACAGAACAAAATACGAGATTTTACCGAAATAATATACAAATCTACATTTGATATTCAGCATTCATTCAATACTGAAAGTTTTGATACATATTTCAGAGTAGATCCTATTGGTTTTAATAGGTCTTCAGTATAAGTATGGTTATACTGAAGAACCTAAGACTAAAAAATGCACATTTTATTTAAAATATCGTTTTTCCTCCTTTCATCCACTTTTACAATGCAGTTAATATTGAATAAAAACCAAGTCATTTTAAATCTTTTAAAAAAACAACACATTCAGTAAAAAGATCATGAGAATAGCTCCTCAATTTCCAGTATGTACTGCCTTTTATGCTATGACACTACAGCCTCTGAGGGTCAGATTAATTAAGATCAACAGCAGCTGCAGTGCAACGTGAGAAGCACACTGTCACAATTCCCACCAGTCTAGCCCAATTACCTGCAGCATTCCAGCACTGGACAACTGACAACCTTCAAGTCTCTACCAAGTCATTCCTTCCCACTGGACTAACGATAAACATTTAAAACAAACTAACCTCTTTTTGAGAAGGGCTGCAACACCAACTGCACCTGCTGAAAACTGCAAAGATGAATCCCAGAAATGTTTGTTAGTCGGATCTCTACAGATGTTGTTGAACTTAACCAGAACCAAGATGGAAATGAGGCAGCAATCAACCCCAAACTTCATAGCAATTTTAACTTTCAAAATCTGCAATCTGATTTAAAGAATTAACATTTTATTTTCTAATTTGCAAGATCATTTTTAAACAAATATAGTTATTTGTTTAAAATCTATATTGTTCAGAAAATTAATTTTCCGAATGATTTTCGGCAAAAGTAATTTTATCCTTCAAAATAAGGTGAAGCAACAACTTAAGACTTCTGTTAAACTGGAAGTTCACCAAAATTATGTTTGTATTAAGATATCTAAAATTACATTTCCTTTCTAAAAACAAATTCACTTCCATGATCAGGTACCGTATTAGGAACATCACAACCATTCCAAATAGCATTTCAGTTTTTAAATGCTGTCTGAAAGATACTTATTGTACAGATTATTTTTCTAGTGCTTTGAGCTTTTTACCTTCATGCCATCACTATAAAGCAAAGCAGCAGTTTTAAATGAAGCAATAAGGATTCTTTCCGAAATGGATGCGGCTTTCTTGGTTCCCCTATAAAACTCCACATGCCCTGCAATACTAACTATATAAGAACTTTGCACATAGAAAAATAATTCTCTATTAATAATGCATCTAAGTAAACTGAATTCCAGTAATTTAAAAAAAATAACAAGTTCCTTCTTTAACATTGTTCTGTAATTCTCAAATAAATTTGGCCTATAAACCTTTCAAAAAACTAATCCACTGTGCATGCTGATAAGTCAAAGTTGCAAAACAGATAGGCAACTTGTAGACGTCTCCTGGCTATGCTCATCAATCTAATCCCAAAACTCTTTCCAGCGGAATTCCTTTCCACTGGTTGCATTAAGATTCACTCAGTGAGTGATTTGCTGGAATGTATGACCACCATATTTTAGTTTAGAAAGAAGTTTCCTCCAGGAACTCATCTGAATTGATCAGATGGAGGGGAGATGTGATTGTACACCATCCTGCCCTGCAGTAGGGTGCTGGATCAGGTGACTATTTTCCCTCTCCTAGCACCATTTTTAAGGCTGCAATCCTACATACACTGTGAAAAGTAAACATTCATGTTAATGTTGTTTTGTTTGTTAATGTTGAAGATTGTACACTAAATGCCTATCTTTTTTATTTATTTAAGGGACGGGGTGGGGTTAGATAAACATCAATACAGGCATTTCAATTCAGAACAAATCCACTCTTTTTAAAGTTTTTTTCAACAATCATAAGATCAATCACCAAATCAACAAGGGACAAAAACCACAAAAGTATTAAAAGTCCCCAACACACAAAAAGCATATTTAATGGAAATGCTGAATTACTCCCCATATTAAAGAAAATATAACATTACACACAAAAAGCTACCTCCACGTCATACAGAATTATCATCCATTTCTAGCTTAATTCTGAACACTAAAAAATAAATAAATCAGAACCTAACTTGTTTTTTCACATTAAAGCAGACTTTGCAAGATCAATGACAGCTGTACAACTGAGAATTATACCTTCAAACAGCTAGTATTCAATGCTTGGGCATTTAAGAGTAAAAAAACAAGAACAAGAGAACTAAGCTTTGCAGATCTATCTGAGTGACCACAATTACCACAATGATCACATACTCAGCAGTACTACTTTCTTCAGAAACAGTCTGAAGCAACACAACCTGGAGCAACGTGTCTGTCTTTAAGCACCCTAAATTAAGGACACTTTTTGTGGGGCAGGGTGGGAATGACATGTACCATGAAAGCTAAAACGTAATGGGACAGATGTGTCAGCCTTTTACATGAATGACATCCTTCCTGGAATACATCTCCAAGCATCTGGACAGCCACACTGCACACAGCTATTCACATTCATATCCTAATTTCAACCACAATTACACTGTAACCCTATATATGAAGTCAGAAATAAATCCCATTGAGTTCAATGGGGCATTTTCCAAGGTGAGTATAGGATTGCAGTCTCAATAATTTAACAGCTTTCATTTAACAAGGATAGATTTAAAATTAAACTATTTTTTTAGCGGAGAAATGATGCTAAACTTTTTTAAAAAAACTATCTCTATGCTCTCATTACTTTCTCAAAGTCCATAGCATTTTGTGAGAACGCCCTTTGAAAGGTTGCCTGTGGGGTTATTACTGTATTTTGAAATTATGAACTTCAGGAAAATACTGGTGTACATTTGGTCATTGGTTTTTTTAAAAAAGGGGGGGGGTAACATTTTCAAGGTCATAACTCATAAAATTCCTGTTCAACATGTTTTACTGAACTTCTCCATAACTCTTCCTCAGATTTTATTGATATCAAGTCAAATACTAAAAGCAAGTGATATAGAATATCATTTCACAAAGTAACTGTGCATTTCCTCTTAAACTATTGAGTTCCTTTAAAATGTCATAAAATCAATGCGATTTTAACTAAGAAAATATTTTCAGTGTGTGTTACATACACCCAGATTTCATATGTCATAAGGAAAGAATTACCAGTCATACATGTATGTACAGCAGTTTTTTATTTTAAAAAATGTGCATTGCACTACTCAAACACAGAATACACAATAAATCTATCTACCATACAGCAAACAAGAAAAAGTTAACAGACTATTCTCTGCAGTTGTCCTATTTTATCAAGTAGTATTACTGGGAATTCCAAAGCAGAATTACTAGACATTCCGTATCAGAATTCTGCAGTATTATCTTTCCTTAAACATTCTTATTTTCTAGTAATTAGATTATAAGTAGAGAAGCACAGACAGACAATGCTTACCTGTTTTTTAACAGTTTTGTGCCCAAATAAGGATATTCATTCTGAGCATTTGGCCAATTTTACTTACACTCTGGATGAAAAGTGTTTTGATAACCTGGATTAACTTGAAAATGCTTGCTAATATCCCAAACTAATCAAAGGACAGCAGCACTGAGGGATTTTCTTCAAAATATGCCAATAGTATGATTCATGTAACTAGCTGCAATTAATTTTGTTACTTCTGGTCATATCAGATTAACTAAACCTACTCTGTGCTAAATACAAACTCACATGGAATATAGTTCACAAACGCAACTATCATGGATACGCATGAAAAGTTTTATAATCTAGCTGTTGCCATTGAACTCTATAAGTGCCAGGCATCTATGGAACAATTAATACCTATAAGTATTACACTGATCAAAACTCTAGTTGGATACAATATTTACAATGCTAATTGAAAATTCACACCTACACAAGATCAGTGTCTAGTCTAATTTAAGGCTGATTAGAAGTTAGCATAGTTCAGATTAAGACTTCAAGATTTACATATGGAAGAAACCCAAATTACAGCAGGTTGGAGAATCCTTGAACTCAAAATATGCGTCAGGCTCATGTCCAGATCTAAACAGAAACATTAACTAGCACCATTAAAGAGTGACATGTATTAGCATGTTTATGTAGTTTATGGATGCCCGTATTTATTTATTCACTAAAATTGATCAACACTGTGGTTTCAAATATAAACGAGATCTCACAGGACCAAAATTAGTGATTAGTAAATAACAACAACAAGGGATTAGTTTACACCTGTTACAGTCAAACTGTACAAGCTCTCTCTCATGCTGGCATTTCTTCAGAGGGAACCTGTTTACGTCACAGGAACACTTAACACAAGGCTGTAAACCCCTCATCATGCCTTGTCTTTTTTTAACCTTCAGAGGAAATTTCTATTAAAATCTTTGCATCCGCCCAATTCAACACTTAATATTGATTTTAATTAGAACTCCTGTTAATGTAGAAAACAAAAGATTCCAATCTTGCTTAATACTATATAGCTAAATCAAAGGTTATGATTTAGAATTTGCATTGATGATCAAACACAAATTCTTCTGCACTGTCATCTCACATTGGCTACTCTTATGAATATCACAAACACATCTGTAATTTATTCATCTATTGTCTCCAAACTCTATTTGCCATTATAGCTATAATCCAAAACTGTCACAATTTTATGTCCGTATCGATTATGTCATCTATATACCGACTTTCACCTTTTAAAATTATACAAGCTTTTTCTTCAACATTTTAAATACTATTTCATGAAAAAGACACCATTCATAAAAAATAACGCATTGTTATATACTGCATTTTGAATGGAATTTTTCATATAAGTCTTTGAACACATACACTCTCTGCCTCTGTACCACAACTATCACAAGAGGATAACAACCTTTGTATCAAACAACAATGATCCACTTTGGAATTTAAGACAGTAGAAAAGGAAACACTCTTGTTTTACTCATGACAGTCTTTCTAACTAGTTTACAAGATTCATTCATATCTGTGAACCACTACCAAATACAAAGAATTTTTCTTTTCATTACAAGAAAAAAGAAAACAGGCCATCTCAATGAAAAGCCACCAGTGCTAGAGTTAAGAAAAATCAAATGACTATCAGAACACTTCCTTTATTGACAATGTTTCTTTTATCAATAATGCTTCATTACTGGTTTATATAAAGAAATACTGCTTTTAATTTACAATGGACATTAAATACCTCCACACCAATTTAGAAATCTTTATAAACATTATGCATTCAAAAATTATAATAAAACACCATATATGAATTATACAGCCTTCAGTATGTATATTTTATAATTCAATTTTATAGTACTTATGTATACAATATTGTTGAAGTCTAAATTTCCAAACAAAATTATTTGCATTCTTTCACAATAGGTTTCCGTTATATATCACAATTGTGAAAAATACAAAAATCAAAGAAACATCTGAAGAGCAGCACTTGGAATTTATTTCATGTTAAGATGTATGAACAAAGCAATGAAGCAGAACCAAAGTACGTAATGGATTTAAGGTAAATGGCCTATTCTACAAGGAGAACCTGTGTTTTTACGTATGAGCTTAATTGCCATAATGTCTGAAAACTTCAGCAAAACCTGTAATGCCAGCTGTCAAACAGCCTGTTTTTTTAAAAAAACATTTATTGCAATAAGATGAACTGTGTAGAACACACATGAATAATAGCAATATGATTCTTAGTTTTTCCACAATCAGGTTTAGACAGTGAGCTATCTTTTTTTTTCTTGCAAAATAACAAATACCAATATATTTACTTAGAATTGCTTGTGAAAATGCATTTTACTATTCAAGAATGCCAGTTATTGTAGTGGTATGCTAATACTATTTAATTCTACAGGTACGCTAATGTTGTTTAATTATACAGAATGTGGATACATTACCCTAGGGATTTAACAAATAATCTTCTAAAGCTTGCACCTACCTGGATAAAAGTCTTTGGATTTAGAGAGCTTGATGGTAGCTCCAGTCTCTTTCTGCAGCTGAACAATTGTCTGTCCTCCCTTCCCAATTATAGATCCAGCCGCATAACTAGGTATGAGGACCTTTAGAAAATATTGGCCGTCCTCTGAAAAAATTGAGATATTGAAGGTTAATTAGCTGCCTAAAATCTCATTCATCCTCAAACCTACAAAAATATGCCTTTCTATTATAGTATTAACGTACAGGTATTCTGCACAGATATGTAACCAGTTGCACTATCCTTCATATCCGCTGTGAAAAAATGAAGAATCTAATGAATTGTCCTTAATTTGGTGGTGCTATGAGAAGCAATGACCCAATTCAAGTTGTAATTCTGAATGTAAAATAGTTACTAAGGTATGATATAACTCTTCAGAAATAAAAAAATACCTTACACAAGAATTTTGTCAAGAACTACAACTTTCCCTAAAAATGCTGCAAACTGGAAAGAAAACATTAAAAGGGCATTTGTTCACCATTAGCACTGTACTCTCCACAACACACAGCTTTAGCCACTAAATCCAAAATTTGAGATTTTATTCAAAGAGTTTTAGCTATTGACAAGAAAACTTGGCAATATAAGTGGATGCAACCATTTGCCTAAGTAATCCAGATGTATTTTTAAATGCTTCTCAAGTGGCAATGATCTCTTAATCAAAGGACATTAATAATATTTCCCCCTTTAAAAAAACCTGGAGTCATGCATACAATTTAAAAGGTGACTGCTTATGTCATGCCCAATGTAATGCCCAAATCAGAGCAAAACGAAAGAAAGAAAAAAGCCAGAACTGGGGAATGAATCAAATATTTCTTTACAACTGAACAATTTGCTCCTCCAATGAATGACATCAATTCTATGGACCTTAAAGAAACTGCTCTGAAAGGATCTCATGTAAAAACAACACACACATTTAAGCCCTCTTTATTAAAACACAAATACACACCCCTATCTGATTTTCACAGTTTAACCTAAAAATGCATCATTATAGAACTTTGCTTCTATAAAGGAGCATGTTCAGAGCCATCCTACTTTTCTTTGAGTCCATGTCCCAGCTAGTACAGGTGCGCCCCCCACCCCACCCGGCAAATACATTATACAAACAGTTAAATACACGAGCTATCTAGTTCTGCTGTTTGTTAATGTTGGATGAATAAATTCACCTCTGCCTCGGTGCATTGTTATGAAGACTCCAGTGCAAATGAATAGAGGAGATGCTGGTCCCGTTATAACTCATCTCATCCAGGAAGAGCAGGATGTTAACTAACAAGTCACCGCACCAAGACAGGCAACTCCCGCCCTCCCTCCGCAAACCTCTCTCTGACACACACACACGCGCGCACACATCCCATCACCGTGACCCAACCCCAGGAAGAACAAATCTTTGCAACATTTTCCACCGTAACAGAAAGTGGTGCCAGGAAATCGACAAGATTTTTGTTGTATTGGGTGGGTGGGTGGAAAAAAAAAATCTACCTGGCGACTCACGAGAGGGGGGGCTTAAGAGGGGATGGGGGGAGTGAAAGTGCTTCTTTTCATCCGCCATTTATTCATTTAGTTTCTCCCAATTGTTCAAAGGCGTGCGCTGGTTAGGGGGGTGGGGGTGGGGGTAGGAGAAAGAGAGAGAAAGAAGCAGGCAGCCCGGTGGGTTCGAGGCTGAACAGCCCTCCCCTCCACCCCACCGAGACCCCAAGTCAGGACGAATATGCGAAATTAAAATAAAACGGGGCTGCTAGATGCTTGGAAAGCGGCGCCATTTTGATGAATGATAACATTAGAGAAATAAGGAATGTTTGGGGAAAGGGAAAGGAGGGCGAGGTGAGGCGAGGAGGCAGGTAGGAAAGGGGAAGGTGGGTGGGGAATTTGGGAGGAGGAAGAGGAGGAGGAGGAGGAGGAAGGGGAGGAGGAGGTGGTGGTGGAGGGGGGGCGAATACCCACCGCCCGTGTTGGTCCTTTTGGTGCTGCCGGCTTCGGGGGGAGCTTCAAGTGGTCTTTTCCGAGAGTCCGGCGGGTCCAGGTCTATGGGCACCCCAGTGTGGGTCCCGTTCTGCTGGATGGGAGCTGCCGCCATCATGTTTGCTGCCGCCGCGAGAAGGATAACTGGCTTCTCCCTTCGGGGTGGGGGGGAGCAGGGAGGGGGGAGGAGGAAGGAAGGGGGGCTCGTCCCGCTTCTTTCGGGCTTCTTCTTGTCCTCCTTTTAAAAGCTCGAGCTAATCTGGCAAGTCCAACACCCCCTTTCCCCAAAAGGATGGGGTTTTTGGGGGGGTGGGGGCTGGAGGAAGAGGAGGAGGAGGGTTTGTTTATCTGGCACCGGTGAAATGGGTGGGTGGGGAGGGGAGGAAAGGGGTGGGGGGGTGGGAAGCCAGGCAGGACGAGTGGCTGAAGGAGCAGCTGCAGTGCAGTGCCAGCAAGCAGAAGCTGAGGTAAAAGAGAAGGGGGGAAAGGGAAAAGAAAATTAAAAAAGGGAAAAGAGGGGAAGAAAGGGGGGTGGGGTGGGGTGGGAGGGGGGAGAAAGAGAAAACAAGGGGAGAGAAGAGAGGTAGGGGAGGAGGAGGAGGAGGGGGGAGAAAGTGAGACGGAGGAGAGAGAGAGTGAGAGAGAGGGGGGAAGGAGGGAGAGAGAGAAAGGAGGGGGCACGGGAATGAGTGAGTGAAGCAGCGGAGGGAGGGAGGGAGCGAGGCTGGCGAGGAGGAGCGAGCGAGGTGGCTGAGCGGGTAGGTGGCTGAGCGAGCCAGGGAGCGGGAGAGAGAGAAGAGGAGGAGGAGGGGGGGATAATTCAGGGAATTTGCCTCTGTGGCCCCTTCAGCCTCCACTCCCCGCCTTTTTCCTTTCCTTTTCCCCTCCCCTCCCCTGCCTCTAGTCGTGCGCCTGCTGCTGCAGCTGGTGTCGAGCGGCTGCCTGAGCTGAGGAGAGCTGCTGCTGCTGCTGGCGGTGGCGGTGCTGCTGCTGCTGCTGCTTTCGCGCTCTCATTCTCTCCCCGTTTACGAGTCTTGTCTGTGGCGCGCTGCCGGGCTAGACTCTCTCTCTTCAGTCAGGAGTTGCTCTCGCTTGAGCCGCTTCTCTCGCTCCCTCCTTCCTGCGCGCGCACAGGAGAACACACACACGCGCGCGCGCTCGCACAAAAACTCAGGAGCTCGTGGCTTTTGGTTGTGTGGGAAACCGGCTCGCGCTCCTTTCCCCTTCCCTCAGCGACACCCCCATAACCCAAACAGGTTTTTTTTAAAAGAGAGAGAGAGAGGAGAGAGAGTGGGGAGGAGGAGGAGGACAAGAGGGGGCGTGAGGAAAACGAGGGGGGCCGAGAGAGAGAGAGATGACAGTTAAATTATATATATATATCTATATATATTAAGGCAGGCCTTAGACGGAAGGATGGGGATTTGAGCCAATAGGAGCTCAGGAGCGCGGAGCTCGGATTGGAGGGTTGAACCAATCAGAAGAGACTTGTGGAACAGGGGGCCCCCACGCTGCCCTCAACACCCCTTAACGCATAGAGAGTAATAGGTGTCTTTCTTTACTACCACAGGGGCAAAAGCTGCTGGGAAAGCAACACGACAGGCTACACACACACACACACACACACAAAAGCAGAACTCGTGTCCATAAACAGGGCTGGCTCCAGGTTCGCGCCGGGAGACCTTGTCAACCGCGACCGCATCTTAAGCGAGCGGGCAAAGTTGGCAGGTCACGCGCTTTCTCTCCTGGGGCAGCGCGGTGGCGAGGGAGAGCAGGTGTGCGAGCGGGGAAAGGGCGGCCGGCCGCCCCTGCCAGGAGCAGCTGCCTCAGTCAACCTCCCGCTGGCTCGCTTCTCCCGCCGCTGGGAGGCTGGGAATTGGGGAGTCCAGTCCTCCCCATGGCGCTGAGGGAGGGTGAGCCAGCACAGGGGTAAGTGGTGGTCTCTCCCCCCCCCCCACACACACACACCCCTCATCAGCCGAGGCTTCTTGCTCGCCTTCTCACTCTGGAAGCCTCCTAGTGGGACCCAACGCCACCCAAAAGAGGCAGTAAACTGGCAGTATGCCGAGATCATTGGCTCAATATTACCTACACTGGGTGGCAGCATGACTCGGGGGAGGTCCCCGCCCAGCCTGGAGATTCTTGCCTTCTGCATGCAGAACATGTGCAGTGGATTGTCCCTTTGTCCAGTTCTACCAATGCAGTGCCACTTCCTTGAATCAAGCACTCACAAGCAACTGCCACCTGCACCTGGAGTGTGTGTGTGTGTGTGTGTCCAGGCAGGGGGTCCTATAGGAAGCTGCCTTATATGCGGAGTGAGACCAGTGTTCCATCTACCCCAGTACCCTCTACATGAGCTTGCAGCAGCACTCCCCACAGTTTCGGACAGAAACCTTTCCCAGTTCTACCTGGAGATGCCAGGGATTGAACCTGGGACCTTCTGCATACAAAGCAAATGCGCTACCACCAAACAACCACCCTTCCCCAAGGGGAGGAGGTGTTAGCGCTGCTGCGCTCTGTAGCTCAAATTGGGCCCAATGGGGCCACCCAGAGTAAGCAAGAAAGCAAGAGCAAATTATGCCACACTTGACGGCAGAAGCCACCACCTCTTTCCTTTCTCTGACACATGAGGAAGCATTCAGCTTGCTCAGCTCAGTCACCACTGCCCAGCTCCCCAGGCTGTTGCTGCCTCTGCCTCCCTGCACATGTATCCACTTCCTCTGGGCACCTAGGTGTTTGGGTTTGGTCCCAGTCTTCTTTCCTGTGCTGTCCAAAGAAAGAGAGTAAGATGGCAGGTGCATCTTGCATTCTTTCTCTGGACAGGCCTGAGGCCCCAGACTCCCTTGCCCTGCTGTCTAGACTAGAAATCGAGGGCAAGTAAGCAAGAGGAGGCGACAGCATATAGAGCTCTCTAGGCTCAGTTCTTCTGCCATAGCACCACCTAGAAAGAGAAGTCAAGCAAAAAGAAGCAAGAGAAACTTTCCTACCATGTTTCCTACCGTGTCTTTTTCTGTGCTCTCCCTTTAAGTGGTAGAGCAAACTAAATCCTTGCAGCCACATCTCTCAGAAGAAGAGGGTAGGTGAGCAATTGGAGACAGCCGCAGCCATTCCTTGCTACCACCACTTGCCCACTTTTGCAGGTGAGTGAGCGACTCCTTCCCCGTGTCATCTGCATGTCATATAGCAAGGTGGTCCACCTACCCAACAGCATGTGGTTAGCGCATGTGAGTTTTCCTGAGGTGCCGGGGCCTCGGTAGCTGCTGGTCGCTGCCAGTTTTGTAAATAAACACATGCTTCTCCTGCTCCAGAAACAACTAAGGCTACTGGTTGCTTTACTGCTAATTTGCCACATTAACATTAAAATATTAATCAAGAGGAAGGAGAGCTTAAAAGCAGCCTCATAAAAAAGGGAAAGCACTCTAATAATGACTGGAAGCACTAACCTAGTTTTCTTCGGTTGTGGGGCATGCAAAACATGAATTACACGGAGTAGCTTCAGATTCCTCAGTTGCCTTTGACTATGTTGCTTCTTGAGGATTACAGATATTGTGTACTCTCCAGCAATTAAACCACAGTAGCTGTCAGTTACATGTCAATAATCAGCACTGTAAATTAAAATCTCTTTACTTATAAGCATGCACTTAAAAAGAGAGAATTAATCTACCTTTCTAGAACTATCAGTAAGGTGAGTACCGTATATCAGTGTGCTTAAGGTCTCACTCACTGGTGGCCCACCAAACTGGCAATTGTGCCACTGTAAGCTGTATCTAAATATAAAGCAATGCCACACTAGTGCATTCCACAGTACTGTACATATAGCATTTCCATGTCTTCAAGTGGTTTTGTCTATTTTACTGAGTTGAAGAGTACACTCATGCCATGTGTTGGCTACCAAGTGTAACTAATCCAAGTTAAGCAGTCCCAAGTACATATGCTGTTAACCATTTTTTCCTTCTCACAGTTAATATCCTCCATATATTTAGAAGCCACCTTTTAGAAGCCACCTAAACTTGTAGCCATCACAATGTTTGGTACCAATGAATTCCTTCAATCAATTATGTATTACATGGAGTTGTACTATCACTCTTTGTTTGCCCTGTTAATTTCATTGGATAACTCTGAGTTCTAGTGCCTTGAGAGAGAATAATTACCTTTTTCTGTTCACTACCTCCATAACATTCACAACTGAATAACTTTCTGTTATTTTCTTGCTTATTTGTTCCTTTTTCAAGCAAAAAAGCCTTGCTTTGCAGGAAAAATGCTTCTTCACTCATCATTTTTACTGTCTTCTCCGGATCGACAATATCTTTTCCTTTTCTTTTTTGAGACAGAGCAAATGTTTGCACCAGATGTAGGTGTAGCATAGATTTATATAATGTCATTATAATATTTGATGAATTATACATTTCTTTCCTAGAAATTCCTGCCACAGAATTTGCTTATTTACTGTTGCAGCACACCAACGTGCCATTTTCACTGAGCTTCTCACAGTTATCCCATGGTCTATTTTCTAGTAATTTAAAACCATTTTAGAGCCCAACAGAATATATCAAAATCAGAATAAATTAATTTTTTTAACCATAAGCCATACAAAATTACAGATGAAGCTATGCAAATTAAAATAGAACTGGAAAAAAGCTATGAATCGATTGTCTATCATACTGGTGAAAACAGAATAAAATCACATAGAAATCAATACAGTGGTACCTCTGGTTACGAACGCTTCTGGTTACAAACGCTTCTGGTTACGAGCTCTGCTAACCCAGAAGTAGCTGCTCCTGGTTGTGAACTTTGCCTCAGGATGCCAACGAAAATCGCATGCCAGAGGGGCATGTGCAGCGGGAAACCCCATTAGCGAAAGCACGCCTCGGGATAAGAACGGTTAAGAACGGACCTCTGGAACGAATTAAGTTTGTAACCAGAGGTACCACTGTAGTCCATCTTACAAACATTCTTATTAATTAATTCATGTTATATTTAATGGCAGTCAGCATGTATATAGCTACAATACAGATAACTTGCTGGAATTTAATCTAATTTCTGCTGGTTTCTCCAGTTTAAATAATAATTCGGAACAGGCTAAAGAAAGCTTAGCCCGATGTTTTAATTGATAGGCTATTCGTACAAGTAGGTTCCCACCCACCCACAGCTATATTCTCACCAGTACAGAACCTTAGTTTGTATCAGATAAGAAGTTAACACTCATCCAGTGCTGTAGAAAGAAATTGCTGCAGTCTTCATAAAGTGAAAGCTCTTCTTACAAACAACTTTGGAAGTTATATCAAGTAATTCTCCAGTGCACGCTTAAACATAAACAGCCTGTACCATGGTGCTATTTTTACTTCCACCAGTAGAGATAGATCTTGCTAGATAAACATGTCTGTTGTTCTCCTTTTAAACTCTGTTTATTTCTGCCAACAGTTCAAGTCCAGCAAAGTGTGCTTGTGAGAATTCATGCAAATGAATCATCTAAGTGATTTCCTAAATCCAAGTAGGCACCTCAGAGCAAGTAATCTATAAATGTTCCCTGAGACAAATTTTAGGGAGTCCGTCAGTTGTCATGTTCATAATTTTAATCCAATAATTAAATAGAACCCTGCTATTACCGGTAAGTTATACAGTTACTCAGTTTAGAAATATTATTTTGGGACTCTTTGGAACTTTAACATCCCTGAATCATTTGTTCCATATCCAAATTTAACTATTTCACTGTCTTCACTGACTCCAGTTACTGTGTGAATAAGTAACACTTATGATTTCCTGGTGATTGCCTTCCTCACTTCTTTTCAGTGGAGCACCTTGAGCCTCTGAAAAGAATCTTAAGGTTTGGGAGAAGATAACCTGGTTCCAAGCTGTTAATTGTTGTTGTTATTATTATTATTATTATTGTCATTTATTAAGGATTATCAACTTACCCTCATACAACATTAGTAAAAAGACAACCTCCATCTTGAGCAGGCACCCCCAAACTTGACCCTCCAGATGTTTTGGGACTACAACTCCCATCATCCCTAGCTAACAGGACCAGTGGTCAGGGATGATGGGAATTGTAGTCCCAAAACATCTGGAGGGTCGAGTTTGGGGGTGCCTGATCTTGAGGAACTTACATTATGTTGAGGAGAGAAAGACAGATTAAAGGGTGATGGGTGCACATTTGGAAAAGCAATTAAGCATAGTGTCAGTAGTTGATAAAGATTAAGGGGTTGCATTAACAATATTCAAGGAAGAGGTGGGACTTGAGGAAAGCTTTTACCTGTGGCACCACATCATCACTCAGCGAGGGCATTTCTGAAAAGAAGGACAGCAGGAGAGAATTGGTGGCATCAGAGCAGGAAACGTTCAAGTGGCTTTAGTTCTAAATGTTCTTTTTAATGGACAAAGCTCTTCAGCAGAAAAAAATGATATTTTAGTTATGGGTATCTCTCCAGTATCTTCTGTTGTGCAAAGAATTTTTATTCCTAGCCTTTCCCTATCTTTTTCAGTATCCCTTTTCAGTACCCCTCCTTGTAAGCTCATGTTTCCGCTGTGGCTCCAACTGGTTTCCTTCTGTTTAAATAAGTTTGATGCTATCATTTAAAAAAAAATCTTTAGCAATATGTTTATCACAAATGTTCTGGGCATGTTATATCATTGCAACTTAACATTTTATTTGCCACGTTTTGTGCTCAGGGAGGCTTCCCTTACAAAGTGGAGATCTCCCTAATGGGAAAATGCATGCACTGTCCAAGAAGAAAAAGAGAAAAAGTAGAAACACAAGAAGCTACGCTGATTTCTGCTTCCTTTTTCAGTGCTTGTTCAGACAAACAAGCCTATGATTTCTTAACTCCAAGGGAGTGCTCCAGTTTCACTTGTCTGTCCACTTGCTTGTACATGGATCCTATGTGAGATTTTGCTTCAACTCCATTTCTTTTTGGGTAACCCTTCTCCATTTTCGTACCTCCGCCACCTGCTGTTTCTCATATCCTTCCCCCCCTCCCTCCCGTGTGTGACAGCTTATGTCAAACTAATTATTCACCTAACTCACAGATGTGGACTGTTGTGAACATTCTGTTGCTGACATCTGCCCTCAGCAGATAGAATCATAGAATCATTGTAGAGTTGGAAAGTACCCCAAGGGTCATGTAGCCACTGCCAAAACAAAAAAACCATTTTGTTCTCTCTGTGTAGGCCATATGCAAAATCCTTTACTCTTATTTTTAAACTGAATACCATTATTGGAAAAAAGCTGAGGCACAAGTCCTCTCCCCCCAGACATATTGCTCCATATTGCGACCACTTCCATTAAAACATATATAATTCCCTCTAACTGCAAACTCATGTTGTTGAGTGCCTATCAGTTTGAAAGTGAAATGGGGCCATCCAAAAATAATTTAGTAGCTTCAACATACTCGTGATGCCCTAGGCATGCAGAAGTACATGAGTTTGTGACTTAAATGACAATGGTTTTTGTTTTTGTTTTTAAAACTGCCAACAGGAGCCTACAAGCTTACAGAATATTGATGGCAGTTGAACCAAGAGAAGCCCTGGGGCAGGGTCTAAATAAATCAAGCAGTCTGTAGCCCCTTCATGCATTAATTGCACGAAAGGGCTTTTCGTGTGCAAAGGTGCAACGAGATCATACAAATGGCCCCATCCCACTCTAGAACAGGGAGGGGAAACCTGCGGCCCTCCAGATGTTGGAGTTGGGGCCAACTAGGGAGCCACTTAGGGTGCAGACCTCAGGGGGGTGCAGTACTGACCCCCAAGGGGCACAGTTTTATACACATTACTTATTCTTGCAATTTAAAATAAATTTAGCAGTTTCAAGTTTTTTCTACAAGTTTTTGAAAATTGAAGTTAGCCATTTTTTGTGGGGGCATTGCATGTGAAAGTAGTTAGCCTTCCCTAGGACGCAAAATAGCCTGTCACCAGCATTGGTTGGAGTCAGTCCATCTCCTATAAGTCCCAGTCAATGTGGCCAATGGTCAGTGGTGATGGGAGCTGTAGCTCTGCAAGAAATGGAAGACGAAGCTTAGCTACACAAACTCCAGACCTTCACACACCCCTTTCCAGATGTTTGTTTTGGGGATGGAAGCATTGGAAGCATCGTTTGCCGCCCCGTCTCTAGCCCTTATTTTGTAACAAAATAATCTATCTGAACTTCAACCTATTTATCCTGTTGCAGTCTCAAGTCTGTTGTCAATATTAAAAATAACTTATTCCAAGCATGGAAATCTAGGACACCCTACTCCAAATGGCTCCCCATTACTTTAGTTGGAAGGAGAACCCCATGGTTGTTCCTTTGTGTGTGAACATTGGGTCCCTCTGTGGAACTGAATGGGGGCTCACATGAGCAGGTGATCAGAGCAAATGGCAATACAGAGGATACAATTTCAGAACTGCAATCTCTTCAGAATAGATTTTTTTCCCCTCCCAGTTCTGTGGAGTTCTGTGAAGTTAGCAAAGCAAAGGTTCATCATATCATATGGTATAAAATTTGCAGATAAAGTTTTGTTCCCGTTCTTGGTTAAAGGCACTTAAAACCTCTGTTTGCTGTTTGATTTTCACTTATGCAAATCATGGAAGTTTGAAGGTCTATCTAACATAAAGCTTGGTCAGCAAAAAGTGAAATAGGATGAATCTACAGCAAACTAATCTCACCTCCTACAAACAGCTAGTCATTGTTTTTAGGAATGAAGTAGGCCAGCAAAAGGTCTCTTTGTAGTGCAGAAGACTCAAATAACATCAATCCACAACACAAATTAACTACAAGGACATTTATTGCTTAATGACAGCTTCTGTATCCAAAATTTTAAGGCTCAGGGATCAGATAATGGTTATTACAAGAAAGTTCCGAGGCCAACGATACCCTGCTTGCATCTGTTTGTGCTGTCTTCTCTGTTTGTAGACATATTAAAGCAGGACTGATAAATATTTAGACTGCAATCTGGTATTCTCTTAGCTAGAGTGAGTGTCACTTACCTTAATGGGTGATATCCAACTCAGTCATACTCAGAGTAAACATATTGAAATCAATCAGTCTATTCTGAGTGTGATTAATGTTGGATATTACCCAGTAAGCCTTACTATTGACTAGACAAGCAACCGAGACGTTATTGCAAAATTTATATTGTAGAAATTTAGTACAATTTCTATATTTCCATGCAAAGATTTGCTAATCAAAGTATCTTTTTGTACAGTCATAGACACCCCCCAAAAAACCCCAGAGCATGCAAGGAATGAAAATGTGATCATTAAAACATATTCTTATTTAAAATACAATATAATGCAAATAATAAAATACACATATATTTCTAATATTTTATGATACAAAAGATAAAACTGTAATATACAAATTGCAATTAAAATGAGAGTATGAGACTTTAGAGCAGAGAAGAGGAACTTGGCCACTAAGTCTGTTATTAATGTATTTGTATCAGCCAAAAAATATTCCAGGTATCATTCCAGTGTCGTTCTAGGATGTTTCCTCATAAGGGGACCAAGTAACCTATTACACTCCTCTCTGAGAATTACATTCAAAGGAGAGATAACCCAAAGTTTTGACTACTTCATCTCCATAGGAACACAGGTGACTTTTGTATGGGACACCTTGATAACACCCTTATTGTTGTTGGTATTTGTGGAGGGCCACCAGGGCTACTCCACCACAAGTGCCATCATCACCACTCCCACAGCCTTCCCAGCTGATTGATCTGGTGCTGGAGACTTCATTTACCACTGGGCCAGGACACTATCGAGAAGTGGCACCTACAAGTGAAAGGTATGTGAACAGGGCTGTGATTAACTTGGATGAGATGGGAATGAAATGGAGGAGGAAACGAGGTGCCGGGGAGGTCAAACTATTAGAGAGAAGGACATACAGTGGCCAAGTATTCTCCTAGAGACCATTGGGCAAGGAAAAGGAGGCTTGTTGCCCTAATTAAAGGACCAGCCAGTCATCCCTCCCCTCCACTAAATCATTGACCAGAACCTGCACCTCCCTCTGATGTAGCTGCATATACTTTGGGGTGTGGGGCTTAGTTCCCAGGAGAGCTTCTCAACTGGGTGAAGAAGTGATCCACCCTGAGCTCCTGGGGAAGGAGATAGAAGCAATGAGGCTAGGCTGGGAGCAACCTCAGCCCCCAACCCATATTGACACCTGGGATTGATGGCTCAAATTCTTGTTCCTGAGTGGGGACCCTCATAGCTAGGTTCTAGAAATCCAACAAATGATCTCCACCAGGAAAAAATTGGATTGGAACCTGCAGAAAAGCCAAGCAGCATCATTTCCGTTGGCACCGAGGAAGAAGAGTTTGGATTTGATATCCCGCTTTATCACTACCCGAAGGAGTCTCAAAGCGGCTAACATTCTCCTTTCCCTTCCTCCCCCACAACAAACACTCTGTGAGGTGAGTGGGGCTGAGAGACTTCAAAGAAGTGTGACTAGCCCAAGGTCACCCAGCAGCTGCATGTGGAGGAGCAGAGACGCGAACCCGGTTCCCCAGATCTCGAGTCTACCGCTCTTAGCCACTACATCACACTGGCTCTCACTTACTTACCTGTTGAACTATAGGGCCACCAATGTTATATTGCTTGACTACCTTCTAGTCTTATTGATGTTGGAACCTCTTAGAAACATATCTTGCATTTTTGTGAAATAACAAAAAGGACTAATGATCTCTTGTTTATTGCACCTTGTTTGTGCATTGTCCTTTCCATGATGGGGGTCACTGGATGCCGAGTTCTTCAATATGTTCCTTCCCAGGGACAGAATCTGTTAGTAAACCAGAGCCAGTGGTGCCACCTTTCAAAGTAACAGTAGCCACAATCACCCAAGTGGACTTTGAATAAAGGAACTAGATTTTTGTGAGTTTCAGTTTTCATCTTGAAATGCACATTTCACATGCAGGAAAATATTTAAATGAAAGAGCTAAGCACATACTGTACAATTGGGGGTGAGCTGTCCAACTCAGGTGGTGGATGTTGTAGGTCTGTAGTGGCAACCTCCTAGGTTACTCTTCCTGGCTTCCCCTCTCTGGCTGTTCCCCTGAGCTGCCCACCCCATCCCAGAATTCTCATTGTCCTTAGCCAACATCCCAATGGCAGAAATGCCGACTTGCTGCCAACCTGGCCTGTGTTTCTGTTTCACCTAGTCTCCCAATGTATCGCAGACATCACTGAGACAGACCAAGACTGAACAAGCAGGCAGAGAGTCAGTTGACCCAAGTCAAGTGTTAAAACAGACATCTGCTCACTTGATGCACGCTAGTGGCAGCCTAACTGTGACATTGCAGGATTTGTACAGCTGGGCAGGGAGTAGGTACCAGGGTAGACTGGTGAGTAAGCGGTGGTGAGTGTTGGAGAACAAAGCTGTGTGTGTCATGTGGCCTGCCCTGCATCCCTTAAGCTGGTCTGGTGACTTCAGGTATGGTGGGGGGACATTATCTCAACAGCAGTGTTTAAGTGAGACGTCTTCATAATCCCAGACACTTCATCCTCATCTGGATTTGGGCCTCAAAGAGCAAGGGGAAGTATGGGTGCATGGAGTTAAGTTGTAAGCAAGCACAATTTTTGACATAGACTGATCAGAAGGCATGTCTCGTAAGGCATCAGCTTCAACTTTCCCCAGCTCTGTAGAGCTCAAGCCAAAAGGAGATAGCCTTAACTCTTAAACCAGCAAGGTTTTTATCACTGAATTCTCTGCAAGCTGCCTCACAATGAAGATCACGAACAAATTAATGGCTTAGTCACACCCATGA
This sequence comes from Darevskia mixta, assembly GCA_034641385.1. Taxonomy (NCBI): domain Eukaryota; kingdom Metazoa; phylum Chordata; class Lepidosauria; order Squamata; family Lacertidae; genus Darevskia; species Darevskia mixta. Next base: position 39,514,611 of record JAWWNH010000066.1, read on the forward strand.
CAAAGTATCTAGCTGTATTTCTTTAATTAAAAAAAATTAAAAACAGCAGATTAATTAGTATTGAATTTAATGTTTCTCTTTGCTGTCTTGGGGGCCCTATGTGGCTTGAAAGGTGTGATAGAAATTAATAAAGAGCAAATGTGATTTATTGAAAGAACACTGAGCATAATTCTCACAATAGCGTGCCATAATTTCACTGGAAGATGCGTAGTTTGTATCCAGTGGTCTTAAACAACAAACCACAGGTTGAAAGGTAAGTTGAAGAGCAATAAGAAGTCATCATAATCATAAACATTGGAATTAAAATGGTATTTTCTTCAGGAAACAGCCTTTTGAAGTGCATGCTTATAAGGATAGAGATAATGAACACCAGGAAGGGAATCATGCTGTGTATTAGCATCACACTGCTTATAGATTCATCATGGCTCTTGACAAAGATATTCTAAGTGGACCTCCTGCCTCTGTGCCATGCTGACATTGCTTTGTATTGGCTGCTGTTAGATCCCTGTAATCCTGAGCCTTGGGATCTTGTTCAACATGTTTGCCCCACTTGGTAGGCATGTTTGTAAGTATTTAAAATGGAAATGAACTGCTAATCCTTCTGTGCGCTCGTAACAGTGAACTGGGCAGAGCAATCCTATACTCGCATCATGTCAGGGTTGGAGATAAGCCACAGCTACATCAGCAGAATGCCTGTTATATCCATTGTGTTCTCTACCCAGGCGGGAAGTGGGGGCAGGGAGTACACACAACTAGAAAATACACCCCCCCCCCAAAAAAAAGTGACTTAAAAATGACACACAGCATCCTTGGAAAGACCTTTAGCTACCACCCACCAGGGACTGTGCCAATGCCCATATGCTGCCCCCACACAGGTAACCAATGAACTCACCATGATGGGGGCATGCCCCCCAGCACACCCCTACTTCACCACATGCACAACATGTAAGACAAACACTGCAGCACACCCACGCTCTGAGCCCCAGTGGTACAGCTAGCAAATACCCCACTACTCCAAGTCCTCAGGCGTTCCTACAGGCTGAAATTTGAATCTAGTGCTGTGCTGGGGGGGATCCCCATTTCCCCCCCTTTTTTTCCTTTTTTTTTTTTTGGTACCATTCTCCAGCAATTAATGCGAAAAGTAAGTGCATTCAAAATTACTAAAAGCCAGAGTACGTTCTCAAGGATGGGTTGCAGGGCTGTGCTACTACACTTCCAAGGTGCCTGGGTGCCTTTGTTTCACGAAAACCCCAGGGAGCTACCAGCTGGATTTCTGGGAAGGTGGGGTCCTTCTGAAGTCCACTGCAGAGTTTTTATTTTTAAGGAAATGAGGACTGCCTCCATTCATTTGGCTTGCCTTTGTCACCTGTTCTGCCATTAGATCCTAGTTGTGCTCCAAATGGGAACCCCAAGTTTACTCGGGTAAGATTTCTTGAGTGCAATGTGTGCATTAGGTGAATGTTGACTATATCACTTTTATAGTAGACTTAAATGTCTGTGTGTTTCTTTTTACTGTTAGTGGTGTGGGCTGCTCTTTGTAATCTCTATGTATTTCAGCTCTCTGTTTTCATTATAAGGAGGCACTGCAACTCAAGCCCCACATTCAATCCCTGGTATCTCTAGTGAAGAATGAGGGAGTGGCTTGCAAAGTGGAACGGAGCTACAGCAAGAGTTTTCCAGCAGTGGTGTTGCTGAGGTTGACCAAGAGGCTGAGGGACGAGGAGGTAACACCAATGCCACCACTAGGGACACCACAGCAGAGAGGCTATTTTTGTGGCTCCACCCCACTGGAAAAGCTTGAAATGATCTGTAGCAGTCGGGGCTATTAACTTGCAAAAGAGAAGAAAAAGTAGGCACAGTGTCACAAACTCTTTCTCCCCCACAAAAATATGGTGCATTACAGCAGTTCTCTTAGGACCATCTTCCACATTAATCAGATGTAAGCGTCAGTTTTCCAGGGGCATTTTAGATATTGAGAGCCTGTACCGAACCTCCCAGGAGAGTCTGTGACATCTGTAAACAAAGATGCTCGGCATGATAGATTCAGTGACACTGCTACATTTTTGGTGCAAAACATTTATGAAAAATGACCCTTGCTCAAGTTATTCAATGACATAGGGAATGAAGGAAGGAAGGAAGGAAGGAAGGAAGGAAGAAAGAAAGAAAAAGAAAGAAAGAAAGAAAGAAAGAAAGAAAGAAAGAAAGAAAGAAAGAAAAATAACCCCTCAAAATGCACAGTCATGTAACCCACTACACAGAGTCAAGTTTTATTGGTCCTCCGTACACAACTTGTTTTAACAACAGATGGCATTTGCTAAGTAAGAGATTCCACACAAGCTAGACTTTATAGATCTAAGAAGAAAAGGGTGAAAATTGCGATAGCATGAACAAAAATCCAGGCTGATTCATTTAAAAAGTAAGTTCTTTCCTTGTCAGAGGAAAAGGATATAAAGCCCTGGAAAGTGGTCCAGTCTGAGACACCTAAAGTTCCATGGGTGAATAGGGAGCAGTGGTTATTTCTTGGCTAAATAGTCAAAAGGACTGAAAAGACTAAAAAGTACTGACACCTATGGGGAAGGAGAAATAAGAAGTGAGGTTAACAATAAAATATTGCAGGGCTCCTGTTCAAGGTTCCAGCCATGCCTTATGTCAGGACAGTCCATTCCATTCTCCGTCTCCCGTTTTTTCCTTTCCCCCCTCTGCTTCTGCAACATGTCAGTCAGCATTCTCTGTCCACCAAACATGCTTACTCTTTGTGAATGGGTTTTATGCCCGCCCTATCCCTGCTTTTAGAGATGTTTCCTTGTGCATGGATGGTGTCAGTTTGGCTTCATTAGGACACTCAGATATTTGAGTTTCCCCTTAGAATATTCTAGCTATGAGAGGATTATACAGTTACTACAGCACAATAGAGTATTCTCTTAAGATTTGTGTGCAGGACTTCATCAGAATATTGCTGGCAGATTCTGAATTTTATTGTTAGTATTGTTTTGGTTGATTATAGATGGGTAAAATTATAGTCATTGATGAGTTATAATAAGTGCCTCTTAGTCTGTAAGGTGGGAACCTTTGCCATGGCTTAAATATGATGGGCGTTTTGTTTTTCTTTTCCCATCTCTCTCTCTCTCTCTTTTAAATGCCTCCTTCCAATTAAAAAATAAAGCACTATCACCGTTGTTCCTTCTACAGATCTCTGAGGATTTACTGTGTTCCTTTGTTATTATTTTTTCATCTGAAGTTTAACTGTCCTTTTCACCTTTAAAATTCCTTTATCTGAAGTTGAATTAACTTTCCAACTGATGGGCAGGCTGCCACAATTTCCTGCCCAGATAGTTTTTGTCAATTATGAGTTACCCTAAGACCTTCCCCCCCCCCCAGCTCTTCTATTTCTTTCGTAGCTTCCCTGGGGTCTCATTCACTTTCATAAAGGAATAAAGCAAAGCCTTGCCAATAGGCCTCAGATGAGCATTTGAAGGTGAAGTGACCTGTCCTTTGGAGACAATAACCAAAGCAGGGCTAATCCACACATGTTTTGAGAACGGAGGTTGAGTGGCACTGTGCAATGTAGTGCTGGAAGCTGGTCTGTGACCGTTTAAATGAATGAATGAATGAATGAATGAATGTAGTGCTGTGCTGAACATTTCTTCCACTCCTTTTTGAACCTGCTTATCAGAACCTGACCTCGGCTCATTTGTTCTTGCCCTCGTAGAACCCAGACTCTGCTTGACCTGCTTTTGCTACTGGAACCTGAACTGGGACTAGTGGCACATGACTTTGCTTTCCTGGAATCTGTGCTTAGCACATGCCCCTGCCCCTTGCCTGGAACAACTGCCTGGGGAAGACCACATAACACGGGGGAAATGCTTAATAGTAAAAAGAAAGAAAGAAAGAAAGAAAGAAAGAAAGAAAGAAAGAAAGAAGGAAGGAAAGAAGGAAAGAAAGATGGACACAGCTCTGTTCACCATGTTACAGTAAGGTAGGTTCAACCTCATACCCACAATAATTCAAAAGGAATTCTATATCACCTGTCAGGGATCTGCCTCCCCCTGCCAGTCCAGCTCTTAGTGTTTATAGAGAGCCGTCACCTGTTTTAACTACAGATACATCTTCGAGTGAAAACAGTAGTCCCTCGGGGGAGAAGCAGTTAGTGGCTGGGAGAGAAGGAGTGCCAGGGCTCCAGGGATTTAGTGAGAGGCCTGGCACCACCCAGCAGGCTCAATCGGAGGGAGAGACGTCAGGTCCGGCGCATAGATTACGTAGGAAGAGGAGGAGGCAATTTCGGCTGCCAAGATTGTGGTGTTGGCGCCAAAACCGGAGGGAGGCACTTCCGGATTCTGCTAGTGAGTGAACAGACATGATAAGATATAGCTCTGCACTGTAAATAATTTGGCACTGATTAAAAGAACTAAAAGACAAATGGCTTGGCTTTTCTGTTGAACAACCGACAAGGGAATCCTGACAGCACCCTATGAATGAGACAGAAAAAAGGGAGAAATGGGAGAAGAAATGTTTGACACAAATAGGGCTTATGATTCAATGGTGCACACAGACCAGCTTAACAATCAACCCACATTTAACATGTTCATGTGGTGTCACAAATGTGGGCTGAACACAGAATCCATCATCTTGCTGTTCCAGCATCCCATAATTACTGTTCCCCTTTCACAAGGCCCACTCATCACTAAATCAAATTTATGGGGATTGGGAAATGGGGGCGAGTTACCTCCGTCATTGCAAATATGGAAAATTAGCAGCATCAGAAGCTGCACCCATCCTCCTAAGTAGCTTGAAGGCTCCTTTACCAAAGCAGAAGATCTCTACCAATGATGTAAATTACATCCACAAACAAAATTACTTACGATTCTTCAGCTTTTTTCCCTATTGTAACCATTATTCTGCTCTGATTATTATTGTTATTGCTATCCCACCAAGTTTTATTTGAAGGCCTTCCAAATTGAAATCCGACTGCTACTTTTGTCCTTTTTGGCTGGAATCCAGACAAAGCTACAAATGTACTGGGGAAAGAAATGCACACAGCCAGGAGTTTCTTTGAAGTTTCTACTGCAATTGCTTCCAATGTCGAAGAGGCAAGCTGCCTGTCAATTTAAATTTCATAACATTTAGGCTAAAAAGTGCCTTGCATTTTCAGCACAGGGTGAAAATTTCAATGGGACCTTCATCTCTCCATAGTTCTCCTCTATTATTTTCCTCCATGGTCCCAGGGACCACTTGAAAGTGTGCCAGGAACCACTGATGGCTCCCGAGCCCCAGCTTAAGAACCACTGAGCTATATGGTATTCAGTGCTGAACAAATTGCCTGCCCTTGGAATTGTACATTAAATTATTCCCCTCTCCTTGTGCATAAATAATGTTAAAACAATGTTGGATTCACTCTTTTGCTCGCACTGCACCCGAACACAATATTAAAATACACATGATTTAAAGTTATTCCTTTGATTTATTCTTAGAATGAAGGGCTAATGACTCATAAAAATGAATGTTATTACTTTTGGTACAGCAGATATATTTGCTATAGGAATTTCTTTTATGTATAAAACAGTAATATACTATTTATTCTCCTGTTCACCAGTGAAACATTCCATTAAACTAGCTGAAGTTCTTTGAACTAATTTGAATTGAGTATTTTTATCCTAGTAAAGTTCATTAAATCTCTTAATGCGTCAGTAGCAAGTACTGTAAATCAGCCCAAAATTAATGCAAAAAAGCTTTAAATTGCTCATCCTCTTAAAAATGGTTTAAAATGTGCTTATGCACAATAACTGTATTGGAAATGTAAAGTATTCTCATTCAAATAAGCGATTTACAAAATTCAAAGAGTTGCATTGGAAAAAGATGGGCATTTGCATCTCACTGATGCTTGCAATCTTACTTTATTTTTGTTTAATTTGAGTGTAATTTAAAGTAAGAAAACATCTACTAACACACTTGCGATGCTTTAACACAGGTACAAAAAAAGATATTTCATAATTCCTTTTTAGAGTTGCTATGTAGAAGGAAATGAATGGACCATTCTTTGCTTAATTCCAATAATCCTTATTCCAAAAAAAGTTTCTACTGATATCAGAGACTCACCCTATCACCATAATATTGGACAACAAGCAGAGCAATCCATTGTGCTGTTCTGCTGAAGGGGTGGGGGTGTTTTACTCCTGACTGCACTGGCCTAAACCAGAAGTGGGTGTAAGATACTGTTTCCAGTATCCCTGCTGTTGGTAGCCAGCATACACTCAAAACAGGGCATTTCAGACGTGGGGAGAGGGCATTTCAGAGAAAGAGACTACTGATTTGACCCAGCTAGCCACCTGCCAGCTCCCAAACTGGCCCAGCTTCTCTTCTGTGCCAGCCTAGAGATGCCACAGGAAAACCCCAGACTTTTTCTGTACCGCGTTCTACCCTGGTCAGCACAAGTGGCAGAGTTCCAGATGTGACAGAGGCTCTCCTGCTCACCAGAGGTTCGGATTGTGCCCTAACTGTAAGCCTATTGAGTATATGACAACAGAAGAAGAGCCCTATGGGAGAGCCAAAGGCCAGCATCATGTTTCCCATAGCGACCAATGAGAAGCTCACAGGCAGGACAAGTTGTATCCTGCATTGTTTCCCACCAACTGGCACTCAAAGCCATGATGCCTCTGATCCTGGAGGTTGTGTAGGACGGTTGTGCATCAGATTTGGAGGCATCCCAACCCAAGGTGGGCTACTTTGAAAAGGATGAGGGTTTGTCTGAATCAAAGTGGGGTCTCTCCAAAATGTTCCACACTGAAGCAGCAACAGAGGCAGTTTTAGGGTGGCTGCACTGGGCGCCACACTGCAGGGAGCGCCACGACAATGCTGTAGAACAGAGCGTGAGAGGCGGTGTTGTGTGTGTGTGTGTGCCAAATTTTAGCGGCACACAGGGAGCCACTGAAATTTGAGAGTCCAAAGTCCGCTACTGGCAGGGACCCTTTAAGCAACCCGGGGCACTTCAGAGATTCAGATGCTGAAAAAAACTGTGTGAGTAGGGAGTAAAAAAGGAAACCTTTCTCCTCAAGCTTGACATGTAAGAAAAATGTCAAGATAGGGTATGGGGTATGGAGAACTCTTTTGTGACTGAAGAGTCTAGCTTTTAATCAGAGGAGTGATTTTACCAGGGCTCTCCAATCACCATGCGTTGAGAGAGAAAGATATTGAAGCAAATATACCACTTTCCCTTTGTCTGTTCTGTGCTCTTTGATAGTTCTGCTAGTGGTTACACTCACAGATAGCAGTTGAGTCTTGTGGCCAGTGCAAAAATATTCCTTCCTTGGGATTTACAAAGATTTCTGGTTAACTCTGATTTCAGCTTTCTTCTTCTTCTTCTTCAGTATATCTGGATGTGGAAGTGTCAAGAATAGTGGTGCTCAGCAGCTGATTTGACCACAGCCTCACTTATTAATGTTCTGCCTCTAAGCTTTTTTTCCTGGCTGGCCCTTTCCAGTCCAATTTATTGCCATCTGTATATTTGGCACAGGGCGGTGACCTTTAGTCCAGCTGAATTGATTTCTCCCTTGTTATCTGCTTTTCCAACAGGCAGCTTCCGTATATTACTGTAACATGATGTTTTGTGATGTTGCACTGGGATATCTGTGGCTATGCTCCAACCTCTTAGCATTAGGCTATAGAACACATGTCTGGGGCTACATTTTGAAGATAGTTTTAATACTGTCAGGACATGAGCAAAAGGCATCCTAAGTGGCTGTCCTATACCATCCAAATAATGCTCTCTATAGGATACAGGATACAAAATGTATCCACACACACACCAACTGACTGATGCTTTTATAACTCTCTTTGTATGTTTGTGTGTATTCAAATTATAGGACCTGCAATACCAATAACCCAAAGTCAGTTTTTTGTCACTGTCTCCAGTAAATTCCGGGTAGTAATATCTCATAATTATAATTAATGGACAGACGATGTTATGCTGTCCAGTTATTCATAGTTATATAATGAGCCACACAACATAGCCTGCAAAAGAAGCTGGTCAAGTCTATAATGAACCTTCATAAAATCTGAGATGGTTATATAAATGCTATATTGCTTTGTAAGATTTCGTAAGAGCCCTGCAAGATCTCACCAGAACCCAGAAGCTGCTGCTTCTTATACCCAAATCGGTTCATCTCAAGACCCATTCTCTGCCAACACAATCACTTTTCCATTCTCCCAATGCCTTGCCTTCTCTAGGCACTTTAGCCATTCCTTCCTGTTCTCCATGCCCAGCAGAGAGGAAAGATCATGATAAGATACACCTGGGACTAGGAAAACAACGTTCAGCCCAGTGATATAAATGTTCACACTATGCCCTTTGCTTGCCAAGCCTGTGAGTAGGGATGGGCATATTGGTCAACGTTGGTTTCTCAGTTTCTCTTTTCCTCCAATCTTAAATTCAGTTCACCACATTCCATATCAGGCTGTGATTTATTTCTAAAAAACATCTCATGAAAATTTATTAGCATTTTATTGTGAAGTTCTAATATACACATTTTTGCATGCAGTTTTGACTAATGTAATGCATTTTGTGTATTATTTTCAGCAATATACATAGACCCTAGTACATGAATTTTTACACGCATTACTTGTCTTGAGAAATGCATTGCAAAATTCAAAGAAGTGCGAATTTCGAAGGATGGCTGTCCTTTGGTTAGTGTATTGTTTCAGAAATCACACACTGAATAGATTTTCATTAAAATGAAATTTTCTCCCCAATACCTATCTGTGAGATAGCAACCTGGAAAGAAACTGGAAAGACACATAGGACATCAACCAGCAGAGAGGAGCCATAAACACTTCCTAGTATCAGTCTCAATAAATAGACCAACCAAGATGTGTCTATAGAGCAAATGTGGTGCCTCAAGACTGGAGGGATTTCTGACAGCACCTAGAATTTTCTCCTAACTTGAGGTAGAAGAACTCAGGGTCTCTCTGTGTTTGCTGCCATTCAACGATTATTTGCATGAAGTTCCATTATTTGGGTAGCTACATTCTGATGATATCTGCCTCGTCTAAATTTGGCTAATCTCTAAATCCTGCATAGTCATCCGACTCCAACGTATATGTTTTTACATACCCAAAGCAATCTAAATGCCATGCTGCAGTGTGAAGTTAGTTAAATGCTTACGTGCAACTGAATGACACATGTGCCCAAATGAATCAGTATTTTCACAGCTCAAAGGACTACAAACCCCATGCTGTTGTGCCGTCTAGGTTAAGCTTTTAAGTGCAACAACATACAATACATTTCATCAGAGGGTCGACTCTTACAGTTGAAATTTGTATCCTGGTTGTGGCTGAGCTAAATATTCAAAATGTTCTCAGGAACATTTTGAATGCATGCTCATTTTAACTTCCCTTTTTCTTTACTCTGCAGATATCTATGACATTTATAAATAATTAATATATAATAATAAATGTCCCAACACTCCAGTATTTTAGTGACAGCCTCTGTGATGTTGGCACAGGCCTACAGAGTCAGACATAAAAAGAAAACATCTTGCTTGTGATTTAAAGAAAATACCACCCAAAATGAAACAAATCTTCAACATAGGGAGTCTTAAAATATTTAATGTTTCAGGGGAATGTTCTCCAGATTATAAAAATATGGCTCACTAAAAATGTCTTCCCACCAAACTACTCTTCTGAAGCGACAAAATTCATCTCCCCCGCCTTTATATTCCCAAACCACGCTTCTTCAGAACAAAAGATTTTCTTTGTATTTTCTTTCTCTCGCTCATTTGATGTAGCATATCCTTCCTGATCATAAACTTTATGCAGAGATTGACTCAGCCAATTCTTGTGAAAAACCTCTCCATCTTGGTGTTCTCTTGCAAGGAACAGTAATGATTAGTGTTATCTACGGCTACCTGTCCAATAACCTAAAGAGATGAGAAAGTAATAGCTACATAATATAAAATGTACGCAATATTTGGGGAGATACTGCAGGAAACTGGAGTTCCTTCAGCAAAGGAATAAGTAGGCCATATAAATGAAGTATGTAAATATGCTGCAGCTCCAATGAAAAGGTAAGTATTTTAAGGTATTACATTATGCAATACTCTGCACTGTTTTGTGGCGATAAGGTTTTTAAAGCACCTTTTATAAGCTTTTCCTTTCTGTTGTGACAGCAGTATTGCTGCAGTTCTGGAACTAAACTGAAAGGAAAATGTGCATTTAAAAAGGCTGCCCAATTTATCAAGCACTATTACTCCATTCATTGCACTACACAGTGCTGGAGGTGGGCAAGTCTCTCCGCCCCCCCCCCAGTAGCATCCCACCCCCAGCTGCTCCCTCTCCTGTTGCTGAACACCTGTGAAACATTAACTGGAAATTAAAATAATGCTGTTTTCCTGAAAGGGCTTCCTTCAGAGGCTAGCTAGCTTAAGTATGGGGGTATTCTTGCATGGGTATTATTGTGTTAGTTTTCCTGGTAAAAATGCTAGTGCTTCTGTCCTGGTGTTTAATACTCCTTTTGCACTGTAATGACCTGTTGCATTAGAGAATTCCGGCTGTTAGACCAACGTACTGCCATGTCATGCTAAATTTCCTTCATGCCACTGGATGTGGTATGATAAAATAGGATGTCACAGCTGCCAGCTTCTCTTTCACAACACAAATTGTGGGAAAGAACAGTATGCAGGAATACAAATTTTTGCCACAATCCATGAAAACGGAGGGAAAATAGTAGCACAAAATTCCCACAATTTTCCAGGTTAATGGGGTTACAACAGGCTTCCCCCCCTCCTAGAAGCACTTAACACAGAAATTAGCACTAAACTTCCACTAGACCAGTGATGGCTAACCTTGACACTCCAGATGTTTTGGAACTATAACTCCCATCATCCCTGATCACTGGTCCTGTTAGCTAGGGATGATGGGAGTTGTAGTTCCAAAACATCTGCAGTGTCAAGGTTAGCCATCACTGCACTAGACTCTGCAAGGTTTTCAGAAGTAGCTTTTTCGTTGTGTGAAATAACTCATTAGATGTGCAAATTACATTGGGGAGGCCTTGGGAAAATTGAATAAAGTGCTGTCTGAATGCAGCCTGTATTATTGACCCTCAAACACACATGGACAACAAAAGGGGGAAGGGAATGAAGTCACTCCCACAGTCTTATATCCAAGATAAGCCAAATATGTAGCCTTGCCCCCCACAAAAGTTATCCAGGTTCCAAAGGGGGGTGGATAAAACTATCATCCTTCCACCGAATCACTGAAGCAGCCCATTTTGGTAAACCTTGAAGCACCATTGCATTATCCAAGCCCAAAGCTTCTTCATTTTCACGAAGATTTCTCATAAGGTTTCAAGGAACTCAAATCAGGGACTCTGGAAGCAGAGTCCCAACACCTTCCTTCCTTTGGCAGTGTGGCAGCAATCAGCCCGAGGGTTCTGCAGTGCCACCAATTTAATGGCCAGACAGGATACTGTCGCGCAGCGGAAATTAATGACGCAGAGTTGTTCTTAGAAATAATAAAATCTTTACTAAGTTAAAATAAACTTCTTCATAACATTGTTCCAAATAGCTTGAAAGAGATTACATACAGACTGTACTGAACACAGACTGAGCTCTATACCGACTGCATACTGAGGCAGACACACACACAGACTAGGCACACTGAAGATACTACAACTGAGACTGAGAGAAAATGGCTGCTACATTTAAGGAGAGTGAGTCACATGACCCAGAGTGACTCAACAGTTAGCAGTTAGGCTTCAACTGTTTTAGTAGGCTGAATGACTTTGCAGTCCTAGCACATCCCAGCCTGCTTTGCTGCTTTTGCTCTCATGTGTCTTTGTCACATGACAGATACTTCAGCTCATCAGCCCAGTTGGCCTAGGTGACTTTATCTCATAGAATCATAGAGTTGGAAGGGACCCCAAGGACCATCTAGTCCAACCCCCAGCAATACAGGAATATGCAGGTGTGCCTTATGGGTATTGAACCTGCAACCTTGGCATTATCAGCACCATGCTCTAACCAACTGAGCTAAGCTTCTGGTTGGTTCCATATAACTGCTGCTCCAAGCTTGGTTCCTCAATGTGAGCAGCATTCCCTTGGAAAAACAGCCCCACCCCCAGCCCTCAAGTCTGTTTATCAGCCTGCCCTTCACCACACTGCTTGCCTCTGCACCTGCTGAGCTCTGTTACTCTACCATGTACCTTCAGATCATGGCCTGGACATTTGTTCCATTCCAATGTCTTCTGAGTACACAGTATGCTTCGTATGTGGTAATCAAAACTTGATTCCCCTTCTTCTGCATTACCATCAAACTGAAAAGAATGAAATACTTCATCTGCCACATGAAGAATATAGTGCTGATTCAAGCCATTAGTCTTTGTTATCTATTCCACTTGCAACACAGTACAGCTTAAATTTAAGTTTCCACATTCTCCACATCTCTGCAGAATTTCCTTCAAACACCTGGAGGCTGAAGCTGGCCCATTTTTTAACCTTTTTTTTTTTGCTTCACAGTTTTACTTTCAGTTTCTTTCTTTCTTGACACCACATAATAGTTGCTGCTGCAAATGTATATAAAACAATGCCACCAGAGACTGCAGTGTGAAACAAGCAACCTTTACTTACCGTAACAGTTTACAAATTATTTACTACAACAAGCTGATCTCAAAATGGCTGCCACTCTGGGTTTCGTTTCTCTGCTGGTGTTCTTCATAACTGCTTACTGCTAAGCACCCACCATTCACAGGATATGTTGCTATGTTCTATGGTTACACAAAGGACTGCGCCTCGAGATGATACCCCGTGGAGAACAAATCACTTAGGAAGTCAATAATCCTCTCAGAATCAATGTTCCAGCGGCTAATTCGGAGCATGTAGTCATATGCTCTGTTCTCAACAGTTCCCTCTCATATTTCCCCAGTCACAGTGTCAAATTAACCAGTCTGTGCAGTGCACATAAAATAAGGTTACCAGATTTTTTTCAATGAATCTGGGGACACTTTTCAACTTCCTACTAAATAGATGGATTTTGTCAGGGGACTGATTTGTAAATCTGGGGACTGTCCTCAGGAAATGGGAACGTCTGGTAACCTTATCATAAAAAGAACTATGTAGGAATCAAGGTGCTACTATTTCAATGCAACTGAAAAACTACTTTCCCTTCTCAATTGCCATTTGTAGAATCCTTCCTGTGTGAATCAAGAATGTTGGAAGTACATGGGAATCAATGTAAAAACTGAAAGAAAACAGGCAGAGTTGTCCCAGTCGGGAACAGGGAGCGTGCTGTAGAACTCCGGGTCTTTAAATAACTATCTGCAAGGGACTGACCTGCTACTTAACAAAATGTTTCCACAAAATGGTTATTTGTCAATCAAAAGCAGAAAAGAAACAAAAATTTCACTTCAAGTTTTCTGAGAAATCGAACTCAGGAAATTTTTCCTGGGAACCAACTGAAATTCCTAAGGGCCAACTGAGAAAAAGCCAGGCAAAATAGGAGAAATTGAATGTATGAATGGTTCAGACTAGGGATGTATGCTTGTTTCGAATTAACCCTGAATCAAGAATCAAGGTGGCCTCCGGGTAAATTCGGACCTTTTCCAAAGTGAAGCAGTTCTTCTATGAAGAGGCCCAAGGCAAATTGGATGATCCCAAAGCCTCCAAAACACTTTGGAGATACACAGATAAGTTGGATAGAATATGATACGACTCCCCACAGGCTCTCCACAAAAGGAAAACACCAAGTTGGGGGTGAAAAGAAAGACAAGAGGCCCATTTTGTGACTGACACCTCTAGCTTCCAGCCAGGGAATAAATTCCAGTCACAGTGCTGTTGGAAACAATACAGAAGCTTACAGAATCTTTTCCATTCCTTTCATTGCATTTTGTAACAGTGTGTTTATGGTAGCAGAGTTCCCAGAATGGCTAGAGAGTCAGCAGAGGCAGTGGTGGGCCTACATTTTGCGGGCTCTGAAGCTTGAACTGTCATGGGGGCCCATTCAAAGCCAGCGGGGCTGTAGTGAGAAGGAGACATCATGGAAAATGTCCTCTCTTCCCCTTCGCCTGATGGATGCCGTCCATCAACAAAGCAATACCCACTGGCTTCCAGTCAGCCTTCCCTCTGTAATACGACGATAGCATTATTGACCTACTTTGCAGAATTGTTGCAATAATTACCAAAATATTTTATTTGAAGTGTTATATAAATGTTAAGCTGAAAATGATGGCGGGGAAGGGCTATTGCAAAGTGGTAGAACATCCAGTTTGCATGCAGAAGGTCCCAGATTCAATCTCCGGTAGGGCTGGGAATATGCCCTGTCTGAGAGCTACTGCCAGTTAGTGTAGACAGTAATGAGCTAGATGGACCAATGGTCTGACTTGGTGCAAAGCAGCTTCCTATGTCCCTAGGGTGTTAGACTTAAATCCAGAAATGTGTGTTTAAGCTTGTTGTAATCCTTGGTTCTTAAAAGTTCAGAATTATATGCTTTGTTTGACATCTTAGTTCCTCAAAGTAAAATAACAAATCTCATTTCAAATAACACGAAGCTACTCCCCTTCCCACCACAATTTTTATTTTCCCCAACCTGCCAATATCACCTCTATGCCTGTCTTATCAGGGTTATGCTCCAGGCATCTAAACATCCATCTTTGCCAAGCAGCGAGAACCGATCATTTGCAATGAGTCCATGGAAATAAAGATTTCAGATACTGATGGTGAATGCCACAAGCAACTACAGAAAGCTAGAATCACCACTTCGATTTTCCAGCTGGTGTTGGAATGAAGATAAAAGTAAAAGTCCAGAATCCTGGGACTGATGAATTTTAAAGTAATCATATGGTGACTCTCCCAATAAATGAAACTGTAAAATACTTTCCCCTCATCTATTAGTTGAAACTGCGTCTGGAGACAATTTTTTCCCCATCATCTCTTGATGATGACCTCCCACCTCTTGAACTTAGGAGTGGTCAATCTCATATTTAGATTGTTAGCCAATGTGATTTTTCAATTTTTGGAAACTCGTGATCACTTATTAAAACAATTCTGGAAGACTGTGTTCTGTGAAAATTTCCAACATGAAGAGACCAAAAAACAACAACATAGCACCTAACTGTTATTCAACCACATGACAATATGTTTCAGCAATAAGAACCTAAGAACAGCCATCTTGGATCAGGCCAAAGGCCCATCTAATCCACTATCCTGTTTTCCACAGCAGCCAATCAGTTACATGTGAGAAGCCCAGAGCTAAGTGATAAAAGCAGTAGCTCACCACCATTGTTGCTCTGCAAAAACGTGTTCAGAGGCATGCTGCATCTGAATCTGATTTTAGCAGGTAGCAATGCTGACTAGACTTGCTATTTCTACACATTGAGTGGTGGGATAAGAAATCACCACTGGAACTACTACTAATACTACTACAATGTCCCATTGTTATAAAGGCAGGAATCTTCTAAGTAAATAAACATAAAGATTCAAGCCAAGGGGGAATTGCATATTGAAGCAGCAATTAAGGTACATTTTCTCTCTAAGCAAATGAACAAACAAAATCAAATTGAATATCCTCTATATGTCTGTTGAAAGGTCCTGAGAAATTTCTGAAGTGGATTTGCACCATAATTATGGCAAGTTGTGATCTGTAAAATTTACTCAGTTAGACATTAATAAAATCAAAACATTCTTAGTAGGACAATCCATTTATTAGGCCAGCCAAACTATCAGTTCATCAAATATAACTCCATCAGAAAAGTCTGGCTTGAGTTGACATGTGAAAATGGCTACCATGTCCTGTCAGTGCAAGGGTTACCACTTGCGCAATGGTACGTTCCACACTTCTGCCCCAGCATGTGTCCCGAACTTCTCCCAAATCTGCTACAGAAGGTTGGGGGACCCCCTAGAACATAGTAAGAGGGTGTGTGAGAGATGAGAGGGGGAGAACATTCCGTTTCACAAGCAGAAATCTTTGCACTGATGCAGCACAACATGGAAGACAACCCAATGTGTCTAGCTTGCTTCCCACCATCCTGTTCATGCATGATCAGATGGCTCATCCCTGTAGAGACCGCTTTAATGCTATGCAGCAGGATCCGACATAGAATTATGCATGTGAAACTGTTGTCCCACGTACTCAACACAATCAGTAGCACTCTTATGGAAAGTTTGCATAATAGTCACTAAAAGAGAAAAATGTGTTAAGAAACTTCATATCCCAGATGCCGCCCCCCTGTGTGTGTGTGTGTGTGTGTGTGTGTGTGTGTGAAGTGATGCAGGGTGTTAACGGACAACTGCATACACTGAAAGCATTTTCAGAGGTATGACTGATCAGCTTAGTCAAGGAATTCTGCAAATACTGTCTGCTTCTTAAATGACAAGACCTCTCATGATTTATGAAAACTGGGCACAGCATTGTAAAGGCCTTAAAAGATTTCCCAGCAATGTAGACAATGCCAAGAACTGTACAAATACAGGTCCTGATAGCTCTGCTGCATGTGCTAATGAAAGAGCTGATATTTGTAGTTGGCTTTAACAAAATATCAAGAGACAAAAAGAAAACAGACACACAGGCAATTCTGAGCAGCAGATATAAGAATGTTATGTCCGGAGAAGACTTTGCTTAAAATGAATAAAAGCATGAGGGTAAGGGCAGTGAGGGTGGAGGTGCTTCCAACATAAAAGCAAGCTATGTGGAGGGAGTTCCAACACAAAAGAATGATATTTTAAATTGACAGCTTGTGAGATATGGTCAATGAACCTATGCTTTGAAAAAGCATCCGCATTTCAAAAAATTGCAAAATGAGTGCTGGCAAACAGTAGAGCAGAGGGAACCCAATGTGATATCCTCCAGAAGCTGTGGGCTTATCAGCCCGAGCCATCATGGGCAACGGTCAGGAACGATGGGAATATTGCTGTGTCGTCCACAACATATGGGGGGGGGGACCACATTGGCTAGTCAGGCCTGTAACCACACTGGAGCATTGGGGAGGCTTTCATAAGCACAGAAGAAGAGCTTACTGAAACTGGCCAGTGGGCCCCATCTAGTCCTGCATCCTGTTTTCATAGTAGCCAACCAGATGCCTGCAAGCCGGACTCAAGGACCAGAGCATTCTGCCCCCTGCAATTTCCAACAACTCATATTCAGAGACATACTGCCTCTGACCCGTTATTCTTGATCATTCAGTGGCTTTTGAGGCCACTGACCATAGTATACTTTTGAGCCGACACAGTAAGGTGGATATTGGAGGTGCTGTTTTACAGTGGTTCTGCTCCTATGTCCAAGGTCAGTTTCAGAAAATCATAGAATTATAGAACTGTAGTGTTGGTCATCTAGTCCCTCCAGTGCAGGAATCTCAACTAAAGCATACATGACAGATGGCCACCCAACCTCTGCTTAAAACCCTCCAGTGGAGGAGAGTCCACAACCTCCTGAGGGAGAGCATTCACTATCGAACAGCTCTTATTGTTGGAAAATTCTTCCTGATATTTAGTCAGAGTCTCCTTTTTTGTAACTTGAATCCATTGGTTTGAGTCCTACCCTCCAGAGCATGAGAAAACAAGTTTTCTCCATCTTTCTTGTAACAGCCCTTAAGATATTTGAGGATGGCTACCATATCTCCTCTCAGTCTGGTCTTTTGCAGACTAAGCATACCCAAATCCCTCAACCATTCCTCAAAAGGCTTGGTTTCCAGACCCGTGATCAACCTAGTTTCCCTCAGCTGCACACATTCCAGCTTGCCAATATCCTTCTTAAATTGTGGCACCCAGAACTGGACACAGTACTCCAGGTGTGGTCTAACCAAGACAGAATAGAGTGGTACTATTACATCCCTTGATCTGGATACATTGGCAGTTGTGCTGTGGGGTACCGCAGAATATAATCTTGTCCCCAATTTGGAATTCCCATTTGGAACTCCCTCTCTTTAAATATTAGACAGGTGCTGTCTCCATTGGGAAGACCTTCTTTCAACAAGCCTTTTAGTTGAGATCTTTCCCAGTCTGCATCTCTATTGGAATACCGGTAGTTTAAAACATGTTTTTGTTGTTTAATCATTTGTTGTTTGCCATCCTAGGCTCTTTTGGGAGGAAGGACAGGACATAATCTCACTAAATAAATAAATAAATAAATAAATAAAATTATTATTATTGTGGTAGTACATATTTTGAGGTGATGGGTGTACATATTTTGAGGTGATGGGTGATGTCCTTACAGTCAGGAGACTGGGCCGGTGAGACTGATTGTCATCATTGGTACATACAGAGAACAACATTTCTTTAATCCCTCACTTAGTCTTCAGTCCTGATACCTACAATGCTCCCATAGCTGGATCTCCAATCTAGGTCATACCGCCCACTACTTCAATTTTCTCTTCTACTGAGTATTATAAGGACACGGGTGGTGTTGTGGTCTAAACCACTGAGCCTCTTGGGCTTGCTGATCAGAAGGTTGGCAGTTCGAAATGAGTACGACAAGGCTGTATATTGTATCCTGGCTTATTTAACTTATATGCAGAATTCATCATGCGAAAGGCTGGACTGGATGAACCCCAAGCCAGAATTAAGATTGCTGGAAGAAATATCAACAACCTCAAATATGCTGATGACACAACCTTGATGGCAGAAACTGAGAAGGAATTAAAGAACCTTTTAATGAGGGTGAAAGAGGAGAGCGCAAAATATGGTCTGAAGCTCAACATCAAAAAAACTAAGATCATGGCCACTGGTCCCATCACCTCCTGGCAAATAGAAGGGGAAGAAATGGAGGCAGTGAGAGATTTCACTTTCTTGGGTTCCGTGATCACTGCAGATGGTGACAGCAGTCACGAAATTAGAAGACGCCTGCTTCTTGGGAGAAAAGCAATGACAAACCTAGACAGCATCTTAAAAAGCAGAGACATCACCTTGCCGACAAGGTCCGTATAGTTAAAGCTATGGTTTTCCCAGTAGTAATGTACGGAAGTGAGAGCTGGACCATAAAGAAGGCTGATCGCCGAAGAATTGATGCTTTTGAATTATGGTGCTGGAGGAGACTCTTGAGAGTCCCATGGACTGCAAGAAGATCAAACCTATCCATTCTGAAGGAAATCAGCCCTGAGTGCTCACTGGAAGGACAGATCCTGAAGCTGAGGCTCCAATACTTTGGCCACCTCATGAGAAGAGAAGACTCACTGGAAAAGACCCTGATGTTGGGAAAGATGGAGGGCACAAGGAGAAGGGGATGACAGAGGACAAGATGGTTGGATAGTGTTCTCGAAGCTACCAACATGAGTCTGACCAAACTGTGGGAGGCAGTGGAAGACAGGAGTGCCTGGCGTGCTCTGGTCCATGGGGTCACGAAGATTCGGACACGACTAAATGACTAAACAACAACAAATGGAAGATGCATGTCTCTGGAATAGGCACCAGCTCTGTGGCAAGATCTACCTCCTGCAAGACCATTACTGTAATTGTCACCAGTGTGCTGACATTTTCTCTCTCTTCACCCTCTAACAACAAACACGGGCCAGGGCGCTGGGACTCATGACCCATGGCATGAGCAGGAGTGTCACACAGTTGCTTGGGCAATGTGCTCTTTCCTGTCCCCAAACTACACTTCTCAAATGGCATTGCAAGAACACACATTCGGCAGCACTTTACAAGCTGTAATTAAAATATGCATATGCCAAAAGCTACATGCTTTTCTTATTTTATTTTAAATATATACCTGCAGGAAGTTCAGAATTACCGTAGCAGCTCAAATACAATTCAAGTGCAGTGCGGTCCATACACTAAATACATTAAAAGCAGATTTCCTTCATGGGGATTGTAGGGTAGGAGCAAAAGGGAAGGGGAACTCAGACATGTGTCATTCGAGGAATAAAGCCATGGGAAAGCTGGGATGGTCCCACAGCAGGAAAAAAAGGCACTCATGTTTGTATGTTAAATATACATGCAACTATAGTTATATACACCGGGACCCAGGTGGCGCTGTGGGTTAAACCACCGAGCCTAGGGCTTGCTGATCAGAAGGTCGGCGGTTCGAATCCCTGTGACGGGGTGAGCTCCCGTTGCTTGGTCCCAGCTCCTGCCCACCTAGCAGTTTGAAAGCACGTCAAAGTGCAAGTAGATAAATAGGTACCGCTCCAGCGGGAAGGTAAACGGCGTTTCCGTGCGCTGCTCTGGTTCGCCAGAAGCGGCTTAGTCATGCTGGCCACATGACCCGGAAGCTGTACGCTGGCTCTCGGCCAATAAAGCGAGATGAGTGCCGCAACTCCAGAGTCGGACACGACTGGATCTAATGGTCAGGGGTCCCTTTACCTTTACCTTTATAGTTATATACAGGGCTTTTTTTCAGCAGGAACTCACTGGAACTCAGTTCTGTCATCTCTCAAGTGAGCGCCATTGCGATTCTAAGAGAGCAAGTGAGATGTTCATGGTGCATTCCAGCACCTCTTTTTCTAGAAAAATAGCACGCGCACAAACAGTAATAAAACAGAAAAGTAGCTTCTGTACAAACAATTGAGTCCCATGCTCAGTCACATAATGGCTCTCAGATGGGCAATAAAGTAAACAAATTCATTATATTAAATGGAGAAGGTGTGTTGCTTTCCCAACAAACAATAAATGAAGACCAACTGAATAAAAGGATTGCAATTTTGCTGTCCTTCTTTTACTGTTACATAATCTGTTAGTTTAGATATCAGCACATGATTTGTTTTACCATTCAGAAGTTGAAGGGATGAATAAAACTTTCCACACAGATTCACCTCTGGCTGCATCAATGTTATTCCAAAGTTTCTGTCGTGAAGCTTAAGATTTAAGACATACTGGGCCTGTTCACACATGGCAGTAGCCCTCATGTGATTACTTTGGACATTTGTGGAGTTGACACTGGGCTCGGGCTCCATGCAGCTGCTGCACACACAATTTCTACAGCAATTTCTGTGATGGAAGCAGCATTGTGGGGAGTCTCCAGTGTCATAGAAACCACAGTAGCCTAATGAAGAATGTCCATGTGCTGACACTGGCTCACACATGTGCCTCCACATATACAGAATCCAGTCACAAGCCTATTACCAGACTGGCATGTTCCCAGGGCAACCATACAGAGGATGGCATCACCATGTGTGAGCAGCACATTGTTGGGTATTCAAAGAATGCTCTGCAGGATTTGCAAAAACTTGTCACAAGCAACCACGAGAACATGGCTTCTTTTGGTAAACACACCAATTGCATAAACTTCTCATTTTCTATAAGTTTAGTCAAATGTTGGATCCGGACTATATTTTATTTTAATAGCACTGTTTCCTGGCAGTCAGCTGGTTTTAGATTGCCAATAAAATTTCTCACAGTTGTTCCTGTTACTTCAGGAAGCTTGTCCTCAAGTTTTTATCAACACAATAATTCTCCCCGCTCCCTGACACCATAATGTAAGGTATGGCAAAGTAAAGGAATGAATTGTGTTCCGCAGCGTCTTCCTTATCAACCATTTAGGCAATATTTCTCTTCTTCAGTGTCTTTACCAAGTTCATTATCCTTCTCCTCTGATTATTTTTCTCTCAAGGACATACTGATTGCTTTTGCTTCAAAGAAAAAAAAGAAGGGGGAAAAGGTGCCACATATATACCTTTTGTTTCCTTCTAGTGAAATGCTGTTTTCATTCCTCTCCAGCCTTTCTTTTCACCATTTCCCCCCAATTATTCCACGTCAGGCATCTGCGACATTAAACAGAATGAGAATATCATGTAGATCAACATTTGATAGTTTAGCATAAAAGGGATCATAATCTCAGTTGCTTTCCCCACAACCTGCACAATAAAATTACAAACAAACTTACAGAAAGGAAAATTCGAGAAAGAATGCCACCTCTTCATGTCTTTTTAACTCACTGAATCGATTTTGTTCATATTCTTCTAAGGAAATCACTTGCTGTGCTGTGCAAGCACAGTCAATTATTGTCTGAAATTAACAGTGTAGCTTGAATGTCTTTATGGAAATATATTGCAGCCCAGTCCTGTGCATACATATAGGAAGTACTCTGGGACGCACCCCTAAGGAGGTGTGCATAGATTGCAAACTTAACTTCTAATTGTGTTTATAATTTTAAATTCATTCCTGGAGTTTCTTTCCTGTGATTACTATTGTTAGCCAGGGTCTGCAGGATCTTAATCACAGTTTGCCAATTTCGGTTTTTGCAAATTGATTATGATTACATTTTTTTGCAGCAGACATCACTGAATAATAATTCAAACTCTGGAGCAGAGAGGCATATTAACATCGGAAACTGTAGCTCACCACATTATCAAAAGGAACCGCTGAAGAGCTGAAAAGGGTTCGCCACAAGGTACTCTACTCCATGCACTGAAGCATAATGCACCGTGCCCAAAACATCTCTGATGAAAGCCTCTTGGGCACAGCTGCAAAGTGTGTGAGATGGACATGTGGAGGAAAGTGGGATGTACCTGCTGTTCTGCCCCTTAGCTCCACACATTCACCAGGTCTGTCTACAGAGAACCAATGAATATCTAGAGATAATGAATGAATGAATTTATTCTTACGGTCACAGACCAGCTTATTAAATCAATAATACAAAAATAATACACTGAAATTTACATAACAACAGTAGTACACATACCGGTATGTATACATAGACAGCAACGTTTAAAATATATGAATTAAAATTGTGGCACTAAAATATGGCCTAAAAATTGCCATTTGGGGCCTATTCATATCGGTAACACCGCTTGTTCTCTGAGCTTTATGGCTGCTGCACAGTATTTGGCTACTTTCAGCGTAATCTCAGGGTCCGTGTCTTCTACAAGGCGTTTGAGACATAGGAATTCATTTGAGGAGTTTTGTATAACCGGAGAGATGAAAACCCGACGTATGTCGTTGTAAAAACGACAACGTAGTAAAACGTGAGAAACAGATTCTACCTCCGGCAGGCCACAGGGGCAGACTCGTTCCGCATATGATTTTCCTGCAAATCTTCCCTGCAATAGGGCAGATGGTAATACATTAAATCTAGCAAGAGTAAATGCCCGTCTGTATTTGGGTATTTGTAATTTTGTCAGATACGTTGCTGGAGAGAATCCTCTCCCATTGCCCCTTATAGCTGGATGCTTATTCATCTCACTCATGTGTCGTTGTAGTTCCACATCCCATACTCGTTGCCGAATGGTTGCTCTTGCTTTCTCATATCCTACAGCTAACAAGGCTTGAGGCGGAAATCCCAAGTCTCTTAGCTTTTCATACAGTGTGGCTTTCCATTTGGATTGGAAAGAGTCCAAAAGGGTCAGGGGTGATCTAGAGATAATGAGCGAGGACAGAATTCACAATCTGGTTCACCCTTCATTTGGTCATCCTGCATTACTTTCAACCATGTTTGTTCTTGCTCTCGGTTACAGCACATGGATAGTGAGGAGAGAACTTAAGCATGAGTTTGGGTTTGAATTACATGTGAAGTTAAACCTTGGCTAAGCTCAATTCAGCGCAGCAGCAAAAAGTACTGGGGAGGAGAAAGGCAGCTGCAAGCTTCTCTCCAGGAGCTTGCAAATTATTATTATTATTATTATTATTATTATTATTATTATTATTATTATTATTTTATTTATACCCCACCCATCTGGCTGGGTTTCCCCAGCCACTCGGGGCAGCTCCCAACAGAATATTAAAAATGTGATAAAACACCAAACATCAAAGAGAACTACTTTCAGATGTCTTCTAAATGTTATATAGTTGTTTATTTCTTTGACATCTGATGGGAGGGTGTTCCACAGGGTGGGCGCCACTACCGAGAAGGCCCTCTGCCTGGTTCCCTGTAACCTCACTTCTCGCAGTGAGGGAACCACCAGAAGGCCCTCGGCGCTGGATCTCAGTTTCTGGGCTGAATGATGGGGGTAGAGACTCACATGATCTTGCTTAGCTAAAGTTTGGCTTAGCATGTAGTGTGAACCAGGCCATTGTAAAACAAACACAGCATTTCCACAGGTGTGTAGAGAAATAAGGACATGCATACGAGGCTTTCTTTTTTTTCCATGGCACAAGTGCTCTGAATCAGAGAATCTGCTCTCTGGGTCATTGCAAGCAGCATGGTTCTTATGGGGAAATGTTGCAAAAGAATGCTGCGCCATATGCTACCTCCATTTGAATGGGAGACTTTCCACACTTCTGATCATTCCTAAATGAACAACAGAACCCCCCTGTGAAGACGTGCCTGCTAGTTCTCAGGACTGACAGCACTTTTGAAAGATGTTCTGATTATGCCACTATGCTGCAGAGCAATAAATAAATAAACAAAAACAAAATTGGACAATGCAAGTAAAAAGTTTCCAATTTCATCCACCAAATCATAAACATAAAATGTTAATTCAGTCTTTATTGAAATATTGCTAATTCATGCTACAAGGTTTTCCAAGCGTTTATTGGTTTGAACTGCATTGCATTTATGTCCTGTATCTCATTTAAACTTCATTATCTTTTTGATGAGGCAGTCATTTCCCCTTTTAGTTTTGTCTTTATCTCCTTTTAGATTAAGCCTTTGCTTTGATTGTTACTTTGCAGAAGTACATGCTGGTGTCCATTTATTCTGTTAACAGTAATGGGAAATCTGTTTATTAAGGGAACACTGGGGCATATAAGACCTAACCCTTGGCATCTCTTTGGGATCCTCGTGTACTGCAGCAAACACACACACACACACACACACACACACACACACACACACAGTGACAACATTCCCTGAGGCAGGCTACTGCCATGGGAAGTCAAAAGCCCCATACTGATATTAGTGAATATGCTTCATTCTTTTAAAGCTGCTGGAAATGTTGCAGTTCAGATGGAAATTAGACCTTAGGAGGAATAGGTAAAAACCGAAATTAAGTGAATAATCAAGAAATATGTGAAATGCTAGTGCTATAAACTGATCTGTTTGAAGCAGGCATGTGTTGTACTTAGTCATGTGGATCATGAGAAGGAGTAAATCGAAGCTTTATTAAACTCATAGAGATATCCACTTGCACAACCCAGTGAACTGCCGAGAAACCAGATCCTCTTTCTTCAGGCTTTGGTTTTTCATGCCATTAACTACAGAATCATAGAACCATAGAACCGTAAAGTTGGAAGGGGTCGTGAGGGTCATCTAGTCCAACCCCCCGCAACAGAGGAATATTTCACCCAACCCGGGGCTCAAACCCACAAACCTGGTATTAAGAGTCTCATGCTCTACCAGTTGAGCTATGTTAGCATCGGAATATAATTTTGAAGGATCACTTTCTGCAAACATTAATAAGCAATATTTTTGCACAGGCAGTCTCTCATTTAGCACTGACAGTCCCCAGACAGCTTTGGATAACTTTGTGCTCGCTTTCCATGACAGGAAACAAAGAATCCAAGGGTACCCCCTGAGGCTAGACATCTTTCAGGAAAAATGCAACCCTATCCAGTAAAGGAGACCTCTTTCACCCCGAGACAAGTAAACCAAAATTCCACAGCACCTCCACCAATTCGCAGCACCTCAGTCTTATAGGGATTCAGCTTTCACCATAATACCATGCTACACTCAACCCTCAGCCCAGGAGAATACCATAGTCAATGGAGACATAAGCCACTGAGACTTTAAGGAGAATTAGCAGCCATGATACAGGTCATCAATCAGGTCAACAATGCAATTTCAGTACCAAAGTTATGCCTGAAGTCAGAGTGAAATGGGTCTAGATAATTAGTTACATCTGAAGCGGCGTGACTGTCACCCTTTCAAGCACCTTGTATAAGCAAGGGATATTTGCAACTGAGATGTGGTTGTCACATACTTCTGGATCCAGCGTTTTGAGGAGGGAGCACACCGCTGCCTCTTTTAAGGTAGTAGGCATCACCCTCTTTTGTGGTGTAGTGGTTAAGAGTGGTAGACTCGTAATCTGGTGAACCGGGTTTGTGTCTCCGCTCCTCCACATACAGCTGCTGGGTGACCTTGGGCTAGTCACACTTCTCTGAAGTCTCTCAGCCCCACTCACCTCACAGAGTGTTTGTTGTGGGGGAAAGGAGAATGTTAGCCGCTTTGAGACTCATTTGGGTAGTGATAAAGCAGGATATCAAATCCAAACTCTTCTTCTTCTTCTTCTTCTTTCGGAAAGAGGCATTTACCACTTCCTGGACCAACCGAATAAATCCCTCCTGCTACCTCTTACAATGCAAGTTGGGCAAGGCTTGGGGAGACATGTGGTAGGTTGAACATCTCAAGTGATGTGTCCACATTATTGGACAGCAACAACTAAAATTGATCTGACATAACGTGACTGGAGAGTGCTCTAGACACATCCACCTGTCGAGCACTAACCATGGTATCTTGTCTGGTCCAGTTATTAATGACTCAGCCCTCAAAGTCTTCCAAGGTCTCCTGGTCAACCTCCTATGTGGATGATCCCACAAGCTCCTTCACTACCCAGAAAAGTTCTGCTGGGCAGCTATTTGACAACGCAGCAGTGAGAGAGAAGCTTTCCTCAGTGCCATCCTTGCAATGCTGTAGGTGTGGTATAAATAATACATACATAAACTATTCACTGCCTACTGTCTCTCAACCCACATTGACTTGCTCAAGACGTGATGCAGCTGCTCCTATCTGCAATTTGGCTTGTTGTGCAACAGTACTTCAAGAATAGGATTATTTGCTCTTTTGTTTCAAAGAATAACGTACTGCTTTTTATGGGGAAAGCTTCCCATGGGAAGGTTTCATAAACTTCCAGAGGAGGAGCCCTGCTAGTCTGAGTTGCGGTAAAAACCAGCAAAGCCTGTTAACAGAATGCATCAGGTATCAAAACTCTACAACCTAAAATGGAAAAAAATTTATGACATTAAAACAACACCAGTTAAAACAACACATAGTACAATATATTAAAAAGCTGATTGGAATTTAAATAAATGGCTTCAGGGTCTGGAAAAAGCCAATAGAATAAGGTATATTTACCTTCCTATGAAAGGAATAAAACACCAGTAGTGTATGGTCATGTGACCTCTGGTCAGTCATGTCACTGCTGCTTAAGGCAGCAGCGAGTTCAGGTTTGGTTCCACTGGTGTACTTCTAACACGCCACCTTTGCAGCCATCTTGCCCCTCCCCCATCTCCTGATAAGCAGCAGTGACGTGACCAATTGAAGATCAGATGAGCACCCCCCGTGCTGACTTCTACTCTTGCATAGGCACGGGGCCACTAAGAACCCTATTTCAATCTTGATGGCACGCACACACACAAACAGTTCCTCTGAAGCTGATCTCAAGGTCTGGACAAATTCATATGGGTGCAGGCAGTCAATTCGGGTAGCTTGATGATCAATTATTGTCTTCTTTAAACAAAGAAAAAACAAACAAACTTGAGGAATCCTTGAGCAAAGCAAGAGTTTACCCAGAAAAAACCTGAAAATTCCGTATTGAGAAAATAATCTCTAAGGATGATAGTTCTGGTTACATTAAGGTAACCTCAATAAACGTTATGTCAGCAATTTTATCTTTCAGATAGATGACTTCCAAGATTTGCATCTATACATAGGAATATTTTCAGTAATGGAAAACATACTTTTGTCATCTTGTTTTAATGGCCAAATCTAACATAAGTTTCACCAGTAAGATTATTGCTTGCATTTCAGTTTTGATTTACATAGACAAGTAGCAATTCCAGTCTTCTTTCAGCCTGCATCATCATTTGCAAATCTTTCAGTGAATGGAACTGGTAAACAAAATAGCAGTAAAAATGCAAACTATTCAGGATGGCAATAATAAACAGATGTTCGTACCATAATATTTTACCTGCACCAATGACTTACAACATTCCCCCCCCCCCGATTCCACCCTTTCAGCCTCTCCTATTCTCTTGCAGCCTCACAGGGGGTAGAGTTCTGCCAAAGGTAACTATGAAAATGTTTGAAACTCCAAAGCTATTATATGAATATTACAACTTAAGCTTATCCAAGAGAAGATCGTTGATTTTATTGTTTTCCACTGAAAAATCACAAAAATGCAGTTTTTCAGTTATTTTAATGCAGTATTCTGGATATATCTGGGAAAATCTGGATGTATGGCAACCCTACAGTAAATCACTGCAGCCTCATATCTTTTCATACTTAAACCCATTTGACATTGTGATTCTTTTCAACTTTTTATGTGTTTAATGTGTTACATTATATGTATAAAATTGAAACCTGAACCCTAGTACAGGGGTGGGCAGAGTATAAATTAGGATCTCTCTAAATTAAGAATGCTTGGAGGGAAAACTAGAAGTAGATTTTTGTGTAGGCCGTGAGTTTGGTTCTGGTACTGATCACAATTCCCTGGGCTGTTCTTTCATCCTTGGAGTATATCAGCCCAGCTAACCTCCTGTTGTGCACCAGGTTCTGGTCTGTGGACCTCAGGCTTTGAGTAAAAAACCCCCAAAGTAAATCCCATAAGCATGAGGTTTATCCACACTTCTCCTAGTGCAACTGTGCAGTGGTCCTTTTCCAGAGCTAAGGGAAGGCAGGGTCTCAGATAACATTTTGAATACAGAACACAAAGCTGCAGAAATGGTAGGGACGTGGGTGGCACTGTGGGTTAAACCACAGAGCCTAGGGCTTGCCGATCAGAAGGTCGGCGGTTTGAATCCCCGCAACGGGGTGAGCTCCCGTTGCTCGGTCCCAGCTTCTGCCAACCTAGCAGTTCGAAAGTATGTCAAAGTGCAAGTAGATAAATAGGTATAGCTGCAGCGGGAAGGTAAACGGTGTTTCTGCGCACTGCTCTGGTTCGCCAGAAGTAGCTTAGTCATGCTGGCCACATGACCTGGAAGCTGTACGCCGGTTCCCTCGGCCAATAAAGCGAGATGAGCGCCGCAACCCCAGAGTCAGACACGACTGGACCTAATGGTCAGGGGTCCCTTTACCTTTATCTTAAGTGGTGGTTTACAGTATAAAGGGGTCCTTGTGCAAGATATTCTCAGCTGAGCCCTCTCTTACTCACCACTGTTGCAGCAGTGCACTTGCTTGCCTTTTCTGTCTGGATCCATTCCACAACACAACTCAGAGGAAAAGGCCAGGAGGAACTGATGCTACTCCTTATCTCGTCATGCTTGGAAGAGGACAAGTGAACAAGCAGCAACACCAGGGAGGAGGAACAGGTGAGTGATGGGGCAGGTGTCCAGTGATGGCAACTGACCATATGAAAGGGCTGCAGCTCCGTGATAAGAACATAAGAACAGCCCTGTTGGATCAGGCCAGTGGCTCATCTAGTCCAGCATCCTGTTATCACAGTGGACAGCCAGATACCCATGGAAAGCTCGAAAGCAGGACCTGAGCACAACATAATCTCCCTTCCTGTAGTTTCCAGAAAATGGTATTCTGCCTTTGACTGTGTGGAGGCAGAGTATGCCTCAGCTTTATATGCAGAAGGTCATTGGGGCAATCCCCGGCATCTCCGGTTACATCTGATAAATACCCCTGTTTGTAACCCTGGAAAGCTACTGCCAATTAGTGCAGACAGTGTTGAACTAGATGGATCAATTGTGTGGCTCGGTATAAAGTAGCTTTCTCTGTTCCTCTCTTGTTCCTGAAATATATATATAGAGACAACAGAAGCAGAATCTGTAAGCTGCCCTGGGTCTACATGGCTACCACTGGAGAAGGGTGATTGGTTTTTGCTGTAACCAGTCACCTATTATATTTCAGGCCACAGACGTGAAGACTATCAATATAACAAAAATTATGATGCAAGTGGAAAAGTGTGAATGAGTGATGGACTATAAGACAGAGAATAGGAATACTATTGCATTTTTAAGAGCCGGATGTGTGCTAGATGAAGTTCATGACACAGTTGTGACAGTGTTTCTGAATGCAGTTTTTGGTCAATGTAAGAGATAGGCGAAAGGATTAGATAGGCCTTCACAAGTACTGCCAATAAGGTAAGTAAGCAGTATCAGCAACACACACACACACACACACACACACACACACACACACACACACACACATTTATTGGCATCTAGATTATTTGGTAGAAGATATGGAGGAAATATTTAAAGGGAAAGAAGAAAGCGATTTGATAGTTAAAGATGAGAAAAAACATTCAAGGCATAATGGAGCTGTCTAGGATCTAACTAATTTCACTAATGGTTTACACTTGAATTTTGTAACACACATATGAAAAGCTTTTCTGCCAAATAAGTATAAGGGGTAGTTGGGGATGTGGGTGGTGCTGTGGTCTAAACAACTGAGCCTCTTGGGCTTGCCGATCAGAAGGTCAGCAGTTCGAATCTGTGCAATGGGGTGAGCTCCTGCTGCTCTGTTCCAGCTTCTGCCAACCTAGCAGTTCAAAAGCATGGCAGTGCAATCAGATAAATAGGTACCACTGCAGCAAGAAGGTAAACGGTGTTTCTGAGTGCTCTGGCACTCGTCATGGTCCTCCATGTGCCAGTACAGTTTAGTCATGCTGGCCACATGATCCGGAAAGTTGTCTGCGGACAAACGCCGGCTATCTTGGCCTGAAAAGTGAGATGAGTGGCACACCCTGTAGTCACCCTTTACTGGACTTAACCGTCCAGGGGTCCTTTACCTTTACCTTTACCTTTACCTTTACCTTTACCTTACAAGGGGTAGCACTAAGGTGAAGAGTCTCCTTGTACAAGGATTTCAGTAGAACATTCTCTACCTCACCTCCCTTAAACCTATCCTGGGTCGTCGTCCCCCCCCCCCTTTGGAGCAGATTTGGGGTTGTATGGGGCATACATGGAGGAGGAGAGAATTCTGTTGCACTAGTGCTAACCCTTACACTAGTGTAATAATGTAGTTGCCCAAGGGACTCATGTCTATGAAAAGCTGCAGGGCAGCTTGACCTTCCCATCTACATTTTTTTAGCAGTTGCCATCTGCATTCTTCTCTCGAAAACTCTTGAGTAGATACAGTTGGGCTCTCTCTTCAGTTTCCAGTGTGTTCACATTTCAAGCAACAGTGCCCTTTTTTCTGGGAAGCTATCTTAAAAAAAAAAAAAAAAAATCCAAAGTGGAACACTTAATTAGCTTACCATTCACTTCTGTAAAAAGTCAAGGAGATCTGTACTTCAAGGAATTGCCTTTTTGGCAGCTGACCAAAACATTGTTTTCTCACTTTCTCTGCTGATAGATTTGCCTTGCAGACTCACCAAAGTTTTTACACACACTCTCTGCTGTTCATTTGTCGGACTGCCTTTTGGAAGGAGGTGACAGGCAAACTAATTATGCCAAATTTGGAAAGAATTTTCCAACCAGATCACTTCCTTGAATTAGAGCACTGCTGCTCAAAATGTGGATATATTGGATATTTTATAAATATGAATTGTTCTTTCTTGTGCTCTCAGATTCCTCACTCTTTTTTGTGCTTTACTGAGGGACACAGCCCTCTGTTGTCATTTTTCTTCATTCTCTTCAGTTTATCAAAGTCAGCTGAAATATTCCACTAGGTAATATGGGACAATTTACTCTGTTCCTTCGGTACGACAAGACCCAGAAATTCTAACACTGTGTCCTGCTGACACTATGACTTTAAAGTTTAATAAGCATCCCTAAGTGTACTATTAGAATGACTAAACTCATGGGATTGTAGAAAGGACACCCCACAGAGCAGATCAAAGAGGAAAATTTTACCCCCAGTGTTCACAAGGAAAATGCAATTTCTCTCTCTCTCTCTCTTTCTCTCTGAATGGATGTAGATTGATATGTTAGAAGACAGAATATAACATCAAGTTAAAAATCTCATAAAGTCTTAATGTACCATTATTGTTATATTAAATCATGTTATCAAACTTAGTACTTTGCTTGACCTAAAACAGTAATTTTACATTGCAGATATTAATTCATTTCCTTTTCTTCACAAGGTATCTCTTAAACCTCAGTTTAAAGCTATCCAAAAGTTAATAACTTGAAGGAAACTATTATGTTGCAGGCCACTGGAATAGTCATATTGTTCGTCACCTTTCTATTTTTATCTTCAAGGAGATGATACATTCAGTGTACCAGTATCAGAAAGCTAATTTAAACCTGCCTACAAAGCCTCTGATGAATGAGCGAATCAGTATACAGTACACACATAAATTTGCATGCACATTTCTGCTGCTATATGCTTGTCATTAGCAATGAAATACTGTTGCTGAATATATTTTTGAAGAATGCAGAATACTAGCACATGCATTCAACTAACACAATTTTACATTTGAGCTTACTACCAAGTTTGCTCAGAATAATACATGTCTAATCTATCATCTATCCACACACACACGTGCACGAAGCCTATTTTGCTGTGTTCTAGGCCGGTCAAGAACAATAATGACTGTAGGGGAATTTAGCTCTAGTGCTAGCAAAAACATTTACTCTCAGAGACCCATAGCTCTATTCTGCTGCTGGGGTACTACTGTTCATTTGGTAGAGCTGGCCCAGAAACTACCACATTACCAGCAACATCCACAACAACATAGGGGCACATGGTATGCATAGCTTAAGGAAATTTAGGCAGCAGACTGCCCGCATAAGATACCCGAGAGGGAATATCAGAATGTAGCCTAAGTACAAAGATAAATACCACGCCCATTGCTTCATACATGTTTTGCCTATAGTTCTGCCCACCACTGGGATCTCCCCAAAGGAACCGCACAAGGGATGTGCTGTGCTTCGACTGAAAGTGGTTTACTACTCCTGCCATACATGTCTATTCTGAATCAGTAACATTAATGACATTTAACTCCCTCCCTAGTGAACATTGCGGAAAGGTAAAGGTAAAGGGACCCCTGACCATTAGGTCCAGTCGCGGATGACTCTGGGGTTGCGGCGCTCATTTCACTTTACTGGCTGAGGGAGCTGGTGTATAACTTCCGGGTCATGTGGCCAGCATGACTAAGCTGCTTCTGGCGAACCAGAGCAGCGCACGGAAACGCCGTTTACCTTCCCGCTGGAGCGGTACCTATTTATCTACTTGCACTTTGACATGCTTTCGAACTGCTAGGTGGGCAGGAGCAGGGACCGAGCAATGGGAGGCCACCCCGTCGGGGTGATTCAAACCGCCGACCTTCTGATTGGCAAGCCCTAGGCTTTGTGATTTAACCCACAGCGCCACCTGCGTCCCCAAACATTGCGGTACTGTGGCCTAAATTTGTATTGGGTCTCTGTGTGACAGAATTTGTACATCCTCAACTAATGGATAATTGTCATAGTTTCTGGGTTAAGAGAGAATGATCCCATCCTGTGCTTTGAAGTTATTGCTTTCCCCTGCAGTTTATTACTAGACCTATTTTCGTCAGCCATTGTTGTAATTCAGTCTATAGGTGGACTTAGGCAGTTGCTGCAGTGCTGGATACCAAACCTCCAGTGTTGAGTTTAGATTTATGAGTGGATTTTTGTCTCCCTTGCATAGTAAAACAGTCTCACAAGATCTATGTTCAGATATACATCCAAAAATCTTGCCATTGTTCCAATTTATTTATTTTACTGTGGAATGCACTGTTCTCACCATTTGTACTAACCTAGTCGTACAGCGAATATGTTGACCATAATACAGGGAGTGAGATTGGAATCTGCATGTAACTATTACAAACCAAAACAGTCCCATTCGTTCTCCACATGTTTGCGCTACATAATTTTCAAAGCAGCCTTGATATGTTGGACTGAGCCCTTCCCTCAACATTTTGTTCCTACGCTTATCTCAGTGAGCTGAAGACATGTACTTCAAGACCAACCTCCCTCTTTCAATTACTTATTGGCAATGCCTGTGACAATGAACAGCTGCACATCCTTTAGGAATTGGTGAATCTGTAAATTTTGATTTCTCTGTTTCTTATTTTTCCAATCTTAATTTCAGCCTGCTACATTTCTGATTCTTAAAAACAACAACAACACAAGTAGTCCTCATGAAAATTCACCAGCATTTTAACATAAATTTAGTGTGCTACAAACAAATG
Source organism: Darevskia mixta (assembly GCA_034641385.1). NCBI lineage: Eukaryota > Metazoa > Chordata > Lepidosauria > Squamata > Lacertidae > Darevskia > Darevskia mixta. Next base: position 39,548,500 of record JAWWNH010000066.1, read on the forward strand.
TGTATGTAGTTTTATTTAATTCATACTTTTTATAAGACACTTCCTTCTAATAGAATGTGTTTTTATATGTTGTTTTCACTAATATATGCATTTTTATGCATACTTTACCCTAGCATATGCATTTTTGTACACATGTGGCTGGAGAACCACATTTCAAAATTCAGAGATGTATGACTTTGGAAAAATGACTGTTTTGGTTCGCATATTGTCCAGAAAGTGTGATTTACTTAAATTCACCTGTAAATGTGAACTGAGTTTCATTTCTCCCTCATTTCTAGCATTCATCGGACCCCCTTTCTATCCCTCTCTTTTTATCTGCTTCATTTGCCCTCAATGCCATTATCACATAAGCAAATATGATGAGCTACGTTGTGCAAGATTGCCACTGCATTCGTTGTGTGATCCCTGATTGACTGGGACCATCCATGTGACCAGTCCAGGAAGAACTGCCTTCATTCTCATTGACTCTTTTTGCCCTCATTATGCCATCAAATTGGCTGCATAGCATTGCAATGCCATTCTGCGCATTTCATGACCCCAAATTTGTTTGGATCACCTAGGCAGGAAGAAGGAAGAAGCTGTAATCAGAATAAATAAAAAATAGTGCCAAAGCAGGGAAAGGAACGGTAACCCTGGAAGTAATTATTGACTAGAAAAATATACTATTGTGCATGTAGTACATAACACATTTATTTGTGGAAGCTACATATGAATTATGTCAAAGATCCCATATTAAAGCACTCAAATACTGTGTACCAGAATGCATTGTGACAGCTTTGAGTGAATGATTACAATGAGAGGTGACAATATTTTTTTGTGATACAATGCAAGATATAGAATTCAAAGTCTTGACATGCTCTGGCCTTGACTCAGAGTAGCCTTGAAGTGCTGGCACAGCTTTTCTGTGATGTTCTGCAGCTTTTGCTTCTTTACCAGATGTACTGCTTGAAAAACGGATTCACATATCGAGGAGTTCTTGGAAATGCTGCAAATCAGAAATTGTATAGATAATATATTTCGTTAATTCATGGTTGGAAACAATAGTTTAATTAAACGAATCTCTAAAAGGAACATGCAAGGCATTTGATAATCAGAGCTATGTATATCAAGGTCAAAAGCACTGAAAAGCAGAAAGGAACTCAGAGTTTATATCTGTGTTTTTGATGCGCTAGAAGGATGCCTGCACAATCCTATTCTGTTTTCTTGGTTTGGTGCTTTAGCACTAAACTTGGGTTGCAGGATGTGCTCTGTGATGTCCCAGTGCAAACATGGCAAATCCAGTAACAAGATTACATACCCCTACTAGTCTAACCTATGTCAGCATCAGAAGTTGAACAACATAGCACCATTGGCAGTCTCCGACTCCCTATTGGGAAATGGTGGGGATGCTCTGCTGGAGAGAAGACTCTCTGGGTGCCTGTTTACCAACAGGGGATTTCTAGTAGGATTGATACTCTCAGGTACTGGTGAGGGGGTGCCCTTTGGAAAATGGAGATCACTGTTTGCATCCAACTTTGCAATCATCTGATCCCCAGAAAAGCTTTATCCTTAGTAAGTGTTCAGTGGTAGTGCATGCAAAGACTTGACTCCCATTGACATAAGTAGTGGGATACACTCATACACCCCCAGTGGAAAGAGTTTTGGGGAAATTGTGTGCTGGTGTAGAAGAACCAGGTATAGTGAAGTTGGTGGTCCTCAGCTTAGGGCTTGCCGATTGGAAGGTCGGCAGTTCAAATCCCTGCGACGGGGTGAGCTCCCATTGCTCGGTCTCTGCTCCTGCCAACTTAGAAGTTCAAAAGCACATCAAAGTGCAAGTAGATAAATAGGTACCGCTCCAGCGGGAAGGTAAACGGCGTTTCCGTGCGCTGCTCTGGTTCGCCAGAAGCGGCTTAGTCATGCTGGCCACATGACCCGGAAGCTGTACGCCGGCTCCCTCGGCCAATAAAGCGAGATGGAACAACTCTCAGTGGAACAACTCTTCTTTTCTTATCTCTGAGGCTGCGATCTCCTAGGTGACACGGATGCTGTTAGGAAGGTGAATGTGCATGTGTACTCTGTCTGTTCCCCACCCACACACCCCAACTCCACGCAGCCCTGGGCACTGGCAACCCACACTACACCACTACAAGGGTAAATCCCCATGCTGAGGTTTCTTCCTCCGCTTGTGTTGCTCTAACTATCAGCTGGGACAACATAGCTATGGAAAGTAGCCATGAAATTGGCTCCTCCCATGTAACTTGTTTCCAGTGTTACTGAACACAGTGTTACTGGGGGAGAAGAGCTGCATTCCACTAGATTCATGTGGCAAGAATGGCCCTAGGATAGTTCACTACTAAAGAAGTAGTCCCACAGGTGTGATTGTAAAGTAGGGAAGTGACTTGAAGACGGATGTGTTAGGGCTTTGGGGATTGAAAGTAGGACTGCAATGTTAATCAATCTAATTAATTGATTAAAATTATTTGACTTGACTAAAATTAGTGTCTCCATTAATCAGTGTCCCTACCGCTATGAACCTGTGTCTTCCAATGCATTTTAAGGTAGCCTGAGCAGCAGTCACGTCTCCATTAGCTGCTTGTCTGTCTCGTCTGCCTAGGTTTAAGCAAAGACAAGTGGAAGTGAATGGTGCTCAGGAATACAAGAAGCTGCCTTCTTCCAAGTGAGATCACTGCTCCATCTAGCTCAATACAGCCAACACTAAGTGACAACCTCACATGGGGTTTGACCAAGAGTCTTTTCTGGTCCTGCCTTCCACTAGTGCAATCGCAATAGGTTTTATCTGCTTTCCACTCACCTAATCTCTTATGGCTGTGGCACCTGGAGAAAGGCTTCAGTTGAAGAACTTAACACATGGGAAAGGAAAAGGGGAAAGGAGGTGGTACTTCAGGTATCAAGCCATATAGAGAGCCAGTGTGGTGTAGTGGTTAAGAGCAGTGGACTCGTAATCTGGTGAACCGGGTTCGTGTCTCCGCTCCTCCACATGCAGCTGCTGGGTGACTTTGGGCTAGTCACACTTCTTTGAAGTCTCTCAGCCCCACTCACCTCACAGAGTGTTTGTTGTGGGGGAGGAAGGGAAAGGAGAATGTTAGCCACTTAGAAACTCCTTTGGGTAGTGATAAAGCGGGATATCAAATCCAAACTCTTCTTATATACTGTACAGTATATTTGAAAATCAAACATAAAATGACTATTTTTGTATGTTTGTAAGGGCTCTGAATATAGTGCTAGTTAATATAGTTATATAGACTTGTATAGCTGCTGATAAGGACAGTGGAGAAATTTGTCCAGTCTGCTTCTTGCAGCAGACTGACCTGATCTGATCTTCCTGAACTTGCTTGCGGTTCCTAGTCAGATTACCCACTTTTCTGGGCTTTGCTATGGAGTTTCAGTGGAAAAGTGTGCACAAAAATATTTATTTTACCTAAAGAGGTATGCAGAATTTGTTTTATTATGAGGGGGGCACTTACAAAAGCAGTATTTTAGATTAAAGGTGTGTACATAATGCTTACACGCAGACTGTTCGTGCATTTCTTTAAAAATTCAAACCAACAGTGCAGAATGGACCTATGACTGAGCACCAGTTAAACTAAAACAAGACTGAATAAAGCTGCTCAATCCATTCGTAGCTGCTGGTGGACAACTGTGGGTTCAGGATGCATTCACGTACATGGTTTCCAATCCAAGTAGGGGTAACTAGGTTAATTGCTTCCAAATTTTTATTTATTTTATTTTATTTTTATTTATTAAATTTGTATGCCGCCTTATACCTCTAGGGTAGTCACAACATAAAATCACAACATAAAAAAACAGAAAATACATAATAAAAACAAAACAAAGACAACCCAAGAATCCCCCCTCCCACAGCCCATTTTAAAAGGGCATCAGATGTCAATCAGCCAAATGTGTAGGAAATCTAACTGGCTAGTTCCATCTCTGTAAATGGACAGGTGTATGTGTTCTGTACGCCCAACTTAGTTCTCCAGAAAAGTTTCCAAGCATCAGGTGCTATTTTATAATATGAATTTAGCTGGCTAAATTAGATTCACCGAATTTTATTTAATACCACTTTCCCTTTCTATTTCCCCCGTCCATATCTTTGGTCTACTTGACCTTATATTCCTATTCTGGTTGTTCACAGCAAATATCTGCAATGGAGTATGCGTAAAGGAAATGGAGGTTTTAAGACAAACCTTCACATTATTCTTGCTAAGCTCCTTAACTAAATCCTCCTTTCTCTTATAATTTGCCTTATCTATTCTTTACATTTTCCCCAAGTAACTTCTGTTGTCAGCTTTCAAAAATACATTGTGAATCTAACAAACTGTGCTATGTTGCAATAATAATTCCTTTGAGTGTACTAATTCTTGAATCAATGTAGATCTTCATTTGGCCAGTTATGTCATATTAAAGCATCTCTTCATCCATAAACAATGAGGAGGTTTGTTTACGCCTTAAAAATTGCAGGGCCAAATTGGATGTGACATTCATCACATAGCTCAGGCTTGCATAGTTGGTTTTAGTCTAGCAAAAAGTTGTTGGGGTGGGAGAAGCAAGATCAGGCCCATGGCATGAGGGAAGGAGGGATTTAGCCATTTGTCCCTACACAGTCCCAACTGGAATCAGTTTCCCCCCTCCACCCTCCTGCCAAACACACACAGCCAACTATATTCTGTGGGAAGAAAGCCTCTATCAAAGATGGTGCCAAGGGGGAAAGAGTTAAAGTGATGGAGGCTCCCAGTTGGTGGAGCCAATCACCTCTACCACATCCTAACTCCCTCCAACATCAGGGGTTTAGAATGATCTGCTAAACATGAACATAGTGGGAGTGCTATGCAATCTGGTGACAGAAAGCACTATTAGTCTATGTCCGACAATCAGCACCACCACTTTTTTGAGGTTGAATGGTTTCAACTATCCTGAGTTGTGTGAATTTAGGAATGAGGCGGGGTCAGGAAAACATCACTATTCACTGCAGGGTAAAACTCAAGTAAAAATGGGATGGGACATGATTTGGTCATGGCTCTTGCCCTGGGTAGGGTGGCTTGCCCAAGTTTGTTCAGTTAGGTTTATTTCCACAGTGCTTATTTCCCTCTGCTCAGATCTGTAAATAATAAAATGTGTTCCTAGGTCAGTCCATATATGCTGTGTCTCGACTCTTCATTACCCTTTCCAGTCACAATTATCATCTATCCAGCAAGCCCACAATCATTCCTGGGTATACATGGGTCTGTTTGATTCTCTTTTAGGGGAGGCTTTTAGAGCTATGCTGAATATTTTTCCTGCAAATCTGCAGACTGCCGCTTTTCAAGCACTGCCTCATTTATCCAGCTGCCATCCCTGTAAGTACCCTAACAACTCATTCGCATGATGGCCTTTGCGTTGCTGTTTTAATATATGATTTAAGGAGAATCTGAGCCCAAATATCATTTGATTAATAGTAGTGGATGTTTTCCTGTACTGTGTTACTCTGGTTGTAGTAACCATTGCTTAGCAACACCATGCTTTGAGTTTCTCAGTGCCTAATTGGGGTATGGTGGAGCAGGTTTTTCCAATATTAATTATGATGTGTTTCTGAATAAGAACATCCACTTCACATCTTGAAGACCACCCAGAGCCCCTTCATATTCACCTCCACTACTGTGGTGTCTGCAGCCTTCACAATTTCTCCCACGCTGTGCCAGGTATGTGTAAGGTATTTCCTTATATGGGTTTTTAACCCTGTTGCTATGACCCTGTTGCCATGACGGTACCATACAAGTAACTCCCAGCTGCCTAAATGAATTGCTTGCATAATATAGCAGACAGAACCACATAGATGGACGCCTTTACACCAAGATGTTGTTGGGTTCCAACCCCCATCAGCCTCAGCCAACATGTCCAATGGTTTGGAAGGATGGAAGCTGGAGTCCAACCACATTTGGACAGCCATTGGTTTGCCCCCCATCTCCTGCATACCAGACCAAAATGGCCAGCTGCTGATCTGCTGTCAATCATCCATAGCAAGGGTCTTGGTGTTAGTTTGCCCAGTCCCAGTTAAATTTGTACATGACAAGCCATCCCAACTTTTCTCCAAGAAAAATAGGTGCTGGAACTCACCATGAAGTTGTTAAAGTAAATCACCAGGCGACTCGGGGCAGCCCTGAAAAGATACCAGTTTGACAGCAATTGTGTTCACTGCCCACAGAGGTGCTACAAAGTATGGCAAGTTGTCTCCCTCCCTGTTTTGGAGGTTGCCCTGGTTCTGGTTCAGGTCAAATAAATGTGCCACTGCCTCCCTTGTTCTTAGATTCAGGCAGATGGCTAGGGCAGCTCAGAAGAGCCCTCACACAAACATGTGTGTGTGCAACAGCAAAAGCCTGGCCGGAAGCTTAAAGCTGCTACATGGGAGATGGATTGAAGGAAAGCAAATACGAATCCCACCACCGACAGCAGCTTGACCAATCGCGGCTAGGAGCTAGGTGGGATCATAGATCTTTTCAAAAATGTAGACTCGCACAAGCTGGCCACCTTTCATTTTGACTTGAAATGTTCATTTTGGGCTTCTCAGAAGTATGTAAAGGCAAGCTGTGGATGGGGAGAGCACCGGCCTACAATGGCGCCCACCTGAGAGGTGCCAGAACTGTGCTCTGGTGAATTCTGGCTGAAAAAAGTACTGCTTCTATGTAATAATACAACAGATTTCAGTCAGTTGTGATTAACTTGTTCTGTTTATTTCAATAGGGCTGGTCTACACGTGCTGCCAAATTAGGTGGGAGATGTGAGATGGTTGAGTGGACAGTTCCACTTAAGAGTGCAGGTGCAGAATTACATTTTTATGCTCCCCTACATAACTCCTCATAATTCCCTGCAAAGGGAAAACAAGCAAACAGAGAGAAGAATGGATTAGAACCACTGTCCCTGAGCCACAGAGGAGGGAGCAGGCAGAGGAACTCACTCCACCTTCTCATTCACTCAGCCTGCCTGGGCCACCCAGCTGCTGATCCGTTGTCACTGTGTTCTGTTGCCACAGTGAGGACTTCTTTCTCGGCCTTCCCTCAGCAGAGAAGGTCTAAGGGGAGGGGTGGTGGAAGGCATGGCAAGCTGTAAGGGGAAGTGGGGTTTGTTTGTTTTTTGCCAAGTTGTAAGGAGAAAAGGGTTTGGTGAACTGCAAGGGGAAGGGGAAGTTGCGAGGGTGAGGGGTGGCTTTGGCGAGGAGTGAGGGGAAGCTGATGGAGTGGGGGAAGGCAACTTTGGTGGGGTGGGGGAAGGCAGCTTTGGTGACCAAAGCATGCAGGAGTGACACCCCCAAGTATTTTATATATTGGAAAGCATTCCGAAATGGCACCCCCACCTGCTACCTAAAGTGGTACAGTCCATTCAACCTTTCAGGACTCTGCTGTCTCATTCTCCTGCATATGTAGACCGGGTTTGAGTCACAAGTGGCCTCAGCTTATGCATGGTGTCTGCGCCAGACCTTTGTTGCACGCTCACTGCAAGTCATGGAGTATTTCCGCTCTAGTGCCATGCATTATCAGTAATCACTGGGACTGGAAGGGAAATGGTCCATATGATGGAAAGCGTTGGGATTTGATGGAATATTGGATTGTGGAGTTGTATTGGCCTAACTTGGTGGATAACCTTAAGATACTGGGAAGGCAAATATGCCACAGGCATCCCCCTTCAATCGGCTCTGAGCTGCTGGGACTGAAGGCTGTTGCTGATGTAGGTACACTGATCCTCTGGGCAGGCTTCCATGTCAGCTCAGTGTTGGAGGTCACGACCTTGCCCTGGGACAGGAGGTTGTATTTCCCACTTTAAACACTTAGGCTCCACTTCTTTGCATGTCTGCTTAAATCCCATTGAAGTCAATAGGATTTAAGCAGCCTAACTGTACAGGATTGTAGCCTTAGTTGCCAACACAGTGGCTGAGAAGGTCATGTTATAAGATTATTCTTATAGCCTAAGGACAATACCTTTCCCCCTTCCAACCGAGGAAGCTATTTATGGTTTGCAATAAATGTCAGTTGATTAAAATAAATGACAAAGATTCCAGTTTAATTTAGCATAGCAAACCATGTTCAAATTCATGCTCTGATAGGATCCTTTAAATGTTTTCCAAGGCATTTTTCAGGGTGCTTGCACTTTTTCATGTGTGAACCTTGTCTTTTTGTTTTCATCCCCTTTGAATAAAAAGCACCTCAATGTAATTTGTAGCCTTAAGGGATTCAGATAATATTGAATGAAAGCTTTGCATGTGTACATGTAAAATATATCTGCAGTGCTTAGCAAGTTAAATAATACAGATGCTGGAAAGTTTGCACATGTTTGAAAGAATTTGTCCTATCAAAATTAAATATTTTTATCTCCTGACAAAGGAAAATGAGTGCACTTGCATTTATGATAGGTATGCAATGGATAACAAAGCCCAGAGGGTCATACAGGACTAATTTATCTGGATTACCAATCAGATTTTATGTAATGCACACTGCAAATTAATTATAAACTAATCTAAGAGCTGCAAGTGTCTTAATATTTTTATTATACTTTTAATTCCAGTAGGTCAATGTATAAAATCAGAATAATTACATTGGAAAAACACCTACTGGGAAAATCTGTGTTCATTAAATATGAAGTGCAAATTAAATTTTGTTGAGATTACATTTCCCACTTATTTTCCAAGGGTTTAATCCTCAAACAGGTGACTCTAGTGCAGTTATGGAGCCATCCCACAGATTGATGAACCCCATCCAAAGGTTTTAGACCAGTGAATTCTCCCTCCCACCCCATGGAAGTCCCAGTGAAATCATTGCCATTGGTTGAAGGAAGACTGCAAATTCTCCTAGTTATTTCAAGGATGTGCAGTCTGTCATCTCAATTTATGTGACTTTCCTTCAGCTGCAACAATGATATTATGTTGTATGTGCATTTGTGAGAAAATATTACTTCCATTTGATGTACGTGCTTATCGGAAATGGAAGCTACTCTGATTTGTAGCATCCACCATGCAAATAAAGAAGACATTTTTTTTTATTTGACCGTATCCCCACTTCATCTTGAAAGTGTGTGATGGGCTGCAGTAATCGAAGTGTCAAAGTGCCTGCTGGTCTTATTCTGAAATTTCTAGAAATAAATTTATGAGCAAGTGCAGTTTAAATTACAAATTAATGAATTGCAAACCTCTGCAAATCCTTGGGTAACAAGCCCTATATTGCGCACATACAATGCCAGGAATCTTCCCAGACTGCCTAATAACCACTCAGTTAGCTTTAAGATCCTGTTACTTACATGCAAGGCCCTAAACAACTCTGGGCCAGGTTACTTGAAAGACCATCTTTCTCTCCACTTTCCAGTAATAATAATAATTTATTATTTGTACCCCGCCCATCTGGCTGGGTCTCCCCAGCCACTCTGGGAGGCTTCCAACAAAAATAAAAAATACACTAAAATATCACATATTAAAAGCTTCCTTAAACAGGACTGCCTTCAGATGTCTTCTGAATGTCAGGTGGTTGTTTATCTCTTTGACATCTGAAGGGAGGGCATTCCACAGGGCAGGCGCCACAACTGAGAAGGCCCTCTGCCTGGTTCCCTGTAGCTTTGCTTCTCGTAGTGAGGGAACTGCCAGAAGGCCCTCAGCGCTGGATCTCAGTGTCCGGGCAGAATGATGGGGGTGGAGACGCTCCTTCAGGTATACTGGGCCAAGGCCGTTTAGGGCTTTAAAGGTCAGCACCAACACTTTGAATTGTGCTCGGAAACGTACTGGGCATTAAGATCAACAAATGGAACCAGTTTAGTTTTGCCACAGCATGGTGACTATAAACTTGTGACTTCCGGTTCCAGCAGGTTGCAGAGCAGATGTGTGAGAGGAAAGCTCTCCCTGCTCTGCTTATAGAACTTACCAACTTTATAATTGCAGCTGCAATATGAAAGGGAATCCTTGGTGGAGGTGCAAAATATGATAAATGGATACAACCATCTTATTGAGAAGGAGAGATGAAGAGCTGACCCGTGACTTTATCAAAGATTCTTCAAGCCTACTGATAATGTAATTGAGCCTCCAGGTGTGAGGGCTTTCATTAGGAAGCTGACATAATTTCTTCACTTTAGAGGAAGTTTACTCAATTGTTTGGGAGACTGTGGAGCGAGATAAGAAAAGTTTTAACTCCCGAAGTCACAGCTTGCTGCTGTTATTAAAATACACTGTTCATATTTGTGCACCTGCCAGGACAAATTTAATTTATCCATTTCACTCAACCTTTCTCAGCTTGGTTTGTGGATGCTGGTAGCTTCCAGGGAAGGAAACAGCTTGGAACAAAGTTGGGAATGGCAGCTGAAATTGTTTCATTGAAACCTGAAAGTTCAGAAGGTATAGCCTGGAATAAAAGACCTCCCTTACTGCATGGGTTACTGCAGAAGAGCATTCTGCTTCTGCAGGGGTTTCCCTTTTCAACCCGAACTAGATAATCTCAAAAACTACCAAATATTTTTGATTATCTTTAATAGCATTAAGGTAGGCTTACTCAACGAAAAGCATAAAGTATCACTGTGGTGATAATATGAACCATAAACAACCAAAACCACCACACAATGGCTGAAAATGTATTAAAAGATTTACTGGAATACTCTTCTGAAAAACTAATAGTCCTTCAATTAAGCCACATGATTAACAAAGCCATATATAAGTGATATAACAGAAAGTATAATGTTCACGTAACTGAACCATTCAGCAACAGGTTGGGTATAGCAACAAAAACTTGGTGCCAACAAAACGTTCACAATTAGTTGATGGTGAATAGATAGTAGAATTCTTCAACGGTTAAAGGCAAAAATCTCATGGATGTAATAGTAGATGAAGAATATTTATATGAGTCTTGCAACATCACCATCCAGCCGAAATCAACAAAAGTGGCACATGAGAAGGACGAAGAAGACCTGTCCTCCAGATTACTCACAGGTTTTGCTATATAGCTTCATCTGTTCAGGTTAAACATTCTGATCAGTACAACATGCGAAATACTATTACAAAGAAGAAGTGTGCATGCACACGAAAGCTCATACCAATAACAAACTTAGTTGGTCTCTAAGGTGCTACTGGAAGGATTTTTTTGTTTTTGTTTCGTTTTTAGCTTGTAAGAATGTAGAAATAAATATTCTGTTTAATGAATGCATCAGATTGACTAAGTGTATATTTTTTTCTCGTATATTTGGCAAATGTTTAGCTATCTGTTGAGAAATGGAGCACCCACATGCAGATGATAATGAGACAGTAATTGATTGACTATCAGCTTGTGGCAGCATGGAGGTGGGCTTGTTCACTGGTGGCACCTGACTTTACCTTTCTATTCAAATGTTTTAAATGTGCTTGCTTATTATACATTTTAATTATGGATGTTTTAATATTTTAATGGCTTTGGTTTACTATGCATTTTATTTATGGGTAGCTATATTTTAGTGATTCAGTTTTATACTTGCTATTTTGCAGCTGACTTTTATATGTTTGTGAACTGCCTTGCATTTTTTCTTGAAATGAAATGTGGTATAGAAATTATTTTAGTAGACATCACCATCAACCCGAAAAAGGTACCTGAAAAGGGTGTCATCCCAGCTGGCATAGGAAAAACTAACCAGCCATTCAAGTTCCATGAACTTCTGATTTGTTCCTGGAGAGAAAGAGCAGTTCTACAAAATCAACATGCATGATACCTGCTTTACCGCACATTGTTATACATTCCTGACCACTGGTCATGCTGGCTGGGGCTGATGGGAGGGAATACAAAAACCTTTTGAAGGCCACTGACTCCCCATCCTTTGGGCAACCACAGGCACTAGAAAATATGGATTCTTCCTCTGCAGCATATTCCAGGGAAAGCAATTGTATAAAGTCCTGTAACAACGTCTGGATGGAAGTAAATCAAACAGGTGATGACCAGGATGCAAAGGGTCTGCGACGATTCTCTCTGCTCTCTTCCTGGCTCAAACAGCATAAAGTGTCTCTATTGGAGGCAAACTAACACCAATTACCCTCTCTGCAATTCTTACTGTTCGTTGGAGCCTTTTCTTGTCCAGCTTGGAGGCTGTGCCATACCAGGCAGTAATAGAATTACAGAGAACAGTTTCAATGGTACCTCTGTACCTCTGTCCACTTAACAGTCATTTTAGAAGAGGAAGGTTTTCAATAGTTACCAGTAAAGATGGCACCGGTCTGATATATCTCAAAAATAGTTCACACTAATGTCTCTCCATAAAGTCATATAGCATGCTCTGAGGTAGGTATATATCAGGAAGAAGATAATTGAGTATTATAAATGTAAATCTGAACCATTTATTGGTACAATGATGCAGTGCTGTTTAACTGGGGAGCTTGCCGTCATATATGTAGTCTCAGCCCACAAGTTTTAAGCTTTGATTTGGATGACAACAGCCAGAAATTCTGTGTGCGTACTATTATCATTTTGTTTGTGTAAGATTTTGGGATCAGCTGTGTGTGCTTTCAGGAGAGATTCCTATTTCCCTAAGTCATTCATAGCCCTCACACAATAAAAGAAAGGGAAGAAATAACATGAATCAATTAAAATAGTAAATATTGAAATGAATAGCTATTGGAAGATGATTTCCCAGGGTGAAATGCTTTAAAAGCTTGGCGTTTTGGCAAACCCATGGAAAATTAATTCTTCATATACAGGCTATAATTGACAAGTTGAGCCTGTGGTATTTCATAACTGGCTTCATGTCTTGAGCATCTCTTGAGCATCTAGCATTATGTTTTGGGCCACTTTATTGTCATTAATGACAATAAAATAATCAATGATGAACTTGCCTTTAATTTTCACCTTATCTGGTGCAGCTGATGCCTCCAGTGAATCATTTTCTACAGATATGTACACTCTATAGGTGCTTGTGATTATCACATATGCATGCAAGTAATCCAAACCTGCTCTCTTGCTCTCTTTTTTATGAGATACCATTTTGCACCAGCCTCTAATCTTATGTACCACTCTCTCCTCTTTTTAGAACCAAGCTGGCAATTCTCATCTTGAATAGCTTTAAAATTGCTCATAGCAATCAATGACAACTGAGGCATCACTAAAGAATTTCTTTTATCTCCCAAGCTCCAATTTAGATCAGTCATTAAGCTTGAGTAAGCTTGAGCTGTCAGAACATTTTGCCTCATCGCATGCTCCAAGCACAAAAAGTCAACTTCAAAATCAAATTTGTTTTCTTTCGTACTACACTTTGTAATGGTTTAGTATGAATAATAAACTTAACTGAAATAGTACTGTCAATCTATAGTAAGTCAGGGAGCAGCTGGGCTTTTTATCTTAGCTATGGCTGGCGTTATCTCAAACATGATGCACCGCATCGTTTATTTTAGTGTGTGTGTGTGTGTGTGTATCAGGTGTGGGGAACCTTTGGCTTTCCAGACATTATTGGACTCCAACTCCCATCAACCCTTGCAAGCATGGCCAATGGCCAGGAATGACAGGAGTTGAAGTTCAGTGATATCTGGAGTACTAAAGGTTCCTCACACATGTACACACACACACACACACACACACACCCCATCACCATCATTCTATCTTGTTAGTAATGTATATGCTGATACATTTCAATATGATGGCCTTTTTGCTGCTGAACTCAGTTTAAAGTGAATCAGTTAAAAACCCATGAAACAAAAGAGGACTAGTGAAATATTAATTGGAACATCTGTCTTTTTCATCCCCACACAGATTATGGAACTTGGCTCTAAATCAAGAACTGTGAGATACCAACATTTGACCCTCACTCGTATTGAACTGGAGTACTTGGGCTTAAATTGTTTTCTTCTCACTGAAGTCAGCAAAAGGAAAGGAGATTATATCCAAGGATTTTGGTTTAACTCATTCCTTCCCTTATTTCTGAAGAACTGTGGGAAACAATATTTACGGGTAGCTAAGGATATAAATTAGGGTTTCAGTTTAACCAAACAATCCCAAGACTCCAGTCAGTACAAGTCACCCTTTAATGGATTGGTGTCATATGTTCAGATCCCAATCTCTTCTTTGTAGGCAGCTGAGTGTGTTTAGTGAGTGAAATGCCACAACAACAAAAAGCAACCCAACAAGCAACGCGCACATACACACACTTAAACAATTTCTAGTAGCCAAAGAAGAGGACATGATCTAACACGCTTACTCAGAATCCTATTCAGTCATGGTTATATAAGATACTATATCAACAAAGCTGAGAAAACTGAGCACTTGAGTTGACTATATCATCTTACATAAGCATGCTAGAAAGGTAGAAAGCAAGTGGTGGGTTCCTAACTGTGACCTCCACAGAAATTAGCCTATATGGCCCAAATATTCGCAGCTGAATTCATTATAGATTGCTCCCAAACTAAGCCCATTCAAGTGAATGAGTACCACACTGTAGTCATTACTGAGTGTAACATTGTGTACAACAGTCCTCAAATGAAACAATATTAATACGAGCTCTCTCTCTCTCTCTCTCTCTCTCTCTCTCTCTCAATCTCTCTCAATAAGTCAAACTTGGATGCCTGCTTTCAGAAATGAAATCAGAATAAGCACAGAATTAGGATTTGGAATGCAAAAGCTGTTCCCAGTTGTTCTGGGAGGCTGTTCCAATCCCCAGCTTTCTGGCTGCTGCTAATCCATAGTTAGGAAGCTATGGCTGTAGGATATCCTTGCAGTTTGTTTTTGAGCAAGAAGTTATAACTCTACTAATTCCATCAAATCATTTAGTATGTTCATGGACGTTTCCATTTCTTCTCAACCGATGAGGAATTATTTTCATGTTTTCCGCATATTTTACCTGTTTGCCATTGTTTTGCTGCATACTGGGTCTATCCCAATTTCTCATAGAGCATAGTCCCAAACTGGCAATATCTCTTCCAAGCACCTTGAGTCCCTTCCACTATAGAGAAGATATAGGGCAGAAGCAGGGAACCCTTTTCAGCCTGAAGGAAACCTTCCAGAGGTGCATGACAGTGAGGAGTGGGAGGGTAGACACAAAATGTATGTGGGGCAATGGATACAATTTCTAACTTTGTTTGGTTGTCTCCAGCCATGCAAAAATCAGAGGTTTACACATGCAGAGAGCTCCCTGCTCTCATTTAGGCAAGCGAGAGGTGTTATCATATTTCAAGGGCACATTCCAGCCAGGCAAGAGAACTTGAAAAGGGTGTGAAGCAGGGCAAGTGTAGGGTGTGGGGGGAAGGGGTCTTGAGGGCCATCCAGAAGGGCTTGGTGGGCCACATTTGGCCCATAGCCCTGAGGTTCCCCATCTCTGCAATAGGAAATTTACCTGCAAGTGCTGCTTGTGAAGTCCAGATTCCCCAGTGTTTTTCTTCCCATTGCTACAATGTGGAATTCTCACTAACACATGAAGCAGGTGATGCTATTGAAATAAGCAGGTCACCTTTTATATAATATTAGCCTTTGATATTATTTTGACAGAATGTTTTGCCAGCAAATAGAATTCGATATTAAAAATTAGGCTCCAATTCTCCTTTCAGCTTCTGCATGAAAATCTCATTATGCATGTGTATTAGGCAGACTATATATGTCTTATCTGTGAAATGCATTACATGAGATTTAAGAACAGGAGATCAGAATTAAATTCTTACCACCTTAAGTTGGGTTGTACTGTGCACTATTATGCACTGTAATACTGTAATGCAAAAAATTAAAATATTTAGGAAAAAATAAGGTGACAGAAGGATATTAAGATTCAATTAATTTTTATTTAAATCAATTCACACATAGTTATCCTCATGCTATTCATCAGCTCCAAAAGTACATGTGATTTAGACTCATGTCTAAAAAAAAGGATTACTCATAGTTATTTTCAGATACTAAAAAAGAAATGCTCCACATTACAGTTAATCTTAGTGACTAATACTCTCCAACAATATTCAGCAGGAGATTAAGAACACATTTGGAAAGTTAAACTTAGGGAAAAACTTTAAAACAATTCAGCAAGCTGTTAAAGCTTCATGTAAATAAGACAGCCAATTTAGCGGTGACAAAAGTGAGAAGTAAATTTGATTGAGCTATTCCATTTCCAAGTTATATAGGCATGGATTAAATTAATGCAAACATTTTATTCACCCAACCCCACTTGCACAGACATAGGAAGATCATCTTTTTCTGCGATAACTTTCTTCAGGTAGCACAGCACAGAATACTTACAGTGTCTTACTGTATGAAGTCTCCCACCCTGCTTCCCTCCATCTGGAGTTGGAGAACTAAACAAGATTCAGCCCAGGCACTGGGGTAGTTTTAGCTTCTTTTATTCCAGTTGAGCTTTCTGCTTTTCCATCCCATGGTCTTAAGATATCCACGGAAACTCTGCCAACTTTCTTGAATATTCTTCCCTTTATTAACTGTGATCCTAAGTGGGGTATGCATCTAATGGTGTATATGAAGGCACATTCAAATTAAGATGTAGGCCACTGCTTTCAATGGAATGTGCACATGAATGTTCTGCTGGGATAGTTTAGTTGATAGAGCATGAGGCTCTTAATCTCAGGGTCATGAGTTTAAGCCCCATGTTGAAGAAAAGATTCCTGCATTGCAGGGGGTTGGACTAGATGACCCTAGAGGTTCCTTCCAATTCTATGATTCTACAAATACTAGAATGTGCATCCTGATTCTTAACTGTCCTTCTACTACCTTGTGAAAAGTTTGCACATCCAGCCAATTCTTTCTCTCCAAATATAAGACAAAAGGTGGCTTCTCTGAAGTCTCTAAGCCTCACTCACCTCACAGAGTGTTTGTTGTGCGGGACGAAGGGAAAGGAGATTGTTAGCCACTTTGAGACTCCTTAAGGGGACTGAAAGGCAGGATATCAAGTCCAAACTATTCATCATCATCTGGGGTTTGTAGCTAGCCATGATAGCTAAAGGCCACTTAGGGCTTCAGCTCCATACTTGGTCAGTGATTTTCTAGCCTGCAGACCCGCTAAAAGTAAGACTTGGATGATTTTGGATCTAGATCCTGACTGGGAGTTCTCTCAGGATTCTAGCTGGTGCATGAGCAATCTGACAGACTAATAGGGCAGAGGCTGGGCCACCAATATGGCATCTAAAAAACCAAAGTGGAAGTCCCAAGGAAGAAGAAATTGCCACTTTTAGTCAGAGTTTCTAACACAATTCATCTACAACAACAGTAGGACCTCTCAGAGGAATAGTTGGCAGCTCTAAAAACCTTTTGAAGCTAAGCTGGCCTCACTACACACCAATGGAGGAGATAGCATCTGGGGCTATGGATTTAGGTCTGCAACATGCAGATTTAGTCTACATGTTGAAAAGACCAATATTGATCTCTAGCTAAAGCTTATGAAGCTCAATGACAGAGAGAATAGACAGAATCTTTGCCTATGAGGACTCCTGGAAGACTTGGAAGGACCAGTCATCATGCATAATTTTCTTATTTCATGGTGGACTGGGTTCTTACTTCCTGAGACCAGACTCTATCTAAAACCTGTCAGTCATGGAAGATTTTTTACAGAGGGTTCCAGGCCTTGAAAGATCTTACCTGCTTTGAATTGATGATTTTAGTGGTACAAGATCTCAGTGGTAATACCTTTCAGTGGCAGGGCTTTCCATGACCAGTGACTGAGAGACACCAGGAACCATATGGGTGGGGTTTCCCATTTTTCTTGATGGTTACAATAAATGGGATACCCCACAATGCAACCACCCACCAGAAAGCCACATGTTCTGATCTCTATGGAGGTAGAATGCAAGGAATTTTAAGTTCATGCTCCAGAGGCATGCTTCTGAAGACACTGGGCCATAGCTGAAGGCCCCAAAAGTAGTCAGCATGAACAACTTGTGAGTGTGTTATGCAGCTGCTTTGGAGATGTGGTCACTTGATTAAAATCAGTATATTCTTGATCCCCTTGTACCACCATCCCGATTAACTTCCTCCACTCTCTTACATCTTGCATCCTCTCCCCAGTGACACAAACCTTTCTATTCCCTTTATGATGTGGGAGTCAGTCCAACAACTTGGTTTAATAAGGAAAGAAAAACTGGGGTTGTAGGGTATGATTTCTATTTCATCAATAGTTTTTCCTGTCTGCAGTTAATCACTAAGGTACATTATCAATATTCTAATAGAGCTAAGGGAGAAACCTGAAAATTGGAATTTGGGAGAATAGTTGGTTTGACTGCACATTTTGTTTCAGCATTGTTCTATGGAAACTAGTGTGGAGGTAACATGCTGGACTCTGTAGGAATCTGTAATATTCTAAAAGGGGTATGAAAAAAATTGGGAACCAATATCTGAGACTATTTGCTCAAGAATTCCAATGTGCACAGATATGTGATTCTTTTCACATTTGCTCAAGATGTGGTGCTGGGCAGTTTGAGTACAGCAATACATTTGGGTAAAACAGTAAACAATTTCAATATAGGATATGTGTTCCCAAGGTGAAAAAGGTCATTCCTGACTTTCTGCCAAGATTAACCTGGGGGGAGAGATTTCATAAGTTGCTAAGAATTTTTATTTTATTTTTACAAAAATTCTCATGCTGGCACAGGTACCATACATGATAATGTAACAAATTGATGCATATGCAATATTACAGAACTTGTCCTTTAAAACAGAAATATTATTATTAATTCCACCTTACTAACAGTCAGAATTGAAGCTATATCTCACACAATAAAATTATCTTCTGATAAATGTTGGCTCACTTAGCATTGAATGAAACATTGCTTTCAATGAGGCTACTCTGGGTATGATTAATGTTGGCTATCACCCTTCAAATAATATTAAAACTGTGCCCAAACTTTATGTGGCAACATTGCGGAGGCCATTTGACTGAAATTTGAGAGGACAGAAAAATATTTTTCAAAAAAAATTATAAGCTGAAAATTCTGTCCCGAGAAATTGAATGCCAGCCCTATTTCACTGCTCATTTGCAAAATATATTTGTTATTTAATCTCTTCCCTTTCTTTCCTCTATTCTTTTCCTCAGATCTTTGTTACCATCACATCCCTTTCCCTCAGTTTCTTGTATCTTAGTTCACTTTCTTCCCTTTCCCTTTATAGAAGAATAAATTATTTATTCCTTCACAAGTGTTATTGCAATATCTTTCACACATCATTTGTGTGTGTGTGATTTAAAACAGCAAAATCATCTGAAATATCAATGTGTTAATATGCTACATGATAGCTCTGAAATGAGAAATAGGTAAAGTAAGATGGTAACTGTCTACATGTCAGGACAGATAATGGTTCTTGTTCCAGAAATTATATCTAGGTCACTATAGTGGTTTTGCACAAGCTATAATCATCATTAACTTGACAGGCTGTTTCAGCTATTACAGTCTAATTCAGGAAATCACCTTTTTATTCCCTTCCCTAAATCCTAAAAGATTTTACAGAAACTATGCAGGGTGAGTGGAATAGTTCTGAGTTCCAGTGTAGGATTTGCAGCTTGTGAAATTTCAAATCAACTTCATTGTACCCTGGCTCTTACGGGTAACAGAGGCAATTTCATGTAAAAGTAATCTTGGAATGCCGAAACTTTAAGCAAAGGAGTAAGCAATTGGAGGTTGTGGGAGGGTTGATTAACTTTCCCCCTTCTGGCTGTTTTCTTCTTAAGATTTCCCTTCCAAAATACTTTTCTCCCTGCAGAGGAAAAGACACAGCTACCCTTATCTTTCCTCCACAGGAGAAAAAGCAGGTGGTGGTGGTGGTGGTGTGTGTGTGTGTGTGTGTGTGTGTGTGTGAGAGAGAGAGAGAGAGAGAGAGAGAGAGAGAGAGAGAGAGAGACCAATTGAGTGTGGCCCACAAATGTGGCCATGTTTTGCAAATCTATCCTTAGCTTAACGAGGAGGACGAAGAAGCTGTACCACATAAACATGCACACTTCTTCAGATACACTGAAACAGAAGTCACCAGACCCTTATATATAGTGAGAGGGTGGGGAGGGGTATTACTCAGATGGGTGATTGGCTGATAGGTGTGGTAAACCTGTTGACGACGGTTAACGACTGCAATTGGTCTTACAGGAAAAAGCAAGGGGGGTGTGATGACCTGGGAGTCAGACTCAGACGCTGAACCTGAGGGATCCCAGCCTGCACAGGATTCACTGCCTCCAGAACCAGCAGAGCCAGGGCTGGGGCCTGAGTCTCAAGGGGACTCACCTGTGCTGGATCCTCAGGTGCAGGCATCGGCTGAGGTTGATCTGGCTTCTAATGGGATGGAGGACTTATTGCCTGCAGGTGCTCCACTCCCCACCCAGTCAGGGGAAGCTGAGGTTGCCTCTGGGTCCGGTAACCCTCCAGCTTCTCCTGAGCTGCAAAGGCTAAGGGCAGAGAGGCGAAGGGAACTAAGTTCCCGCAGGAGGAGTGCTCGCCTCCAAGCCAGGAGAGGCGAGGCACCTGAGGATCAGAGCCGCCCTTTGCCTCGGGGCAGATAAAAGCCAGCCAGTCCCAGACCCAAGTTGCAGGAGCAACATCGGTGCTGCCTAGTTCCTGTTCCTGGTTCCTGCGTTCCTGACCTCAGCTTTGTTACTTCGGCTTCCTGACCTCGGCTTTGTGACTTCGGCTTTGTGACTTCGGCTTTGTGACTTCTGGCTAGGACTGACCTTGGAATGGACTAGACCTCGCCTATCGGATATCCCTCGGGACCAGCACAGTTTGCTCCTGCCACACCCGCACTCCCCCTTCGTTGGGGTGCGTTCGGGAGGAACCTGTAAGCCATGGCTGACCAGGCGGCTGCGCTGGTGGCATTGGCCCAGGAGAACCAGGTCTTGACCCACACAGTGCAGCAGCTAAGCAGCGTGGTTACGGCGCTTCAGCAGCGTTTGGATGCCTTGTTGGCTCCTGGTGCCGACGCCCCAGCTCCAGGCAAGTACCCAGTGGCCCTGCCAGAGAAATTCAATGGGTCCCCAACCAGCTTTCCCATGTTTCTCGCCCAGGCCAAGCTGTATATTCAGGGGCGAGCCCGGGATTTCCCCGACGACCGCACCAAGGTGCACTTCCTGATCAGCTTGCTGAAGGACCAGGCGGCCAAGTGGGCGTTGCCGCTGCTCCAGCAAGACTCCCCCTTACTGACAGACTATATGGGGTTTTGCAACCATTTGGAAACCGCGTTCGCCAACCCTCAGAAGGGGAGTCAAGCCAATCGGGCGATTCGGCAGTTAAAACAGGGCAAGTCCACAGTGGCTGCCTACGCCACGGAATTTCGGCTGTTGGCGCAGGACTTGACCTGGAACGACTCCGCACTTCGGGACCAGTATCTCGAGGGGCTCTCGGATGAGATACTGGACCAGCTGGCCACGTTTGATCGCCCCGCCACGCTGGATGCCCTCATCCAACGGAGTCTGCAGATAGACGATCGGTTGGAGGACCGTCACCAGGCCCGGGGCCGCCAGCACTCTGGGCTCCCGGCTCCGGTGCTTCCCAGCAGTTCCACGGCCAGAGCCGAGTCACCGGAGCAGCCGATACAGCTCGGGGCAGCGCGACCTTGCCTCTCCCCCTCGGAGAAGACTCGGCGTCGTGAGGGGAACCTGTGTCTCTACTGCGGTGGGAATGGACACTACGCCCGAACCTGCCCCGAGAAACGCCAGCCGCAGGGAACCATGCCAACCCCAGTAGCCAATGACCCAGGCTACCTGGGGTCCCAAGCGTCACATGATGGGCCCTCACCGGTGGAATTGCAACACCTCATGATCCCGGTGCGTCTATACCCCCCCGGCGGGCCCTGGATTCTCACCCATGCTCTAGTGGATTCAGGGGCAACCCGCTCCTATATGGACTCTGCCTTCGCCGCTCAGCATCGGGTGCCGCTCCAGAACAAGCTAGAACCGGTACAGGTGGAAGCAATTGATGGACGGCTCCTGCGGTCAGGCGCCGTTACTCGGGAGACCCAGCCCTTGGTCCTGTGCCACCAGCAGCACCGGGAGGTGCGTACCCTGGACATTGCCACCATGCCCCGGTTTCCGCTGGTGCTTGGGATGGACTGGCTGGAGTCTCACAATGTTCAGATCGATTGGGTCAATCGAACTGTACGCTTCCCAGACTCGGGTTCGAATGCTCAGTCCGAGATGCTATCGGCCGCTTCCATAGGGGAGGCTGCGTCAACGCTCCCCGCCGTGTACCGGGACTATGCAGACGTGTTCGAGGAACAGGGAGCAGACCGGCTGCCTCCTCATCGGTCCTTCGACTGCGGCATAGACCTCCAGCCCGGGGCGCCCCTGCCTGTGAGTCGCCTATACTCTCTTTCAGAGCCAGAGCGTGAAGCCCTGCAGGACTTCCTTCACAAGAACCTGGAGCGCGGGTTCATTAGGCCCTCTACCTCTCCCACGGCCGCTCCAGTACTCTTCGTTAAGAAGAAGTGTGGGGAGCTTCGCCTCTGCCATGATTACCGAGCCCTGAATAAGATCACCATCCCAGACCGGTATCCCTTGCCCCTTATTGCGGAGCTGCTGGAGCGGGTGCAGGGGGCGCAGATGTTCACCAAACTAGACCTCCGGGGGGCCTACAACTTGATTCGAATCCGTGCCGGGGACGAGTGGAAGACAGCATTCGGGACCCGTTATGGGCAGTTCGAATACCTGGTCATGCCATTCGGATTATGCAACGCGCCCGCCGTGTTCCAACGGTACATCAACCACGTGTTCCAGGACTTGTTAGACAAGTACGTGGTGGTGTACCTAGATGACATTTTGATTTATTCCCGTGACCCGGCTCGCCACGAGAGTCATGTCCGGTCTGTGTTGCAGCGCTTGCGGGAGCACCGCCTGTATGCTAAACTCAGCAAGTGCGAGTTCCACCAGCGGTCCGTAGACTTCCTTGGACACCGACTCTCCCCGGACGGCGTGCAGATGGACCCCGGGAAGGTGTCTGCGGTTCGAGAGTGGGCAGCGCCGCGGAACCGCAAGGACCTACAGCGGTTTTTGGGGTTTGCCAACTATTACCGGACATTCATTGCGGACTATGCTCATCGCACCACCCCGTTGACCCGACTGCTGCGCCCCAAGACGCCCTTCGTCTGGGATGAGGAGGCTGAGGTGGCATTCCAGGGATTGAAAGCCTGTTTCCAGAAGGCGCCAATTTTGCAACATCCTGATCCCTCTCGTCCCTTCGTGGTGGAGACTGACGCCTCCAGTACTGCTCTCGGTGCCGTCTTGTCCCAGCAACACGGACCTGATGCACCACTGTTACCCTGCGCCTACTACTCCCGGCAGCTCCTTCCGGCGGAGCGTAACTATACCGTGTGGGAGCGGGAACTACTGGCCATCAAGGTGGCCTTTGAGGTCTGGCGCCATCATCTTGAGGGGGCACGACACCCAGTGGAAGTGAGAACTGACCACCGGAATCTGGAGTACCTCCAGACCACCCGCAAGTTGAACCAAAGGCAGATCCGGTGGGCGCTGTTCTTTTCCCGGTTCCAGTTCCGGATCCGCTACATCCCTAGCTCCCAGAACCGGAAGGCGGACGCCTTGTCCCGGAAACCCGAGGACGTCGCAGACACGATACAGCAGGCAGTACCAACGACGATCTTACCACCAGCCGCATTCCTGGCCACTCGGGAGGCTGAGCCACTGCGGGCTCGGGTGCGGGAACAGCAACGGGTCGATGCTTGGGCGCAAGAACGGCTCCAGGAACTGTCCGATGGGTCATGCCCTCGATATCCGGGGCTGGCCCTGCACCAGGGCCTACTGTTGCACCAGGGTCGTCTGTACATCCCGCCAGGACCATTGCGAGCCGAGGTTCTCCGGATGTCCCACGATGCCCCGGCAGCAGGGCACTTCGGGCGGTTCCGGACCACCCATCTGGTAAGCCGCGAGTTTTGGTGGCCCCGCCTGAAGGCTGACGTGGCACGCTATGTTGCTGGTTGTGATGTCTGCCGGCGGGCCAAGGGTCCTACTGGGCGACCCCCTGGCCTGCTCCAGCCGTTGCCAGTCCCACCACGTCCCTGGCACACAGTCTCGCTGGACTTTGTGGTGGACTTACCCTCGTCTCGTAACTGTACCTGCCTCCTGGTTTTCACAGACCATTTCACTAAGATGGTGCACTGTGCCCCCTGCCCATCTGTACCCACAGCTAAGGAAACGGCTCAACTGTACCTTCAGCATGTCTTCCGCCTGCATGGCCTACCCGAGCGTCTGGTATCTGACCGTGGTGTCCAGTTCACATCCCGCTTCTGGCGAGCCTTACACCAGGCCCTCGGGACGGAGGTCTGTCTATCGTCGGCCCACCACCCGCAGACTGACGGCCAGACAGAACGAGCAAATGCAGTTCTGGAGCAGTACCTCAGGTGTTATTGCAGCTTCCAGCAG
Organism: Darevskia mixta; assembly: GCA_034641385.1. NCBI lineage: Eukaryota > Metazoa > Chordata > Lepidosauria > Squamata > Lacertidae > Darevskia > Darevskia mixta. Next base: position 39,572,779 of record JAWWNH010000066.1, read on the forward strand.
GACGACTGGGTCGACCACTTGGCGTTGGCAGAGTTCGCGTACAACAATGCGGTGAACGCCTCCACCCAACAGACCCCGTTCCAGGCCACTTATGGTTACCATCCACGTTTGTTCCCGGACGTGCTGCCAGCATCCGCTGTCCCCGCAGTGACCGACTGGCTCCAGGAGCTCCAGTCTCAGCAACAACTATTGATGGAGCAGCTGCGCCAGGCCAAGGACGCTTACAAGGCCCAGGCTGACCGCCACCGCCAGGTGGGACCAGAACTCCGTGTCGGCGACCTGGTATGGCTCTCCACTCGCCACCTGCACCCCTCTCGGCCTTCGCGGAAGCTGGATGCTCGCTTCACCGGCCCATTTCCAATCGTGGACCAGGTCTCGCCTGTGGCATTCCGTCTCCGGTTACCCTCGACCCTGAAGGTCCACCCGGTATTCCACCGGTCCCTCCTCAGTCCGGTCGCCCCGCCCGACGAGTTCCACCCAGACCATCCACGACCGCAGCCAGTTTTGGTTCAGGGGGAGCCCGAGTATGAGGTGGAGCACATTCTTGACTCCCGATACCGCAGGGGGAAGCTCCAATACCTCATCGACTGGAAGGGGTATGGGCCCGAGGATCGGTCGTGGGAACCAGCGGAGAACGTCCACGCGCCTGTCTGCCTCCGTGATTTCCATGCGACTTACCCCGGCAAGCCTGGTCCGGCCCCTCAGTTGAGGGGGGGGCCTGGGAGGGGGGATGGTGTGATGACCTGGGAGTCAGACTCAGACGCTGAACCTGAGGGATCCCAGCCTGCACAGGATTCACTGCCTCCAGAACCAGCAGAGCCAGGGCTGGGGCCTGAGTCTCAAGGGGACTCACCTGTGCTGGATCCTCAGGTGCAGGCATCGGCTGAGGTTGATCTGGCTTCTAATGGGATGGAGGACTTATTGCCTGCAGGTGCTCCACTCCCCACCCAGTCAGGGGAAGCTGAGGTTGCCTCTGGGTCCGGTAACCCTCCAGCTTCTCCTGAGCTGCAAAGGCTAAGGGCAGAGAGGCGAAGGGAACTAAGTTCCCGCAGGAGGAGTGCTCGCCTCCAAGCCAGGAGAGGCGAGGCACCTGAGGATCAGAGCCGCCCTTTGCCTCGGGGCAGATAAAAGCCAGCCAGTCCCAGACCCAAGTTGCAGGAGCAACATCGGTGCTGCCTAGTTCCTGTTCCTGGTTCCTGCGTTCCTGACCTCAGCTTTGTTACTTCGGCTTCCTGACCTCGGCTTTGTGACTTCGGCTTTGTGACTTCGGCTTTGTGACTTCGGCTTTGTGACTTCTGGCTAGGACTGACCTTGGAATGGACTAGACCTCGCCTATCGGATATCCCTCGGGACCAGCACAGGGGGAGATGGCCAAAAATAGCTTCATCATGTATAATGAGATAAGAATCCAATGTTTCTATTCAGACCAGGTCTCTCCATGGTTTTAAGTTTGAGTAATACCCCTCCCCACCCTCTCACTATATATAAGGGTCTGGTGACTTCTGTTTCAGTGTATCTGAAGAAGTGTGCATGTACACGGAAGCTCATACCAAGAACAAACTTAGTTGGTCTCTAAGGTGCTACTGGAAGGATTTTTTTAAATTTTGTTTCGACTACGGCAGACCAACATGGCCACCCACCTGTCACATAAACATGGATAGACAAGGTGGGATTATTTGCCTTTAGACTTTATTTTGCAAGTATTCTCAATGACTCAGTGTTAAACGATGACAACATGTTCAGATTAAGTTACTACTAGTTTATGGAAACTATTCAACTTAATATAACAGCAGTGTTTGCAAAGAGAAGATACAAGAGTTAAACGACTCAAAACATGCAAGCTTTCTGGAAGATACACATGGTGGACATGAGGTTAATTACTTATTTGCACTTAGGATTTGCAGTAGGTGGGTTTTGCCAATAAGGAATAATGCCTGTTCAACAGTGGTGTGTTTTTCTTGGTATGCAAACACCGTTGTTCATAAGCACTGGGGGTTTTCTTTTTACAATTAGATTAGTCAGGGCGATGCGATATTAGATAACTCCTTTTATGGGCTATTAAATAATTAAGTCTGCATTTTGTGTAGTTAATTTTAAGAGTGAAAATAAACAAATTCTTTTTAATTTCGCAATTCTGTGTGGTGGTGCAGTATTTATAATATTTGTTGTTGATGAAGTTACAAAATTTGACTAGTGAAGCAATGTTTGTAATATCCAGTCTGATGCTTGCCACTACATTGCTAGTATGGCACATATCCTTTCTCCAGTAAGCTTACACACATGTCAATATTCATGGGTTAGAAGTAGTTCCTTCTGCACTTCTTCAGTGATTCACACAAACATAAACCTCAATTGATCCTCTCATACCCAGTAGCTGAATATCTGACCTTTTACAACTGAATGATACTGTGCCTGAAGTAAGATCAAACCTGGTGCCAAAAATAGTTATGGAAGGATCTGAATATGTTCCAGCTGTTGGTCCTCAGCTCTTCCTCATGGGCATCATTTATATGTAATCATAATGGTCTCTCTGGTCAGGCAAAGTCTAAAAATTGAGTGTTGAAAATTCACTGTTCACTTAGCCCAGGGGTAGGCAACCTAAGGCCTGTGGGCCGGATGCAGCCCAATCGCCTTCTCAATCCGGCCCTCGAACGGTCCGGGAATCAGCATGTTTTTACATGAGTAGAATGTGTGCTTTTATTTAAAATGCATCTCTGGGTTATTTGTGGGGCATAGGAATTGGTTCATATTTTTTTCCAAAATATAGTCCGGCCCCCCACATGGTCTGAGAGACGGTGGACCGGCCCACAGTTGAAAAAGGTTGCTGACCCCTGACTTAGCCTATGTTGGGAAGTTTGGAGTAGTGCGAAAAGAAACTTCTGGCAATGAATAATTTTGGCTTCAATCCTATGGTCATTGAGAGGGCTGTTGAGTTGTTCATAAATCAAGGGTTCATTATTGTTCCACCGAATGTATATCTCTTTAAGAGTCAAAAGTAAATCCCATGACCTAGTTTTGCAGCTGTGGGACAGTACAACAGGTGTTGTTAAGTTTGTTAATTGAGCAATGATATGTAGTATATAAGGAGTGTTGTGCATCTCTGCTGTACCCTGGTGGGTGGCTGTCTGTTTGGGTCATGTGTGGTATTAGTATAATTTCTGTTATTTTACTTTTGTATAATTAAACTATGCAAAGGAATTACTTTTGCATCTTCTTATTTATGTGCAGTCTCCTCCGATGCTTTCTGCAGCGTAGTTGCCACGCTTAATTCTTTTTGCCAACAAGGGCATCCTAGTAGCCATGGGGTATTTCAGACTTCGTCTCTCATGAGAGAGAGAGAGGTCTGCCCTCCAAGAGGGATATCTGACTTTGTAAGGCCCTCACTCACCACTCAGCAGTCCTTGCCTTACCAATGGCAGTGGAAGCCAAAAGGGAGCCTGCTGGGGGAAGATTGGGGGGAGGCAATAGACCCAAAAGATCTGTAGCCTCCTGAGTCCCCTGGCATGCATGCTGATCAGGGGAAAACCTCTGCCAGCCAAAATGGGGATACTGAAAAGCTAGACTGTTTAGGGGAATCCCAATGTTTGCAGAAGTAGCAAGATATCGGGGGGGGGGCTTAAGGGGAAGGGGACCCCTAAACAGTCTATTGAGGACTGAGCATGCTTAATGAGCACAGTGCACTGAGCGTCTGTTGACTGCATATGCCAGTGGGGAGAGGGAATGGAATGGAGCCACTGAGAGGAGGCAGGACATGGCTGACTAAAAATCAGGGAATTGGATGAGTCCATTCTACACTTCGTTGCAGGTCCCACTTCTTTATATTTTCAATTCCTGACATGCAGGAATGAAAAAAATAAATAAAAGTGCATTGGCTGAGGACAGAGGCCTAGTATTTATATTTTTCTCCCAAGTAGTATTTCTTGTGCGCATTTGCCTTTGTCACAGACTTTGCCAATGCCTGAGGGAACAATTTATGGAGCTAAAAATAACATTTCAATTCCTGGACGATGGAAATGCCAATGAAGGGGGAGAAGAAGAAGAAAAAAGCAATTTTATCTCTGGCTTTTTAATACTTCTAAGGCGCTATTTCTGAAGCCAAGCACAAAACACAGATGGAGTTGTGTTAACATGGACTCATTACTGATTGCTGGCTCTTTTTGGGCTGCGGTATTTGGTTTCCTGCAGAGGCCAAAATGTGCTATCATTGTGAACACAGATCTGACTCTATGACTTATGCAGCACATTCGTTCAGTCTGAAGGCCAGTACAATGCTTGATATATAGATGTACTTACCTTTTTATTACTCCCATAAGAGTCGTGTTTCTGTACAGTGTTAAGCACAGTTCCGAGAGAGAGAAAGAGAGAAATTGCAGCAATGCAATTGGCGTACCACCCCGAAGACATTGCCTCAGAAATATTCATATCTCCCTGGAAGTTTAAGTCCTAGACTATCATTTTCTAGTTCTTGCTGTGTTGCCATCTGTCTGAGCTAGCACTTTGAGTTTTCAGACTTGCCTTGCCTCCTCTGTACCTGTCTGACACTCACCACTTGGGCAAAGAGCAGAAATCAATGGAAAGGGAGAGGATAGCTTTGCAGTAGCTCTATACAATCTTTGATTGCTGCCAGCTCCTTCATCTCATCTTCAGTACTGTGGCTGACGGGTGAAATGAGGGTCACTTGGCAGGTGAACCAAATATGCACCTGTTTGGCACAAGGATAAGTTGTCCAGTCCACTTTCTTTCCCTGCCTATCTTTGTGGCGGTTATGAAAAGTAAAAGAACCCCCAATTACTCACATTCTTATCCAGTAGTGGGAGAAATTAAATGGAATTGCAGTCCAAGAGGAAGACAGAGCAGCATCTGTAAAGCAAATGCACAAATTGGAAGATAAGCATTTGAAATAATCTAATTTCCTTTGGATTGTAGAATTTTGTTTAATTTGATTGTAGACTTGTACGACGGCGCCCTAAACTGATTTCAGTATAGTTGGCAGCGGTTGGCGGACATTTCCTTGGTGTATGTTGTCATAATTTTTTAGTATGCCAATAATTTATAAAGAAGATGTAAATGTTTACAAAGGGGGAAGGGGGAGAAATCTTTCCCTGCATACTGAGAGGAAATGCTTCAAGCAAGATGATTCTTACTGCAGGTTTCTGAGAATACTGCCTAACAAAACATTTGAAAACTAAGTATAGCTTGCTATCTGAGCTAATTTTGAAACAACCAGGTTTCTCTTCTATATTTTTAGGTTTGGGGTTGAGACCTCACAAATCCCAGCTGTTTTTGTGGGGAGCTGATGCTAGTTATCATGCCTGGTTTTCAATAAACACAAATTCATGTCTATGTGGGAGGCCCCTTCCCATACTTTTAGTTAATCCTTTCAAACCATGTACAATGTGGGCTGAAACAACCCATCCGCAGCCAAGGATTCACTAGGCTTGCTGTCAAGATAGACCAGTTATGCGGACAAGATGTGTGTCTTATAGGTCATAAAGGTAAAGGTAAAGGGACCCCTGACCATTAGGTCCAGTCGTGACCGATTCTGGGGTTGTGGCGCTCATCTCGCATTATTGGCTGAGGGAGCCGGCATACAGCTTCCAGGTCATGTGACCAGCATGACAAAGCCGCTTCTGGCGAACCAGAGCAGCACACGGAAACACCGTTTACCTTCCCACTGCAGCGATACCTATTTATCTACTTGCACTTTGACGTGCTTTCGAACTGCTAGGTGGGCAGGAGCAGGGACCAAGCAACGGGAGCTCACCCCGTCGCGGGGATTCGAACCACCGACCTTCTGATCGGCAAGCCCTAGGCTCTGTGGTTTAACCCACAGCGCCACCCGCGTCCCCTTATAGGTCATAGGGAAATCTAATGAACAACTTCAAAGTTATTCTACATGGGGAGAATCTGTGGCCCTCTGGGTGTTGTTGTACTCCTATGAGTCCCAAATAGCATGGCCAATGGTCAACTGAGTGGAGAGTGGTTTGCAGCCCTGAAGCTAAGGGCAGGGCATAGTTAAAGGCAGGGGGATAAGAAGCAATAAAAGAAAATGTGGTATTGTACCCATCTAATCGTGGTATAACTTCCCCTGGAAAGTAGAAATATATTGGTATTTTGTTTTAAATTATATTTATGTATATAATTTATACACAAACCCAGCCAGATGGATGGGGTATAAATAATAAATTATTATTATTATTATTATTATTATTATTATTATTATTATTATTATTATAATATATTTGGCTATTGCATTTCTCTGTGCTTCTGCCAAGCCACAAAAATAAAGCAATTAGTGAAATAAAGTTCTGCTATGGTCACATTCCTAGGTTGCTGTGTTCATTTTAGCACAGAGAACTGATTATGTGTGATCTATATGTTACCAATTAACACATTAACACTTTTGTGGGTATCATCAGCATTCCTTCTATTGCCAATTACAGGCTTCCAGTGCTTATGCAGGCAAAACCACACAGCGTACGCTCGCGCGCGCGCGCACACACACACACACACACACACACAAACACAAAGTATCAATAGACAATAGTAACTCTGGAGTTTGAAGATGTTTTTCCTGGAAAAAACCCTGATGTTGGGAAAAATGGAGGGCACAAGGAGAAGGGGACGACAGACGACGAGATGGTTGGACAATGTTCTCGAAGCTACTAACATGAGTCTGACCAAACTGCAGGAGGCAGTGGAAGACAGGAGTGCCTGGCATGCTCTGGTCCATGGGGTCACGAAGAGTCGGACACAGCTAAACGACTAAACAACAACAACATTTTTTTTTATAATAAAAAAACACCCGCCAAGGAGGACACCACAAAAACAACCCCATAATAATTTAATGTCATGAAATGTTTAAAGAGTAAGAGGAGAGGGAAAAAACACACCTGAGGAGGAACGAAACGGAGAGGCTAGAAATGGAAGAGCTACAACAAGATATAAACAGAATGAAACGTCATAGTATCCTGGTAGGTCATTTCCTGGTTCACACTAAGAGGGCTGTTTTCAAATGCCCCCAAGGGCAGAACAGAGAGTTGCCCATAAAAAAGGAATTGTTAAATGAAAGCTTTGAAGGATGGTGGGTCTCGGCACAAGCATGTCCACACTCCACACTCCTCCTCTCATAAAATAAAAAAATCCAAACTGGGGAACCAGCCACATACACAGGCCAATGAGGACTGAGCACACTCAGTGGCCTGGAGTACAGACTGGTTGTTGAGAAACGAGGGACTGGAACCCTGAACAAAAGCTCTTTCTCTCTCTCTTAAAAAGTGTGGTAGGATAATGATTTTTTTGATACTGACTCATCTAACAAATATACCGAGCTGTGTACACCACAACCCTAAAATATTTCTATATAGGACCAAGTCAGAGGTCAGGTGAGTGGAGCTGGCCTACCACACCATCTGCTACTGTTGACAAATGCATTAAAACATTAAAAAGGGAATATAACAATGAACACATTCCTTTGACAAACGTCCAAATAATGCTTCTTTCTGTTGTTTCAGGCGGTACACAGTGTACGATGTTGTCCAAAGTCAAAAGTAATGTGAGGTAAATATGAATCAATTTCTTAAAAGGTGAAATTCAATGATATTGCTGCTTATTGGGCCAGGTGGTTAAAACATTACTGGGTGTTAATTTAATTCTTATACTGCCAACACTTGTCTGTATTGTAACACCTGCTAAACGCTGTTCCACAACAGAAAAGGATGTCTTTCTGCAAAAACAGCTGCCTAATCAATATGACTGAGAGGGATATATGGGGAAAGTGGAGTAAGCTCTGGAGGGCAAATGGGGCCCAAAGGGATTAGACTTCATTTAATGTGTATAGAACCATGACGTGAGAAGAAAAACTAAACAACACAATTCTTTTCGTTTGCTTGCTTTCGCTTTGTAACCAGGGTGATAATATTTAGTTGAAAGCCTGCAGCAACAATGTCTTCGACAGACCTAGAATTATACGGATGTAGGCACAATTATCATATATTATATGATTTCCCCAGAAAACGATTTTAGATTTTGGAAAGTAAATTGCGTCAAGGTGATCATGGGAGTCTAAATGGTTAGATTCCTGTAAACATGGTCGACATGGAGCTGCCTTTGAAAAGCTCCCAGAAACTTCATGTGGTGCAAAATTCTGCAGGGTTGTGACTGGTGCCACTGTTGTGTCAGAGTCACCGGCTTCTGATCTATATGTGGGCTCAGGTCACATTCCTGGAGATTTCCTTTAAACCTCCAACTGTCTTGAGGGCCCATTTCCTGTCCCATGACGCTACTCACCCTCTCAGATTGACAGGGAAGTTCTTTTGTGTATCCCTTCACCTTCAGATGTACAGATGACTTCATGGATGCTCCTTAGAAGCATTCAGGTTGTGGAACTCCCAGCCTTCGGAGATCTGCCTAGCTCTCAGTTTGAAGGCATTTAGGAGCAACTTGAAGAACTTTGTTGTCCCAGAAGGCTTTTGGCCTTGTTGGCTCATGGTATGTTCCAAGATCAGTGCTCTCAAAGCTACCAACATGAGTCTGACCAAACTGCGGGAGGCAGTGGAAGACATGAGTGCCTGGCGTGCTCTGGTCCATGGGGTCACGAACAGTCGGACACGACTAAACGACTAAATAAAAACAACAACATGTTCCAAGATGCTTAAAACAAACAAACAAAAAGCAGAATTGCCTGCCAGCTCAAGTCTAGACTCAGTTCAGAGTGATCACATTAGTGTTTAAAGCCCTAAACAATATAAGCTCTAGGTATCTGCAAGATCACCTCCTTCCCTACAGATCAGATGTTACAATTGGCAGAGAAGACACTCTTGGTAGTTCCACCACCCTTAGAAGTTTGGGGTTGGCTGTCTGGGAGAGGACATTCTCTCTGACAGCTCCTAAGCTGTGGAATTTCCTCCCTACATCTGGCACCTTCATTATGTGGTTTTAATTGTCTGCTGAAGATGCAGCTCTTTATCCTGGACTTTGACAACTGACCCACCCTGCTCCCTTGATTATAGTCGGTTTTTAATATTGTATATTAAAATTGTTCTAACCCACCCTCGATCTCTTAGTGAAGGCTGAGTAAGAAATCTAAATAAGAATAAGAATAATCACAACAATTTTGCCCATTGTTCCCTCTGACCCAACCCATATTCAGGTCATTCTGAAGGGAATGTGGCTCTCAGGCTAAATGGTATTAGTATCTGAATAACACGTTTGAGGAGTTTGTCAAATATATGGGACAAAGAAGTAAAAATATTCTGTTTCTGTCAGTAGTGTGTGTGTGTGTGTGTGTGTGTGTGTGTGTGTGTACACACTATATATTAAGCTTCATGACTATGTAGATAAGAAACACTCAGCAAAAATAATATTTTAAAGAATCTCATTGCCAAAGACTTGATTTATGTCAGTAAAATGTGGCTTATTCAGTCCCTAGTGGGCCCTCAGGTACATTATATAATTGCAAAACTGCCAGCAAAGACATCAGTTTTGTTCACTTTAGGGCAGAAGCAATATCTGAAATCCCTGCTGTTTGCATGCCAGCCCATAAATCTCTACAACTGATGCTTTGCACTGCTCGTTGCTTTCATCAAGTCCTCTCAGAACATGGCCATATCCTGGCATCAATGATTGTTGATATAGTATAAGCTTAAGTCCTATAGTTAGACAAGAGAATTTTCTTTTCCACATATATTAGTCCTGGTTAGATGGAATGGCTAATATATTTTCAGCGGCCTTACATTTCAGCTCATGGCAGGTTAGCTTCTTTGTATTGCCTTTCTAGAATTATTTCATGAGGTATAATGCCAATTTTATTTACCTGCATTTCATTTTGATCACAGTCATAAAACTGTGTTCTTAAATGTCAATAATAATTCTCATCACAGAATCACGAAGTGAAGGGCAAAACTACATTCAGGAATCAGATAACTCTACTTAAAAGCACTCTCAGCCTTCACATACAGGCCCATTTATAAAGGTTATATACAAAAGCATGAATGACTTGATGCGATGATGTGTTCTTACAACAATGACAATTTAAGAAGCTGCAGCTTTTGCATCCAGATGACATCTGTTCTTTTGCCATATTGGAGTGGAAGCAAAGAAGGACCTGAAGGATGCCAACATCTCAGACAAAGGGGAAAGGAATAAAAGTTTTGGGCAAGAGATCACTCAGAAGCATCACGCTTTCCAACTGGAACTACCTTCTGTTTGCCCTGCACAACCCTTCTTACACTTGATTCCCCCCATCATTACAAAAATAAGCAACAGATGTACAAACACACACTTACTGTATACCTCTCTTTTTCCATTATGAAACTCACGTTGCTGTTGGCGTACGTAGGAGTCCCATCTGCTGAAATGGGCTGGAATTCATGAAAGTTTATGCCATAATGAATGCGTTGGGCTTCAAGACACTGCAAGGCTTTAGTTGTTTCTGGTAAGGCAGCTCCTTCTCTGGATAGGGTTTCCAGGTGGGAACAGAAACCAGCACTGAAGTTGGATGTCAGGTGCAATGCAGGGAATTGGACTAGACGCCCCTTTGGGCCTCTTTAAGCCTTGAAGTTCTACGATTCCATGACTGTCCCTTTTCTCCTGCACATAGCAGGTTGATGTGCAAAGTTATTATGCATGCAAACTCTCCAGAGTCGTTTCTTAATGCAATTGCTTTTGTTCTGGTCCTGTTCAAGGTCAACATTTAGTAGTTCCTCATGGGAATCTGCATCCTCATCTGCAACTCTGCAGCCCATTCAACTCTGTAGGATCTAGAGAAGTTCAGTGGTATTCAGTTCAAGGGGACTTGTATTGGATATTGCCCGTGGAGGCATACAGTATCTGTATTCATATCTTGTCACTGGGTCAGGGAGTTCATTTTTAGTTCATTAATGTGGTCTCACTTCAATGCAGAGTTAAATACAGAGTCATTTTGGAAAATCAAATTCTGACTGAGCAATTTCTTTACAGGCCCAGGGAACATATTATTGAAAAACATTAAACCTATTAAGTTGCTATATACATCACACCCTGTATATATCTAGCTCAGAGTGTCCACCCTGGCTGACAGCAGGTGTGAGGTCACAAACAGAGAGCTTTTCCTGCCTTACCACTTGTCCTTTTAGCTGGAGGCATCAGGGTGCTTACGCACAAAAGGCATGTGAACAATAGTTCTTCCCCTTCCCTTAAGTTATCACATGAAGTATTGATTTGCTTATTAATTTTTTTGTGTCCTAAAGCTTGCCCATAATACTGTGTGTGTGTCAAAATAAGATATTATATGTTTTCATTTTTGTGAACCTTTTCAGGTTACAATAATTTGATGATTCAGCTGATTTCTGATATTTCCTCTGAAACACTCTGATTCGTTTGTGCCGGTACATCTGCTTATGGTTGGCAAGAACTATTTGTATACCTCATCCAATGTACATGCATGTTGATGCAGTAAGTTTTACAGTCAGGCCAAGAGTTAGTCTAACACTTCTGGCTCTGTGGGTGGAAGCCAGGAGGAGAAATAATCCTGGACTCTCTGTTGACTCCATTGGGACAGTTTTATTTACACCAACTCTTGAGTAACACTTTCCAGATGGCAGAAGCAATCATTGAGCAAGGGGGTAGGTTTCTGACTTAGATATACTCCCTTACCACACTTCAACTCTGACTAACTTCTCCTTAATATTGTCAATGTCCCACTAGGCTAACAGCATGGTTGTGCAGGTGTGCATTCATGACACAGATGTATCTCTGTGTTCCATTTAATGCCCAGTGATTTTTGTATGCCTGGATGGAGGATAGAGAGGGGATTGTGTGAGTGTGTGTACAGCCTACTGTACAGAGATAAAATTAGCCTCCTTTGCACCACTGATTTTTGCTTCTGGCCCTGACGACTGGCATGTGGTCCCAGAAGGTGACCTAGAAGGGAATGTGGTGAAAAGGGTTCCATCCCTGTCTGCATCATGATGTACTAGAATTGTTCTTGGGAGCATTCCAGGTCCCAGGAATGCAGCAAGGTCGCTGAAAGCAGCCAAGTTGTTTGCTGCTTGAAGAGGTGGCAAGGCGCTTTGTCTCACTTTAGTTAAGAAAAGAGTGGGAGGAGGCAAAAGAACTAAAACTTCTCAGCTACCACTGGAGAGCCAGTGTGGTGTAGTGGTTAAGAGCGGTAGACTCGTAATCTGGTGAACCAGGTTCGCGTCCCCGCTCCTCCACATGCAGCTGCTGGGTGACCTTGGGCTAGTCACACTTCTTTGAAGTCTCTCAGCCCCACTCACCTCACAGAGTGTTTGTTGTGGGGGAGGAAGGGAAAGGAGAATGTTAGCCGCTTTGAGACTCCTTTGGGTAGTGATAAAGCGGGATATCAAATCCAAACTCTTCTTCTTCTTCTTCTTCTTCTTCTTCTTCTTCTTCTTCTTCTTCTTCTTCTTCTTCTTCTTCTTCATATGCAAAGGCAAGACTATCCCCCAGGTTCGTAAGAATTGCACCCCGCCCATCTGAAATGTGTGTACCCCTCCCCCAAAAAATCCCACCCTAGTTTTACAGGGGGCGAATGGCATTTAGTGAGTATGAGAATATTTAGTAACAAACCTATCCCACCAAGTGGGTGTAACTTAAGGATAAGGTTGCTGTGTGAGATAAATTAAATAGCTAGGAAAGACCTGAAACTCATGCAACATGATATCATTAGTAAAATCTTAACCGTATCAATTTTGTGGCACATTTTTTTCACTACTCCCTTTAATGAATATAAATGTTATTTTCAATATACGGAAGAAGGAAGCCTGTCATTCTTATCATGTTGCAGTAAAAATCCCTTTCTCATAGAATGCATACATTCACTTGGAAAGCAAGTAATTTTCGCAAGCCTGTCAATCCATGACTTCTCAGAAGTACACATTGCTAGAGGTGATGCTATAAAGCTATTGTGATCTTATCAACTACTGTGTGGAGGAGCTTTTTTTTTTTTTTAAAGACAAGCTAGTTGTGGTTACAAATGCAATAGGCCAATAACGCAGATAGTCATCAAATAATATGTGAACCCTTAAGACCACTTCTGAGATGTGATAAAACATGTCAGCACCTGAAGGAGACGTATCTCAGTAACTTTTGGGACCAAAATGTATTCACTTTAGGAAGATTAAATTTAATAGATTTTTTTTTGAATCAATTTATGCCATTTTAACATACAATCAAGTAGCAAAGTGCTAACTTTCTCCTGGATCCAAAGGCTGGCGTTGGAAATACACATGAAATCATTCTGATTTTCAGAGTGGTAACTTTTCTCATATTCTCATATTCCGTTCTATGGGGTGTATTTTATTCTGAACTGCTAAAAGGTTTCTGATCTTTAGGAATGAAAAGTAAAATATAGATTTGTTTTCCCAGCAGATGATAAAACATTCCTTAACTGCAGCAAAAGCATAAATAAAAAGGCCACTATCTCAACTATCTTTTTCCTTTTTAAACCCAAACCTTAAAACCATTTCAAGAGATATTCAAGCACCAAGCTATAATAAATACTGGCAGATAGTTCAACACATTCATACCATTATAAAGCAGGCTATAAATTAGGGGGCAGGCTACAATTTAGTAGTAAACTCATGCAACAAAGGAATTATAGTGTGGAAAAATGTTTATGGTTCCCATTAATCATCATATTTATAGAAGATATTCTTCAGAAATAGAAAAATTCTTAGTCAGTAGAGCTTAATGTTTCACTCCACATATCAGAACCACTGCAAAACATCAATCACTACTGGACTTACAACGCATCCTATATTCCTGCATGTAATTTCCACCTAGAATGAACTATTTTTTTTAAAAAAGAAAATCTATGGCTTGGCAATACTGCAGGAGCAGGTAATGGCAAAAGAATTGGTATTCATCTTCTTTATACAGTTTCATATACCATTAAATTTTATTTTTTAAAATTTACATATTTGTTTACAGGCTTCTCAGCAATGAGATAAAGATAAAAATTATGCCCATATAACTGGCCTGCAGACCATTCTGGAGCATGCTGTACATAAAATTGATGGCTGGTTTTTCAAGCTGTGCTGTTTATCCATTGGCAGATGGAATTCTACTGAATATGCTCACTACAGGGTTCTTGGCATCATGGGAGACATAGCACCCAGGATACCTGACTTCTCTAACCGGAAAAGTAGAAGCCACCAGAAACATGTTTTCCAAAGTTCCTGGTGCCCTGGATACTGCTGCAGCCCAATGGGAAGTTGACCATGGTGGCTTACAGCCTGCTCCCATCAGTGCCAATGGTGCCAGTCAATTTTACATGTTCTAGTATTATGTGTTTTCTGGGTTCCACTTCAAAATCACCTCCTCGTGCAACTTTTCTCTGTGGGGTTTCAAGTCTGGTTCGTTCACGCTACTGTAGATATGTTACAACTTAGAAAATACAAACTATGGCACAAGAGGCCAGTCAATTATACATTCCCCAGTATTAGTTGTATCAGTCACATTTACCTGGTCAGCAGTAAAGAGCAGTGAAAGTATGAAATTCATATTTTCACAAAACTGTTGGACAGCAGTTAACCATTGAAACAAAAATAATGTAAAATGGTGAATCATAATTTTTAGAAGATTCTCAATAACACCATATGTTTTTACTTAAACATTTTCTGAAATGTACTGGGATGTACTGGAGTGGGTTAATTCCTCATGAAATATACCTTTCCTAAATTATTAGCTGCAAATGCTCATATTGACAAAAACGATCTTTTTCATGAAATGTATTATACCGCTGTCAATTGTCTTTGAATGGCAGTATATCAGCTACATTTATACTTTTGTCAGTCATATATCACAAATCAAGTATGTTCGTGCATTTTTTCCATTCTTGGATTTAAAACAGATGTACTAAAACTTATGGTGCCACCTCAATCTCACACAGCTGGAATTGTAAGCAGAATGGCGGCTGTCAAAGCAGTTACTACAGAACCTTAGACTTGAGAAGCAGAATAGGTCCGCCCAACTATGCTACCTGTCAGTTGTGATAGCACTGCAGATTTTGCAACATTATATTAGACGGTAGCAGTGCATTCGTATTGCCATCATGCAGTCTATATGCTTTTGGCATGGCATGTAGCTGAACAGTCCCTTAGTGCTGTCCTGTGTGCTTTCTATCCATTTTTCAGAGGGTAATAAATTGGTGTAGCAGCATTTCTGGTGAGGGATTCTGCTGCTAATGTAAAACTGATAACCCTGGCATATTATAGCATTAGTGACAAAGTGCAGGTTGTGATGTTGGCTTGGTAAAAAAGTAAATGTACCCTGTCTTGAATAGTGATAGGGATGTGGGTGGCGCTGTGGTCTGAACTACTGAGCCACTTGGGCTTGCCGATCAGAAGGTCGGTGGTTCGAATCCCCACAATAGGGTGAGCTCCCGTTGCTCTGTCCCAGCTCCTGCCAACCTAGCAGTTCAAAAGCACACTAGTGCAAGCAGATAAAAATAGGTACCGTTGTGACAGGAAGGTAAACAGCATTTCCGTGTGCTCTGGTTTCTGTCACAGTGTTCCGTTGCACCAGAAGCGGTTTAGTCATGATGGCCACATGGCCTGGAAAGCTGTCTGTGGACAAACACCGGCTCCCTCGGCCTGAAAGCGAGATGAACGCCACAACCCCATAGTTGCCTTTGACTGGACTTAACCGTCCAGGGGTCCTTTACCTTTATTTATTTATTTACCTTTTTACAGATTTGGAAGGCTTTGGACATGTACTCCTGCAGTTCAGAAACCTCCCAAGACCTTATGAACGAAGCCCAGGCCCATTCCAAATTTCAGGCCCATCCCATATTTGGCTTGTCTAGAACCAACCTATCCAGCTCCCAGAACACCAGGTACTATTCTACATAACGACATAGTGTTGTTGGTATATACACAAGAAGGTGGTATGCATGAAGATTCTTGCAGCCTTCTCCATCCCTCCCAGAAAAGAATCTGTGGTGTTCTCTAGCAGCAGTGGAAGCTCACAAGCATTATCTTAAACATGAAGTGCCTGTTGTAACCATTCAACAAACGCCAAGTAGAACAGGTGTTGAGAAATTTAGTAGGTTAAGGTGCAACGAAACACCAGACCCAGATCCCATCTCCATTCACACACAACTTAGGTTCACCATGAAATTTCAAAAAGACTAAGACATTTATGGAACAAATCAAAAGAGATCATCTTAGCACTATTCTTGAGCACTGAATTACTGGGGTGATGCTTCCTGGATTGTCTTCTTGACTAGCTAGAGCCCTAGTCACGTGTCACTTGAATGTAGGATATAAGCTTGTAAAATAGCATGTACAATTGAGCTTTTAGCCCCACCCCTGATGTCAGGCTTTCTTTTGGCAACCATTATGTCTAATACACTTGATGGGTTTAGCCTGCACCTGGGGAAAATCTCACTGACCTCAACAGGGTTTACTTCTGAGTATACATGAGAAAAATAGAGAGTATACATTTTGGGGTTACTCTGTAACTGGGTTCCTACCCCTCCTTGCTTTCATTTAGAGAAACTATGGTTCTCCTGCTAAAAGAAGTTGGAAAGAGATAGGTTGCTTTTGAAATGCTGCAATGAAACTGAGGATCACCTGTATCTTTTCCCAGCTGTGGAAAAACCCTGGGGTAGACATCGTGGAGAAAAGGGCAGAGAAGAAAGGGATAAGCAGTCACTCTTAAACCATTCCTTTGCTTAACCTCAAAATCTTGCAGTGCTGTTTTGATTTAAGAAAAGAGTTGGGGGAATTTCAAAGGATGGGTGTGTTATGGTTTGCATATCGTTTTGGAAAGTGCGAATTACCTAGGTTCACCTGTAGATGTGAGCTGGTACTTGGTGTTGTGCTAAGGACTGGTCTTGTCATTTGGTTACGACATAGCAATGACAGGCCTTTATCTTCCACATTAACTCACTTGGCACTACCACCACTGAACTCCTATATCCACAATTTAAATGATATTACAGTATTAGTATAGATGAAAATCCTCATTTCAGGACTAAGAATGGAAGCATGATCCCATTTGCTTTTTAAACCACTTCTTGTTTTTTAAACAAATGTCAAATGGGCAGGCTTTGATTTTGAGGTAGATCTGTTAGATACTTCAATGACATTTGCCATGCCATGCCTGTCGAAAGACCCCTTATATCAGTCATCATAGTTCCTAGTGCAGTTGCTTATAAGAGAAGGCCGTTTGAGAATAACTAAATATTTCATAAACTCTTGCCATAAATAATCAGCCCTAAAATGGAAAGTAAGCACAATTCCAGCCGTGCTTAGATACTGAGACAATTAAAATGGAATATATATCTATATCCCCCAGTATTACTTTTTTATATAAAAAAAGTAATGCATGCAAATAATAAAAATAATAGCATATTTCTCCTGAAGGCTTGCTGTGTACAGGAAGCAAAGTTATGCCATATGTGAAAGCACCAAGCTAAGCTTGTTCCATTTTAAAAATAACCCACTTTTTGAAGCTGTAATGGGATTTTGTTGAATTCTAAAGGGAATTTATGCAAATGATTCCAACAGCAACATGGATTCAAAGGAGAGAAAAATAAGAAGGACAAGTGAAAGAAAAGCAGGGCTGCTTTTTGAAATATGGGCCAAAACATGGAGAGCAGATAAATTAAATGCAGATCTGTGAGTATTCCATGTGATTACCGCCTTGGGAGTGTGGAATCTGGGGTCTGCTTCAGCATTTGGCTCGGGGCTCATTTAAAGCATTCACACAAGAACACAAGATGAGCCAGCTGGATTAGGCTCACACGATTGTGCCAATCAGATAGTCCCCAATCAGAAGTTCCCCAAACTTCAGAAGTTCTCCTAGTTAGGTGTTCTGTTGCATCAGTCAAATGTTGGATGGAGCAGGAAGGGGTGCACAGTCCCGGTGAGTTAACATACCCTCCAACATTTCTCCAATGAAAACAGGGACACCCATTCCATAATGATAATTTTACTATTTATACCCCTCACAGTTTCCAACATATAAAAAAAGCATAATAAAACATTAAACATTTAAAAAGCTTCCCTATACAGGACTGCCTTCAGATGGCTTGGGGGTCAGATAACTCCATACCCTCCAACATTTTAATAATAATAATAATTTATTTATACTCCGCCCATCTGGCTGGGTTTCCCCAGCCACTCTGGGCAGCTCCCAACAGAATTAAAAGCACAATATAACATCAAACATTAAAAACTTCCCTAAACAGGGCTGCCTTCAGATGTCTTCTAGAAGTCAGATAGTTGTCTATTTCCTTGACATCTGATGGGAGGGTGTCCCACAGGGCAGGTGCCACTACCGAGAAGGCCCTGTGCCTGGTTCCCTGTAACTTCGCTTCTCGCAGTGAGGGAACCGCCAGAAGGCCCTTGGAGCTAGACCTCAGTGAAAATGGAGACATCCTAAGGAAAAGCGGGATGTTCTGGGATCAAATAAGAAACTGGGATGGCTTTTCTAAATCAGTGACGTCCCCAGAAAACAGGGACACTTGGAGGGTCTGAGGTAAGGAAGAGGAGGTGAATGAGAAGATTTTGGCATAGTCATGAGGCGTTGACAGCTCACGACACAGATCACATTAATAAATTTGCTTACAGTGCAGTCCAACACACACACACACACACACACACACACACACACACACACACACCCCCCGTTCCCCCAACAGGACTCTTCATCATGACAGAGCAGCCATTGTGATGCATCCACAGCCTGGCAGGTCAAGGCTGCCCAAGTGTCAGGAGGTGGGGTGAGGTGGGGAGGATGACTGAGATGGTGATGGCTGTGAGATCAGCTCAGGATCCAGTGAATCATGGGCCAGCTCAGCCCCATCCCATCCTCAGAGTGTGCCTTGGGAGGGTTTTCTGCCACTCGCTCTGTGGGAAGAAGGGGAAGTCCAGGTCAGCTGGGAGAGCTGGGCAGAGAGGTGTCTCTGCTCAATCCAAGTGTAAGGGTGGTTGGATGGCTTTCTGTCCCACAGTTGCTTAGGAATACAGAGAACATATTATTTTTATTTATTTTGGTACTCCGAGACTGCTTTTATCTAATTATCTGTGACTAATAACAATTGATATAAAAAACAAAACTGCTAAAATATTAATTCAGTTTCCCCCCCTTTTCATTTAAAGTACATTTATTCCTGTTGCAGCTATTAGTGTTGTTGTTATTTACTAATTTCTATCCTGCCCTTCATTCAAGGATCACAGGGCAGTTTACAATACAAAACCACAAAGATACATAACATGATAACAAATAAAAAGAGTTGTAGATTGTTTCCCAAAGGCCGGATAGAGCAGGAATGTTTTCGTCTGGCACCATGTTTTGAAGGCGTCAGGAGAGCCTCCCTGGGGAGAGCATTCCACAAACATGGTGCCACTGCAGAAAAGGCCCATTCTTGTGTTGCCACCCTCTGGTCCCCTCGTGGATGAGGCACACAAAAAAGGACCTCAGATGATGATTGCAGAGTCAAAGCAGCCTCATATGGGGTGAGGTGGTCCTTGAGGTATAATAATAATAATAATAATAATAATAATAATTTATTATTTTTACCCCACCCATCTGGCCGAGTTTCCTCAGCCACTCTGGGCGGTTTCCAGTCAAATGTTAAAACAATACAGCATTAAATATTAAAAACTTCCCTAAACAGGGCTGCCTTCAGATGTCTTTCAAAAATAGGATAGCTGCTTATTTCCTTGACATCTGCTGGAAGAGCGTTCCACAGGGAGGGCGCCACTCTGCACTTCAATTGGGAGAAAGCCACACTCGCAGAGCTCAGGCGATGCTGGATTTTGGCATCAATGTTGGCCCTAGTGGAAAGATAACTGTCTAGGAAGGAGAAGTGATCAACATTTTCCAATGTTACTAGTCCAGACTCAAGCTCAGGCAAACAGACCACTGAATACATAACTGATATCAAGATGTGCAGTGCAGAGGGAGGCTCTGTGGGATCTTCCATTTTGTTTAGTCAGTTGCAAGAGGGAGCTCAAGAGCTCTGTGACTATGTGCCTAAGAAAAAGCTGTTGATGTTCATAACAGAGGGGGCAGCTTGAGATTGGGGTATGTGTTGGGTCATGCGGGATACAAATATGAAACTAAAAGGACACAAATATTAGTTTGCCAGGCCTGGCATTTCAACGTGTTCGAAAAGCTTGCTCTCTTAGACATGGGAGGGCCTATGCATTTTACGCTTCTTTAGGCCTGTATTGCGAGGTCCCAATAAATTCACACATCACACACCAAATTAAGTTTTAAGGTTTTTGGCATTAATTTTGGCCACAACTTTATTTAAATACAACCAATGTGAGTGGTTGCTTAGGCATTGGTTCCGACTATCTGTCCCCCACCCTGGGACAGAACTGACATCCACTAGCCAGCGAAGTCAGTAAGAGTAAACACTTTAAGGGGGAGAGAATGGAACTGGGTGTCAGGCCCTCATCTCTCCCCCAAATGCTCCCAGGGGCTCTTGTGTGGCCCTAGCCCCTTGCTGGGGGGTACGGACAAAAGCATGTCAAGCCCCTGGATTCCTTTAACGGAATACCCTTGCAGCAGCAGCAATTTTTTGAGGGGAAGGCACAGCCGATTCCTTACCCCTCCACCAACCAATTTTAACCAATGCCTAACCACAACCTTACAAGTTGTGACGATTTGCTACACAGTAGGCAAAAACCAAATGGCACCAGCCAATCAGCCAAATGGACAAAATTCCTACCAGGCCCCTGCTCCAAAGCAGGCGACCCCATGACAGGCATAGCAAGGTCAAATGCAAAAAGGCCCTGAAAAGAGGAAGGGCGGGTGGGAGATCCGATGCATGAAGCGAAAGAGAAAGCTCCATGGTACGTGCAGGGAATTTAATGGGCTATGGCTGTCAATCTTCAACTTGCAACATCAACATCTCCCCAGCAACATGGGGAGCCCAATCACACGCGTGGCCATCCAAACTGACCCATCCAGCAACAAGGGAGTTGTCTTGTTAACCCTTCCGTAACACGAGCTCTCCATGATGGAGAACACGCTTTGCATGCTATCTCTGACCTGTGCAGAGCTCACTTGTAGCTTGCTCGCAGTGTACCCTTTTCCCTCATTCCTTCAGTGTTGAGCATGGCAAACACGATCTCGAAAGGTGCCTAAATGGTTTAAATTACCGTGACATCAAGTTTTTCAACTTCAGAACTCTCCACCCTCTTCTCAACTTAAAATATCCAAACTCCGTCCTTTGATGTCCAAT
The DNA here is from genome assembly GCA_034641385.1 of Darevskia mixta. Classification (NCBI taxonomy): domain Eukaryota; kingdom Metazoa; phylum Chordata; class Lepidosauria; order Squamata; family Lacertidae; genus Darevskia; species Darevskia mixta. The sequence goes on from JAWWNH010000066.1 coordinate 39,593,987, forward strand.
CACCAGAAAAATTGGAGTGAGAATTCAGCACTGATGTGCCGCTACGAGTGATGGAAACTATCTCTTTATAGTTCTACTTCATTTGTTCCAAAAATGCACTGTGCATTTATATTCGTTGGGTAAAAGAGAATTTGTGAGCAGGCTTTTTTATTGTTATTTATTGAATCTATATTCTGCCCTTCTTCCCCAAGGAGCCCAGGGCTTTGAAGTGACAGGGCATTTCTTACATTCTCCTCCACTTTGCTTTGGCTTCAGTGAAACTTTGTTCATTCAATGCTATGCATTTATGGGTTGTTGTTGTTATTATAACTGCTGCTGCTGCTACTATTACTATTATTAGTTCTCCATGTGGGGCTTCTCTCTGGCTTAATTCAGAAGTTGTAATTAGTGTAGAATGCTGCAGTGTGATTGCTGACAGGGGTGGGGCCTTGTCTGCCTATAACACCTGTGCTCACAGATCTGCTGATTTGCTACCTGGCCCAAGTTCAAGGTGTTACTATTAGCATAGATATCTGAATGGTTAACAATAAATAACAACATTTTAATGGGGAAAAGATCCAGAAGTCCAGTTCTTAAGCTATTGCAAAAATGTGTTTTACCAGCTTAATACTATTAACTAAAGTTCAGATAAAAACCCTCTAAAATAAAACAGTCATTGCATATCTCCAAATGCCGTCAAAGAGATCCTATATGTTTGAACTGCTTACTTGGAATCAGCCTGCCTGCCTTTAGAACCATGAACCTGCAAAACATCTCAAATCAGTTCCATACACCAGCCCACCTAAGTCCTTGTATGTTCTGCCTTATACTTGTGAGAGTTTATAGTATGGGTACCCTCCAGATGTTGAGGACTCCAGTATGGCCAATGGGCAGACATGATGAGAGATGTAGTCCACATCTATAATAATAATAATAATAATAATAATTAATAATAATAATTTATTATTTGTACCCCGCCCATCTGGCTGGGTCTCCCCAGCCACTCTGGGTGGCTTCCAGCAAACATTAAAATACATTAACACATCACAGATTAAAAACTTCCCTAAACAGGGCTGCCTTCAGGTGTTTTCTAAATGTCATGTAGTTGTTGATACTTTTAACCTCTGATGTGAAGGCGTTCCACAGGGCGGGCGCCACTACCGAGAAGGCCCTCTGCCTGGTTCCCTGTAGCTTTGCTTCTCGCAGTGAGGGAACCGCCAGAAGGCCCTCGGCGCTGGATCTAGAGGCAACCAAGTTGCTCCCCTCCCACTTTTGCCCCCAATGAGAAAATGAACCTATCCAATGCTACACTGTCCCATGGACTCGCAATCATTTCTTTTGTCTTTGCAGAGGCCGCCCCCCCCCCCACATTTTTTATTATTCTATTTTTGGAAATAGAGATGATGATATTTGTATTTTCCTATGGTTTCAGATATCAACATCATTAGGACAAAACAATCCCTCCTTAGCAGTCTTAGAGAATGTCCTGTAGTCTTGGGAATATTTTCCTTTTCTCCATCTGCCTCCAGATGCTACTGGCCTATGAGACAAGTATCTTGCAAGGATTGTTTCCCTGAGCTAGCTGCTGGAATGAACAATTTTGTGTAGTGCTTGCAAGCATGCTAATTAAGGTTTAGCTATGCTAAGCCTTCCAAATCTCTATAGTAAAATATCTGTATTTGTGGGCTGCATATAAACAGAAATAGGAAGCTCTATCTCTGAAGCTTTTCCACAGCTGCGATAACAGCTAAGAATATATCAGCCGGCTCATATTGAAATAGTGCCTGTGGCATAAAAGCAATAGGACCCTGTTCACATGTGTTTTGCTTGCAACATGTCAAATTACTGTCATGACACAAAATAGTGTTCACCAAAGTCCCCCCACCCACCCGGTGCTGTGCTGTAGGCTACGGCTTCTGCCATCTAGGTTTGATTTGCCTACAAATTGGCTTATCATTTTCTGTTAGAGAAATAGCAGAGGACATATTCAGGAGTCATTTCCAAAGTGCCAATGTAATGCAGCAAATAGGATGATAATGGAGCTCATATTCTGTTCTTCTTTGGTGCCCCTATAAAATAGCAGCAGCCAGACCATGGGTCAAAACCAAGGCGTTGTACATATGTGTGCACTGAGATGCACTGAAAGAAACATCTACAGGTATTGGGTCAGTAACCTGTGTTACTTTAGAAGCCAGGGGGTATGAAACACAACAAAGCAATGCCATATACAACTACTGGTTTCTGTTCAATAGCATCTACTATGTGTGGAGGCATAAGAACACAAGAAGAGCTGCTGGATCAGGCAAATGGTCCTTCAAGTCTACCCTCCTATTCTCACAGTGGTCAACCAGATTCCTGTGAGCACAAGGACATTCTCTTAACCTGTGGTTTCCAGCAACATTGCTGCCTCCAACTGTGGAGACATAGCATAACCATTGTGACTAGTAGCCACTGATAGCCATATCCTCCATGAATTTGTCTAATACTAATACTCTTTTAAAGCCATCCAAGTTGGTGGTCATCACTGCTTCCCATGGGAGCAAGCTGCATAGTTTATGCACTGTGTGAATAAATACTTCCAACATGGTGTAGTGGTTAAGAGCGGTAGATTCGTAATCTGGCGAACCGGGTTCGTGTCTCCGCTCCTCCACATGCAGCTGCTGGGTGACCTTGGGCTAGTCACACTTCTTTGAAGTCTCTCAGTGTGCTGGTCCCGAGGGTTACCCAAGAGATGAAGTCCTAGTCCGGTCTGTGGTTCGTAGGTTCAGGGTAGAGACAGTCCAAAGTAGCCAAAGCTGGGAGCAGGGCAGGGCGTCAGGTGAGGTGAGGAACGCAGGCAGGAAACCAGGGCAGGTCAGGAACCCATGCAGGAAAGCAAGGCAGGTCGAAGGCAGGAACACTAGCAGGATCTAGCAACCAACAATGTTGCTCCCACAACTTGGGGCTGGGGCTGGCCAGCTTTTATCTTTCCCGAGCCATAGGGCAACCCTGATCCTCTTGTGACTTGCCTCTCCTGGCCTGGAGGCGAGCATTCCTCCTGCGGGAACTTCGTTCCCTTCGCCTCTCTGCCCTTTGCCTCTGCAGCTCAGGAGAGGCTGGAGGGTTACCGGACCCAGAGGCAACCTCAGCTTCCCCTGACTGGGCTGGGAGTGGAGCACCTGCAGGCAATGGGTCCTCCATCCCATCAGGAGCCAGAGCAGACTCAGCAGATGCCTGCACCTGAGGATCCAGCACAGGTGAGGCCCCTTCAGACTCAAGCTCCAGCCCCTGCTCTGCTGATTCTGGAGGCGGGGAAAGTGCCAGACACACCTCTGTGGGGAGGGAATTCCACAACATAGCAGCTGCCACAAAGAATGGCTTCTCCTGGACCATTACCACCCCAAACGTCTGAGGGTGGTGGAACTACCAAGAGGACCTCTTTGCTGATCTTAACACCCAAGAGGGTCTGTAGATATTTGGGGTGTAAGTCATTTAGGGCTCTAAAGACGAGCACGAGCTCCTTGAATTGGGCCAGGAAGCGAATTGGCAGCCAGTGCAGCTGTTTTAAAACAAGGGTTATGTGAGTTCTAAAGGGAACCCCAGCTAGTAATTTGGCTGCTGCATTTTGGGCCAGTTGAAGCTTCCAAGTCATCTTCAACATTACTCTATGTTCAACTAAATAAATGCATTACCTTAGGGAAAACTGCTTGCAAAAAGTTACATACAAAAACAATGTGAATATTTGGAGAAATGCGCATGGGATACATATACATTTTTGACTTAGAAAAAAAAAATCACAAACTGATGTGAAAATGGGTGAACTGGACCTAAGACTGGAAAAATGAGAACAGTGAGAAGCCAAAGGTGACAGATTCATCCATTCCTAATACTGCTATCAGTCACACCCTTAATATGGTGAGAATGGCCCTGAGAGGAAAGAATCAGTGGCTATTCATACCTATTTATTAACTCAATAGGTCTCTGGTTAACAAGAGAGACAGCCTGTGGTGGACAGTGTGACCTTGTTAGATCTTATTTCACATAGGCTACAAAAAGGAGTATTTGCATTCATATTCAGCACAGAACGGAAAAGTCCTAACTCCACTCAGGAGTTTTGAAATAGTGACAGCAATGTCACTATTTCAAGTGAACCATTGTGATGCATTTATTAGTTAATATGTATGTACTATTTTGCCACTGTGGATTTTCCTACGTCTATGGGGCTATGTTCCACTTTGTCCTATCTGCCTGTATGAAATATTCTAAGTGTTATCACAGACTCAAGCTACTGCTATTTTAAAAACTCATTTTAGGAGAATAAAAGATGGCACTGGAATATTTGAGTTTTGTTTTGCCTTTTCAACAAAACCCTGTCAGTTTATTGAGTATCTGCAAATTTTGAAAAGCACCTGAGAATTGAATGAGATAAACTCAAAAGATTCTTCCCTGTTTTGTCCAATAAGATCACTTATAAAAAGCAATTAAGAAATAATTACTGCTTTCTGTGTACTTTCCTTTGTAGTTGTAGCCTACAGAGAGTTTCATTAAAATCAGTGGAGATGGGGAACTGGAGAGGGGGAAATCAGCAGACCTGGAAAAACTTGAATAATCTACTTCAGATTGTAATATATATTATCATCGTAAGTTTCATCATGCACCAATTCCCTGTTGTCAGTTTAGGTACTTCACAAAGCCACCATTTAATTTGATGCAGGCTTTGCTCAAGAGAAGCCAAAGTTACTAATAGTAGGTCTGTTTCTGGTTGGCTGGATATTATGCTGCAAAATTGTTGGATTATTTGCAAAGTGTGATTGCCTTATTATGGGTCAAATTCCACCGAAGTCAACAGCAATCTTCGTACTAATATGAGCAGCGTTAATTCCTGGCATTAGTTCTGGCATTAATGACAGAAAGATATATGAATGCTCATGGGATCCATTGCTATTGCCCTCCTCCTGCTACAACTGCTATGGCAGCATCAAAAACAAATGGTATTTAACATTTATTTGCTGCAACAGGGAGCATGATACTGTGCAGAATATAGAAGTGAAATATTCTCCATTTATAGAAGTGGGTTTATAATTTGGTTTAAAGAGGGGGGACAGTGGATTCAAGGTTCCTTTCATGGGCAGAAGGGCTTGCAATCCAACAGAGAATGCTGCTGGTGTAAAGGAATGTGAACACCCTGAAGATCCCAGGCCCCAGGGAGATTAAACTGGCCTCAACCAGAGGGCCTCTTTGGCTGTGGAACGCTCTCTCACAAGAGACCAGGGCCCTGCGGGATTTAACATCTTTCCACAGGGCCTGCAAGACAGAGCTGTTCCGCCAGGCTTTTGGTCGGGGTTCAGTCTGATTCTTTTCTTTCTGTATAAGAACAAGCATTAAAGAGGCCTCCTAGCCCACTCACAGGTCCTTTATAAGACCAGTGGTAACAGTTGGCCATGGAGAATATTAACCACTCTCAATTTTACCCATGGACTGCCATCTGTTCAGATTTTAATTTGCTTTGAACTAATTTTAAGATGTATTTTAATTAATGAATTGCCTGTTTTTATGTTCTTATGTTCTTTGTATACTGTGTTATTTTGATGATGTTAGCCGCCCTGAGCCCGGCTCTGGCCGGGGAAGGCGGGGTACAAATAAAAATTTATGATTATGATTATGATTATTCTCATTCCTCCTACCCATGTACCCTCCCCAGCCCCATTCCAGAGGGTACTAAAACTGTCCACAGCAGGTTCTCTCTTTTTTTTTGGGGGGGGGAATAGGGTGACATGGTGTTTCTGGGAAAGTAGAAACAGCAATCAGTGAATGTCATCTTCTCCCTTCCACCAGAGGCACTGTTCCATTATCAGAATTCCTGTAACAGGATGCTTCTGCTGGTAGAAGGGAACAAAGGGTCCAAGTCCAGGTTAGGATGAGATCAGTCTCTTTTTGGAAAAGTAGAGCCATATTTCCACAGATGTTCTGCTAGCAAAGACACGGAAGACTATTGAAAGATCATTGCAAATTAAAAGCACTGCATCTCATCTCTGATGCTAACAAAATCTTTACATTCATCATCCAGTAGCCCACATGAAAGCTGCAGTGTGCGGGAATATCTCTCTTTATAGAGACTTAGATGAGAATATACTTTTTAAATATATAATGCAATTTCCAGTTTGACATGTATAGAGGAAAACTGGTACTTTTCCTAATTCCTTTGCAGTTACCTAACCCCACTCAGGGTCTTCATATTAACACTGCAATCCTATGTATGTTTAAACAGAAGCCACTGCTTTTGCACATAATACCAAGCCATGGTTTGTTTAAACCATGGTTTGTTCAACAAGTCACAAGTCTCCAAAGCGTGTTTGTTTTCCAGCTGCTCATGTCTTTACAGCTTGACAAGCATCTGCGGTGGCCAAACAAAAAGATGGTTAAGCAAGGCTATTGACGTCACACGTAACACCAAGCCACAGTTAAAACAAGCCATGTCCATTAGCCATCAACAACATATCATAGTTTGTCACTAGAAAACAAACCATGGTTTGACTGCTGGGTTGATTTAAGATGTTCAAAGTACAATTGGTTAAACAAACCATGGTTTAATGTTATTTGGAAACCGGGCCATGCTCTCCAAAGGATCCTATTCCTAGATAAGTATATGTAGGATTGCAGCAGAAATGCTTTAGGCTTACGTAAATGTACCACACAGGTATACTTGTCAGGAAATTCTGATTGGTTGAAGCTCCTTGTTGAAGATGCACTTGGTGGCAAACTTAAATTTTCCTCTTTAAAATAGCAAATACATAGCCAAGCAGAAGACATATTGTAATATGTATTCTATGAATGTGTTCTTGGCACTTTGCTTGAATTAGAGGTGGAGCCCATGAACCTCACAGGATAGAGCTGTGTAAAAAGTTGCAGGCTCAAGGCTTTAATTCATTTATAATCAGTTTGCTTTTTTTCTTTAAATGTTAAAGCCTTATTTGACAAGGACCATGCCAAATTACACATTAATATGTAGAACAGGTTTAGAGATATTTTAAATTAAATTTTAAAATTCAGCTTCATTCTTTTCTGACATAATGCAGTATGAGGATTACATGTATCTGCAGGAGATTAACTAATTGGAAATAAAACATTTGGCAATGTTATTAACGCAGGATGATCAACTAAAATACACATTCACAGAAAGATTAGGCTATTAGTTGTGCAGCTATAATACAAATTATAGATGGAATAACAAGAGAATGAATGAGAGAGATTTGATTTCAGAAGCAAGGGCAGGGTCAGGAATGTGAAGCAAATGCATGATACAGAAGTATGATTGTGTGAGGTAAGATTTGAGAAATAAAATAAAATAAAAAGAAATATAAAATGGTGGAGATGTGACAGTCCAGTTCTTGCCATCCCTGTTGTAAGAAGGATGCTTTTGGTATCTTCTTCAGAGTCCTGTGGTGCTTCTTATTCCATCAAGATCCCTCCATGCTTTGGTTCTCCAGCAGCATCTAAGTGTCACCTCTTCCTATTGCTTAGAAGATTCAACTGTATATCTTTCTCTGTTCATTTCCCCATTCACTGTTCCATAAATGCCCATCCGCTAGCACCGTCCACTCAAGTGTGGTGTAGTGGTTAAGAGTGGCAGTCTCATAATCTGGTGAACCGGGTTCGCATCTCTGCTCCTCCACATGCAGCTGCTGGGTGACCTTGGGCTAGTCACACTTCTTTGAAGTCTCTCAGCCCCACTCACCTCACAGAGTGTTTGTTGTGGGGGAGGAAGGGAAAGGAGAATGTTAGCCGCTTTGAGACTCCTTCGGGTAGTGATAAAGCGGGATATCAAATCCAAACTCTTCTTCTCTTCATGTTCCACCTGCCTTTGTACATCTATCTATGCATTCAGACTGCTCACATACTCTTAGCCTTGTACATGCTCCTTCATGTACAACTCTCTTTCATGTGCATCTCTCAGCTGCTCACATACCCTTCTAATGCACTACTCTCTATCACATGATACTCAGATGAACAGCTGATCACTGACAGTGCTGCTTCCCCAACTTTCTGCACCTTGTCCTACTAATAAACATTCATTCACCTTCAACCTGTCTCTTAGGTTTTGGATTGTTTATAAGCATCCCATAACATCCGAGGAGCAGAGCCAATGGCTAGAGAAAGAACGTTTCAGTCAGTTGAAACTAGAATTCTTACAGCCGATACAAAGTTTTCAAGCAATGGTAAAGGATACGTTTATCTCCCCCTCCCCTTTGTTCTTTTATTGGGTTTATGTGATTTTGGGAGGGGAAATTGGCATGCCATTACTTTCTGGCATATTGACATATTCTGTACTTTAATGTGATTCCTCATTTGTCTTTGTACAACCAGAGTCTTGCCCTACCCAATTATCCAAAGCTGGTTTTCACTTCAAAAATAGATATATAGATTTCAAGAAGCAACTGCTAGAAATATTAAGCTGCATATGACCATATATCTCCAGACATTCAAGGACAAACTTGCTGCAATGTTTCAGAAGTTGTTATTTCAACCCAGCAGGCATCGAACTCATTGCAAGAAGAGAGGCCACCCCACATGCCTCTGAGACAGTGCTTGAATGGGAAGGAGGTAGTGTGCGACTCCCCAGCTCCCATTTTCTATCTTTTAGCTGCCCTTCCCTGTCAATTCCTTGAGCTGGCCTTTCCCAGGCTAATCTCCAGAGGGGAGCGGAGCAGCAATGACATCATAGCTGTATTTTAATGTTCTTTTGGAAGCCGCCCAGAGTGGCTGGGGAGACCCAGCCAGATGGGCGGGGTATAAATAATAAATTATTATTATTATTATTATTATTATTATTATTATTATTATTATTATGAGTCCTGCAGCTTATGAAGGAAGAATCCACATGTGTACACACACACACACACACACACACACACACACACACACCTTCAAGAATTTGGCCATTCCTGCTTCAGAAAGTCAGCACTAGATTCTGATGTACATAGAGAAACCAAGAGGCATCCAGGGATATGTTCTTTGGCTTTCTAGGGATGGAATTCTTGTGTTCATATTATCCCTTTTCAGCATGGATGAAAAAGGCTCTTTCCTCCCTTCTTTTGCCGTGAGATGGAAATGAATGTCCTCATGTGCTATCTCCCCTTTCCCTGAACATGTGCGATGCCACTTTGCAATCTCTGGATTCAATGCCTTAATCCATTTTTATGCACGCCTCCTATCAAGCAATTTCCCCATCACCATTCCCCTGTTTTTTCCCCTGACCTCTTTCTCTCTCTTCACTTAACTTTTCTGCCAAATTTGCTTCAAAGCTGGCTGGGGGTTGGCTTTAGAGGGCTGGATTGTTCACAGCAGCCATGCTTTCCAAGTTAGAATTCTTGATGTACTGATTCATCCCCAGAGGAGGAGGGATGGGATAGTTTTGGATGCAATCCTAATCAAGTCAAGAACACAGAAAAGTCTGTACTTCATAATGGATTTTGTTTGTTTGTTTGTATTCACACAGGGAAGGAGAGTTAGGGAAAAGAGCATTTAAGACCTGCATGATACATGTTGTATAGAGCAGGATTGTTCCTCCTCAAATCATTCATTTTTATTGACTCTTCCCCTCTCGGTAAGTCAACCCTCAGAGAAACTTAGGCATATGGCCAATTTTTATTTTTATTTTAGTTTGAGAACTATCAACACTGAAGCTTTTGACAACCCTATACTACAAGAGTGAAGCAATTTGTAAAAGAGTTTCAAATCCCACAGTTCTGAGGAGGTTTTAGAAAGCTGGAATTATTTTCTCACACTCCTTATGCTCCAAACTTGAGCCATTACTCTCAGGCTTTTATAAATTATTTGTTTATGACAGATTAGCAGTGTTGCCATTGTCATGACCACTATCTGGGAGGGTTTGGATTTCTTCTTCTTTTTCAATCCTAAAGCTCTTCAGGGTGAAGAGCCTCTTAAAATGCTGATGTCTCCAAATGAAGTTTTGGTGGCTCTTGGAGAATTTATAGCTGTTGTGATGGGCAGTTATGTTGGAGCTCAGGACGATATTTGGAACAGGGAGTTGGCCCTACATAGTTGACCTCATCAGTTCTGAATGCTCTGCTCTCCTTATAAGACACAGCTTCATGGATTTCTACGCGGTTGGGCACGGTGACATGTAAATGATTAGATGTGACTAATCAAAATGGCCACTGGCGAGAGTCCATTTTAGGGCTTGCTCCTCAGCAATACTGATGAAGAAGAAATCTTACTTTTCCACGGCCATTGTTCCTGAACAAAGTCATCCATGCTGCAGCTGGGACATTGACAGGAGACTGGTTTCAGGTCATAGTAGTACTGTATTGACATCGTTCACCCCTTCTTAGTTTCTGGGCCCAACACAAGATGCTGTCTTTGAACTTTAAAGCCAAACATAGATTGGGTTCTGAATGTCTGAAAGTCATAGGAACTGACCAGCATGCTTCAGTCAGCAGAGAAGGATATGCTTCATGAATAGTGCATTATTAGTAGTGGTACCAGCATTGTGGAATTCCTTGCCCTGGATGGCTTCTCCCTGCCTGCCATTAAGCACCTGGTGAAGGCAACATTGTTCATTCAGAATGCTTCCTAGTCATTTGTCTTTATCTCCTTATGATGATAGATGGTTGTATTACAGCTTTTTGGTAAGTCAAAAAAGCAGAAAATACAAATATTTTAATTAATGATCACTATGAGACAATGATCGCAGCATTTGCTGCTGGCCTCTAGGTGTTCCAGTTTTGACCAGGCTGGAAGTGGATTGCTGCAGCAGCAGGAACCCCCAGAGCTGACATGTCGCTCCTGACATTCCCCCGTCAGACTGGGCAAAGGGGTGCTCGCGCCAGCGCCGCGACCCCCAAAACCCCCGGGAAGGGCGTCCCGGGGTCCGGAGGACCCGCAGGAGCTCGGACGCCGGTCCCGATCCCAGGGAGCTCCTAGCGGGGCTCCCGGGAGCGATCGGGCGGCGGAGCTCTAGGGTCCGCTGACAGCCCCGTCTGGCGAAGCTGCAAGACCGCTACCCCCGAGCGCGCCGATTCCTTCTAAATCTTCAATTTGGAACTGTAAGTAATCTGCAAAGAAAAAGTTTGAATTTTGATGCAATTTGGACTGGCTTGAGGACGAAAACAAGGAGGTCCGTCCCTTGCCATTGTGTAACAACGACAGGGCATTGTTGCACAGCTTTGAGAAGTATTGCTTGGAATTTGACACTTTGTTTCGAAGATTTAACCCTTGCGCCTCCCCTGGTCCTAGGGGGCAGATGAAGTTAATTAAACATTTATGAGTAAGAGGATTATTTTGGAGTTTTGGAACTTTTGAAAAGTTTGAAAAAGTTTGGAAAAGTTAGAAAAGAACTGTCTGCTAAAAATGGCGGTGAAACAGGATGTGGATTTGATAACATTGTTGGAGAAACTGAAAGAACTTAGAATGGATTACAATGCTGGAGTGAAAGAATTGAGAGCTGAACTGGCTGCTGCTGGGAACAGCTCGGTGACAGAGATAAAGCAAAGCATAAACAATGACCAGATTGGTCAGAATTTACAACTAAACCCTGTGAACAGTGTACTTGTTGAGTCTAAACAGAGAAAGCCTATTCAGAAGACAACCAGCTGCAAAAGAACCATCCACTTTAAGTCAAGAGCTGTCGTCATCATCAGGAAAAAGAGAAATATTAGGAGACCAGTCAACAAACCACAGCGAAACGACAAGCAGCGGAGAGGAAGTTGAGACAATCTGGACCAAATATGGATTGGAAGGCCAAAGATTTTAATGGACATTGTTTTGGAGGTTACTCTGCAGCAAAGACAATGGGTTCCAAAGTTGGATCCTGCAGGAATAGGATGAACACTTATATGAAATAACTGTTTTGTGGCCTACTGGTTTTTTGAATTCGGATATGGCAGGAAATGATTACAGTATGATTTTTGGAAATTAATGATATAAGCTTGATAGATATTATAAATGATAAGTAATTTTGATATTGAAATAGTCTGCACCGGGGACTGGGGGGGGGGGGAATAGGGATATGATTAAAGTAAAAGATAAGAATGTTAAAGATGTGAGTGGTTGGTAAACGATTCGAAAATTAAGATATTATGGAAATGTTAATGATGTGGAATTAGAAACCTGGTAAGAATGAATATTATAATAAATGAAAACAATGAGGGGGGGCGTGAGGAAGTCATCAGATACTGTATAAAATGTATGTGATCTGGCCCGAATCGGGGCTGGACAAAAATTTGAAAACCTAATAAAAATTATTATAAAAAAAAAGGAACCCCCAGAGCTTCATAAAGGGCAGCTTTTTGGCACGGGAGGAAATACCGAGGTGGAATCGACACACATGCTTAAAAATAAATAAATAAAAAGTTTTGAAAACTATATTGAATTTACCATAGCTCACCATCGCCATCTAGTGTCACAGTTGTATACTGCACTTTGCAACACACTTTAAACGTTTCATTTGCAGCTGTATAGCTGAGTCCCAACAGTGACAGTTTTCTGAGGGGAAGAAGAGTGGAGGAAAGGATTGTGGCATCCTTACCAAATATAGGGGAAAGGATTTTGAAAGCAAAGCCGTTGCAGCAGTGGAGAGAAAGGAGTGATGGCTGCGGGGGCAGGAGAGGCAGGCAGGCAGACAGACAGACAGCTGGGACAGAAAAAAAGGCAAATTGGGAACAAACTAAGAAGCTGCAGTTTCAGTGTGAGCCAGAGAAGGGGTGGTAAGGGGACAGAAACACGGAAAGGGCAATCTATGATGAGAAGTGTCCTTTATCTGCTTGGAAGACAAGGATCCACCAGGCGGAACCTGGGTTCTCCCATGGGGTGTATGTGTAAATTGAACAATGGCTAAGGCCTGGCCCACATATGCATGCACCTCACTCGATTTGTTTACACCTGATTCCTGGCAGCTGAATTGTGAAATTACTCAATTGAAAAGCATTGGGTTGTTTCAGGTGATGTACAGAGATGTAGGGCACCCTATCTGTGATAGTCCCTTGACACATGCAAGACATCACTTGCTGATGCTTTTGTCAAGGAATGAATTAAAAGCAGGCTGAATCTCTCTCTATCTCTCTCACATGCACACTTTTGTGGTTCTCTTCATCGCATACAGAAGCAGGAATAATAAAAATGGGTGAATTTCGCAAATAGGCAAATTTAAAGAATTGTAAATACGAGGTGGCTGAGGATTGTCTTCTGTTTTATTTCTTCTTCTAAGAAAAGCCTTGCCCTGGTTCCAGCGGTGACTTCCTTGCTTGCAGATGTCAGGCAGCATTCTTTGGATATAATGCTCCTTGGAATTACACTACTACATAATGAATTCCAGGAAAAAAAGGGGGGGAGGAAGAGGGCTGCTCCCTTTGGCCCAACACTAATAGGAACATGCCTAAAGATAATCCCAGATGAACACCTGTAGTTATTCAATGATGCATCAAAACACTATGACATTTTTCTATGAAGGGCTGCAAAAATGTCAACTTTCCTAGAATATCTGTCTGATGGTTCTTCCTTTAAAAAAAAAGTAATCTAAATTGTCTGCCACAGAAGTGTCATTGCCTTGCAGTCCTCTAGAAAACTCACAATGACAATGGAATTATGCACCATTAATTGTGCATTGAACTCTCTTGCTGTCTTGCAGAGAGTAATGAAAAGTCATCCCCACTTTCAACATATGCTGTGAGCTTGGGTAAATCATCATAAGGAAAGAGCTCAAGGTACAGTTAGCGATGATGTTCCTAAAACATTTTCATCGCCTGTAGAAATGAATGATGCAACATATGTCAAACAACACAAATGAGGTGGTTGTTATGGTTACTTGTTTGCTTGTTTGTTTCCTTGCCGTGGCTCAGATCCAAAATTACCCACACTTATGCCTAAGTGCTTCTGGAGCCTCTTTTCGCTTGAAGAGTGCCTGTCCATTTGCTAGGAAGAGAACAGGCCACCCTCCGAAAGAGGAATCAAATATAGGCAAAAGAGGGTAAAACAAGGAAAGGGTGGAGATGCCCGGATGTAGGCTTGTCATGGGAATTTGAATAGGGGTGCTCACATAGGCCAGAGCAACTCTGCTTCAGTCCTTGAAAGCAAAATCAATGTGAGCATAGGCCATTGTGGTCAGGTTGAGTCCATCTTAGAGGCGTAAGGAGGCAGAGATTTCCATTCCGCAACCTGCATTCGTCACAACCAGCGCTGTTTCTGCTCCACTGCAGTTCAGTTTCTGCCAAATAACCAAGCTATTCATATCACTGTCCACTATTTAGTTTAAGTTACTTAAGTTATGTAACAATGTACATTTACATGTAAAGGAAATGGTCCAAACAATGTTGGCTGGGATATGAGTTGGATGCTGCCTCACCCACCATTTCTTAAAGGAGCTGATTCTAAAATAACTCTGAGGGGACTTTTTGGCCTTTGGGTTGAGGTATAAAATATTGGTGGGCATGGGGTTTTCTAGGTACTATTGCCATCAACTTGTGGCTACTTTTGGATGTGAAGTTATTGAATATGCTAAAGGCGAGAGTTATGCAGACTTAAATGTTGATTGCAAATTAATTGCAAATTATTTTTTATGTTGTAGAGACATGCTCTTTCTTATGGTTCCTTCCAACTCTACAATTCCATAATTCTATGCATTGTTAATGTACTTCTGTATTTAGTTTTTTTTTTAAACAATGTGAACTGCTTTGAGCACAGATGTATTTGTGAAGAAGTTGATCTATAAATAACACGGCTGTGACGCCTCAGTCTACATCTGAACAACGGGCAGAGTGGCACCAGCCCAAAGCTGCACCCTCAAGACGTCCTGAAGCGCTGGCGATATTTCAAAAAGAAATAAAGGATAGGATTGCCACTGTGCCCCACCCAAGGCAACCTTAAGAAACCCATAGCTGGAAAATCTAGCAACAGTATGTCAGAAATTTCTCACTATTTGGAATGGTGACTGAAAAGCAGGGCTTCATATCGAAGGCCTTGCATTTTTGCTATTCAGCAAAGCATATCAGAGTGGGGACCTGGTAACCATATTGGCATATCCCACCTGGCTTGACTGAATGGCTTAAACTTAGAGGTTTAAGCCTTAAAGCCAGCAGCCAGGGTTGGACAAGTTCCTTTTGGGCTCACAACACTTTTCACAGAAGAATTTCCCATTCTGCTTCTCCTCTCCAGTCCTCCCAGCTGGTCCCACGTGATGTTTCTGTAGGTCAGCCGACAACATGGCTGAGTTATATGATGCTCCTGTAGGTCAGTTGCCAGATGGCAGCGTTACAGATGGTAACTAATAATATATTTTTGCCATGCTAGATTTTCATGCTATAAGCAATGAATATATTGTGGCTTCATTTTGCTTTCGTTTTCTTTTGCATTCAGCATCCCTGCCTCATGAATGCCGAAATGCCAAAACCAACATGGTTCTGCACTTCATATGAAAAACTAACTCATAGCTTTTAGCTGTGCATATTCCTTACTTACGTTCCAATAGCAGGAATGCGAAAGATTTTATGATTCCGGCTCCTTTGGTGCTTTGAGCTGGTGCCCTCTAGTGAGAGGCACTCAGAGTGGCTGATCTCTGCCAGGAGGATATTTGGAACGAAATGCAGAAATGAAGTCATTACTAGTGGAGCATGTGGAGCAAAAGTGTGGTCCCACTGATGCTAGAGGCAGATTGCCCAGTGAGCTTTGGAGAGGCAGCCCTCCTACAAAAAATAATATATATTTTAATGAAAATGCATTGGTGGTAGGAGAAAATGGTGACCTACAGAACGTCTAGGAGTAGAGATTTCAGATTATTATTATTTCTTTAAAGGCCCTTCCATGCTTTTGCATTGGTCCTAATCTACAGAGAAATTAATTTCCACATTTTCTGGAGGTCCATGGTTATGGATTTGCTATGTGCAACGTAGATCCCATTTCTGCGAAACATCTTGAAAGTCTGCCATGGATAGGGCAAGCCGCTGTTTGTTTTTATAGAACCTCCTGTTCTGTGCTAGCAATGCTCTAAATCACACTCCTGTTTTATTAGAGAATGTAACAGACAAAGTGGCATTTTAAAAAGGATGCTGAAAAAGAAGGGGGGGGGGAGAGGAAAACATGACTCAAAAATCCCAAACAGATTTGTTTGTTTTAGCCTCACCTTTTAATCACAAATAGAATTATTCTTTATTCACAAATACAGTAAATCTAAGCTTTTAGCTGAGCATTTAGTGGAACGTCTATCCAGTAAGCTTTGCTTATGTTGCAGACAGCCACCCCGAGGAGTGATTGGAATTTAAATGCGATTCCCTTATTAGTTTTCTGCTAACTGCAAATATCCCAGGCACTTAATTAAGTGGCTGGGTAATGTATGAATGCTCACTTCTGCCTGTCATGCAGAACAAGTGATGTATTTAGATTCTATGCACAATATGAAATGTAATGACACAGGCAACAGTCATTTAGAGAAGGGTGGAGGAGGAAAAAAAAAACACTTTTGTTTTTCATTGTCTTTCATCCTTTTTGCCCAGGCAGCTTCCATCTTCTGGAAAAAAGGGTTCGGCTGGAACAATGATAGAACTGTCTGTCTTAAGTTAACACTGCCTGTGGACAGTTGGTGTTTTTCAAACTGGATTGTGCATTTCCCAGTGTGCGTTATCTGTCTGCGAAAAGAACTCCCTCCGCTCCTTCCTCTCCGTGTTTATACCAGATTCACATTCTAATTGCATTTTAGCATAATAAAGATTTTGAAAGGGAGAAAGAGAAGGAGGGAGGGGTCTTCATGGTATTACTCGGCTAGGCTTGACATTTAAATACTGTATTGCGGTGTTAAGAGTAGATGAGTGTTTTCGCTACAGCACAGTAGGAGGAATTGCAAAAGGGGGTGGAAGGAAGGAGCAAGTCGAGGCTTGCTTCTGGAGTTGATGGTTTCTGAGTGCTCCAGTGACTTGCTCTCATCCCACTGATCTCTTTATAGATTTTCTAATAGTTTATATGCAGTCACTGACTCTCCCAGCTTCTGACCTGCTGTTCATTGGTGTCCATGGATGTTTCCCCCAGGGACATCACACAGATTTCTCCCCATCTTGATTTTTTTTTTTTAAAACAGCCTGCTCACCATGCTCAGTGAATCCTCTGCAGACCAACAGGCTAGCTTGTGTGTGCTTGTGTGTTTAAAGAAGGGTAGCAGCACACCCTTACAGTAATTTGGACAGCTGTTGATTGGCCCGATTTCTCAGCTATTGTCATGTATTTCTGCAATGAATTAATGTCCCACTGTTTTTGCTATTGCAACACAAGCGCCAAAGCTCGTCTGCTCCTTTAATTAGAGCTCTAAACATCTCCCGTGTCTGCAAATACTAATTTCAATTATCTGTGTACTTTCCTGCAAACGGCTCGCCGCAGTCCTTCTCAGCCTTTGCCGCTTTGAAGACTAGCACATTGGTAAGAAGATATGTGCAATTCTGGGTGTGAAACAGGCTTCACAAATAATTAAAAATAAAACCTCCCGTAATCATTCAGGTACACAGGAGGACTAGTCTCCTACTTGAGCAGATGTGGTTTAAATTATTTAAAATTCTTAATTTATTTCATGTCCTTTAAGGACCAGATTTACATTGCATTGTGATGAAGTGGTACAGAGAGTACAGAGGGGCCGTTTCAACACTAGTAGAAACTCAAATTCATCCAAAGGAGCTGATTCAGGTAGGGTCAGCAGAGATTTTTTTTTAAAAAAGTGCTTCTGCAAGAAATAGTAGAAAAAACCATGGAGTATTCAGGAGTAGCCAAAGTGGTGACCCCTGGATGTTATTGGACTATACCCCCCATAACCCTTGATTACTGGCTATGCTTGCTACAGTTGATGGGAGTTGGTAGCCAATCACATCAAGAAGGCAGCATGTTGGCTTTCCTCAGGCTGATCTCAATGGTTGATCAATGGCTATTGATCAATGGGTTGATCAACGCATTGCAGGGGGTTGTACTAGATGACCCTCGGAATCCGTTTCAACTCTACAATTCTATGATTCTGTAAACTGTGATAGATAAATGGAACCTACATGTTAAGCAGTATATTTGGGGCAAACAACTGGTGAAATATATGTAAGAGTCATTGTGTGGTATGAGTGCTGGACTAAGGCCTGGGAGACCAGGGTTCAAATCTTCATTTGGCTATGAAGCTCACCTTGGGCCAGTCACTCACCTCAGCCTAACTGTGTGTGTGTGTGTGTGTGTGTGTGTCACATGTCCCCAATGGTAAAATTACCGGCTTCCCAAATGTAAACACTAGCAATGGGCAAGGCAAGCATGCCTGGTACTGCACTTCCCTGAGCGCAGGGCTTTGTTCTCATCATCTCTGTCTCTCTCTACCACAGAGCTCTTTGTTCCAGCTCGGTCTGATCAAGGCAAGGAGGAGGCAGGCAGCAGTGGCTCTGGCTCCGGGACTCATCTGTACTCAGATGCCTGACTCCTGTTCTCTTCTTCCCCCACCCCTCCCCACAACAGAGGGGAAAGAAAGCCACCTGGCCAGCCCTCTCCACAAGCAGATAGGATTGATCCCCTTTCCCCAGAGTGAGATGACACAAAGAAGACAACCTTCTTTGTGGTCTTTGGAGTTTCTTTGCCTCCAGTTGCTTAGGCACTTGGGGACTTGGCATAGCTGGGGAAGGTGGCAGTGTCAACCAGGGCTTTCAGTGGACCTGCTAGGAGGTGTTTGGCAGTATGGGGGAAGGAACTAAAAATGGAGGGAGGGAGAAGAGCAGGAGTGAATCGAGAGGGCTAGTGGATTCTCACCTGCCTGTGTAGTCATGCACACATCTCTGCTTTGGGGAGTGTCTGTTTGTATGCAAACACTGCCTCTTTGCAGTGCAAGCTTGGCACTTAGTCTAGGATCAATGCTTCTCATGTTGTCTGG
Source organism: Darevskia mixta (assembly GCA_034641385.1). Taxonomy (NCBI): domain Eukaryota; kingdom Metazoa; phylum Chordata; class Lepidosauria; order Squamata; family Lacertidae; genus Darevskia; species Darevskia mixta. The sequence goes on from JAWWNH010000066.1 coordinate 39,612,828, forward strand.
GGCTGCTATGTTTGAAGGGATGAACCCTAAGCATGGATGGTGGTAATGAGTCGTTAGGTTCTCAAAATGTTGGCAAGAACAGCTGGTTCTTCTGTACACCAGCCTTTGCTCTAGCCATCACCTGGATTTCAAAGGGGACAGGCATGTCAAGTATGACAACCACTGTTTGTTCTTCATCGGACATCACAATAGCCTTTCTAAGTTGGCTGCCTGTTCCTGGTGTAATACAGATCAGACATGGCACCCTCTGATGTCAGAAACCCTGTTAAGAAACAGTTTATTTCTTACTCGTGCTGAGACACCCGGGAGAGCATTTTAGTGAAACAGAAAGAGGGGTGACAGCGCTTGTTTCAGTTTACCAATTTAAGAACATCATAAAGCAAACCACCTCTGAGTCAGGTGCAGCACACAGAACTGTGAATCGTCTTTTGTGCTCTGGGGAGTTTTAAAAGTCATAACTTTGAAATTCCACTTAACTTGCACTTCACTGCTGTATAGTCAAGACTCTGAAACCCCTGACAGCTGGCCATGCGCCGCGTGGCTTAGAGTCAAGGGCCACATATCACAGTTCTCCAAACTATCTTTGAAAACACTTTTCCAAGAGCTATTCTACATTGCTTTAAAACATTTTTTATCATTCATTTCTCATTATAAAGCTATGGGGGGAATTACTTTCTTTTTTAAAAGACAAATTTGGGGTTCATAATATCTGAATCACATGATGATATTAAAAACACCCCTGTTTTAAAATATTAACACCTTTTACAGAGCTTTTGGGGTGGTTTGAAAAACAAGATAAAACGCACAAATAAAACAGGAGAGCCACATGCTGTACTCAGCCTTGTTGAATTTTAGGGATGTCACCATTCCTCCAACAATGCGAAAAGAAGTATCTCCTTCTTCACGTGGGATAATATTTACTTTCACACCATCAATGACCTTGTGGTGGTGTGCAATCACTACATGGAATCATAGCAAGCCTAAAGCCTGGTGACTGCGGGTAAGTGTAATTTAGCTCCCCTAAATCATCATCATCATCATCCTAGAAATGCTCTCTGTCAACTTTGCCACCTGCATAAGGGACAACAAAATTGGCAGGGGATGTCTACCCCATCAAGTCTAGTGGGTAGGGTCAAGTCCAGGAAACACAATACAATCACCAGGTTCTACAGTCCATGCCATGATGCAGATGACAATTCATTGAGTCAACAAACCCTAGGAACCCACCATCACCAGCTGATGGCACTCAACTAGTACCTTGCAAAATTCATAGGCATGGTGTGGATCCCTTCTCCATAGTGGAAGTGCCTGTCTTCCTGGAGTTTATGCAGCACGATGCTCCCAAACTGATGCTTCTAGGCAAACCTTGTTCTGTTGCTCCAGCCCTTGTAGTGCTGCCTCTTACAGGGTCCAAACACTTAAAGGCCACTGGGTGCAACTATTGGGTGCAACATATTGGGAGCAACGAGCAATTTAGCAGCCACACAGCTGCACAATTTTGACTATCTGCCATTGCTACCTTGTAGGGTTAGGGCATAATCATCCACATGTTGACTTACCTCTGCCCTGATTTCAACATAAAGTAGAATAAACCAAGTATTGTCTTTTAGTTCATAACTAAAAGGATCAACATTTTTCCTTGACTGGACATAGAGGTCAATGATGCAGTGCCTTGAGAACATGTTGCTCTAAAATTCCTCACAGCTAAACACTGTTGCATAATTAATTCCAGACATAGATAGCTCCTTGTGCGTTTGGCTCATCCATCATCATACGCTGCTCCTTTGTTGTTCTATTCAAATCAGTTTTTCCTACACAAACTATTGGCACGTTACCACGTAGTGTTTGGGTAATCTTACCCTTCTCCCACACTACATATAATATTGGCAGGCAATGCCCACCACACTTCAAGTGATTAGAAAATGAAGTCTGTACTCAAAATACTTTGGAGCCAAAGCCCATTTCTGATTTGCTGTTGAAACATTTCCTCCAGCATTTCCGCCACTTCATCCATCCACCTTTTATTGAGCCAAAAGTATGACCTATTGCTATTTTCTTGGCTCTTGTACTGAACTGGAGTTATATTAGTTCTTATTTCTAGATAGAGAGGTACAAATTAATACATTGCATTTGCTCTATGCAAAAAGAACATCGACAACACTCCTCAGAGGACGCCAGTATGATCTGTGATAAGAAATGACTTTGCACTTTTAGCATTTTTGTCTTTCTGTGTACACTTAAAGGCATTTCATTAGGGTGTTTGGGTGAAGCCCCCCATACATTGCGTGAGGCAGCCAAGGGGCCATGCAAGCTCTTCGCCTCTCCCAGGCTCCCGCACTGGCTGAGGGTCACAGGTCTGCTGCCCACAGTGCCTGGCTTACAATTCTGTATCCTGACTGATGGGGGTACCCCTGCCCTCATACCTTCCTGAAGTGATGACTGAAAAGCCTAGATTTGCTTGGTCCTCTAACAAGTCTACTCACCATAAACAGTGCTGAAGCCAGTTTATATCCCCAAATCTTCTCTCAAATCCTCCATGATACATTTTGAAATTTTCCACATACTTCCACATTCAATATAGATGTCCCTTGTGGTGGTTTCTTCAACTGATTGGAAGACATCCCTGTTGTTTCTATGTGAGATATGGGAATGCCCTTCAAATTCTGCTTTGCTATGCTATTCATGTCAAGAACTGGATGGTCAAGAAGGTGGTGTCAGCTTGAAAAGTGGAATAATTATAAAAGAACAGTACCTTTCTATAATATATTCTGGTGCATGCTGCAGGAGTGTATTCTATTCTATTCTATTATTATTTGAAATGTTTTATTTGTAAAGCATGATTGCGTCGCTATTGAAATCCTATAACCCAAGAATTACAATTACTTGCTTGCTTCCATGTAGTGTAAGAGGTACAGTATATCTAAAAAATAATTCCTTACTTCAAAAAAAGAGAAAGAATCCAGTGCCATACTAAACCACATAGAGCCTAAAGTCCAGACTCAACTAAGTTGTGCTAGACTAGAGGAAGCCAACAGAATGGGTTGCACTAGCAGAAGAAGATTTTCCCCTCTCCTCCCTCCCACCCCCCATTAAACATCTGCTCACGAGGGTTGGGAAGAGTAGGGGGGGGGAGATTGTTCCATCTGCCAAGCAGGAATGCTTGTGCTGGTGGAATGATTGCCTTAATGTGACGTTGAATTCCACTCTAAGTAAAGCTAGTGTATAAATGAAGGCCTAGTTCCAGCTACAATCATTACTCTGTTTCAGGGTTCATGGTTGCAAATGGAGAAAAAGGAGATCACAGAATTTAAGAGTTGGAAGTGACCCCAGGGGTCACCTGGTCCCCCACCTGCAGTGGAGGAATAGCAGCATCCATGACAAATGGCCATCCAAATGGCCAATCTCTGCTTCAAAACCTCCAAGGAAGGAGAATCCACAACCTCCCAAGGGAGACCATTCCACTGTCAAACAACTCTTACTGTCAGAAAGTTACTCCATGATATAACAACAACAACAACAACAACAACAATTTATTATTTATACCCCGCCCATCTGGCTGGGTTTCCCCAGCCACTCTGGGCGGCTTCCAACAGAACATTAAAATGCAATAATCTATTAAACATTAAAAGTCGGAATCTTTTCTTACAACTTGAAGCCGTTGGTTTGGGTCCTACCAGTATATTCTAGTAAGAAGTGCTCACTTCCTTTAAGAATATTAAATACCTTCACCATATTTCTTGCTCTTGGACAGAAGGAACATTGCTACTATTCTGCCCCCATATGCAATTTTCTTTCTCGGAAGAAATTATTGCCTTCCTAGGCTTGTGAGGCATAGTGACCTAGCATTTATCTCATCTGGTGAACATTGAATAAAGGCTGAAAAACTGAACACATGCAATATAACACATTTTCTTTATAAGGACCATTGTAACTTTTGCTTAGCCTGTTTTTGATGCATAAATAGAAAGGTCACTTTCCATTTAAAAGATGAAAAGGGAGGAGTACCAAAAAAATGAAGTTCTGACTCTGAATAAATAGCTGACAGGTGCACTGCAATAGGAATGCTTGAAACCACTCGTCTGCTTTGTTTAAAAGTATTTTCAAAAGCTTTAAAAATGGTGCACAGAAGGCAGGAAAACAAATATCTAGGTTGCCTTTGGATGAAACTAACAGTGTTCATGGCATTTATTGTGTAGGAAATATAGGTACACATCTAAGATTTATTGTGAACTTTATTATGAGTCCTGTGAATTAAAAATCAACTAGTCATTATATTTATGAAAACTAGATTTGATTTAGGAAATATAAGAAAAAGCGTCCTGGACCTCATTTTGGTTTCATGACTTCCTGAAGTTGAACATTAATCTCTCTCTCTCTCTCTCTCTCTCTCTCTCTCTCTCTCTCTCTCTCTCTCTCTCCAGCTTTCTCCTTTGGGAGATGTAATAATAAACCAATATGTGGTTACTCACAGGAAATGACTTTTCCATTTTCTACATCATAGTGGCCCAAGCAACCTATTTCCAAATAATACAGAATCTTTGACCCCAACTGAGCTCAAGATCATAGTTTAAGGAAGAGTTTTCTTTGTGTCATAAATGGTTATACTGATGTATTTCCCAGCTGGACTCTGACTCTCTCAACTTCCATTTCAGAATCTAAATCCATAATCTGTACAGGCCATCTTGAGCGATGGAAATAGCACTCTTTTTTGGGGGGGGGGGAAGAAATCATATGGATCTGGGGCAAGAATTATTTTCTTTAAAATGCTCTTCATTTTCTGTGCCAGAGTCCATCATTTATCTCAGCAGACTGGTGGTCTGGAAGAGGGCTACACAGCACAATTTCTTTTCTCTCTCCCATACTGGTTTAAAAATGCACCTAGAATGGATACAGATGGTGCGGCCATTCTGGGGGCCGTTGTATTTGCTCGGTTTGAACTCTTATGAATAGTTACTGCCAATGATTCTGTATCGGGAGGAATTATTGTCCAATAGTTGTTATGTGCACTGAATGGAAATAACCTTACTCGTTGCACTTGAGACTCTTCAGGTTACAGCTGAAATGTAGTGCCGGAGGTGAAAGACTGGTCTTATTAGAATTGACAGTGGGTATCAGGGTTAACTGCTGCTCCCCGGGAGCACTAATATATTATTACCCAGCCTTTTAACTCCATTTTGTCAATCTGAGTACCCAGCTGAACTCTCAGGGCTGTTTCTCATGTGGTGGCTTTCATGCAGATGCAACATCCCATGTAGGAATGACGTGGATGACATTTCTATTTCATCAGTTGTACACAAAGCATACAAATATTATTTATACTTTTCAGATTTATACATTTCACTGATTTTACAATCATTTTGACATTTCAAAACTTGACTTCCTTCCCCTACTTTAAATTTATTTTTTAATATCTCCTGCATATCCAAAGTAACTTAATTTGTTCATTTATTCATCTTCTTTAAATACAGATATACACCTCTCACATGTGATAGCAAATATGGAGGCTGTGTACATGCATATAGGTAACGGGTTTTGTTTTTTGTTTAAATGCTTAGCTCCTTAGCTTAGAAGGTCTCCTCTCTGCTTAGCAAGTTTTTCAACTCCCTTTCAACTCAAACTGCCTCTTATTTTTTTAACTACCCAAACTCAGAACTGGTTTTCAGTCTTGACCTGAGCAGGTGGTATGACTGTAGCACATGACAAAGTGTCTCAAAGAGCCTAATGACTCTTTAGAGAGTGCCATCAAGGATGAAACCATGCCAGGCTGAGAGAAAGAGCCACTTTGTGTAACAGAACAGCATAGCTGTAATGATAACCTTGAATTAAGTAGAGAAACATCCCTCATGGCAACAAGGGTATTTATTTACTGAGCGTACCCTGTGCAGTCTCTTACAAAAGTTTGGCAGCACCAGTGATCCCTTACAATCATCACTATTTACAAATTCCAAACAGATTAAGCTGAGGTAAATTGTGTGCTTTCGCAGGAAAATGTTAAAGTGTTGTAATAGCTAGCTGCACAATCCTGTGCAGGTTTACTCAGAAGCCAGTCCCACTGTGTTTAAAGGGACTTACTCCCAGGTAAGTGTGTTTATATTGCAGCCTAAAACTAATAATCTTTTAGGGGTGCACATTGGCTCTGAACGTAGCACAAATCACACAATGAAATTGGTATCTTTATCCTCCTCCTGTTGAAGTGCAATGCCTATAATATCCCCCATGTCAGATCAGAGTCCCCACAAAGCTTCTTGGTGCTCTGTATTCTTGTACCTTTAAATACTGTATAGCTCTATGTTTCTCTGTATTTCTGCAGGTCCATGAACTTTGTAATGGTGTGTGTCTGTGTGTGCTGCTAAAACACAGCAGTGGAGTATTTTTTTCAAAGGGTTAAAAGCTTCATTTAAGTTTAGAACAAAACAAAACATGTGTTTCTCTTCTTTAAGCAAAAACAAACAAACAAACAAACAAACAAACAAACAAACAAACACTAGCCATAATTGAACTCATCGGAACTCTGCAAGAAGCATTAGGGACAGCCTCATGTTGTGTGAGATATTCTGTAATGGCAACAGTGGAGAAACTAAACTCCCCCAAAGACTATGTGAAAGTGCGAAGTTGGTTTTTTAAAAAAATGAATTGGCACACATACCACTCGGCCACCTATCTAATAAAAGAAAGAGCAGGAGATAAACCCCTGCTCCCCCCGCAAAAATATGACACCAGTATGGATTATGGATGAAAGTGAATCCCTTTTGCTTCCACCACAAACAGCTCCTGGACTTATGTGTTTGCAATTTGGCAGACTTAATCCCTTCTGAAGGGGCTCCTGTGCCCTTAAAGTTCATCCATGCTTTCCCAAAGAGGGAAACTGGTATAATCGTTTTTAGATTCCTTGTTACACCAATAACCAACATGTAACTCAGACTGGAATTTCAAAAGAGTGTAGTGATCTTAAGAAGTCCGCTTACCTTATTCGGTAGGAGGCGTTGTGGCCGGGGGCCAGAGACTGCCACCCTCCTCGCTAGTGTTTGGCCACCCCAGGGGATGAGCCCCCCTGACCATTCAGCACCAGTGGGGGGCATGTCCACGGGGAATTTAAACCATGGCATGGCAGGGAGACCGTCCTCTCTCATCCTTCACCTCATCAGTCAAAGAAAACCTCTGTCAGTTTGGAACTAAGACCTATCACACTGGAAATGTAAATTAAAAATCTGCATCTGCATCCATATTTTTTTAAAAAAATTATTGAGCTAGGAATCTTCACTCGAAATAAATTGGGTGCACAAGCCATCCTATGTAGATAGTGATTCTGTAGAGCCTTTGGCTCAGCTCTGAGGTTTCCCAGCTGGAATATGCAAAGTTCTTGGCCAACTCTTTGCAGTAGTGTCCTTTCCCATTTGACCACAGTGTGGGAAGAGTGAATGATTATCTAAGAAAATAAAGCAGTTCATTACTCAAAGAAAATCTATGTCAGCTTGGAGCGAAGATTGCTAGTGCTGCAAACACACATTCAAAATTTGCATTGGGCAGGGGGAGATTTTTTAATGTTCCAGCATGAGGAATCTAGTTCCAAGAAACTAGAGGCAGAAGGCATCCTGCTCATGTAATAAGAGCTTCATACATGTGGAATGTTCATGCATATAAACCATTTTTGAATCAAAAAGTTAAGTTTGGACCACAAAAGAGCAGGAAACGGATTTATTCTCCACGTGTAAACTTTGCTACTGGGTGACACTGTATGCATCAACAGCAAGCAACCTTCCCACTGTTGAGGAAATAGATTCATTGGCCTCTATGTATACATGTGGCTATGCACATGCTAATGTAAACTCTGCACTGCAACCATGGCACCCTGTAAGAAGGAGATATGAGGGTGCACTTTCCTATCCATCTCTCAGTTTGTTCTTCTATGTCGCTGCCTCTGCTCATGGTTGCAGATACAGAATACGGTGCTGTACATCACCTCTAGATCTCAGTCCCAAAACTAGAATGCCCTTTTGATCCAACTCCGAGCGACTGCAAAGACAACAGAACTGTGTCTGAGCCCGTGCTTTTCCTTTTCCTTTTAAAAAAGGCATTCTTACAGGCTAATCCTTTGTTGTTTAAAAGATACACATTAGTGTTCGTTTCTGTTCATTCGTTTCCCAGCAGGTGTCTCTGTACTGCAGCTTTATTGAAAGAGAATGAGTAGGCCAGGGTTAATTGTATAAAAATGTACAGAGAGGCAGTGACACTCAAGAGATGGACAAGTAGCTTTGTCTTGTGTAACGCACTGTGTGTCACAGGGACTGCCGATGGCAGAACTGCTCCTATGCATACATGTGGCAAATTCACATTGTGTGTTCGCCACGGAAGGAGCCTTTATCACTAATCATGCTTGCGAAAGGATGTTCAAAATGGCAGGATTTCAACAGGGATCTCATTTATTTATTTATTTCTCAGGTTCAAACTTCTAGTTATTATGGAGAAGCTTCCTGACCTCCTGTACTTTGGCACGCATAAATAAAATGCACATTAAGAGTATAATAGCGGTTGGAAGTTTATCTTCATCAGCAACTAGAATGAAACTATTAAAGCCTTCAGAAGATAATGTGCAACCTTTCTTTTGGGATCATAAATGTGGAGGTTAATGAAGACTGCAGGCAGCCAGAGGAATGGAGAGTGGGAACTAGAGGTGGGAAGAGTGCAGGGGGGAGGGAATAGAAAAGGCAGTGATCATTACGAATCAGGTTTGTAGATTTCCTTGGCTCACGGCTGACCAAAGCAGCATTTGGTTGGCAACCAGATGCAGAGTAGAAAGGGTGGGGGGGGGGGTGGAGAAGAATCATTTTATCAATTAACTGGCAACATATACTCTTTTTATTTAAGCAAAATATGTGTTAATGGAGGGATTGCTAACTTGGTGCCTGCCAGATGCTGGTGATGGATTCAGAAAGCAGGCCAGTGCTCAGGGGTGTGGGATATATAGTCCACATGGGCTACCCTGCTTTAAGAGGTCTGGGTGCTCTGCATGTACATAGATCTGGGTGGAATTAAAGAGCCTAATTTTACTGCTTTTTTGTTTTGTTTTTGCATTTACCGTTTTGCATTTGATTCCCATTGCGAATTTCATGCCTTGGATCACTCTTGAGGTGACCAGCAGCATGAAGGATGTCGAAAGCCCTATATAAAATTCAGAATATTGCATTAAGGTTGTATCATCAGTTCATGAGTATCCAGAAAAAAAAGAAGCTCACAAATATTCCCTGATTCAACTATTAATCAGTTGCTTGATACATATCTGGTATGTACCAAATGAGACATAAATAGAATATATTACAGCTTCTATTCCTTATTCTCTTGAAAAGGTTAAAAAAGTGACAAATGACATACCTAGATAGACCTTTCAAGCAGACATCTATAATCTTAACAGTACATTAGCTATAGCAATAGCCTTAGCAATTAGTGTTATTTTGGCATATAAACAGGAAACAATACTTTACTATAGACTCCCTTGGGTGCAAACGAAGATCTCTGCTGCTTCCTAGCAAACAAAAATCCAGAATTGGATGCACAAATTGATTATATCTGAATATTGAAAAGGAACAAAAAACATAGTTTAAGCAAGTTGATATAGCATTATTATTATTCACCAATGGTGTCCAGTTGAACAGCTGAAGCCAGTGAGCAAGTGTTGATTTCTTACTGAGTCATAATTATAAAAAGCCCACGCAAACATTCTTTTACTACATGCAACAAAATTAACTTGTACATTTTAAAAAGTAAAACAGTTGCTTAAATTGCATACCGTTTTCTGTTTTTGGTGGGGTGGGGAGTGTTTTTGTTGAAGAGCCAACATTCCATACAAACAAGAAGAGGCTAGTGACAATTTCCAGAATGCTACACACAATTTTCAAAACATACCCTCTCCACTCTGTTTTCATCAACCTCCACTTCTTCATGTATCACCCTGATTTCTCACATCCTCTTTGTTTATGAAGTGCCTCACCCCAACCCTTCAGTTTCAACCTATAATAAGCCAGGATACTGCACTTTTGTGGCAGATTGTTTTGTTTTCTTAGAAATATCCATGGGAAGAAAATGCGAATGACTGATGTGATGGTTACTTTTTGGAAGGACACATTCTTGATCAATCTGGAAAGACAAAGGGGACAATACATTCAGATGACATGAGGTAGATTTTGAATGCAGTGTTAAACAGTCTGTGAGGGACCTGAGCTACTTACGTTGCTGTGACTTAAAAACCATTGACTGTGAGAAGATATGGCAGTCAAGCTAGTTGGTACCATCAACACTGTCTCCAGAAGGAGTGTCTGGGGCAGCTCACAAACATATAGAAGATTAGCAGAATTTTAAGACATGCTCACACAAATATGACTACACAACTCCTACACAACGCCAGTGTGGTGTAGTGGTTAAGAGCAGTGGACTTGTAATCTGGTGAACTGGGTTTGTGTCTCCGCTCCTCCACATGCAGCTGCTGGGTGACCTTGGGCTAGTCACACTTCTTTGAAGTCTCTCAGCCCCACTCACCTCACAGAGTGTTTGTGTGAGGGAGGAAGGGAAAGGAGATTGTTAGCCGCTTTGAGACTCCTTTGGGTATTGATAAAGCGGAATATCAAATCCAAACTCCTCCTCCTCCTCCTCTTCTCATTTAAGCAGGCCATAAGAAAATATAACTGCATTCAGGATTGCAGCTTTAGTCATTTTGAGACTGGAAAGAGGGACAAAAATGTTTTTCAAGTTCTGCACTTTGGTTGGAAGAGGACAAAGTGTTATCTACTCAAAGATGAAGGTGAAATAGAAGAGGTGGTGACCAAAAAGGTGTCTTATTATGGTTTGAGCAGTTTAAGTATGGAAACTGAGAGCATTCTACACTTCTACAATTTGTGAACATACTGTCCCTGACATTCCCTGTGATTTAAGTGCTAAGTGTCTATATATATCTAATGTAACTGGTCCCCCCCTCCATTTTGCCAACTGCAATTATCAGCTTTTGTATCCAGCTGTGCACTAAAAGAAAAACCCTTTATAACATTAGGATTACAGTCCTTTTATTTTATCATGAGATTAGTGATTATAGCCAATCATCTAATGCTGAAGGCTGTAATTGGCATTGAAAGGGTGGGCTTAGAAAGAACAAATAAATAAAGAAATAAAAGAAATAATGCCAACACTAATAAAACCATCTAAGTTAGCTGGCCGGAATTTTAAATCACCCAAAGAATATAACTCGAGAGAACTTATGAAATAAAAATTAATGTTTGGAACAAGGTTACTTCATCACACTTGTATTTGAAATTGGATTCCGTGTGGGTGGTGAGCCAAAGGCCTGATTGAATATAACCATGGCAGAGACAGAAGGGAGGTGAGGAGGAGCCATATGTGCATGAAGTGAAGGGTGTCTGAAAGGATAGGAGTTGTGATTTGACTGCCAGCGCCAGTTTTCTGAGGGCAACATTTGGAAGGATTCTGCTAAAATTGCTGGAATTAATGGACACAAGCCCATTGGTGGAGAGGTATCAAGAGGACAAGCCAAATTAAAGAAAACATACTCTCATCTCTTTATTCTGTGACAATGGTGTGCGAGAAACCCTTAAAACAACTATTAAGCAGGCTATTCAGAACTCAGATGTTTTGTTACAAATATTCTCCCTCATCCTTATAAAAGGTAAAGGGACCCCTGACCATTCGGTCCAGTCGTGTCCGACTCGAGGGTTGCGGCGCTCATCTCGCTTTATTGGCCAAGAGCCGGCGTACAATTTCCAGGTCATGTGGCCAGCATGACAAAGCCTCTTCTGGCGAACTAGAGCAGCGCACGGAAACGCCGTTTACCTTCCTGCCGGAGCGGTTCCTATTTATCTACTTGCACTTTGACATGCTTTCGAACTGCTAGGTGCGCAGGAGCTGGGGCCGAGCAATGGGAGCTCACCCCATCACAGGGATTCGAACCGCCGACCTTCTGATCAACAAGCCCTAGGCTCTGTGGTTTAACCCACAGCACCACCTGGGTCCCTCTCATCCTTATACATATTCTCTAATATAGACAGTAAACCTACGGGCAGCAGTTTTGCTGTTTGGTGTAGCACCAAGCACATTTTCACCACTATACGTAAATTTTAATAGAAATAGTGGCACTTGTGGTGGTAGCAATTAATACGTGTGTTACTTTCCTGTTAGATGTGTGTGTAAATGCTGTAAATGGTAAGTAGTTCTCATATGTCATGGCAGGCATTTCAAGTGGTTTCCACCTGGTAAAGCGGCACTCTTCTCTCCTCCTCCTCTCATGGCTCATGACTTTGTCACATTGCCTTCCGTGAGAGGGCTGGTCAATGGGAGGTGTACGCTGGCAGAGCACTGGCAGAGACCATATTGCTGTGAGTCTTGGAGGATCTGCTCTCTGCCTTTTCTGCCTGGCCTGGGAGGCTGGGACCTTGGCTGACTCCAGCTACATAAAACTGAGGTGCCTGAGCTGATTTTGGGGTTGGGGTATTGGTGGTTTGAGGTTGCTCAAGCACTTACATGAGACATGGCAGCAGTGGGTGGGCTTCCAGATCACTTCCATAAGTGGGAACATTTTGTGAGGAACAATTTGGAAAGGATAGATTTGTGGTTCTGATTCCCCGTCGTTTTGTAGGGCAAGTGTTATGGGCTGCTGCCATCTGTTTCCTCTTTTCCTCTCCCTTCCTTGGGTTTTTTACCCACTTTTTCATCTCTCTAAGCCCAGGTACCTTAGTGCAGGCTTCCTCAACCTCGGCCCTCCAGATGTTTTGAGACTACAATTCCCATCATCTCTGACCACTGGTCCTGCTAGCTAGGGATCATGGGAGTTGTAGGCCAAAAGCATCTGGAGGGCCAAGGTTGAGGAAGCCTGCCTTAGTGCTACAACAATTTTATAGTATTGTGGACTTCCAGGAAAAAAATGGTCAAAAGCCACTGTATTTTTCCTTAATGGCATCTTAAAATGTTACACAGAAGAAAGTTGGATTAGGTAAACACTTTCACCCTAAGCAGTCATTGCCTAATCTGTTTCACCATACATGTTGCACCTCGAGTCTTCTTTATGGGTGTGATGGCAACTAAGCTTTCGCAGCTCCTATACCTGTGGATGAAGTTGCAACATTGGGGGTAGAGCCAGTAGTGTGGCTCTGCTGTCTGTCACAATGTGGCTTCCTTTCACTCAAGTAACATATGAAGGGGCCTCTAATTAAAATATGATGCTACCTTATATGGCAGATCATAGGATCTAAGCTCTTCATGGGCTCTGACAAAGGACCTTTCAGACTCTAATACCTGAGATTCATTGAAGTGGAGGTGCTAAGGACTTAACCTGGGCTTTCTATATTCAAAGCATGTGCTCTGTGCCCTCCTGGATCAAATTTGCAATCTGATTTGCTGTGAACTTGCATACTGATGAGTTTCACACATTCAAAGCTAATGCAAGTTACAATAACAATGTATGAAATATTGGCCTTTGAAATAATTCATGGGGAAATTTCCGTTAGCAAAAATTCAGCCACGTCTCTTCCGCTAGTTTAATTATTTGAGACCCGTTTAATGCAAAACTTGCATATACTGTATTTGAAAAGTTTAACTTTTTCTTAGGAAATCATCCTAGTGAAAGTATGTTGTGTGTAACAAACAAGATGTCTTAAGTCCATTTATGAGCAAAGAACGGAGACTAGCTGTCAAGATGCCCCCCCCTTTTTTGTATGTGTGCTATAACTGCTACTTTGACAGCTCTGTGGAGGTGTAAAGGATTGAAAAATGCAAAGGATAATAAGGCACATTTGCTGTGGAACTGTTCAAATAATCGCATCTAGGAGAGGTAGGGTAAGTAGAATCTTGGTGGGAAAATAATACGTTTTTATAAATGTGATCTTACCCATTATTTCTGTTATCTCAAAGGAAAAGCAAAGTGCAATAAAATAATGGCAACTTTTTGAAGTATATATGCTACTCTGTGTGCACCTCTCTTAAATGATTGTGACCCAAACGTGAAAAGGAGTGTTGTGTACATAGTTTCTTAGGCTGGAAATCTGCTTCTAGCATTTGGGGCTCCATGCGCAGTAATCTGAATAATATGTGCGCAACACTGACCAAATAACCAGAGCAGTCACCTCTTTGGAATCAGCACTGTTTAACTGGACAGTATCAGCAAGTGTCCATTATGACAGCTGTTATCATATAGATATATTTTCTATGTGAAATCCACTGCTAGCTACTGTCAAGCGCATAGACTGGAATCTCTCTTGACACATCATAGCAGGCTGATAACCCATAACAATGGTGCTGGGTTTCACAAGTAGCAGAACTAGGTGAGAATGGGGTGGTAGAGTCTTGAGGTGGTAGAATGGGCTATATCACAACAGTGCAGGCAGAGGATCCTACATGGGATGCTTTCCTACATTTTTTTTTAAACTACCCAATAATTTAAAGCTGAACATAGCTGATCTAGAATCATTGTGCCTGTCAATTTGTGTGTGTTGATACTTTTTAAGCTGTTGCGTGTTTAGACCTTTAACCTCCCCCTTAAATAAATTCAGACAAGACTCAAATTTTGGTTTAGTTTTTGGCAGAATTTAGGTCACAACTTTATTGATTACAGCAAGTGAGTGGTTGCATAGGCTCTGGTTTGACTAGCTTCCTGCACCGTTGCAGGTACAGCTGACCCAGGGCATCTGCATAGGTCAGCCTAGGGTTAACACCTGGAACAGCGGAAAGCCGGGGTCAGGCTAGTCCACCACCCACCACTCAGGCATGGGCACAACCGCTCTCAGGGTTGACCAAACCATTGAGTCCCTGGATTCCTTTAACAAAATACCTTTCACATAGGGATGGCGAGAGCGTTCCCCCATCCCTATCACCTGAACCAGAGCCTATCTGCAACCTTACAAGTTGTGACAATTTGCTACGCGGCAGGCAAAACCCAAATGGCAACAGCCAATCAGCCAAGTGGGGAAAATTCCTGCCGTGCCCCTGTCCCAACGACAGACGACACATGATGGCATAGCAAGGTCAAGCACAAGCCCTAAATATAGGGAGAAGTGGGTGGGTGTTCCGATGCACTAGCCCAAAGAGAAAGCTCAGGGACACGTGCATGGGCTTAATATAGGTCCCTCGAGCCATTCGGCTAGCGTCCCATTGGTCAGATTACACCCAGCATCGAGGGACCTACCAATAGGGTGTTGTGGCTATCCAATCAGGCCCACCCACAACACAGGGTTTGGTTGCCAGGTTGCACCGCAACACGTGCCCTCTTTGAGGGAGGACATGATTTGCTGTTGCTAACTTGCAAGGTTTTGCTTTCAACTATGGTTGAGCACCAAAAATGACACCCCCTTTTGCAGTCTAAAATGGTATACTCTGCTCAAGTATCTCAGAATTCCATTTCCACATTCTTCTGCTGCATCTGTAGACCTTGCCATGGAAGCTGTTTGCAGAAGGCTCCATAGTTGAGCGTAACATGAAGTGCAGCCATACATCAGGCTAAACCAAAGCTTTAATAGGTGGTGGGGATGGCTGAAGAGAGAATGCCCTCAATTGCCTGCCAGAAGAAGAAGAAGAAGAAGAAGAAGAAGAAGAAGAAGACTGTACACTCAGTCACATCACAGCATATAAACCAACACGTAGACCTCTCTCAAAAGTGAGAAAATGTCCTTAAGACAAAGCTGAGAGGGGATATTTCAGGGCCTGTAGACATTGTTTTCTCAATGATGGTCTCATTGTTTATGAGTCAAATACTGCAAAGCCATAACTCCAAGACAAATGATACTATTATAGTTATGCGTCATGCTGTGAACAGTGTGGTAGATATTTCTACACAATTCATTTCAGGAAAATGAATCAGAACAGCTAGACTAAATATGTTTTTCTTTCCTTGTTATAATAATGAGTTCTTATTACGGTAGAAACCTTCATTTATCAATGCAGAAAGAAAAGAATTCATGAAGGAGAATTTCATAATTATTATTATTTGTCTTTCATAAATAATAATGAGCTTATCTTTGCAGCCATGATAGTTCAAACTTATCTTTTCCCATAAATCCTGCTCCAGGTAACCAAATTTTTAGAGAACTTTCCATTTTATTTATCACCCCAGTATTATTGTTTGAATAAATGTCAGTATGTGATTTGAAATACAATTATGCTATATCCATGTTAAACAGTGGCATTAATGAAATTGCTCTAGCATATATTTAAATTGCAGTGGTGTCTTTAAAAAAACCTGTACCTGGCAGACCCTTTATACACAGAGATTGATTTTCAAATCAGATGCATTATAGTTTTTTTCTGGAAAAGATGTTCCCTGGTTCATGAGGGATCAACGACACTTTTCATGTAAATTCTGTTAAAATTAAAGTTTGTTTCCATTCTCCCTATATTTCCATTTACTGAACTTGAACAATTATATCATGACATGTTAACCCAACATATAATAAATATAATACCTTTGTGTGCAGCACCCTCAGTCCTCCCTTCACATGAGCTAGCAAACAAACCAGGAAGTCTTCAATTAATTAAGGTTTCCCATTTCATCCAAACCACCTATTTTTTTAAAAACCCGGATATTAAAACAACTTTAAACTCTAGTTTAAGATTCTGGCTTGCTTTAAAGTTATGTTAATTGTAGTGTCTGATTTGGATGAAACAGGAAGCTTTAATTGATTGAATACTTGCTGGTTCATATGAACAGAAGTGCAAAAGGGATGCCTACATATTAAGCCATGATACAACTCCAAACTGTCCTACTGTCAGCTAACTCCCATATTTACTTGTCTCAGAGGTCCTTTATTGGATTCCCCCCTCATTTAATTATTTAGTATATAAACACACATAAAAATCCAATTTGTTAAGGTTTCAGTTATCTCATGTAAATGCTTTACATTCACTGGACTGCTAATTGATTTGTGGATTTACATCTGTGAAGCCTACTGATTTCATTAGGGGTGGGGGTTGATCGTTATATTGCATGAAACAGTTATACTGCCTTACATCCCTTGGGTTCTTATAGAGCTGAAAGTAAATTTAGTATTCAGATGAAAAGTCTCAAATTTGAACTTGCACTTTAATGTGGACATGTTAGCCCAACATTTGAAATTCACAAAGTTTAGATGGTGGTTTTCTTGATTTTCTCAGGCTTTAAATATGAGATCTCATATTTACTGCCAAAAAGGATACAACCAGTCATCTAAGCCAACTAAGATAATTACATGTCAGCAACCACATATTAAATATTATTTTGATGCTAACCATCAAATACTGTCAAAATCCATACACTAGTGATTTTCAAATTAACTTCTGGTGAGCCCTAGGTTCTGTGGAATATTGCCAGAGATTTGGTAAACCAGAAGATCAGTAGTGGTGGAGAAACTTCTCTAAAAGACTACAACTAATCTGCAATGTGTGGCCACAGGGGCACATTTGCAATACAAATTGGAGATAGGAAGGCTTAACAGTATCCTACATGAACAGAGTATATATCCAAGATAATCTCCCAGAATCCTCTACAACATGCAAGGGTTCTGTGGCAGACAGACTTTCCTCAGCAATCCAGTCAGTGTGGCAATGTTCTCTGAAGAGAAAAACTCTGAATACTTCAAAGATCTGTTGCTGTGTATCAGCTATCGGTACTGGTAAACACCATCACTTATCAAGTATTATATGCTGCCAGATATCAACTGTCAGATATCAAGAACTGAAACCAAATTTCATTGGTTGTTAAATACAGAAGCAAAATAACTTATTCAAGGATGCCTCTTCTTTCCTTTGTTTTTTTATTATTATTTAAAAATGGTGTTATCCAACTAGACTGGGTGGGATGAGACAGGTTGGCCATATACTTTGCATGCAAAAGTTTTTAGGCTCAATCCCTGGCTGCTTTTATCTGAAATTCTGACGAGCTGCTGCTAGTGTCAGTGCATATACTGAGCTAGATGGACCAAGAGCCTGACTCAGTAGAAGGCAGCTCACCACGTTCCTCTCTGTGATCCTTGTACTGTGGGGGAAAGCACAACTGAAGACATTAGGACTTCTTTCCAAGCAAATGTGCCTGTGGTTGTGCAGGTTGTATATATGTGTAAATAAAACCATATATCTTAAAGACACCACAGTCTCTGCAGTGCCTTATTCCCAAAAGGAAAAACAAGCCCTGGGTATCCCCGGAATCTTGCACAGCTGTGGCAATTGGGGTGCCATGTAAACAGTATTTTACTTCTTCTAACACTGCATCACATACATTATTTTCAAGCACTTCTAGAGCATGATGGTTTAATTATATCAGTAGTGGACCTTGGTAATTTTGTGCCCTGTGCGAGACCAGAATTTGAGCAGGACCCCAGCCCTTGTGCTGTGTTCCCAAAACTTAGTAAGGGAGGAACAATGCTTTGGGAAGGAGGCACAAGGCTCTGGCATGATCCTAGAGCCCTCCCACCTCCTTCCCAAAGCTGGGAAAGCACTAACTAGGCCAGGGGTGTCAAACTCAAATTCATCGGGGGCCGCATCAGCAGTTTGGTCACCCTCAAAGGGCCGGTTGTATCTGTAGGACTATGTGTCCACTCTTTATTATCATAAATTATTGTCACTGCATTCAATTATTACTGTTTTTTGTAATAATGTAAGTAATAACTAGCTCTGAAAGCAGAAACATAGTCAGAATAATGGCAAGTAGATATTCAAATGTACAATTATTGTACAATTTATTGAAAAATGATTTTTGGTAACAGACAGTAATTTTTTTTTAAAACATACAAATATATTTTAAACATACAAATACTACTCTGAACATTTATTATTCCAAAAATGAAACCTTCATATGGTTGTAAATATTAAGATTATACCAGCAAGAATGAGTCTTTCTGTAAAAAAGATTTTTAAATCAAGCCTACTGACTAGTGATTTAAATCGTGGTTTAAATCAATTTGATTTAAATCAAATCCACCCTGTTTACCACTGAATTGGAGCACAAGAATGTGTTTCCCCTCCTGTATGTTTAGTCGGAATCTCCTTTCTTGTAACTTGAAGCCATGGGTTCCAGTCCTACCCTCCTTAAGATATTTGCAAATGGCTGTCATATCTCCTCCCAGCGCTCCTCGTAAGGCTTGGTTTTCATAACCTTGAAGGATATGATCTGTCCCCTCCCACTTGCTACTCCTCCCTCATTAAAAAAAAAGTATATGGGGAGGGAAATATTGCATTGCAGGGGGTTGGACTAGATTACCCTTGGGGTTCCCTTCCAACTCTCCTATTCTTTGCTTCTGTAAAAACAACCCCAAATCCTGAGAACTTGCAGGGGAATCCTGGGAGGCAGGGAAGAGAGAGAGAAGGAAAGGAAGGAAAGAAGGAAAGAAAGAAAGAAAGAGTGTGAGAGAGAAGGAAAGAAGGAAGGAAGGAAGGAAGGAAGGAAGGAAGGAAGGAAGGAAAGAAAGAAAGAAAGAAGGGGTGAGAGAGAAGGAAGGAAGGAAGGAAGGAAGGAAGGAAGGAAGTAAAGAAGGAAGAGATGGGAGATCTCAGCGCAGCGCAGCACCTCTCTCAGCCTCGGTTCTGATCTCCCGCGAGTGTCAGAGGCGGGCAGCAGCCGTGATTTTTGTTTGGCCGCTTGTGATTTTGTTTGGCGGCTGAAGTTTATCCCTCTTCTTTTAGCTGAGCCTGGTGAGGGGCTGGGAGACAGAAGCGCTCAGGTTTGCTGCCTCTTGGTGGCTTCCTCAGCCGGCAGAGGAAAGGGAGACCGAGACACACAAACAACACCAAAGAAAAAGACAAGAGGGGAAACCAACGGATGGGTTATTTTCCCTTTTGAAAAGCAAAACAAGGAGGTGCCTGCCCCAGTGGTGGGGGAAGGGGAAGCCGCTTTGACAAGGAGCTGGGGAGGGAGGACGAGGAGCAACTTTGACGTTGCTGCTGCTTGGGGGAGGGGAGCCGCTTTGCCGGGAGGGAGAAAATTTAAGAGGGGCGTGGTGGCGGTGGCTGTTGTGGTGGAGGGCGGCGGTTTAAAATAAAAATACGACAGCACAAGAGACGAGGTCGGTCCTTCCTCCCTCCCCTCTGGCAGCCGCTACGAGCTCTCCTTCTCCTTCCCGGCTGGGGCTCCTTTCCCTTCCATTATGCCGAGAGTGGCCTTTAAATCCTCGGTCTGAGACTGAGGTGGGGAAGAAGAACTTGCTCCCTCCTTGCCGGGAGGGAAAGAGCCCCGCTGGGGCTGCCGATTGGCGCAGCCGCGCCATCCGCCCGCCCACCGGGGCTAGCAATTGGTGAAAAGATGCCGAGGCAAGGGGAGGGGGGAAGAAAAGTTGCTTTCTGTGATCCGGGAATTAACCGGGATATTCCTTTTGCCGGGAGAGCACCGGGAAACGCCTTAGATTCCGTGCGTTTCCCGGCCAAAACGGGATACTTGACAGCTATGTGACACGGGCCACATGACGAGGTCTGGCGGGCCGGATTAGGCCCCCGGGCCTTGTGTTTGACACCCGTGAACTAGGCTTTGGGAAGAAGGAGGGAAGACTCTAGGACCCGGGCTTACTGGGCTTTGAGAAGGCTCCCCCTTTGGCTCGGTGACCAGTACTTGTGTACCACTTGCACACCCCTAAAGCCACCCCTGATTATATCCATAGATACTTATAACTCCGTAGGTGCAATGGGATCAAAGCATCTACACCTATACAAAGGATTGCATCTGCTTCCTGTTAGAGATGAGCATAGGAATTCAAATATGGGTTTGCTTGTTTGTTTTCTTTCTTGAAAAGAAACAGATTGGATGGCTGTGGAAGTTGCAGTTGCCAAGCAAACATGGCCATGCCCTTCTCCTGCTGTCTTGAATTAGGCTATAAACCTTCAAAGCTGATCCGAAACATTTTTCATTGATTTAACTTAGTCAAGTTGCCCGGCATCTACAAACAATGAACCAATTAAGAGGACCTTACTGAGCAGAGCAGAACAGAAGGAAGCATACAAGATGGATGGAAACTGCACCCGAATCCTAGCACTCACAAGACGACAACAAGTAAAGGGCAAAAAGGTCATTGAACAAATATTTTAATAATGCTTTATTTGAAATTCCATCAGTTACACATTATTAGCTCTGCTGTGCTGCAGAAACACAGGAGGGATAATGTGAAGTGCCTTATTTATAATACAACAAACCGCAGCCCCTCCGGGGCATACATCGTCCAAACAATTGTATTTTGCAATTCATTGCTACATTTTCTGAAAGTCAGCACCTCCCCACCTTGCTTTATGTGCGGTCTAGCAAAGATGATAGAAAATATGGATCCATCTGAAATCTATGGAAGCACTGCAATTTATGTAGCTGGGAGCTCCAGCCTTTTATTATGCAGATATCACGAATAGTTATTGGCCAGGGACTTGGCTCACTTACAATAAATGTTCCTGATGATGTAATAAGAATGCATAATAATAACAATCATTGATATGACTCTATGGCACCATTCCAACAGTGTTGGAGAAAGCATTTGACGGGGCACAGGGTACTGGCATACGAGGTCTCCTCTACACCCACACCCCAAACCACTTGAACCTTCTCAGTATTTCTGTCCTCCACCCCACCTTCCCCAAGCAAAAAATGCTGAACTTAAAGCAGAGGGAGAGAGTAAGAGGAGATGGCAAGGGCTAACTACAACATGGGAAAGGGACCACAAGCCCTCTCCTTAGTTGGATTTTCAGACTACAAGCCCCAGGATCAGCAGCATGTGTTATTTCAAGCAAAGGGGAGTCCTATCCTGCACTCAGCTCTCCCCACCACATGTTATGCTCTCTTGCCCCCACCTAGAAAAGAAGATAGAACAATTGCTCTATTGGGAAAGCCAGAGACCATCATTCTGAATTGACAAAATCACTCTGATAAGAATGAGCTGTGAGAAGTTCTGCGGCATTGTAAACCAAAGTGCACAGTTTGTATTGGCACACTTGCTGCGTAAGCAGATTGAAATGTAAAAGCATATGGGCAGAAAAGTTTGAACATGAAATACTTGGCTAAGTAGCGGGAAGGAGGGAAGGAACAAGAATCCTAGGGAGATCCTTATATATTACCCATGATGAATGAAGGAAAATGTAAAATTAGTTTCTCCTTTTTCTTCACTTATGGGCTCGTTGAGGCACCGGTAACCAGCATACAAATGGCTGGTGACAATCACATAGGGGCACCATTTGAGACAACTGGCATGGCACATCCATGTGGCCATCAATTCTCTGGCTGCTGTGATGGCTGATATGATTTATACAATGATTGGCAGCCTCTGTGTGTGTGTGTGTGTTTAGCCCCATCAACCAGGTAAACTGCAGAGGCTGCATGTGCCCGTTACATTACAATGTGCCAGTTACATTATCTGTAAGTTGAAATGTATAAATTAAAATATTTTTCAGTTCACAAGTTATGAAAAAATGGTGTACATGCATGAGTGGTCCTAAATATTCTTTCAGGAGACTTCAAATGTGCCACATTTGTTCCAAAGCTCACAGTTTCTTCCTCTTCTCTTAGCAACAAACATGGCATTATTTCCCCTTATTTCTATGGTCCAATCATGAGAGATGTTTAATTTGTCTTTAAAGTGCAGTTCAGAGCCATTAAAATCAAAATGAGTCTTCCCAAGGAGTTTGACTTCAGCATCGTACCACCATCCCCTCTTTCACTGTTATGTTTAGTAGTTTTATGAAGCCAAACCTTTTCAAATTATTCTAGGTTAGCTTAATCTTATAAGGTTAGTGCAAAGGAATAGAAATAAATAATAAAAAAGCTCAGAGAAGCTTGCTTATATTTACTTGAGGTGCATTGTTAATATGGCGTTTAGCACATTTTAAGCTTCACTAGGAATAGGACCATCTTGTTCAGAGTCAAGTGGGATGCTGACATTTGGCTGAAAGCGCTCTTAAGGCAAGGGTTGATTGTGTTTCAAAAGCTTACTCATACACCATAAAAGTAGTCAGCACTTCAAAATTATATTGAAACAATTTAAAACAGAGCATGGAAAACAAGGTCACGGTTTTGCACATATCGGGAAACATGGTATATTTCTGGCAAATATAAGGCAGATGGTTTCAAATGCAAAGAAAACAGAAGCACGTCATTCGAACATCTCCATCCAGTTATACTCGTAATCAAGCAAGCCATAAGCCTGGCTGCAGTTTTTCCAAACATAATTGGCTGTCCAAGTGTCTAACATTAGGCCATTTAGAGCCTGTCCAGAAGAAAACTCCCCCTACACTCTGTCTAGCACAAATATGATAAACTGGAAAAAGAGAAAGCCTGAACATTGAGCAGTTTCAACATTTAGAGGTACATTTCCCATACATATTCCATGTAGCGCTTCTGCTGCCTACAATACAGATGGGCTGGAAATGGGAAGGGATCAGCCCAAAATCCTCCGGAAAAATAATCTCTCAAAGGACCTGCTGATGGCATTTTACCTCTGTACTGTTGAGAGTGTATTAACCTATGGTCTCTGTCTGTGGTTTGGGAGTTGCACGGTCAGGGAAAGAACAATGCTGTCCAGGGTTGTAAAGACTGCGGAGAGAATAATTGGGTGCACTCTTCCCACCTTGGATCAAATCTATGCCTCCAGGTGCTAGAAGAAAGCTGCAGAGATAGTGCAGGATAGTGCACACCCCGGAAATGATCTCTTTCCGCTTCTGCCTTCTGGAAGAAGGTACAGGGTTATTAAGACCAGGACTAGCCCCCTGAGAAATAGTTTCTATCCAAAAGCGATTTTGGTTTTAAACGCAGTGTAAGGCAGCCTCTAAGAGAGTGTCTGTATTTAGTTGTTGACCATCAGAGCTTTAAGAGGGCTAACCAGGTAGGGTATTAAAGTTTTAGGAGGTTAATTATGCATAGGCGGGATGGGGAATGAGTCAACAGGCATTTTCTGGATAGTAGGCTTGTCGGTTGCATGTTTGATGTAGATTCTCAATTTCGTTGTTCTGTATGGGACAATGACAATAAAGATTATCGTATTGTAAAATGAGGTGTCTGTTGTGCATGTCATCTGTGTTCATGGAGCTGTACAAATGGGCTAGCAACACTTTCTTTACTGCATTCTTCTGCGAACTCAGTAGTAGAGCACCTGTTTGGTTGTTTTCCCCTGCAGAAGGTCCCAAGTGCAACTTCCTGCATCTCCAGGAGAGAACCTCACCTGGAATCCTGCAGAAGTCACTATCAGTCTGTGTAGATGATGCTGAGCAAGATAGACCAATGGGCTGACTGAGTAAAAGAGAGCTTTCTATGTAACTGTGCCTATTTTTACAGAGAGGACACAGCTGAGTGGTAGAGCATCTCCTTTCCACACAGAAAGTCTCAAATTCAATCCCTGGCATATTCAGCATATTCCCCCTCCAGATGCTGCTGGACTGCAACTCCCATCATCCCTGACCATTGGCCATCCTGGCTGGGGCTGATCAGAGTTGGAATCTGACAACATCTGGAAGGCCACAGGTTCCCCACCCCTATCAAATGCTCTCCTCGACTCTGATGCCCTTTCATGGGTACCAGGTTACCTTGTTACCTTCCAAAACATTCGATTTAATTTATAATACGATTAATCTTTTGGTGAAATTGTTTAACAGCTTTTTTCTGCTGTTTTTCTGCTGTTTATTTTATTTTATTTAAAACAATAAAATAAACGTTTTGATTTTGATTTGTAAATTGTTCTGGAAACTATTTTACACTGACATGAGGGCGGAGGGAAATTCAATCAGACAGTCAAACAGTTAATGTATTTGAGAGCTCTGGATACTGAAATTTCATATGTATGTCTGCTCAGAAGTAAACCTTGGTGGATTCAATAGGGCTTGCTGTCAAATAAGCATGCATAACAGGGCCCCCCCAACATGGTGCCTTCCAGATGTTTTGGATTATGATTCCCATCAGCTCCAGTCAACGTGGTTGGGGTGGATCATGATTGCTGTTCAAAACATCTGGAGGGCACCAGGTAGGCTAACCCTGCTGTATAGGATTGCACCTTAAATAGAAAATGTCCTCAGCCCCATATCAAAGCAGTCTGCTTGTTTACAACTGTGACATTACCTACTTTGAGCACAGCTTCCTCCTCAATGATAGACAACCCCTGTGAAACCCTTTGAACTGTAGCCGTAGGACTCTGGAAAGAAAAACTTCTTGTGAAAGACGTTCTGTTCTGCAGCATAGACAGAGGTAAATCCCTGCACATATTGCCTGAAGCTAAATTTGCATAGACGGATGACATGTTCGCTGCATCCCTAACAGCACCATCTATTGGGAGTTCACAGGATTTGGCATATGCTTATTGCATTTCATCCTAAACTGAAAGGGGTATTATTTCAAACAGGTTTAAGTGTATTTTAAATGTCTAATGGTATAGTTGTGGTTTGTTAAACGACACTTAAAGTTCTCTGGATTATGGGTGGGGAAGGATTACTAACTGGAAAGGTTGAAGAGAAACAGCTGTACAAGCTTTGTGGGTCTTTAAAAAATCATTGTTATGGATACATGCCTACAACGGAGGTCATGCGGAGTTTAGTGTTCCACAAAAACATGTTTTTGAACACTCCAGTGAAGTGCTATATTCAAAGCACACTGGGTACAATCCAATGAAAACTAGAACACACCTAAATCCTCTGCAGGTCAGTGTAGCTTGTGTTAATTTTTGTACTGAAATCTCATTAATTTCAAAGGAACTGCCAACCTGAGCCTAAATATAAATACTTGGAAGTAAGGGCCAAGCTATGTATTCAGAAATTCCACATTCTATAGCCTGTCAGGGAGAAGGATTCTAGCATAGTTTGTTCCCTAACATAATGGGAGCCTATGAAGTTGCCCTATACAGAGTCATACCTAGCTCAGTATTGTCTGCACCCAAAATTTCCCAAACTTGGGTCTCCAGCTGATTTTGGACTACAGTTCCCATCATCCTTGACCACAGGTCTTGCTAGCTAGGCATGATGGGAGTTGTAGTCCAAAAACAGCTGGAGACCCAAGTTTGGGAAACAATGGTCTACACTGGCTGGCAGTGGCTCTCCGGTGCTTCAAGGAGGGGCCACTTCCAGCCCTACGGAAGATGCTGGGGACTGAACCTAGGAGTATCTGCATACAAAGTAGATATCTGCCACTACAGCTCTTCCCCCAAAGAATAACCCACCCTCCTTGCCGGGGTGAAGTTTGGTTGATGTTGTTTTGTTTTTTAATACACACAGGATACTGACAAGCTGGAACGTGTCCAGAAGAGGGCAACCAAAATGGTCAAAGGCTTGGAAACGATGCCTTATGAGGAACGGCTTAGGGAGCTGGGTATGTTTAGCCTGGAGAAGAGAAGGTTAAGGGGTGATATGATAGCCATGTTCAAATATATAAAAGGATGTCATATAGAGGAGGGAGAAACGTTGTTTTCTGCTGCTCCAGAGAAGCGGACACGGTGCAATGGATTCAAACTACAAGAAAGAAGATTCCACCTAAACATTAGGAAGAACTTCCTGACAGTAAGAGCTGTTTGACAGTGGAATTTGCTGCCAAGGAGTGTGGTGGAGTCTCCTTCTTTGGAGGTCTTTAAGCAGAGGCTTGACAGCCACCTGTCAGGAATGCTTTGTTGGTGTTTCCTGCTTGGCAGGGGGTTGGACTGGATGGCCCTTGTGGTCTCTTCCAACTCTATGATTCTATGATTCTATGATTCTATGATCTAGGAGTATGTAGGCTAGGCATTTTCTTCCAAACAACCCATCAAGTAACTAAAGCCAATGGATCCATGGGTTTCCTCACACTTGTAGCCTGTATTGAACTGGTAGATTATTACCAGTCTTCAATGAAGCGTAAACAAGCATTCATGGGCAAGCGATGCTTAATCTTTAACTATGGACATCTATAGATCACAGTGTAACCGATGGACAGTGGCAAGCCGAAAGTTCAGCAGAACAAGAGTTTGCAAACAAAGGCTAAGTCAAACTGGAACAAGATGTGCAGTTTTTGTGATCATGGGTAGCCGCAATAGTGAAAATCTGAAAAACTGTAGCAGCTACAACAGCAGAGTTAAATAGATTTTCATAGAAATAGTTATCTTGCATGATTTATATTCACCATCATCTAAAATGATATGGAAATTGACTTCCTTGCAGTGGGATGTCATATTTATGTGGCCTGAAAGTCACATATCTGTTAATGTTGAATGTGAAGCAGCGTCCAAAAACTCCAGTTCATTTTTGGATCGTAGTGCTATAAATGTTGTCTGTTGTCAGAAGTGGAGAACGTTTGAATTAAGGGGTCATTGTGTAGGTAATCTGAATCCCAGAGTGGTTTAACAACCAATCCCTCTTCACAGGTAACTCTGGGATTTGTAGCTCTGCGAGGGGAATAGGGATCTCCTAACAACTCTCAGCACCCCTAATGAATTACAGCTCCCAAAATTATTTAGAGGAAGCCATGACTGTTTATTACAATACTTTAAAGGTATGGTGTGATTTTGGCCTATGACTAGTCTGATTCCCACACCTCACCAGCTGTGTCTTTGGGTTGTTAGTGTGGCAATCCTATATTTAGTGTTATGAGCACAATGCAAAAGAGTTAAAGACTGTCTTTTTCTTAAAAGTGTGCTGCTGTGTAGACAGCTGGGATAGAAAATGTTTAAACAAACAAATAGTCTTAATAGTAACTGAACATCTGTCTCCAATATTGATGTATGACACAAGAAACGCTAGGTCTTGCTCTGTGAAAGTCCTCTGGCCTATTTAAGTCTGCCTCCCCATACTTGAAAGGAAATCCCATGGAAATCAGTGGCAGTTGCTTGTAGATAAATGTGGTTAGGATTTGACCATTAAAAAAAGCCAACCAGCTGAGCTTTACGTAAGTGTAACGTCATGCAAGATGGAGGAATACTTGGAATTTGCTCAGCCCAAGGAAGAAGGGAAGAAAGAAAGAATTTTGACTTTCACTTTTCTATCCAGGATATTATTGTGACAACTTTGCATTTATTTTGACATTATGTGACATCTCAGTGCAGTAACTACATATACTGAAATAATGATTTGAAACAATTTTCACTTCATTTCAGCTGAAAAGTTTGACATTTCTATATTGTGGCAAGAAATATTTTGGAAATGGCTTGGCTGTTGTTTAGAGATTCAGAAATTGGTATAACTTTAAAATAATAAATTAGTCTTCTCAACAGTCCCAACAAACTTTTCTAAAGGCTTTAGTAAAGCAAAACATTGCCAGATTGATACTGCAGTGGAGATTCCACATAATCCCACTCAAATGTAATTATTTTGACATAAGTGCTTTGTGAAACTCCTCTTTCACTTTTCCTAACCTCTTCTTCACCATTGTCCTGCCTTTCCTATGCTTTTGGTGTGCAGAATTTTTTGGTTGTAGCCTAGGGCAAGCAAAAAGTTTCATGTTCAATCCCAGGCATCTCCAGGCAGGACTGGCAAAGAACCCAGTTTGAAATCCTAGAGGAACACTGCAGATCAGTGTTGACAATATGGGTTACATGGGCCAAGGTTTCGATTTGGTTTGCCAGGAGGTGGAAAGTACTGCTATCTTAACCCAACTCCATGGGACAAAAAACATTTGCAAGTGGGCAATTTTAATAACAAAAGCAGCCAGATATTCCATCACAGGTCACATCCACACCATGCATTCAGAGCACTCTTATATGACTTTAACAGTCATACCTCCCCCCAAAGGATCCTGGGAACTATAGTTTGTTAAGGGAGCTGACCTCACAGACCTATAATTCCCAGATAAGTTTGGATAGAATACAAAGATCTACTCAAGAAAGAAAGGAGAATCAAAAGAAATTCCCCCTCTTCTATGAGTGGGAGCCTCGGCTGAATCACACCCCTTCTGCCACTGAATCTAACTATAGTATATTGCAAAAATTAATACTGCACAGCTTGAAACAATAGGATGCATAAAAACTGACTCCTCTTGGAATAAAAATTGACCAGCCCCATAAAAAGGATTCCAAGCTTTACTAACCAGACAGGTACAAAAACAGGTACAAAAACAAAGAATGATATATCCAAATAGTTCCATAAGAAATATACTTGTCATCTTCTTAGTAATATTGAAATAACTCCAACCAGACCTAAAATCAGAGGCTTTTCTCTCCCTGCAGCCTCCATTAGCCTGTTTTCTCTTCAGGAAAGACTCATTTTCACATCCTTCTCCTGCTGTGGCCGGGAACACAAGACCAAAGGCATCTACCGTAAAAAAGGGCGATTTGCAACTGAATACCCCTCATATGATAGAAAGTTAAACACCACATGAAGGAGCAGGGCAAAGATTAACAGTTAATTATCAACCCATCTAGGTGCTCAGAGTGCTCTTTGTTTTAGCATACCCCAATGGAATTTTCCAATGTTAAACCCTTAGCAATACACATACAGGCACTCTCCATTTCAGTGAAAATTATACAATTATATTTAACATCATCTTGGTATATAAGCGGGAAATTGAGGCACATTCACAGTCCTAGCCCTACTATTATATTAGGAGGGGGGAGATCAGGAAAGCCTTGGGGAGCATAGAACTGGTCCAGTATTCCTTTGGCACTTGGCATATATACCTTTACATTAACAGGTGTGTATCATAATCTGACTGCGCTTTCGAGAAAGTCTACAAAACCTAAGAGGAGATCAAGGTCAGATTGTTGCTAAACAGGAAGCATTATTGCCTTCTGATGGGTTATCATCTGTGTGCCATCAAAATGAATTACTGACACCCAGGAAAGCTCCTACACAGTGAAGAATGTCCGTGGGCACTGCTTTGTAGAGGACTGTCACAGTGCGGCACAGAAACTGCCGGACATATAATGCATCATCAGCATTCATGCTATGGGGCATGTCAAGCAGGTGGCTAGGAATCATTGGGGTGTGGCAAATGTAAGTGTGCCCATGACATCTGAGTGTTATTAGATGGATAGGAGGCAAGCGGAAAGACCAAAAAAAAGCCACAAAATTGAAGAAAACAGCTTTCGCCACTAAATGGAAATTACTTAGAAAGCTGCAGAGCAACATTGATTCTGACAGCCCGATTCCACAGCAGAAAGAACTTGAGGAAGATATTGGTCAGAGTGTTTTTCCTTGCAAGTGGCTAAATGTGCTTGATTTTCCCCTGACAAGATCAATCAGTGTTCATCCAGCAAAATAAGCCCATGCTTGATAATATTTTCTGGAAGGCAGCTGAATATTAATTGAAAACTCGGGTTTTTTGCCTCCGAGTGTCTGTCTGCATATATGAAATAATGAACCATGTGGGTGAAAATGAATGTATACCCTCTTCATTGAACTAAGAGCTACATTATTTAATATATGAAAACAATATTTCATGAAACAAAGATGTATGCTACCTGTATAAGTTATAAATTTCCCTTAATGACTGCAATATATCAAAAAGCTGATGCCTGCATTTTTAGAAGCAAGCTTGAATTATATACCAGTTTTCTTTTCTTGCACTTCTTCAGTTCAAAATTTCATATTGCCTTGAGATTTTTCCATTCTTTTTTCCTTTGTATCCGAGTTTCAAAAGATACGGACTTCACATCATGATAGTACAGATGGATGTATATAAATGACACTCTCAGCAGAATTTTAGAAAGTGGGGGCCTGATCCATTAGTTTGGATTTACTCATATAATTTGGGATCCATCCCTAATATAGGCAATTTCTCAACCTGAAGCCCTCCATATATTTTGGATGACAACACCCATCAGCCCCAGCCAGCACAGAACAATAGGAGATGTAGTCCAAACTTCTGGAGAGCTCCAGATTGGGGGATGGTGCTTAGTGTTTACTCATCCACCTTATTTTGTGCTGACATACAATGTTTTTGCCTGAATCAAACTCAGGAGGGATGTAGTCTTCCAGTTTCCAGCAGAAGCTAAATTTGGATAGCACCGATTGTCTGGTCTTGTTCCAATCATGACCACCTGCCCCCTTCTTAAAATAGTTTTTCAAGAGTTCACCTGCAAAAATAGTTCAAACGTCTTTTTTTTGAAATGCTAAACAAATGTTCAGGTAAGCAAGGAAAATGAGGACTGATGGGGAAGGGCTGCACTCAGTGACAGAGCCCAAGCCTTGCATGAAGAAGGCCATAGGCATCTCTCATTAGGGCTGGGAAGGACTCTTGGCTGATACCCTGGAGAGTGGCTACAATCAGTATGGACATTGCTGAACTAGATAGACCAGAGTTTCCCAAACTTGGGTCTCCAGCTCTTTTTGGACTACAATTCCCATCACCCCAATCCCTAGTGCTCCTAGCTAGGGGTGATGGGAGTTGTAGTTAAAAAACAGCTGGAGACCTAAGTTTGGGGAACCCTGGGATCTACAGTGGTCTAACTCGGTCTAAAGCAGCTTCCTATTGTTTCTGCATTATACTGGCAGCAGCTGTCCAGGGTTTTCAGACAGAAGCCTTTCCAATACTTTCCTGGAGATTTATCAATTTATTTATCAAAACATTTATAGACTACCTTTCATCCCTAAGGAGGATTAAATCTGAGGGTTTTTTTGTATGTGAAATATACGGTCTACCACTGCGCTATGGCCCCTCCCTTCTCAAGTACATGCTAAATACCTGATGGGGGAAACCAAAGTGAGTGTCCCACCTGAAGCAAGTAGGGATAGGAAAAGAGGAAGAAGCAGTTGGGCTTAAATTTGGAGTCCACACATGTGTCATTTGAGAAGCAAAAGCATGGGAAAGCAGAGATCACACAAACCTAAAAACCTATACCCACTTTTGTCTCCAGATACATTTGTATGCCGCCTGTGTATTCTCAAAGTACCAATCTGACCATGAATGACATCTCTATAATGGTGTAATGATCTGGTGGCTATGATAACATGGAGCATCTCTTTGCCCTCATTGATGGCCACCAGGAGCATAGATTGTAGTCATGGTGGCTTTTAACACGCTGGTAGTCATTTGCACAGTAGATCAAGTTACCATAAGTGTGTGAAGAATTTGGCATGGCAGTTTGGTAGCATGTCCATGGCCACTATAGCATTGCTCTCCCCCTCCCACAGTGTGTTATAGGCCCATACAGTGGCTTGCTTGTTTTGATTGGCCCACACTAAATTGTACTGTGAATTGACAGGAGTTATATAGTCCTGCAGTGGAACACAGGACTTTCCTGGATTTATATTATGATCCTATATTAAATAGCAATGCCAAGCACTCTCAGTGAGTTGTGTTTATCAAAGCTATTATGACTTCCGCTGGGAATAATAACGGTTATAAGTACTTATTCTAACCTAAGATAATTCTAAGGGAAATTTCTTCCAACTTTGTACTGATTTAGGATCAGCTTAGGAGAAGGCTGAATAGTGTTTTTGACTTTAAAATGCTCTGGGTATATTTACACATAAAGGTTCAGCTGTGTTCTCTGCTACAGCATGTGATAAAGGCTTGCCTGGAGGTCCTTCACCAGCTTCTCCCTGTGCCAAGACACCACTGTTGGGTATTAGCTCATTTGGGTCAGATGTTCAAGTGTAACATACCTCATTTCGTGAATTCCACATGGAAGCTGCAACTCTGGAAAGCATTTCTTAGGCGGGACAATTCCGAGCTTCTATAATTAGCAATATAATAATCAAAAATAAATGAATAAATACACATGACCTTTTACTGATATTGGCTGTTCCTGCCTCTGTGAACACCCCCCCTCTCCCCTGCACCAGCCAGGCAGCTCAAAAGATGCAAAGACAATCAGCCGTATTCATGCAGTTATCTGATGCTCTCTGGAGGACTGCAGGTCCATTAACCAATGAGTAGTTTGCACTCAACCATGCGTATGTGTGTGTTGTTTTCCAACCTCTAACAGGAAAAAAAACAGGCAATGAACTAGATTGCTAAATAATTGAGAGAAGTATTTATGACTGTAGTGCAAGAGTATTTTATTATCTACCAGGTTTTAGGACCATGCTTGCTTGATAATTCTGAATGTCTGAGTCATGTGTCATTTCTATCAGTAAACAGGAATAGCTTGACACATTTGGCTATGTAGCAGGCCTTGTGAAGTACAAAGAAGGCACCCCAAATGTCAAAAGGCATCCTCATCTCTAAAACGTTGCATCACACATTGGCCAGGTACATGGTGAAACACCGTCTGGCTATTTATGGATATAAACATCACTGGACTGTACATCTTGTATTTCTTCCTGATATATATATGTGGCCTATTGATGTATCTTGGGCTTTGAAGCAGCGATAAAAGTTTGCTCTTTTTAAAATATCACCACCTCACTCGCAAAGTAATACAAGGAAAGAGGACTTCTGTTCCACAGGAAATTACCAAGAACTGGCAAACTGTATAATATACAACCCCATGTTTAAATTATGCCCCTGGCATATTTGGAGAAAATACAGATGTAGTCATTCCCCAAATAGCTAGCTGCAGCTACAGTACAAACTTGGCTTTATCAGTGAGTAGGGAAACATCCAAAATGTTCAGATGATAAACAGGGATGTCATTTGCCAAGTGTCTTCACTGTTGCGGAGGTTATATGGAGGACACATTGGTCACAATCTTGATCAGGGGCTTACTGTTCTCTTTTGCGCACACAATAGACTTCTGTGGACTCTTTGATTCATCATCCTTGGGCACCAGCCAAATCCATTAAGCAGAAATCAACGGGAGTTTTGTCATTGACCTCAGTGTTACATGCATTGCACCCACACAGAGCCATCCCTGCAGCACTTTCTTCCAAGTAATCTTCAGGTGAAAGACTTCTTCAGAACTTCTGCACTTCTTTCAGGAATTGTGTGTTCTGTTCAGGGTTCGCTGATATTGCTTGTTGTTTGGCAGTTCGCTGCCCTTGGAATCGAACACAAGATCAACCACAATGCTAACAAACACAATACTTAATCAATTCAAGTGGCTGATCCAACTATGGATTTCTCATTATGTCTGCTCAACAAAAATAGTTTCTGTGAACTCCTATTCCCACCCCCTGCAGCATGGCATAGGACAACACAACAGGACACATTGAGGGAAGACTTCTATTCTTATTAACTGATAATCCTGATCAGTCCATGTTTTCTTGCAGTTAATTAAGCCAGCTCAGATGAAGCCAATAGAAGCACCCTTTTTTTTAAAAGCTAGACTACTATAGACTTCCATGTTCTGAGGCAAAGCAGCTCTGAATATCAGGTATTGGTGACCAAAAAACAGGAACCAGATGGACCTTTACTGTGATCTAGCAAGTCCATTCTGGTGTTCAAGCAAGCGTTTGACAAAATGCTAGAAAACTGTTTATTAACTGCTGATGACCTTCTTTCCTTGTTTCATTTACAACTGAACAGAGCAGAAGATTAATGTCTGACTAAATTACTGATTCCTTTCCCCAAACATCTATTCTTCAGCTGCTTTTTCATTATATTTAGAACCATTGTCCCTTACTGTCTGAGACCTAGAAGAAGGGGGCGAGATAAACCAGTGCTGGAAAGACAGCATTTCCCCCCCATTGTGACACAGACACATAATTATTTACACTCAGTTATCTCTTGAACTGCACACACTATTAATCTTTCTTCCACTTTGGAGAGCACAAGTTTAGAATGAGCCGGATCGTTATTGAAGGCTAACTTTCCAAGAGGTTGGAAAAAATAGTTATCTTGTTTGTCTTTGCCTCTGCTAAACTTAGCTCTTTTCTTAATGGTGGGGCATAATAGAGCAACAACACAGAGGGAAAGCTCGAATTAATGAAGTGGGAATGATGAATGAACCATTCATCCAAAGCTTCCTTTTCATTGGAAAACAAAGACCTGTGTGTGAGCTGTTCTCTGGGCAGCTGGATGATAGGTCAAGGCAATGTCATTTTGGCACTAAGGATGAGTCCCTTGCAATGGCAGGAAGGAATGCCATAATATGAGTCAGCTTTGTGTGTCCAGATGCTACCGTTACTCAT
The DNA here is from genome assembly GCA_034641385.1 of Darevskia mixta. NCBI lineage: Eukaryota > Metazoa > Chordata > Lepidosauria > Squamata > Lacertidae > Darevskia > Darevskia mixta. The sequence continues at coordinate 39,647,700 of JAWWNH010000066.1, forward strand.
ATTTGGGAAACAGCACTACAGTATATTGAATACGCTACATTCACACGGTCTCCCAGTCATGGCGCAACTTTGCGAAATGGAAACAGTTGACTTTTTCTTAACCTAAAAGCAGCAGAAAATGTGCAAGAGATAAATCCAATAAAAAGCACTGCCTTGCCCTGAAGTTGTGTCAAGTTGGCTGGTCAGAGACCATTAACTCTTCCAACGTTTCTTCAACTGCTAATCAAGAAACATACATGATGGAGTATGGTACATACTGAAAAAGTGCATTTCTCATCTTTGGATTGGGTAGCTGTTCCGAGTGTTGTTTGTGTCGGTAAGTGTCTGTGAAGATGCTTTCACCTCAGTTAAACAGTTACTGTATAATTTCATATTTCATTCCCAATGTTATTTCTTTTTACAGAGCAGATAAGAGTTGCCTTGAGTTAATTGACACAGCAGAATTTATCAGCTTACAGCGGCTTAAGCTGAATTCCATTTCTGTTTCCCAAAACAAGAGTGTCTGATAGATATAAACCCTCTTCAGGAATTCAGACAGCATGCTAAATTCAAACATGGGGATGTGCATGGGGATGTGGGTACTGGCTCCACACACACACACCCCATTGCCTGCGCAGCTCAGGCTTCTAAAAAGTCCAAGGAGCTTCAATGTGTACAGGAGGCTACATGCTTCTCAAAGTTACCCATCAGGAGTTGAAAAGTGTCTTGAATGGTGATGCTTGTCCCCCCTCTCCCTGGTTGTGTGTTAATCTGACCCCAGATCTTTGCATTTCTGTTTATCATGTCTTGCTTAATTTTCCTAGGTATGTGGATGCTTAAATGACATTTTCTGCTGCATGTCAAAGGCCAGGTAGAGAGAATGAATTTGTAATATTGTTGTCAGTGAATTTTGGAATTGGAGGTTCAGAAACTATTTCCCAGGCTCATTATTTGCTGAATCCAAGGACGAAGAATTCGACAGCAGGGAATACTAGCTGGTGACCTTGCAGGCTTCGTCCTTATGGCCTGCACAGTTTTGAGCATGTGCCTGGGAAGCATAGGAAATATCTTCCTAAGCCTCCCAAGTCCAATTCACTTTGCTAGTAGGTATGAGAAAGTCCCTTCTCCATGCATGCATTCCTGGAACAAAAACAATGTGAACAAATTCAGGGGTGCCCAAGTGTTGAAATGTGATCTACAAAGTAATTGTTGTCACCTGCCAGTTCTCTTTGCTGCTGGTCCTCTCCTCAGTTTGCATTTGCAAGATTTACTTGGGAAGTGGGAGCTGGCAAAGAAGGCTGGGGCAATTTCCTCCAGGCCTTGGTCTTTCTATATTTTCCAGAATTTTTTATTTTTTTTAGGAACGAGCCTGAGCATTTATCAAGAGTTCTTCCAAGAAATCTTGTATACAAAGTCAAGTCGGGCAGTGTCTTAAAACAAATATAGAAACAAAAATTTTCCAGTATAGAAAAGCACCACATTGTCCCAACAGGACAATCCATGGTAGAAAATATTATCAGAATAATATATAAAAGTAACCATTTAGCTATATTGACTAATGCTGGTTGATGCTCTTTTATTCACAGTAATGAATGTATATGTTTGCCATGTGACTATTTAGCTGATATTATTTGCAGAAAATTGTAGGGTTTCTACTTGCAAGTCAGAGATACATTCTTCATCATCATCCTTTCTTTTACACGAATCTTTCTGTGTACAGACATTTACTCTTGCATGATGCAAGCAATCAGCAACCAATAAGCTCTCGTCTCTGATGGGGATAACTAAATTGACGACAATCAGCAGCAAAGGATGTGCCCCCTTGGTTATGCATTTGATGGGAAAAGAAACACCTATGTGGATTTGTGAAAGGGAATAATTGAGGGACCAAGCAGGTCAGTCTCTTATTAATGAGATACAAACCCCTTCAACTCTGAGTTTCGGCTAACCCGAAGCAGGTCAGTAGGTAGGAACCAAAAGTCGTTAACATCTGACAGTTGTTCGGTGACCTGTGCAAAATGAGTTGATACTCTCAATCTAGTACATAAAGCAGCAGAATAATTGGTGTTAATTCATACCCTTGTTGGCAGGCTCAGTGCAGAGGCCAAAGATTGAATTGGCATGAAAATTAAGCTACCCTATCAGCTACAAAGGTCTCTCCAGGTCAGGGCTGAACTGCATTAGCTGGTTAGAATAGTGGCAATTGTACTAGTAACACTCCCAGCTAAAGAGGCTTTGTGAGTGAGCCAGAGGGTTTCCTCATTGCCTTCTGTCAATAAGGTACCTTTTGGAATAACTGAAGTAGTTAATAAAGTAGTCTGCTTGGAGTGTGTGGATTCATGAAGGGCTAATACTGACCTCAGAAGTACAGATTATTGGTCTTAATATTCATGTTGAATTGTTAATCTACTGCCCAGCTGGAAAGTTATAAACATCATATTGCAAGTAGATGGTGATGGTGGGTAGCAAGATTGACAGGCAGAGTAATTAACATTAAGCATGTTATGATCCAGTGCCAACTTCAAGTCCATAAGTTGTGGTTTCAATGTCTGTTGCTAGCATGATACTGCTACATCCGTTAGAGTAACCCATTTTTAATCTAATGCATGATTAATATTGAGCTGAACACCATGCATGTCTGGGCCTTTCATTCCTGCTTGCACATAAGAATAATGTCTGCAATTAAAGTAGAAAGCCCTAGGCCTCCACCTTGGAAGTCAACTGTGTTTGCACTATTCACTGGTTGGGAAGCAGATTGGAAAGATGTAATGACTTCTTCATGTACAGCTACAATAAAAAGGAGGGAGTCTTTTAAAAGATAGCAAAATAATAATAATAAATCTTATATTTAGTTTAAGAGTATTCATCACTTGCCCCAAAATTCTGGAGCTGAGACTAAAATAAAAGGCCAGGTTTTTTATTTTATAAGGCTATTTAAACATTGCTCCTGTTTCTGTGCAAATTTCACTTGATTCACTCAAGCAACAAAATATCCCTGAATCTGAACAGATAAGCTATACACCCAAGCCAGCACAATAATCCAAAGAACTTTATAAAAGGGAAAACAAACTCTGTGGGGATTGCAGTGGTACCAGCTTTGTTGACTTCTTTCTTTCACTTACCATTTCCTGTCCCAAAAACATGTGATGTCCTTTTCTGTTGCCAGGCAACTGGAATTGGGAGTAAAGCAGGAAGAAAATTGCTGGAGAGAAGGGAAGTAGTTGAGGCAAAAGAAGCTGAAGTTTGATTCTTGTTTTTTACTAATATGTTCCCACATCCCATCCCTACCCCCTTTTCTCTTTCTCACACACCTGATACTTTCAATAACAGTTCTCTTCTTCAGTAGACTCATGTCAATGTGCATCTGAATTGGATAGATAAGATATCTTCAGAAGCAGCACCTGTGGTGTGGTGGAGAAACCCTCTCAACCCCAATATCACTGTTGCTTACCTGGCTGGGATGGAGCAGGGTGCCATTGAGCTTGAGGCTGTGTAGGTACCACAATGAGAGCATTGCTGCCTATCTAACACTGCTACTGATTCACCTGTGTGGCCGTGATTTCACTGCCACTCTGCCCCTGCCCCATCTAAGTAAGCAACTTTACACCACTGTATGTTGCTATGTATGTATGGAAGTGAGATCTGGACCATAAAGAAGGCTGATCGCAAAAGAATTGATGCATTTGAATTATGGTGCTGGAGGAGACTCTTGAGAGTCCCATGGACTGCAAGAAGATAAAACCTATCCATTCTTAAGAAAATCAGCCCTGAGTGCTCACTGGAAGGACAGATCCTGAAGCTGAGGCTCCAATACTTTGGCTACCTCATGAGAATAGAAGACTCCCTGGAAAAGACCCTGATGTTGGGAAAGATGGAGGGCACAAGGAGAAGGGGATGACAGAGGACAAGATGGTTGGACAGTGTTCTCGAAGCTACCAACATGAGTTTCACCAAACTGCGGGAGGCAGTGGAAGACAGGAGTGCCTGGGGTGCTCTGGTCCATGGGGTCACGAAGAGTCGGACATGACTAAACGACAACAACAACAACAACAACATGTTGCTACTGGGTATAGCTCTGAATGCACATGTGCACTGATATAAAAACTCAATGGGGTGGAATTCAATGTCATGTTAGGTCACCATTCTGTCAGCACAAGCATTTCTCCTCTCTTCCAAAAACATGCTGTTCTAGATCTTATCCCAACCTTTCCTAGCAGATTTGGGGCAGGCACGGGTGGGGAGGAGAGGAGTGGGGGGAAAGTCCCATTTCACTAGCACTGACTTCCTCTAGTGCAGTAATTTAACTGAATCCAGCCCTCACAATTGGCTACAAAGCTAACAGAGCACCTATGATCAATCAGCAGGTTATATTTGCTTGGTTTAGACATTTTAGTTAATGCTTACCACCAGCCCATTTTTTATATGGTTTGCCACTATTAAATGTGATACTGATCTAGAGATGACAAATGGGTCAAAACCCAAATTTCTTGTTAGACAGTCAGCTATCCTAAGCTGCCAGTCCGGAGAGGCACATGATGATGAAATCCGCTATTCTTCAGAATATAGAGCAGGAAACATTTTCTTCCTTCCCTATTATGTCAGGCTGTTCTTACAATACTGAACTCCAAAGGGATTCATTCCTTTTGTTTTCTTAGACAGAGAGCCATGACATAGAACTTGAAATTTAGTTCTATTTTATGAGATAACATAAATGAGATAACATTTATATTTTGTTCCACTGAAACTTACATTTTTTTCCATGTTGGTTGGGCTTATGACATTGAGTTTTTGTGTTGGGCTTCTCAAGAAGAATCTGGGTCATGCAGCCTTTCCACTAATCACTATATTGTGGTTAATCACCGTTGCCAATTAAAATGCATTAGCAGCGATCGTTTCTACATTCTAGAGGTTTCCATGAAAAAACAGAGTAAGATGCAAAGCTATTATTTTGGAAGCATTTTATTATGTTGTTTTCTTGATATTTTATTTATGTATCTCTCTTGGAATGCACTTTCTGAACACTCAAGTCAGGGAACAACAATATAAACTCTGATTCCAATTCAAATTAGGCTGCAGTTTAAATAACTTGAAACATTACAAACTCCCTCACAACTCCCTCACAACATAGTTCTGAGTTATATCTGGCAATTGAAGACACTTAGGTTCAAGTTATATCTGGCTTCCAGGGCATGAACAAGTTCCACAGTTGGAGTGGACCAGAGGCATAGCATGAGGGGGAGGTCTGTAGCCCCAGGTGCAATTTTGTGACAGGGTGCAAACTGGCGCCCCCACAGCAGGCTCCTTCATCAGAGCCTAGCTCCGCGCAAGAAGGAGCTGTGCCTTGGTTGCGGCACTCATGCCCGGTGCAGCTCCACCCCTGGGTCAGGCCTGACCCAGAGGAGGAGAGCAGGTGAGTGGGCAGCAGTGCTGCCACCCACCCTCCTCGGCTGCAGCACACCTCGCGCCCAGCTGCAGCAGCTTTCCTGCCGGGTCATGTCTGACCTGGTGGCGGAGAGCAGTCCACCTTGGCCACAACATCTCTGCCTCCGCCTCTGGGTCAGGCATGACCCAGTGGCAGAGAGAAGGGGGAGAGTGGGCGGCAAAGCTGCTTCCCACTCTCCTCAGCCCGGCCATAGCAGCTCCGCTGCAGGGTCAGGCCTGACCCGCTCTGCCGCTGGAGTAGACCAGCAGTTCTGCTCTATGCACCTTTACCATCTAAGGGCAGGCTTCTCCAGTGTTATTAAGAACAACCCAATATCCTGTATAGGAAGATACAAGATACGGATGCCATGATGTGTTGAGCCAAAAGAGAAGCTGGTCTGGAAGCCCTGCTCGCAGCATATTGATGGTCGACCCCTACCTAATTGGTAGTAGCTGTAGCACTGAGCTTATACGTGTTTCACACGCTTTGATGCATCCACAGGCCCCAGGCATAGCTGGGGGGGGGTAATGGTTAATACGAGCCACCAGTGGCATGCGGTGAAATTTTTCGTAGGGGAACAATTGGGGCCAGAGGTGCCAGCTTGCAAGTGTGATGGGAGGGGGATTTCACACATGTGAGCATCGCACCTCCCTAAACTGGGCAGAAGCTTCTTGAGCTTTGGGAAGGAGGCACCAGGGGAACATTAGGGGACTAGCCTAGACCCCATAGTCCACTGACTGCATGCCACTGCCAGGCACCTGTGTTGCTTGGCAATGTCCTGACCCCCAGTGGTGAATAATGACACAAGACACAATATATACGGTAAGGTTAATGGGCAGAAAAGGCCACAACTTTATTGGTTACAGATGATGAGCGGTATTGGCTTAGGCATTGGATCTAACCAACTATATCTGACTCCAGCCCATCTGCTGGGAGTCCGGGAAGGGTTAACCACCAGTAGGGGGAGTCCTGCTGATGCACATCAACTAGGAACTCCCCCTGGGGTCACCGATAGGGGGCGTGCCTTAGGCCCTAACCTCCCTAGGCTTCGGACAGGGCCACGCCCCCCGGAATCCTTTAACGGAATACCCTTCAATATTTGGGGCAGGTGATGGCGCAACCTCCCCTTTTTCTCTTCTACAGCAATATTCCAATGCCTAACCACCAAAACCAAGAGTTGTGCTGAATTGCTATGAGGTAGGCGAAAAGCGAATGGCTGGTGCCAATTTGCCAAGTGGAAAAATTCCTACCAGGCCCCTCAACCGCGACCAACCAAAGTCCATAGCAAGGTCAGAAATGAAACCTTGAAGGGCAGGTGAATGGGAAAAACCGGAGCAGCTGGAAGCAGGGAACAGGAGGAATCCCTGGCTGCGCCCTGCTTAAATAGGGCTGGCCACACCCCCAGGCCGTGACTGCCCGCAACACCACCTCCTCTTAAGGTGGAAGTGGCTTTCCCATGTGACATGGCCTACCTGGACCTATAAAGGTTGTGTGTATCTTTACTTGGGTGTGGACAAGCCATATCCTCATTGTGGAGTCGGTCTCATGGATTTCGGTGAGAAGGAACCAGAAGGAAGCCATCGGACCTTTGATGTAAGTTTGTACCCTTCTTTAATAAGTTGGTGTGTATCCAAACTCCCGTGAGCCTTCCTCTGGCTCTGCAGGGCGCTTAGCATGACTTGTGTAAGAAGACAGCATATCTAGACTGAAAGAAGGAGGTACTGTGAGTCATTGCATAGAGCTGCCAGGGAGGCCTTGTTGTCTTCTTACTCCTGTTGAATCTAGATGGGCTAGCTGTTTCAACCGCCCATCAAACCCTCCATCCAGGCAGGATATTTTAATTCCTCCCCAGGCACCGGTGTTTTTCTCCAGATCAAAGCCGCGTCAGAGAGATCAATAGACATGCGGTGAAGAGTCTGCTTTGGAAAGCCCCAGGGTCCAATTCCCCTATGCAATATTGCAGAGGGAAGGTGGGGGGTGAGGATGAGAAAATGGCTCGTCTAAGGCTAGCTAAGAGTTCAGGACAGAGACAGAACTGGAGCCAGGAACTTCAGCCACTATGCTGCACTTGCTGAAACACTCAAGAATCAGCAAAACATAAATGCTAAGCATTTTCATGTCCCCCCCATTAATACACACCCTCAAGCCTAGATAGACTGATGTAATATCTCAATGCTGGCTGTTATCTTGTGGACGTCCCCCTCTGACCTCTGGCTGGGGTTACAGAATGGTATAGTGCCCTGGATTGGCATGTAAACTGTGTGAGTCAGGAAGTCTTTGGTTCAGATTTCCTTTCTGTCTTGAACTCCTTAGGCTCAGCCAAGCCACTTTTCTCTTGGCCTCATGACACACTGGAATATCTTTCTATCTATCTCTGACATTTGTATCCTGCTTTTCCTAGAACAGGCTCACGGCAGTCATCACCTTGTCATCATCTCATGTCAGCATAGTAAGCTAGGTGGAAAGATGGCGGTCAGCCCAAGATCACCAAGTAAGCTTAATGATGAAGAACAGATTTCAGCATGGGTCTCTCCATTCTGAATCCAGCACGCTGTCTGGTGCGTCACACTGGCTCAACCTGAAGATAAGAATGCTGGCCTGTTTTATGTGGCTATTGTAAACACTTCTAAGATAATAGTTTGAATACTTGGGGCACGATGCACCCCCAGGCAGACACGGTGCCACTCATAGAGGAATCTGCACAGCAGACATTACCAAATCCCATATTTCTGCCTATAGGCACTTGGGGATTGTATGTCGGGAAGGACCACGCTCTGCAACTGTGCTATATGGACACTGAGTATCATTAACACGATTCTGTGGAGAAACGTACAGTATGCAAATGACCATTGAATGTACACAGAGCAGTAATATTTAGGAAACGACAGCTAAAAATAATAATAAAGCAATCAGAACAGTACAGATTGCTGATACATAATATCCACAGACCACCAGCATTTAGAATATGAACAATTACTCCCCACCCTACCCACCACCCCGAAGAAAAACCAAGGCAAGCACTAAGAGGAAACTATTAAACACTTTAACAGGAATCCAATACATTTGGCTATCTCTAACAGAAAAAATGTTCTTCCCAGAGGAATGTATGTGGAAAAGGTTATACCAAAATGGAAAACTCACTGGGGTTTTTCAAGGAAGATTCATGAGTAAGAAACTAGCTTTCTGTTCACAGATCATTCTTGCAAAAGTCATTTGCGTTCTACATTTTTCACACGTATTCTGCAGACATTCCTCCTTGGAGGCAAGAGAACGTGTTACACTGGAAATGGTCCTAGATTTTCTGTCCGACAAGTTTTAATTCCCAAATGCTAGTCAAGCACATCACACAGGTGGACGTAAATGTTTCAGGATCATTAAGCTCTGCTAATTTTTCCTAATGAATTACAATTACAGAATCACCTGTGCTAAATCCTTTTTGTGCTGATCCACCATGAAGATTTATTAGACCTTAACATTTTTCATTGTTTAGTTTTGACAAAACTACTTGGTGCCTGAAGGTGATCTGGCACCTGTGCTGTTGGGACTTTAGTTTTAATGCATTCAACACATGAACAAAACCATTTTTGTTGCAATTACAGAATCCACATGCACAAGTTTTGCTTTTGTCTTTACTTCCAGAGCAGAAATAACATGGAACATATACTGGATGAGACAACCTCCAAGATTATGTCCTGTTGGCCATTTGTTAATGTGTCGTAGTGAATATGCAACTATTTTATGCTCCATTACCTTAATATCTTTAAGCCTAACCTGGTACCACTCTCTGTCTTAGGACTGTCTTCCGACAAGAGTTGCCTTCAGGCAGAACTCATCTGAAACATATTGTATGATCTAACAAAACTCCAGGAGTGTTTCCTCAGCTAGTACATATTTTTGGCTGCTCAAACTGACCTAATGTATTAACATGTTCCTTGATTTTAAGTTTCTGTCTTCTCTCGGGATACAAGGTATCTGAGACCACTAATAAACAGAGTGTTGGGCACAAGCTCATATACTGTAAATCCTTTCCTTTGTAAATCCCTGACAATTAGTCATGCTGGCTGGGGGTGATGGGATTTATAGTCCAGCAACACCTGGAGGGAGCCATGTTGGCTTCCCCTGTTTTAGGTGCTTCTCTAATATAGCTACCATTGCCATGCTTTCCAAGATAGAAAGAAAGGAAAAGAGGAAAGCAAGAAGAAACCTGGAAACAGACAGGGACTGTAAATAATAAATAATAATAATAATGTATAAAGTTTTTGTTTTTCTATCCTGTGTAGTTGGGAAATCTACAAGCATAAGGCCATGGGCAAAATCCTGAACTTCAACAATGCAATGAAACCTGCTAATCAGATCCCCAGCCCCACTTCCTCTTTCAATTTAGTGTTATCTTCAGGCCAAGGAAGATTTTTATGCCAGTCATTTAAGAAGGTCACAACCAGCCCAGACATCTTAAGGTCTTGGATGAGTTTACAGCTGTTGCATATGCTGATAGGATTTAGTTTCATCACACCCTCTCCAGCACTTAGTTGGGATTTTATTATCCATAAACAGGGATTTACATTTGGCACAGGCCACATGGCCCTCACCATAGTGTATTTCTGTTATGTTTTAAAGGTAGTCCCATTAACTTCTACTTCTCTTCCTAGCTTTCTAATGAATGCATGTGAGGTGTTTTCTATTAATCGTTTTTCACCTGTTGCTCATAGAATTACATGCAAGTGATTTAAGTACTTACTGGTCCCCTGATCTCATGTTACATTCCTTTCAGATTATGTTGTAAACTCTTCATAGTTCAGGAGATGCACTTCCCAGATTATTGTACGGTGCCTGTTACAAGGGACTTTCAAACTTAAAAAATGAGTCTTATAATTAATCCCCCAAACAATAATTTAGCTCTGTGGTTTCTCTATCAGCTGCTTGGTTCCCCTGTAGTTCCACAAGAGATCACAATGTGCTACTCAAGAAAATCCTTATGTCCTATTTCTGAGTTGTGTGTGGCCACAAACACAAGTCGGATGGGCAGGGTATAAATATTATTATTATTATTAATATTATTCTTCCATTGTCTCCCAAGACAGATGGATGGCAACCAACATATAATCTGTCCAGGGACTCTCAGGTGAAGGGTGGGTTATGAATGGTGATAACAAATAAATAAATAAATCCCTTTTAAACCACCTTAGTTTGCAGGTTTGCAGGAAATTATTCTGAAATTTGGCAAGATTCATCACCATAATATACCCAGTTGCAAATGACAATAGTTACAATGGATAAAACTCTTACTATATAGTTTCTTCACACCCATATGTATTTTCCAGTATCAGTATATTAAATGAAGGCATGCCTATCCATAGAAAGAATGAAAACAACACTGAGTCATCCACTGTGGTGTGTGGTTTTTTTGGGGTTGTTTTTTTTAGTTTTTTTAAAATATTTTATTTTCATTCATAATTAACAAAACAAATAAGAAAACAAACAAAACAAAATTCATAACATCTTCAATCAATTCTTCACAATGTACTTACATTCTACTACTCAACCAAAACACAATAGGAATACAAAAAAAATACAATTATTACCAATACAGTTTCATATTTACATTAATCCTAAAAACAAACTTAGTTAAATGTAAATGTCAACTTCCATAATCCATCTCTCCTTTGATTCAATGTAAAGAAATTTTGTAAATCACCCTTAACTCTGACACCTATTAATCTAACATTGATCTGTAACACTTTAATCTTATTCATTCTTTTATCACTATTTTTTCGAGATTATTCTACAAGAGTTAACCCAGAGCGTGAACCGTGTTCAAGTCACACGTCTTTTTTAAATGACATAAGAATCCGTTCCATTCTTCAATAAATTTACTTCTCGGGTTTTCCTTTATGTTTTCTGATAAATTTAATTGCTAAAATGTCTTCCAGTTCTAAGTGAATCTCATTCCAAAATACTTTGATTTTATCGCGTTTCCACCATATATGGGAAAAAATCTCTATGTTTCTGTACTGTTACATCATGAATGGGGTAGTTCAGATGACCAGAATCAGCTTCTGGCATGAAGTGATTACCATGGATAAACGGGAATAGCAAAGTCAGAAACTGACATATAACATAGGCCAAGGGAAATGTTGGCAGAACGAGAGTTTAAAGGCAGGTGAAGTACCACCACAAGGGTCTGGTTGAGGAGAACGAGGCAGTTGGCAACAGGCCATGCTTATAATGGCGAGGACTGGGAAAGATCTGACGGGGAGACTATAGAGAAGACATTCCATTCAAAGCCTGTAAGATCTCTGAGAACACAAGGCATTGTTGGGTTTTCCAGGTTTTCTGTGCTAGCTGTATAGCTGAACTGTCTCAAGAACAAAAAAGATTTGAGGGTTTGGATGAAATTATTTAATCATTATATGGTGAGTATCCTCCTACTGAATATAAAATTTAAAAAGTGTAAAACTGAACTCATGAAGTACTATTTACAAAACATTAATCCCGTCTAGTGAACGAGGCAGAACTGAATGCTCTGTTGCATCCTTTTCTTTCTTTCTAAATCTGTACTGCACACAGCAAACCCCATGTCTTATAAACTGCAATACAAATCGTTATGGGTAGCTAGTCTCCCAAACCATCCATCTTAATTCTTTCTGCCACAAAAACTAGGATCTACTTCTAACAAACAAAAAAAAAAAGGGGGGGGGAGATAGAAACCGAATTCCTTAAGCACAGCTGCAATGCAGGAAAACAACAACACACAACTGCTTTGAAACTGATGAGAAATATCTGGCAACTGTTGGGTATGCCATTGTTAGGTTACATTTTGGTTTTTCCCAGATAAGAAGCAAGATGTCTCCCCCTCTTTTTTAAAAAAGAATTGTTTGGCCTCAACTAGAAGAGTGATGGCAGGCAAACAGTCTTAAATGTCTTTTTAATTAACATTTTGGCCAGGAAAGTTATTTGCATTTGGTTTGATATGATTCACCAGGTCATGTTATTTATTATTTGTGAGTAAGTGAACAACAGCTGAAGACTTTGGGGGGTGGGCATGCAAATGTGTAAGGTTTCAGGAGTTTTTGTGTATATATGTGTTTGCATTGAAGCGGGTTTTTTGGTTTTTTTTTTTTTACTGTTAGTCATTCTCATTTGCAAACAGGCAGGAGAATTAAATGAATGGGAATGGTAACCTGCCATGAATGTACAAGAAAGTCAATATGAGCAGCTGTCTACTCAAAAGAGCCTGAGTAATTTGCTCAAAATATTTTGTAAATACTCAAGAATACAAATTACATTTGTAAAATGAGAACTGGATTGCCATCTAGTAGGAAGAATAGAATTTTTGTTGTTCAAAAAGCATCCAGTACCAAGCAGTCAAAGGCTTAATCTCTTCTTATGTCCCACCAAAATCCCTGCAGTCAGATGAGGCTGCTCCCTTACTGGTGCCCTCCAGCTCTCAAATCCAAATGGTCAGGGCAGAAAGAGAAGTACCCCTTGTGCCTGTTCCCCTGCTTAAAAATTCCTGTTCTCCAAAAAAGGCAAGGATCTTGTGCCAGCTTAAAGACCAACACATTTATTGTGGCATAAGCTTTTATAGGGAAAAGTCAGTTTTATGTATTTATTTGTTAAATTGGAATCCTGTCTTCCCACCAAATGGTACTCATGCTGGTGGGCTAACAGCAATAATACAATAAAATATGCATGTTAAAATACACACACACACACATCCAACAACCATCCAATGTCAATAAAATACAAATTAACCCATAAAAATCCTTCCGGTTGCATGTGAAGCTGACTATCGGAAGGCAACAGCTCCCTGGCTGTGTCACCAACCTCCCTGCCAGTCTGATATTCTGAGGCGCAAGCAGGGTGTTTTTAAACCTTCCCTTCATCAAGTCACTTCTCCAAAGGAATGTCTTTCTATCCGTGATCACATATACATTTTAAGCATCTCACATATTCTAATAACTGGAAAGCAGAGATAGGGAGGCAAACCCCCCACCCTCCAAACCCCAACTTTTATTTTGGGCTTCTTCTACTTCTGTAATGGCTCAAAATCTGAAGAAGTGTGCATGCACACAAAAGCTCACATCAATAACAAACTTAGTTGGTCTCTAAGGTGCTACTGTGCTACTGTAAGGATTTTTTTTATTTTGTTAAGATTTAAAAGCCTAACCTATCTCCAGCAGAGTGCAAACCTGAATATGCAAGCATGTTTGTACAGTAGCTCTATCTATCTATCTATCTATCTATCTATCTATCTATCTATCTATCTATCTGCCTGCCTGCCTGCCTGCCTGCCTGCCTGCCTGTCTGTCTCTACACAGGCAGGTGCATATTTGAGGCCCATGAATGCAGTGGAAATAACTAGACACTAGAAGCCAGTGTCAAGTAAAACCAGGCCAAAACTTTATTGATTATCAGTGAGTAAGTAAGGTTGGCATGGCATTAGGGGAAGGGTCAATTCCTTTTCCCACTCAGCCCTTGCTGATGGAATGACCTTCTGCTTGGGGTTGAGAAGCATCAAATGCCCTCACCCCATGGAAGTTGGCCAGTGTTAAATCCTGGTGTGGTGTAAACCCTGGTGTGGTGTTAAGGTTTCCACTGGGCAACTGGGGCAGAGATTCCAGCCAGGCAGAGGCTCTAAGCCAAGTTTAGGGCATGCCTTGAACCAATCTTCCCTGCAGGCCCCTTATGGGGTCCCCATTTGCTATTGCCATTTCTGCCCAAGTTCAGACAAAATTCTAATGAAGCATTTCACTGAGGGAAAGGCGGGGGTACCAAACAAGGGTCGATTGAGTTAGGGGGGAGGGAGGAATCATTTCTGGTCTGTCAACCAGCTACCCAAGTAGGTCATTGATGTTCCAACACCAATATGCTCATGGGGCAAAATGGCCCCGGACTCTCCTAAGTGAGGTCTTTTGAAGGCCTTGACATCCACTCTCTCACAACATCCTGTGATCCCTATCCCACAGGCCCTCACAAGAGCAGGGCAGGATGTAACCCCACTTCCCACAGGACTCTCTGTGTCCCTGCGCTACCAGGCAAAGTCACCCCACATGGAGCAGGAAATATATCACAATAATTTTTTTAAGTGGGGAGGGAGGAAGCTAAAGTAACAGCTTAATGCTATATAGGGTATTATGTCCCTAGGGTAACTTAATAAAATGCCTGGATAGCTCAGTTGGTTAGAGGATGGCACTAATGACACCAAGGTTGCAGGTTCAATCTCTGTATGGGACAGTGGATAGTCCAACATTGCAGGGGATTGGGCTAAATGATCCTCAAGGCCCCTTCCAACTCTACAATTCTATGATTTAGAATATTATACCAAATAACAAAATGCTACATTTCAACATGATAGATGGATAATGGCTGAAATAGCATTTTGACATACCCTGCAGTGTAACCATGTAAGTAAAAACACAAACAAAGCTTGGCCTACTTTCTTGCACTGGGAAAACACTAGTCTCAACTGAATTATGAAAAGTGGAAGTTCAAGAAGATTTTGGTGAGTCTTGCTGAGGTGGAACATTCAAGGAATACTAGTGATATTTAGAAAAGTAGACTTCCGGTCGGCGCGCCGGAGAGGACGGTCGGGGGGACATGTCGGTCCTGACATTCCCCAACCCAACCGGGAAAAGGGGTGTCTGCGTCAGCGCCGCGGCCCCCAAAACCCCTGGGCAAGGCGGCTCAGGGTCTTGTGGTCCGGCTGAGCTCGGAACGCCGATCCTACTCCCCGGGAGACCTGAGTAAGGGCTCCCGAGAGGGAGCGGGAGGCGGAGCTTCACGGACCTGAAAAACCCCGTCGGGAGAAGCTGCGAGACCGTCCTCCCTGAGTGTGCTGATTCCTCCAAGAAATCAACTAATTCGGACTGGAGGTGTGAGTACCAAGATTTTAATTTGGACCTAATTAGAGACTGGCTTGGGACCTAAATCACGGAGGTCTGTCCCCTGCCATTGAGATATTGCAACAGGAAACTGTTACCGAAGCATTTGAACTGTAACATAAGTGCAACATAAGTGATACCCTGTAACGGAGATCTAACCCATTTGCAACCCCTGGTCTTGGGGGTAGCTGAAGGGAAGTGGAAATCTGACAGAGATAGTGGATTGATTTGTATTATTGGAACTATTGGAAATATATTGGAAATATTGGATCAAAAATTTAAAAGTGACTTTCATTTTGACTGTGGAAAGCTGTGCCCTTGAACATGGCGGATAACCATGATGTAAGCATGTGGAAAATTTTGCAACTGATGGAGGAATGTAGAGCTGAAGCCCAAGACTATGCAAACAGGATGAGACAAAGCCTAAACAAAGTCAATGCCAAACTAGATGCCCAGCTGCAGGTGGAAGGGAACAACCATGTTAAGGCTAAAGAACAAGAAAAGAAACCAATAACAACCAGCTGCAAGAAAAAACTTTTTAAAGAGAGGAGGAGTGGAGTTGCCAAGCGACGCATAATGACAAGGATTATAAGGAAAACCAGCAAAACTAAACACAACAGAATGCAGCAGAAAGAAGAATCAGTATGCCTGACTGAACAAGTGGAGGTTGGGCTTTGGACTTGGAAAAACACGTCACAAGAGAGACAATGGTATTGGACTTCGGTGCCGACTGGAATAGGTTGAAGAAGGATATACAAAATTACCCTTTTTTGGATTTCAGGACAAGAACAATGGACATGGCAAAGGAATGATTATGAGATTATGAGAAACTATTAAGATTATAATGATTATGAGAAATTATCAAGATTATATATTATATAGGATAAAATTAAGGACAATATTAAGGCTACATACCTAGGGATTGAGGGGAGGTGGAAGGGGAAAATGTATTTGAAGTAAAGATAAAAGTATGCTGAGGAGATATATGTAAGTGTAAAAGTATAATATTGGAAGGTGAAATAATAGAAGAGGAAATATGAACCTGTATAGAATTGGAATTTAAAAAAAATAATGGAAACAGTGGGGAGGATGTGAGGAAGTCATATGACAATGTTAGACGACAAAAGTGACCTGGCCTGGAAAAGAGCCAGGCCCAAATTGTAAAACCAATAAAAATTATTTGAAAAAAAAAAGATATTTAGAAAAGTAGATGCCCTATGTCAAACACGTGTTCATCAACACATGTCTAACACAGAGAACCCTGTTCTCTCCTTTTGGCACATTGCAAGTTGAAGGATGTTGCTTGATTTGAAAGGTTTGAACCAGCCCATAGACTCACAGTGTGGAACCTCTGACCTGGCGGTTGAATGCACATACCAGGTATGTTAGGCATGATTTGAGCTAGAAAGTGGTACAGGTGGGAAACCTCCCTCCCCCAATGCCAGGACTTTGCCCTGTAACAAGTGAAGAAAGAAGAAGTTCCACATACTTAGAGATACTTAGAGACATCAGTGATACATCAGGGCTTTCCCTGAGATATAAAGGTTCGATTGTATCTAAGGATTGGCTTGGAGAAGCATTTCAGCTTTCACAAAACATTTTTTTTTTTACTTTCAAGGCTGGAGAACATTTATAAATACGCCCACTGAGCTGTCAGAAACCAAAGGAGCATTATAGAGTGTTTCCAGTGGTCAACAGGGAACAGGATTTCACTGTCTTAGAGACAGACTCCTTTTTCACTGTTACTATTTACTGTCTTCTGTTCAACTCCAGCCACAACAGCTGGAACTGAAGCAGCAAGAGAATTTTAACAGTGGCCTGAGAATTGGGTTGATGCTAAATTGATATTGCTTCTTAATCCAAGGAAAGGATGCTCATTTTTATTTTGCTGGGTGTGTTGCAGGGGTGATCCAAAAATCTTATTACTGTTCTAGTCTGAAAATTCACTCTCAGCTGTCACCTCCATGGCTGTAACCCTATAGAGAACCAAGCCCCTCAAATTCCATTGCATATAGCACAGCCCAATCTGTGGGCTATAACTAGAAATGCATGTCTCAGTGGGTGATGTGTGTACATTTGCTGGGAGCTGCAAAATCTAACACTGAAGCCAGGGCTACGTGAGGTGTGCCATCACAAATCTAAACATTTGTATAAAGTGAATTCCCCACTGCAAATCTCGAGGTTCTGTTGGCTGACCAGTTGTATTCTTGCCTTTCTCGGGTGTTTATTGGCATGTATGATCTTTCTTTCATCATCCAGCCTCTTGGTTCTGAAGTCTGAAATGATCAATGTTCTTTTTGATGCATAATTGATTGTTGCTGTGGGTGAATGTTACCGCGTTACCATGAAAGAATGCTTGCATGCATGACATAACACTCTTCCAGTTCTCTAGAAGAGAAAGTTCCCGAATCAATTTGTTATATGTAGTCCGTGAGAAACCAGAGATACTGTCAGATAATAATACATAATACATAATCAAGAAGCAGAAAAGGAGTAAGTTTGTCTTTCAAAATTATGTTCAATACTTTTAAAAGCACCTTTGAAAGTTCAGCTTGAAAGAATATAAGAAAGTGGATGAGCCAGCTTGTGTGTTGCCTTGGAAATGTTTCCAAGTTTACATAATCTTTTTTTGGAGAAGAAGATTAACTGTGGGTAAAGGCATCAAAATATCTGCTTTCCCCTGGGAAGGAAAGAATAGTCACAGGTGCATATGGGCTGAGATTTAGGTGGAGGAGGAAAGCTTGCTAGGTTGGATCCAGGACTAGGGACTGAGGAAAATTTGTTCATTGCACCTTTTAAAGTGAACCAATCTAATTCGCTGGCTCCAGAATTATATGTGGGCGAGAATGCAGCTATCAATCAGATTGTGCACTTTTCCAGATTTTGCAATACACTTTTCATTCAAAAAATGCACAGAAAAAATACTATTTCAGGAATAGTGCATTGAAAAGAATGCAAACAACAACAGAAAAGACATACGATTGAGTGCATAGGAAGTTGACTTGGAAAGGAAATTACCTGTTCTGTCCATCCCTAAGGAGGTCACTGGGGCCTCCATAGGCACAGTTTCTTGGAAAAAGAAAAGAAAGTAAGCACAGAACTAGGGACAACATGGAGTTAGTCCCCATCCCATCTCTAATAATTCATTATGGAACCAAGACTTCCAGCGGGGCAGAAGTATTTCTGGAACAAACCCGGAGCCTTCTTTGTTTCTCTGATTCTAAATCTATTCCCGAATTATAGTGAGGCCACTGTAGCAGAGAGGGCAGTTTTGCCTCTCGGTCCCTGCTTTTTAATACCTTGGGGCATGGGAGATGGGGGCCAACATAGCACAGGTGGCCTGACATCTGTGCCCCAGCACTGATCCAGCAAAGGGGAGTGGAACAACCCCCTTGTAGGTTTGGAGACCTTCAGAGGGGAAGAGGATATGGGGCTGCACTAAACATCTCCGATCCAGTGAGGTGGTGTTTGCGTCTTCTCCTTGTTGTGTCTGAGGCTAAGTTCTGGGATAGGAATGCATTCCATGCACAAAGCCCTGATACAGCAAAGGGAAGGAATACAACACCCTCAACAATTCAGAAACCATTTATAAATACTGTATTAGGTTAAGGTCTGGTTAACTACAATAATAATCCCCCCTTTTGTCATGTACACAATATCCTTGTTGTTATTGCTGTTTTGTTCTGTTTTGTTTTCTACATGGGTACTGTTTTTTGTTTCCTCTTCTTTTGTGTGCGTCCTGTCTTACGCTGTGCAGCTGTAATTTTGCACTTTTTATTTTTCAATAATAATAAAAAAAACAGTTCAGAAACCAACATAGACCAATACTGTATAGCAAAGTCCAGATTAAATGACCTTCAGATACAAGAGGGAAAGAAATAAAATGGCCAGCATAATATTGCATGTGGAAGGCCACAAAGGGAATACTTGTACGATTCTGGTTGCCACATCAGAGCTGGATAATCTATTCGCCACCAAACTGTTCACAGTGTTCGAAGGGGCACCTTCCTTACAAGGAAATTCAGGGCAGACAAAAGGAAGTAGTTCTGCACACAGCACGTAATTTTTTCCTTGTGGTATCTGCTGCCACAAGACGTGGGGAAAGTCAGAGGCAAACTGAGGCATTTGTCTCAGGTGAGGGAGGCCATGGCAGTACATTAACCTGCCTTGCTGCCAACCACTGCTGCTCACCCACCTAGTGAGGCTCCTGCAGACGCACAGGCCTGTCCAAATTACCTGCCCCATTCCTATGCCTTGCTTTGAGAAAGGGGGTCCTCCCTCAGAGGAGGGCATTCTGGTGACGTAGCGCAGAAGAATGCCTGCACCACTGCTGCTTTACCACAGTGGCTGGAAATTATTATTTTTTAAACCACACACTTGTTGTTTAGTCGTTCAGTTGCGTCCGACTCTTCGTGACCCCATGGACCAGAGCACGCCAGGCACTCCTGTCTTCCACTGCCTCCCGCAGTTTGGTCAAACTCATGTTGGTAGCTTCGAGAACACTGTCCAACCATCTCTTAAACCACACACACACACTGTTAAACAGTTGGCACAGTCATCCTTTTACTGTAAGCGGCAGTACAGCCTGAGCTTTTATTAGTAATTAATGTATAGATTTTATTTATGCTACTCCTCAATGTACTTATTATTTACTGTGCACGATGCATTTATTGCTGTTATTCAGGCGGTTGGTTACTCACAGCTGTTTTTAAGTTGTATTTGTTAAATTGGAAAAAGCAGGTTATATTTTTTTTTAATAAATGCTTTTCATGGGAATAAAAGCAACCTCTCTCTAATGTTGATATTTGACAGCAGGCACATAAGTCCCCCCGTTTCCTGCCTGTTGAAACCCTACATCATTTTTGTCATTCTGACTACAATGCCAGAGATTCCTTAACAGAAAACAACCACAACCACAAGCCCTATTAATTTCTAGAGCAAGCTGCATGGAATTCATTCTGAAAGCAGCACCTTTTAATTGGGAGGCCCGAGGATTTGAAACTGAGTCAAGCTGAAATTTGGAGATCTTCAGAGCAATGGCTACTGGAGCGCTCTTTGTCCAAACACATACAGCTGAATCACTCAGCTTATCTATCATGTCCAAACAATGCAGAGCAGCCATCAGGTTTAGGAGGAGGGGGAAATCATTTTCAGGTAGGTCCCACACTGTGTGGTTCCAGCCTCCACAATTGATTTTGCACGCAAATCCTGCATTGTGCAGCTGCCAGTGGCTGTCACTCAATAGCCCATTCAGAGAGAAAGAGACCCAAATCAGAAATGAATACAGGGAGCAAGGACACTTTATAAATAGCAAAGGACAGGTATTAGAGCCGCCTTCTCTCTGGAGTTTGTCAACAGTATTTGAACAGTTTCTCAGACAGCACCAGGAGATGAAACCCTGCTTTCCACTTAACAACAAAATTACTTTCAGTGCCAGGTTCCGCAAGCATTTCTGCATTGGGTGTGTGTTTGTGTCTTTTTGTTTGCTTAGGAATACTTGGCAACCATGTAGACGCTTAAATGAGACTTTTCAAAAGCGAGTTCCATGTCCAACTACATGTGACTGCTGAATAGATTGAGCTCCATCCCCCCCCCCCATAATGAGATTTGTGTTGTTTGCTTGCCACGGAAAGCATCGCGGAGGAAGAGAAACTTCAGGGAGACAGGAGGCAAAAGATAAAACAGCTTCGCAAATGAGATGCTGAGAGCCTCGCCAGCACACTGACCAGAGCTGTGTGATGTTTTACTCTGGGACCCCTCTTCATGGGATTCTGATGTCTCACAATATGACATCTTGGTAATACACTGAATATACATTATTAAAGGGCCTGTGCAATCTCTGATATGCCTTCGCTCACATGGAGCTCGGCAGGCTTCCACCAAAGCTTTACAAAGCTCAAGGCTTGCAGCTTGCATTGCGAGTTCAAATCTCCTTAAAGAATAAAGTCGTAGCGTAGCAACTCCAGAGTTGTTTGGCATCAAACAAGGCGAGAAAACTTTAAATCTACTTTGAGCGACTTCTTGCTTGGAAGTACATTAAAGGGCAGTCAGTCTCCACAGTTCTCAACAACTTGGCATGCCAGCAAGTAGTTCAATCAATACCGCTGTTATTGAGTAATTATAGGACTTGCCCAGAAAGATGGACACTGTGATATATAGACAAGAGCTGATGAGTGATAATGATGCTCGACGAAAAAGAGGATAATCGAAAAACAAAACAATCTTAATGTGGTTGACTGGCAACAAAATTACTGTGTGGTCCTGAAATCAAAACCCATTCTAATCAGAAACAATTATCAAAATAGTTACTTAAAAATGGAAACTAACAGCAAGACACTGAAGAATAATATTCCATTTGTGAGTCTTTTCTAGCCTCACACTACAACAGCCAATAAAGAGCCATTTATATGCTAATCCCCATGAAGACACATTTTCTCACTCAAAGTCTTAATGTCTGTTTAGTGATAAGTAATAGGAGGCATAATCTACATTTTCTGATGAAACTAGAAAAGTTAAAACTTTTGTAATGTGCACATTGCTCAATAGGGCTATTATGCAGCAGGTGCCGGTATAACAGATGCCACTTATGTGTGAAGTGCTGGGCACCCTGCACACAAAAGAGATTCTCCCTTGCATCTGCAGGATAAAATTGCTAAAGATTCTCCAGTAAGCACCCCCACCTGGAAGATAAAGTCTCCCATTAATATGGCCACGTTATATCAGGGAAATGTTTACAGCCGCCTTCCCCAACCTTGGTGCCCTCCAGATGTTTTGGATTATCATTCCCATCAGTCCCAGCCAGCATGGGTCTAAAACCTCTGTGGGGACACGAGGTTGGGAAAGAATGGCTTATAGTGTCAGACAATCCAGTGAGCTAGATAGCCACTGGCTTTAGTGCTGGAGTTTATACCGGTGGTAATTAGCTGAAATCCTTTACTCTCCTGGCAGCAGTATCAAAAGGAATAGCATGAGAAAAGAGAGACATCATAGAAACAGTGGGTGACCTATGGTCTCTATAACTCGAACCCTACCTACCAATCATGCAGTTGCTCCTTATGTTACTCCATGTTTACTATGACTCAGTCAACATGTGGTGATATCAGGAACACCGCAATACCATCCTTTAGCCCCCTCTATACCCTATCACTCATACAAGGCACAAGCAGGCTGCTAGGAAGAGCCAAAACACCTCCTCCAGCAATGGTTACAGAAAAGATTAGTGCCTGAGGTTATCCATAACCTACCAGGCTAAGTTCAAGGTGATGTTCTGGTGTATGAAGCCCTATATTGCTTGTGACCAGGATACCATACCCTCCAACATTTATCCGATGAAAATAGGGATATTCTATTCAACAATAACAACAGTTTTTACTATTTATACCGCACCCATCTGACTGGGTTGCTCCAGTCACTCTGGGCGACTTCCAACATAAAAAAAATAATAAAACATTAAACTTTTTTTAAAAAAAACTTTCCTATGCAGGGCTGCTTTCAGATGTCTTCTAAAGGTTGCATAGTTACTTATCTCCCTGGCTTGAGAGTCACATAACTCCATACCCTCCAACATTTCTCCAATGAAAATAGGGACATTCTAAGGAAAAGGGGGACATTCCTGGATCAAATCAGCAACTGTGGCAGCTTCTGTAAATCTGGGACTGTTTCTGGAAAATAGGGACACTTGGAGGGTCTGGGATACCTGAAATAACATCTCACGCCTTGTATTGATCACTCTGTTCTGCAAGTGAGGGCCACCTGCAGAACCCATCTTCTCAGGAAGTCCATTCTGCACAGCATAGGACTCCTGAGTAAACTTAGCAGTCATGGGATACTCTTGTGGCTCAGAAAAGGTTAAGAAACAGGAAGTAAAGAGTAGGAACAAATGGACAGTTCTCCCAATGGAGGGATTTAGAAAGTAGAACCTGGTAAGGAGCCACTGAGAAGGCCCTATCTTGAATTCCAATCAAATGTGCTTCATATGTTGGCAGTCCGGACAAACAGAACGCCCTCTCCCAAGGATCTTAAAACCAAAGCAATTCTTTCCCTTGTGTTCCAATGTAACACAAGGTGAATAATTCAGGGACTCCTCTCATCTGGTATTTCTGGGCCAGAGACTATGCTGAGTGCCAATATAGTAGGTCTGCATGAGCTGTATTGCTGTCACCCTACATTTCAGTATTTTAGCAGTCTTTAAACCTTCTTGGTAGTGGCGCCCGCCCTGTGGAATGCCCTCCCATCAGATTTCAAGGAAATAAACAACTATCTGACTTTTAGAAGACATCTGAAGGCAGCCCTGTTTATGGAAGTTTTTAAATGTTTGATGTTTTATCGTATTTTTAATATTCTGTTGGGAGCCAACCAGAGTGGCTGGGGAGGCCTGGCCAGATGGGCGGGGTATAAATTATTACTATTATTATTATTATTATTATTATTATTATTATTATTATTATTAGAGTATCTATTATGCTTAATGCAACCAGAATGAAGATCTTCTTTAAAAACCTGCAGTTATAACCAAGTAAAGTACTTTTTAGAATGTTCGGAACCATAAGTGGGGTTTGGAAATGAACACATGACACAAAGTTTAGCAAGTGGTTTGTTTTAAATATATATATCTGAATCACCATTGCTAACTGTGATGGAGTAAGAGGGCTTTCTGTGCAAACCCTGCTTTCTAAATAAGCTGCCAAAATATAAATCTATATATGAATCTAAACAATAATCAAGTCATTTGGAAACAGCAGCAGTCCAGGATACAGTGGAATCGCAACTGTGCTAAATTATCCAGAAATTCCATTTCTAAGCCGTATTCTTAGGGGTCACATTTTTTCTGCCAGGTAATTTTCTAATTACCTGGCTTTATCAGGAATCACAATGACCTTTGCAAATAAATAAATGCTGGCGTGATGCATAGGAATTTCACCATATGGCTGTTTTTCCTTGCCATTCAAGCAGGAGAGATAACATTTATGCATTTCCCACACAAATTTCATACACCTGCTCTCCCAAGCAGTACCTGCCCCATAAAGTGCATGTTCTGCCAAATTTGATTTCCCGATGAAAGGTCACCATTCATTGAAAACAAATGTCCAATACTAGTTATACAGATTAAATGTTTTATTTTGGCAATCCTTCATGCATGATAATGAAAAGAGAAAAAAAGAA
The DNA here is from genome assembly GCA_034641385.1 of Darevskia mixta. Taxonomy (NCBI): domain Eukaryota; kingdom Metazoa; phylum Chordata; class Lepidosauria; order Squamata; family Lacertidae; genus Darevskia; species Darevskia mixta. The sequence goes on from JAWWNH010000066.1 coordinate 39,672,147, forward strand.
GAAAACTTTGTCCCCTAATCCCAACAAAGTTACTTAAATTATATGGATATTAATGGAAATTAAGTTATCATTGATGTGTCTCACATTATTACAATTGGGCTAAATAATGGTTAACTTTCCTGATTGGGGCCTTTGTCTAAAGGCAGGCTGTTGAAAATCCAGCAATAAACTCTTTACTGCTGTAAAATTGTGTTAGCCATTTATCAGGGGGTAAAGTGGAAGAATGCCTTCAATGTGCTAAGCAGTGGCTATTCTTAACAATAGCATGCTTGAAGTAAGCCAACTTTAAACTGTGATTTATTAAGCTGGCTTGTTTCTATCACCACCACCACCACCACCAACATCATATTGTTATGAGGTTTTGTTTGGGTTTTTTGGTGTGTGAGGGAGAGCGGGTATAGGTTGTGATCAGCTCAAGAGAAGTGTCAGCCTTACAGAGAAACTCAATCAGAGCCAAATGGTTAGGAGCTGAGGGAACTGGCCTTTCTATATGCAGTAATACAAGGGTAGCCAATGTGGTGCCCTCCAGATGTCATTGGACTACAACTCCCAGCATCCGTGACCACTGGCTATGTTGACTGGGGCTGATGGTAGTTCAGTGTCAGAAGAACATCATGTTGGCTAAGCTTGCAATAAGAGAGTGCCAAGAAAAAGGAAATGGCATTTGGAGAGGGAAAGTCAAAAGGAATTAATTTGCAATGATACCATGATCTCTGTGTCTTGTAGTTGTGTTTCCAGTCTGCTCCTTTATCTACCAGAGAGCTATTTTTCTTACATAATCATCATGATTTGGAGATGTATGGTTATGGCATATATATGGACTCTCACACATGGACTCCTCTCACAAAAAAAATTATTAACTTAGCATGCAGTCAACAATTCAGAGTTGCTTGATTTACCTACTTTGGTTTGATTCAGATTCTAATATCAAAATGACATTTCTTTGTGGCTTTTTCTTCTGAATGTATATTACTTTAAAAAAGAAAGGCATGGATCGATGCTGTTTTGACCAGAGAACAACACTGCTTTATAACAGGATAGATTTCTTTTTCTTTCAAAACTCCCCTGTATAGTTGATAAAAGATGAGTCGAACTGGGGAGGATTGATGTTATTGCTGAAGGCAGCATTAGAGATTAGGTACTCATTTGGCTTTTCAGAAGGCCTAGTGACTCATCCCACATAAATGAAGTTTGTGATATGTAATGAAAAGCTTTCTATCCTCACTGCAAGCAAATTAGCAGGTACTTTGAGGGAGGAATGCTAATGTTACCTCACATTTGTTTCAGAGCAGTGACACTTTAGCAGAGAAGGCTTTCACTCCTATTATGTCAGGTGCTGAAGATATTAGACCAAGGTCACCTCCGGAAAATAATGAGTGAGAAGTAGGTTATAAACATGCAGGGCCGAAAATATATATTCAGTCTGCTCCACTGGCTAAAAGTAATAGAGCATTCTCGCCAAATAGCTAATTCTCTTTTGCTGAGAATAATGTTCATCTGCAGTGTTTTAAATAATAGAATAAAATGCTTGTGGGGAGGTGTGATGGGGGAGAGGAAGGTTAAGAAAAGTAATCTTCTTCCATTAAGGCAGAAAAATCAGTCTGCCTTAGAGCTTTTACCATTTAAGGCTGCAATAGCATGAGGGGTGTTATGTAGATAAATCGGCTCATGGTTATGAGAGTCTACGTGGAAAAACAGACTGCATCTGAATTCAAAAGGGTAGTTATGTGCCCCTTCAGAAGAGGGCACACATTTGTAAGAGGTCCAGATGGATCACAGAAAAAACTGGCCTCCCGACTTCCCCAAGCCAGCATGAAAGGCAAGAGCTTTTCTTTTTCATCTCAGAATCCACCATCACACACAGACACACACCCTTCCCATTGCTCCCATATTTAACACAAAACATCTGGTCAGAATTTGCACCTGAGGTTATAGTACTTTCATGTTAGGCATCCAAAGGGAACAGGATCCCTTGCTGTTGGTCTTGCTGTTGGGGTGGAAGGGAAGGAGCAGGAAGGAGAGGCTGGCATGAGATGAGAAAACAGCAAAGCGGTTGATATCTACTACTGACATCTTTCTGGGAGAAGATAGGAGCCAGATGACACCTGACTCTCCTTCTTGCCTGATGCCCCATCTCCAAAACATCATTGTTGTTTAGTCGTGTCCAACTCTTCGTGACACTATGGACCAGAGCACGCCAGGCACTCCTGTCTTCCACTGCCTTCTGCAGTTTGGTCAAACTCATGTTGGTAGCTTCAAGAACACTGTCCAACCATCTCATCCTCTGTCGTCCCCTTCTCCTAGTGCCTTCAATCTTTCCCAGCATCAGGGTCTTTTCCAGGGAGTCTTCTCTTCTCATGATGTGGCCAAAGTATTGGAGCCTCAGCTTCAGGATCTGTCTTTCCAGGACTGATTTCCTTAAGAATGGATAGGTTTGATCTTCTTGCAGTCCATGGGACTCTCAAGAGTCTCCTCCAGCACCATAATTCAAAAGCATCAATTATTCGGCGATCAGCCTTCTTTATGGTCCAGCTCTCACTTCCATACATCACTACTGGGAAAACCATAGTTTTAACTATACGGACCTTTGTTGGCATCATGTCTTCACTAAATAGCTGTTGCACGGAGGCTGTATTGCAGTGATTAATATTGTGCTTTTGGAAGCAATAGCATGAAAAAAACTGACTTTTCTTGAAATAAAAATTGTCCCGTCCAAAAATATGGTTCAAAAGCTTTACTAACATAACTTGTTCCAAAACAGACACTCAAAACAATAATGTTACATCCAAATAGTTGCATATCATGTGCTTGTCCAACCACAGGTACAGCATTTTAGAAATAGGAAATTACTTCATCCAAAACTGAAAACAAAGCGTGCTCTCTCTCTACCTACACATAGCCTGCATTCCAGCCCGAGCCTGTGTTCTCCTAGAGAGGATCATTAGCAGCATCCTTTCTCTTCAGCTTTCAAAGAGAGAACAAAGGCCAGCTCACACAAAATGGAGATTTGCAACCAAATACTTTTCTCATGTGATCTAAGTTAAACATCATATGAGAACTGGCAGAGATACAGTCTAGGTTGATAACTGCTAGGCACTCTGCTGCTCTTGCTGCTCTTGCTTAGCTTCCAATGTTACACCTCTAGCAATAAACATACAGATGTGTTTTCCATTTCAATGTACAATTAAACAATTATACTTATCACACTGATCCTGTGGGGTGCATGGTGCTCGTTTGGAAGCTGCTTCCCTTCAAAGAAGGAGTTTGGGGGAAAAACCCTCAAAACTGACCCCACTGCACTTGATTGGCAGAGCTGGTGGAGTCTAAAATTCTCATTTTTCCTGCATTTTTTCCTCATTTTTCCCCAGCCCTAGCATTTGGTTGGTTATCTTCTGCTGTACATAGACCAGGGCTTCTTTGGATGAAGCTAATTCATAAATAAAGATTGAAGGGTCTGTATTTTTCTGCCTTTGTCACTTTTTGTGCATGCGTTCATTTATAAAGTTGTTCTGTCCTTTCTGCATTATATTTTTTTACAAAATTGATCTGTTCAAAAGTTCTACATTTAAATACATAGTTACATAGTTTTCAGAACTATTTTTGCTTAAAATGTGCATTTCTTTACATGTCAAAGCACACATTTGTAATTGTTGTTGTTTTATTATCTCAGAATACCTTTTAAAATGCCTTTTGACTTATTTTACTTTTGAGCCATAAAGAGCATCACAACATACAGGGAAATGCAAAACTTCCCTACTGTGTTCCTGCTTGTTTTCTTAATGGTAGGATTTTCTCCTCATGCAGAAAAAGTTTTGTGCTTCAAAATAAAGACCTTATTAGGTCTGCATAGAAAAATATAAAAGATTAATGGAAAGTCGAATGAGTTCTGGGGGGGGGGGGGGTTGATGTTTTTAATGGAGCTGTGTTAATTTTTTTGATGAGCTGTAAAAATTACCACACTCTGAGGCATTACAATTACACTATTAAATTGCTCTATAATTGAACATCCTTTCTTTCAATAAACAAGGTTTAATAACGTCCATGGGTTCTGAATCTTCTTAGTGCTGTGCACTTTTGAAATGGGGCTGAGCACTACTGATTTCCATTGAAGTTTCAGCTATCGAGCCCCAAAGAGTCAACCCTCAAAGCTGTGTGGGAGATTTCATTTAATAGCCATTCTGTTTGTCTTCACTCTTTCTGCATTAGCGGGATCTAACTAATCCTTTTATAATGTACTCGGGGATAATTTGGGTGTAAGAGGTGTTATATAAAAGTAAATTATATTCATTTCTAACCTAGTGTGGAATACTTCCCAGTGAGAAAGTTTTGTGTTATTTTCATTTGCTAACAATATAAATGTTTGTTAGCAATAAAGGGTCCATGGTTCCAACAGTGAAACTGACTCCTTTGTGGAGATGCCTAGGTTTGTGTTGAAAATGTTTGGGTGGCAGAAATAGCTCAAAATGTCATTATTGCAAAAAAGAAAAAGAAAAAAAAACACCCAGTGTAATATAATTGATCTTAACAAGTGTTCTGATGGCAAAATAGATTGTTTTGGAATCTGTGGTAAATAGCTGAAATTCCACGCTTCTTGGAAAAGGAAAAACCAGTTGCGTTAGAAGCCTGGAGAGGGAGATGACTGATTAGTTCCAGTCAATATGTGAAATTTATTAATCCCTGTCACCTTATATAAGAGCATTCTTATATACTGTATTTGTGCTTGGTTCTCCAGCTGCACAGCCAGGGAGAAGAAGGTACTTCAGAAGGTCATAACCACAGCCCAAAATATTATTGGTCATCCTCTCCCATCTCTGGAAGAACTATACAGTTCCCGTTGCCTTAAACAGGTAAACAATATTTTAAAGGATCCATCTCATCCAGGATATAGTCTCTTTGCACCACTGCCTTCGGGTAGAAGATATAGAACAATTAGATCAAGAACAAATAGATTGAAGAACAGTTTCTACCCAAGAGCTATAACCATCTTAAATGCTGTAACCAGATAATATGACCTTGGAGAGCTGTGATGTGTGTGTGTGTGTGTGTGTGTGTGTGTGTGCATGTGTGGCTTTTTTTGCTGTGTGTGTGTTTTGTGCTGGTTTTTTCTGGTTTTTATGGGATGGCATGCAATTTCGTTGCACTTGTATAGCGTTGTGCTTGTACTTGTGCAATGACAATAAATAAAATTATCTATTATCTATTGATTTCATGGCTCTTGTTGCCCCATTAGGGTTGCTAAAGGGGTAGTAGAAGCCACAACTGTGATAATGTCCTAGTCAAGAATTTCCAGGTCAAGGACTAGACTAGATCAGGTGTGGGGAACATGTAGGTGTTACAGGACTACTAATGCTCTGCTGCTGTTTCCCACTTACCCATGTTTCTGCCTTCCCACCTTCTTACTCTCCAACTTTCATTCCTCCTTGTATCAACTTCATATCCCAGTTAGATGGGCAGCGTATAAGTAACAAAATATTATTATTATCTTTGCCGCAGTCCATAAGCATCGCTGCTTCTTACATCAGCCCTGTTACACATGTGCAGATGTAGTAGACATGTGCATGGCAGAGGATGGAAACAAACAGGGAAAGGCCATCACCTTCATGTCCGAAACAGAGACATTGGCTGGCTGCAGCTGGCAAGAAAATACTGAACTAAATAGACCTTGGTTGGTTAAGGAAGAATATTGTTATGTACTTCAGTGGCATGCTGAGTGATGCTGGGAAATGCAATAAAGCAAAGGTGGATCTGTCATTCCTTCTTCTAAGCCAGACCTCAACCTTCTGACAGTGACATTTTTAAGGCTCAAGGATTTGAGCTACAGAAGCAATTTTGTGCACAGCTTCATTACCACAATATATATGTGCTTAAAAATAAATTTAAAAGTCTGAGCTATCTTTTTTTTAAAAAAACAAAAACACCAAGTTCAGAAACTGATGCTTGCAGGAAAGGTGTATCCATTTTCACAAAGTAATACAATGCTGAGCGTCAGAAAATGGCACCTTTGCCCTGGTCTCCAAGCCACAGTTTTAATGCGAGATCCCTATTCATTTGTTGTTGAAGACTGGAGAAATGCATCCTGAAGATACAACTTCAGCGTCTACAAAAGAGGAGTCCTGGTGCTTTTCCTTTCAAGTTTTACCAAAGCTTAGTCCAGCTAATGGCCTGTTTACCTCTATGATCAGAGAATATTCATTTTGAATGTGTAAGAAGCACACTGGTATCTTCTTGCTTCACATTACTGCAAACTTCCTTACTTTGCTGAGGCTACCTCTGCCAGGTTTAACTCTGCAGTCATTACTAGGTGAGCAAATGAGCCCTGGAAAAGGGAAGGGGAGCCAAAAATACTAACTTTCCCCATTAAAATAGACTGGGTTCATTTCAAGCCTAGGCTAAGCCTCTTCAGGTTGGGCCTGGATCAACATGGGTTTAGCACAGTGTTTCTACAGCTCCCTCTCCCTTCCTGCCAGTTCTAAAGGGAGGAGGAGCCTTATCTTGGAAGAAGTGGTAGCAGGCCCCTTGAAGCAAGAGATCCCTCTTCCCGCTCTTATTACCTCTCCCTTCTCTAAGGAAATAATTTCTCTCAGGCTTGAGAGATGGGTGTATTGGTAGGAAACAGTACTGGGGAAATGGTAGTTGTGTTTTTGAGTATTTATCTTGAACGCAAGAAAAATCCCTCAAGAAGCATTCAACCAGAACACTCAGAAAGCTCAATTAATTTTCAGGGCTCAAATGAGGGGCTAACACTTCCCTAATCAACAAAACACTGATGATTGGGGATGTAAGAAGGCAACATTGTCCATTCTGCCATTTTGTTGTTGCGTGCAACACTGTTTCCTTTCCTCTACAGTTCGCCTTCTGGCAAAAAAATAACCTACTTTATTCCTCTCACTGTCCACTGTGGTGAAATCAGATATCTTATGTAATTTACATAACTAATTATGCAAGTTATGTTGTCATTATGCTTTTCCACCCCATTTATTTCAATGCAAATGGGGGAGGGTGTGTAATCAGTTATGTTATCATTTGCAGGCTAAAAGCAGCAGCAACAACAACAGTGGATGCTGATCATATTTGTTGGAATGATTTTCATTCCAGATGTAGGAAGCAATAAGTGAACAATGACAATTCCCTCTCCTATTTTTGTTTTCGCTGGAATTATCCAGCATGATCCTTATGAGCACTTAGAATAGCATTGCTGCATATGTTTCTTTTGATTTCTGAAAACTATAAAAAGGTTGCTTTAACTGCAAGACTTTTGCATGACCCCCTATTAGTCCGCCATGGTTTCCATATGGAAACCAATTGAGGGCGCATGCAAGACTAACCACGTGGTTATGCTGGAGCATGACATAATTTTGAAGAGAAGAAAACAGATGTACTACTGGTTGATTGTAAAACCTGTTAGCTCTGGTGCCCAAACTCCAGACCCTGTGATGCCCTTCATTTGCCCAACCATGCTGGATGTTGATGCTGGCTTTCACCCCCAAATAGTGGATGCAAATATTGGACTGCTTTCCCCTCTTCTGATACACAGAATGGCATTTGCAACTCACTAAAATGCATAGGGACATGGGTCGCGCTGTGGTCTAAACCACTGAGCCTAGGGCTTGCCGATTGGAAGGTCGGCGGTTCAAAACCCCACAATGGGGTGAGCTCCCGTTGCTCGGTCCCTGCTCCTGCCAACCTAGCAGTTCGAAAGCACATCAAAGTGCAAGTAGATAAATAGGTACCGCTCCGGCGGGAAGGTAAATAGCGTTTCCACACACTGCTCTGGTTTCGTCAGAAGTGGCTTAGTCATGCTGGCCACATGACCCAGAAAAACTGTCTGTGGACAAATGCCAGCTCCCTCGGCCAGTAAAGCGAGATGAGCGCCGCAACCCCAGAGTCGTTTGTGACTGGACTTAACTGTCAGGGGTCCTTTACCTTTTTAAAATTCATAGTGCAGCACAGACACATCACTTCTTCTGTTGTCACAGGGCTACTAGAGTTAATGTTTTCAAACTTTCCATTTAATTTATGAAGTCAATAAATATTCTTTGGTCTGATGTTCTGATTAATGTAAATCACTGCATATATGTCGTGCATTTCTCAGTTCAAGTCTTCAGCCCCTTTCTGAATTCAATCTAGTCGACAAAGCAATCAAATTATCAATTTCCTTGACATATTTTCCATTTCTATGAAAGTAAACAGCAACATGCATTTTTTAGAGAGAAATACCCAGTGCAACATTATTCCCTATACCAATTTATTTCTTAAAGCAAATAGAAGAGCATCTCACAATCAGACAAATGCACAGTCCTTGCACGAGAGGTTTGTGTTATAAAAATGGCTGTTAACAGGTGGTTGATAAATACACTAGTTCAGCAAATCTGATGGGCATATCGGGATCCCAGCACACACATTCAGAAGGACACTGAAAATAACTTTTTCTGTTGTCCTCAGTGTTGCAGAATTAACTGCATACACAATGGGTATTCACGTGTGAAGCACTACAGGGCATCCAGGTAAACATAATATTCTTCCCATGTGTTCATCATGATCTGTGGAACTTTGGATCCCAGACAACCATCTCCAAATATTTACCAATTTAATAGCCTGGTTCTAAGAAGCCAGCACCACTGATGTAACTTCTAACTGTATAAGCACGTACAACTTTTTCAGCTTAAGTCGCTGTGCATGGTAAAAACACATGAGGAAGTGGTATCAGTGGGCCTTATGGGTCACAGAGAGCCTATAACTTTGCACATATTAATATCACAGGACAAAGGAAACCCTGGGAATAAAAATGCAACATATGTGTAGGTGAGAAGCCTGTCAGTTGCCATGGAAACACAAATATCTCTCTACTGCAAAATGTCAGTGTTGTGGTAACGGTGAATTGGATAAAGATTTTCACACAGAGAACATTTCCCAGAGGTGCATGAGTGCTAAAAATTTATAACTTGCCCTCTATCCTCTGAAGATTATTCAGCAATTCATTCACCAATATTGGTCAGGAAATGGAATCCTAGTACTAGTAGCCGAGAAGGGATTTTAACTCAATGCCTTCCGATGGCAAGATTCCAGGCCATGATCACACGGCAGCTGTTTTCTTCCATAACAGGATGAATTATTGTGGGGAGTGAAGCCAGTAAAGCTCTTAGCATGAGATCAGGGTGCTCCCTGCCAACCAGGGAGCAGGCATTGACAGGCCTTGGCAATGGGTGAGTTGGCATCTGTCCCATCGGTAGCTAGTGCCAGTAGCACTCACTGTATTGAACAGTATTGGGGTGCCTCCTGTAGGGATCTGAGGAGTTAACTGAGAGAAGGAGCATCGCTGGAAAAGCGTATCACTCTTAGGTGGCAGAGTTTGTGTTTATTTTCTGGAAGTGGGAAGGAGCTGTCAAAAAACGGATGGTCTTAAAGCATGACATACATCGGCTCAGCTCAAATATTCAAGAACTGAACAACCCAGGAATAAACCACATATATATATATATATATATATATATATATATATATATATATATATATTATTTTAAAGAAAAACTTCAAAGAGATAATTTCTCCTAGCTGCAGCAGGAAGCTCTGTCCTCCTGAGTAAGATGCTTTATTAACCCCATGAAATATTAATACAGGTAAGAAGGAAGGTCATAGTCTTTAAAACTCTGAATTTTAAAGAGTCACATTGTGTGGTGTGTTTTGAGGAATTAAATGTTTAGAATTCCAATGAAGGAGCCAGTAAAGTTACAGTGCATTTCTGAACTGACTGCCGAAAAGCAAAAGAGATGGTACATTGACCAAAGTTCAAGTATAAAGGGGTAAGCCAGTACTTTGCTCTGGCCATATTTGTCTTGCTGAAAAGGGCAGGGTGCAGACAGCGGTGATACTTTTATTCTTGGTTAGTGGCTTTTCCAAACAATTGGCAGAAATGTCACATGTCTTGCGTTTACCACAGTTATAATAGCACACTCTGAATAGCAGACCAGATTAAAAGTTGATTAATTTGTGGCTGGTCGCATGAGCCCAGAGACCTTGTAAAGAAGGGCTGGAATGAAGACTATCAGGGACAGAGAAGGATGGGGAATCAATGACTCTTCAGATGTTGCTGGATTCCCTTAAGCCCCAGCCAGCATGGTCAATGTCAGGGATGATGGGTCCAACAATATCTGGATGGCCAAAGCTTGCAAAAGAATACATTTCACATAAAAACAATGGGAATTTTTAAGCCAATGGTTAGCTTACAAAGAGCTGACCCAACATGCCAATTTTGATATATTTATCAATAATATTGGGCACTCAGTATTTATCAATAAGAAATATTGTTCTTAAGCAATAACTGTTACAGGAAAATCTGAAAACCTGTAGATAGAAATAGGAGCATTGATTAAATGGCCAGTATATAAAACACCCAAGGTCAAACAATGTGAAATGGGAGCCTTTTGGGTTGTAGCAAAGGTTTTCAACCTTTTTCAGTCCACAGCTCCTTTGACTAACTACATTCTTTCTGTGACACCCCTGTGGGGCTCAGGAGCCCAGTTATGTCACCCCTTGTCTGCAGAGAGGGCACCCTCTCACTCTTTTTTCAAACACCGTCCCTTGTGGGGTGTTTCTCCAGTCTCCTCTCCTCCCTCCTTCCTCCCTCCTCCAGGTATCCACCACCACTGCCCCTGGTCTCTGAGCTGCCCCCCCTGCCCCCCAAAGAAGTGCCTCCCCACACTGCCCCACAGGGGCCTGGGAAGAGGATGCCCTCAGCCTTAGTGGCCCAACGGAGACTAGCCAAAGCTGAATGTGAGGCCAGCACCTTACCTTGGGTGGCAGCAGTGGGCGCTGCCAGGCCTGCATGGTGAAAAGGCTCCCCTTCAGCACTGGGCACTCAGCTTCCAGGTAGGGCTTGCACACAGCAAGCACAAGAAAGGCAAGCACAGCACCTGCCTGCCTTCCTACCTGGCCTCCCATTTGTCTGTCCATTCCCAACAGCAATGGCTGGTGGACTGGCTGGCTGGGCTCCATCGCCCACTTGCTTGCTTATTGCGAGGCCACCTCAGCTCCTGGCCACCACCACACCAACCAGTCCCAGAGCCACCATTCGCCTGGGGAGCATGTAGCCAGGATTACTGCAACAAACAGCTGTGCAAGCCTTTAGGAGACAGAAACACGGCAGGGCGTCAGAGGAGGGAGGGAAGGAAAGAAGGACTGAGGCCAGTGTTGCCCGCAACACCCCGACCAGCATTCAATGCAACCCAGTTTCTTTTCCTGGATTGTACATGTACTATATACAATCCCAGTGAATATAAATGAAAGAAAATTCAAGTATATAACTTGAGACAAAATGCAGATCTTTAAAATGAATCTGAACAGGCCACAGGAAGTACTTCTGAATCATTCAGAGCAATACAAGAATTGCATTGTGACTGCCTCGGAAAATCTCAGAATATCATTACAATGCAAATCATTGCATCTGAAAGACCTCAACAGCAGCAGCAATAATAGTACAGAGGGTAGAGATCATGAATGCATAACCCTGAATCGGATTTGGAGAAGGTAGATTTGTGTTTCTAATAAAATTACATCTGCGCTAGGTACAAGGAAACACGGCTTCTCCTCCTTGGAAGTGGCATTGCACATTCACTTTTGTGCTGTTTTGAGCATCCCATAAGAGCTCCCACTATGCAAAGAAGCTGATATGTGAAGAGCAATAACACTGTTGTGCATCCTTTTTACACTGCTAGGAAAAGAATCCTGACAAGAGATGTGCTTGAGATGGTCAGTTTCCAGGTATGTGCTCTGCTCATCCACTGAGGACAACTACCCTCCAAAGTTTGCATTATTAGTTTAGAAAAGCATATGTAACAATGGGTTGTGAAAGTAATTCAACTGGTGTTGCAGATGTGTCAGGCTTTTTTTTTTAATGTGAGTTGCTCCTCTCCTGGAGTATCTGCATTTTTAAAAGAACCAAATGTGACAAATATAAGTCTCTGGAGAGTAATCTGAATCAGAAAAATACTACTGGGGGAAATGTTAACAGTTCTCACCCCTGCCGGCCCCATAGCCCCAAACCAAATGGGGAGTAGGGCTGTGGCTGCATTTGCCCTTTGAAAACACCACAGGAGATCTAATCATGGATCTCCCACCATCTCATCTGCTTGCACCCTGAGTAAAGGACTTAATTTCCTTCACTTTAATTTCCTTATTGGTATTTTTGCATAATTCTCAAAAGTGCAATTTTGATTAAGCAATTCATACCAATTACTTTAAGTATATCAATCCACTGTACAGTCTGGGTCAAATCTTCATTTCACAGCATGTGCCATGTCTACACTTGAATTTAGGTTTTTTAATGGTTTTGAGCATAATATTCATTACCTCCATTAGTCTTTTGCAATGTATTTTGACCTATGACTATGTGTTTCCTTCACATTCCAGGGAGAGCTAATGAGAACTTTAATTAACATTTCTATTAACTCACCAACTTATACAGGTAAAATGTGGTGACCAAGTTTGCTAAAAGCACAATTTTTCGTTTGCTTACATGCCGTAAGATCCTCCTAGCCATTCATTTAGCTATGGTAATTCTACACGTATTAATGGAATATATCTGGGGAAGTTAAGAGAAGAAATGTTAAGTTCATTAAAAGTATTCTCCCAATGCCTTGCTGCACGTACATTTATACAGGGAAGTCATGCTCTTATTCTGAATTTGGAGGCCCCAGATCCAAGAGGAACAGGGAAACAAATAAAAGAGCCCGTGCAGTGATGTCACTCTTGAGCAACCAGACGCGCATCACAAAATGCTTCCTGTTCTTATGGGACACTTGCAAGTTTGCTGGCTGGAAAGCTACTCAGTGAGTGTCTCTATTGTTCAATTTAAAGCTGAGGAGGTGGAAGGAAATTCACAGACCCAGGAAAATACAGAAAAGTAGTCTAAGCATACTATGCCCATGAAGAGCTTTAGTACTAACAAGTGAAGCCTACCAGTATCTCTCTTGCCTAAAACCTAACTAAAACCAGGTTGGAATTGATCCAGATTGTGGTATACTAGGACAACATAGACACCATACCTTTAAAGCACTGTGATACAACTTTAAATGGTCAAGTCTTCCCCCAAAGAATTCTGGGAGGCGTAGTTTGCTATAGGACCTGAGAGTTGTTAGGAGAGAGCCCTATCCCCTTCACAAAACCAGAACTCATAGAGTTCTCTGTGGAGAGAGATTGACTGTTAAACTCCTGCTTTAGGGATCTCTGAGGACTTTGGATAAAAGTCCAAATTGTCTACTTTACCTTATTAAGGAGTTCAAGGGAGTATGAGTGCTGCATAGGCACCAGAAAGTGTGCGTGCACACACACAATTAAAGGTTAGTACAGGGCTCCTTTTCAACCATTCTAATTAAACCCTTTGGACACAATCCAGCTAAAATTAAGCACCTTGATTTCAGTGGGAGAGTTAAGCAGAAGTGAAAACATCTCCCACTGAAATCTTTGGCTGATTAACTTTGGCTGGAATATGTCCATCATTCTTCAGGACTCATATTGAATATTTACAGCCCACACTGTATGTGCACAGATATTGCACATACACTTAAGTGTTGCACATAGTTCTAGCTTTAGAAAATGAAAATGAAACATATCTGGTAAATGGGAAAAAGAAATCCTTCCAGTAGCACCTTAGAGACCAACTAAGTTTGTTATTGGTATGAGCTTTCGTGTGCATGCACACGAAAGCTCATACCAATAACAAACTTAGTTGGTCTCTAAGGTGCTACTGGAAGGAATTTTTTTATTTTGTTTCGGCTATGGCAGACCAACACGGCTACCTATCTGTAACTGGTAAATGGGTATTTCCAACAGAAACTAACCATTTGGCAAGACAACACATGTCAGTCTTGTGACTAAGGTTACAAAGTTTTGGAATATGCCTGTTCATCTCCCGCCCTTAAACATTCCCCTTTGCCTCATTTCCTTTGATTTATTTAGGCATCTCCCTGTGTGGGTGGGGAGACATGGGGGAGATATTTGACATGTCTCGTTTCACCTTCAGACATCAAAAGCAAGGCTTAGGGAAAGAAAGCACAAGCTCTGGAATAGTAAGCCCAACCCACTTGGGCTTCCTCGAGCTTCTGCTTGTTTAGAATATCTGAACACTTTCTAAATGGAATGAGCTGCAGGTTGTAGAATTTCCTTCTGCTGGCAGTTTCAAGAAAAGACTGATCGGAGTGGAGTGACCAGACTGCAACTCAGTGGTAGAGCATCTGATTGGCATGCAGAGGGTCTCAAATCCAATCCCTAGCATCTTTAGGTTAGGCCAGGGAGAAAATCCTGTCTGTAATCCTGCCAGTCAGCGTAGACCAGTGATGGCTAACCTTGACACTCCAGATGTTTTGGAACTACAACTCCCATCATCCCTAGCTAACAGGAGCAGTGGTCAGGGATGATGGGAGTTGTAGTCCCAAAACATCTGGAGTGTCAAGGTTAGCCATCACTGGTGTAGACAATACTGAGCTAGGTGAAGTAATTGTCCGGCAGCTCCCTATGTTCCTCTGATTCTTGAGAAAGAATCTATCCTGCTATATTATTTCATAGAATGGCAAACCATCTCATTCCAGTGCGATGTTTTCATTTCAGATTTAGACCTAGAGTTCAACATTAAAGAGAGACTCAGTGCTAACTTTTATTTGTGCTAAAATATGAATTCTAACCAGCAGTGTGGCTCTTAGCAAAAAAAAAAAGCTCTAAAGTCGCACATGCTGTGATTGCCATTAAAAGGTTATTCTGACAGGAAGTGGCAGACGGCTCGCCAATTCCCCTGTTGCCCTCGGTCCAATCTGATAGGTGAAACCACCTGCAGCAAGGTAACAGGCTTGAAGATGGAAGCGAAGCCATTTCTGTTTGCCTTCCCAAAGCAACCAAGAGGCAGCCTTTTTGAAATATTATCACGATGCCCTGTGTGATGGTAATTTAGACTCCTAGATGTGAACGGCTGACGTGCGCGGTTTCTACGTAAGTGGGTTCAGTTGAGCATACCTCATTGCCAACAATTTTCCCCCAGACTGATATTCGACACATGGTGAATTCAAATGAGTTTTATACACATTCTCTTGATTAATAGAAAATGGCAGAGTGTAGGAGACTGAAACAGTCCGTGCTTTGCTTGATTAATTAATAAGGGACTCTCTTTTCCCAGCTTCAACTCATTATGCTAATGAAGTGTCATCAATTAAGGCTTTCCCCTGATTATTGAATCTGTCAAGGAGTGTTCAGTTTAAAAACTGCATTCCTTTGCTATCTTACTCTTTGTGGAATTGCCACTACAGCTTTTTATAAAGCGCTTCTTCTATTAGCTGTTGTTTGTTCCACTTTCTCATCATTGTATCTTCTTCCTGACCTTGAGGCTGTTGAACGTGAAATGATATAACAAACCGATATGGCAACAACCATATCGCTGCAAGTATGGGTCAAGATAGTGTATTAACAGAAAGATACATTGCATTCTCCATCCCCAATTTGTTGATAACTATTAATAGCTTGGCCAAAGATAAACTTAAGGACAGCATGTAACTTTAAAAATAAATAAATGGTGTGCTGCTTCTGGAATCAATTATGCTAGATTAGGTCATGGTGAAAATGATGTTTTAACTCTTTGGATACTGTCTGGTAAGATAGATAAGGGACCAAAATACAGCTGCCATTACAGCTAGAGTTAAGATGCTTTAGGCACAAAAGGTGACTTTGTACTGGGAACAGGAACCTGCTTAAGTAGAAAAGAAAACTGACTAATGCAAGACATGAGGATTTATCTAGCTCTTCCCCCAAATCATTTGTGCATTGCTATTTATCATTCCCTCCAATGAGCTTTTGGCATCATATAGGGGATCATCTAATTCTATTCTCACAACAACCCTGAAAGGTGGAAAATGAGAAAGAGAGAGAGAGAGAGAGAGAGAGTAGGTTCTGATTACAGCCAGCAGTGGTACTGCAAGACCCAACACAGAACAAAAGAAGTTATCCAGACTCTCTGAACAAATAAGGTCAAACAGGTTTTTCAAGCCTCATGCTTCCCAGTTCGAGCTAAGTTTCCCTATTCATTCAAACAGAGAAGTGAGTGTCCCTTCCATGTGGTTGGGCAGAGGCAACTGGATGAAAACGAAGTGGCGGAGCATAGAAATATTGTTGGTTATTCACGCTAGCATTTCTGAAGTGGAAAAGGCACAACTAAAGACCAGTCTACAAGAGAGCTGCCATACTGTGCTTTTTGGGGGTCTATGGATGGCAATAAAGCAGTGTGTGGGAGAGATAATGAACACAATGTTGTCAAATAGGACATTGCCATGCACCAGCTGAGACTATTTGCCCATCTAGTTCAGTGTTTCTCAACCTATTGCCTTTCAGAATTTTGGACTACAACACCCATTGGCCCCTGCCAGCATAACTAATGGTCAGGGATGAAGGGTGTCATACTCCAAAACATCTGGAGGGCACCAGATTGGGGAAGACTGATTTAGTCTATTATTGTCTACTCTGCCAATGGCTCGCCATGGTATCAGGGACAGATCTTCCACCTCACCTCCTATGAGATCCCTTTAACAAGAGATTCCAAGGATTGAAGCTGGGACCTTCTGCATGCAAAGTGAGTGTTCCACCACTGAGCTGTGGTCCCTCCCATAGGCTATGATAAAGTGTTCATGTGAATATCTTCTATGTTCCCCATGGATGAAAAAACCAGAGTTGCCACTGAATTTTGGCTAAATCCACATTTGAGATGATTTGTGGGAGGGTCCTGCTCAGGCAAAATATCTGTAGGAATTTCAAGAGAAGCTGTAACTCAGTGATAGAGCATCTGATTTGCCTCCAGAAGCTCAATAACTGGCAGCTCCAGGTAGGGCTGGGAGAGACCCCTTGTCAGCAGAGCTGGAGAACTGCTGCCAGTCAGTGTAGACAATACACTAGATGTACTAATGGGTACTAATGGGTCTGACTCAGTAGAAGCCAGTGTACTAATCTTCTTTTCCTAATCATCTTTTTAAAGGGAGTTTCAGAAATGTCCAAGTCCTGGAGGGTGCTTCAAAAGACTCTGGTAGTCAATAGATGTTGAATGGGGGTGGGGTGAAGGGATCCTACCTTGGCACCCAAATATCTATGGATGTTCTGAGACAGGTAGCAAGCAGCTGTAATTAAATAATAGTCTGAATACCATCTTTGTTTCATTGAGGAACTTAACAGGATTACCAAGTGTTCTCTCATTCAGGCAGTGAGCAATCCTGGATCTGCTTAGCATTAGCAATATTGCCCTATGATGCGAGTTCAGACTTTACCCTGTGGGTCACTGATAGCTAGAATTCCCCCCTTTCCTCCTTGAAATTCTTTGTCCTGAGACAGAGAAGGGCAACCTGTGGCCCTCCAGATGTTGCTGCAGTTTCTCCATCCTTGTCCCAAGGCAGCGACTTTGGAAGCCTAATTGTATAAGCCAGCTTCAAGAAGTTGCACCATGACTGTTTCCTCTAGAGAAGAGAAAATAATATGCTGCTTGATGGCTAAGAGTCAGGCTACCTGTAAGCAATCTGCCTATTATTTTAGTTACCAAAGATGACACACAATATTGTTTTTCCCCCCTTCTTCTAATACAGTGCACATATATTTCAGTTCACATGCTTGACTGACAGGAATATATAAGTCACCTTCAGCATCAAACAATGTGAGAGAGTGAGGCTGCACAGGTTCTAGCTCTACGTTCATGCTTTGAACTTTTTTTTTTTTACTTCAAAGTCTCCATTCTGTCACAAAGAAAGGCAAAAAGTATAAGACTAAGTCACAGTTGGAGGAGAAGTACAGAACTAGGTGGTTTTCATTCAACTAGCAGTCTTTTTAAATAAGATTAATACCAGCACAATATTTCTTTCATGGTGCCTCCTCCCTGTCCAGGAGTAGGTCACTGAAATTGCTTCTCTGGATAGTTAAAATATGATTCCTTCATATTGGAGGCTGAATCCCACAGGGTGTGCAATGAATGTGTTGTTCTCCCCAAGCAGATTCATCTCTGTTTGGACCCTGAGCTGAACGGGACAGATCCAAAGTGTTTCAGAACAAAACAAGAAGTTTTCTGAGTTGGGGTCCAAACAAATGCTGTGTTTGGTGTAGCCTCCCTCTGAATGGTACCCTCAGTGATGTGGAAGACCGCTCCCAGAGTCCCTGGAAAAGTGCCTCGTGAAGTAGGACGGACGATCTGAGTTTGCATTTCCCTATAGAATGAAATTGAAGGAATAAATAATTCCATGCTGCACTTGTCTTCAGCCGCCAGACAAGGATAAGAATGCTTGGAAAAATGATAAGAGCTGAGACTGTCATATCCAGATGGAAAGCACAATGCTGGTGGTCAACAAAAGAGGTTTAAAGACTGTCTCAAGGCAAATCTTAAAAAATGTAGTATAAACACCAACAATTGGGAAACACTGGCCTGTGAGCGCTCGAGTTGGAGAACAGCCTTTACCAAAGGTGTCATGGGCTTTGAAGACACTCAAACTCAGGTCGCAAGGGAGAAATGTGCTAAGAGGAAGGCACACTTGACAAATCCACACCATGATCAACTCCTGCCCGGAAACCAATGTCCCCACTGTGGAAGGACGTGTGGATCCAGAATTGACCTCCACAGTCACTTACGGACTCATTGTTAAAACGGTGTTTATGGAAGACAATCTTACTCGGCTACGAGTGATCGCCAAAAGAAGAAGAAGAAGATCCAGATTTAAACTAGCGATCCTTTCCCCTTCTCTCCTATGTCTGATAAATATAAATTTTAAAATGGGAACTCTCTCTGGTGCCCTTTGCATATTATAGCCGCATTGTGGGAGTCACTTCCCCACAGCTTCATCCTACTGTGTGGGTCTTCCGCTGTCAGTCAGTGCACAATGCAGTCATTTGATCAGTTCTTTCCATCTGAGAGTCAGGATTAGAGTGAACCAGATTTGTTTTAGGTTCACAACTGATGATGTCACTACGGGTATTTCTTCTTTTTTAAAAGGAGAGACATTGAGTATTATGAGTATAGCCTTTTTTCTATCCTATTTGTTGTCATTGATTTCCTAGCCTACCCTTATTTTAAGTTCCTATAACTAAATTAATCATAAGGTGATCTCACCCAATCAGGGATCCCATTATGAATCAGATGACATCATGGAGCCCCGCTGACATAATGTGTCACCAGAATTCAGCAAATGAAATGTATTGCCACTGTCCCCTACACCCCATTTGCACATACAGATCCCTGTGTCTGCAAGGACACTTTTAGGGGACAGGCTGGATCACATGCGGTTTATTAAAAAGTTATTAAGTTACAAAATGTGTCCTACTTAGCCCTCACAATCAACAAAAGAACAAACAGAAAGGACTTACAATTTTGCTAAAAAAGGAAACTCCTAACTTAAAAAAAATGAATTGAGAACTCTAGTATGTATTAAGCAGACAATTGCTCTATTAGTCTTGATGCTACTTACCTGCTTAAAAACAATAAGAAGACAGTGGATATTGCTTTGAGGCAACTACATCTAGCAATGGTGTGGTTCAGTTATTACTGTAGAATCAATAGAAATAAGGAATTAACTGTTTCTTTCGAGATATTTAATCAACCCATGGTCTACACTTGTGGCTCTCTCTTAAGTGGATGTATTTGTTTTGCCATCGATCATGTACATCTCACATGTACAGAATGTTCTGCTGTAACTCTGGGATTCTTCTGCACCTCACATTTCAAAGGTTGTGGATTCAGTGAGTATTGCAACGGAAGAGAGAAAACAACATTTGTTGGGACGCTATCAGCAGCCAGTAATCACAAAATACGAGTAGGTACTCTGCTCACTAATTAGAATAAGAACCAAAACTTACACATAGGTCCTCTACCTTTGCTGTAATTTACAGTGGCTTGTTTTGTCTTACTGTGATAAAAAGAGGAATAGACATGAAATAGAATGTTGTCCATAAAAGCTTACGCTGTAATTCCCTTGTTCGTCTTTAATGTGCTGCAAGACTGTCTCTGGTTGTATATAAACCATACATTTAAAGCACATGTCCC
Organism: Darevskia mixta; assembly: GCA_034641385.1. Lineage (NCBI taxonomy): Eukaryota > Metazoa > Chordata > Lepidosauria > Squamata > Lacertidae > Darevskia > Darevskia mixta. The sequence goes on from JAWWNH010000066.1 coordinate 39,692,185, forward strand.
TCCCAATGAATCCTGGGAACTGTAGCTTGCCCCTCACAGAGCTACAACTCCTAACACCTTTGACAAACTATAGTTGTCATGAATCTTTTGGGGGGTTGCACTTTCAATATATAATTTAAATGTATGGTGTTATGTATGCAGTCCTTGCCCCTCGCAGCAACAAGCTGAAATGGCACTGGAAAATGGCAAAAATATGCAATTTGTCACTGAAATCAGCTCCCTTAGAAGAGCATAAGAAAATAACACATGTAAAAGCATTTTTTTTAAAAAATGATCCAGGGGGGAGAACTAGAAAATTACATGCCTGTTTTCCTAATAGCCCAGAAAATTGGCCTGAGAGGTGCATTGGTATGTAATATGTGAAATGGTCCTAAATGACAAGGGACTAATATAACTGTGAATGGGGGCATGATATGAATGATTTTCCAATAGAGAATGGTGGACATGGAGTTAGAGGGACAATACTTGATTAATCTAAAGAAAATGCATAACCAAATCTAGAAAGAAATACTGACTATAACTAAGACTCACCCATCCATAGGCTATTAAGTTGCCATTGCCATGGAAACTGTAGAAAAAGATTCTCTAGAATTCAGCAGAAGTAAGAATTACAATGAGAGAGTGAGGCATATTTCGTTGCCTATTGCTATATATGTATTATAAGATTTTATTTAAGCTATCACAAGTGCAAAATAACCTAAACGGTAGGGGTCAGCAACTGATGACTAATGGGCAGAATCTGGCTGGAAGAGGTTCACCAGCTAGCCACAGCAGTGAGCTGGTTATGATGTTAGTGTCACAGGTTGCTACCAGACTAACAATATTTTGTAGGAGGGATTCAGAGATATGCTGGAAAATTAGCAGTTAAAGTTTGTGCAGTTAAAATGAATTAATGTGCGATCTCAGTCTAGTGCAACGAAGAAAGAAAGCACATGCTCTACCACAGAGCCAGAACTCTCACATTTCTGCTTCTGTGGGTTCCTGGCTGTCCATAAGGTTTGTGGAAAAGTAGGAGTTGCTGGCGTGGAAGGAGTGCCTGGCATGCTCTGGTCTATGGGGTCACGAAGAGTCGGACACGACTAAATGACTAAACAACAACAACAAAAGGAGTTGCTGGATGATGATGATGATGATGCTAAGAAACGGGGAGGAGATTGGCTTGCTATGGGCTTGTTATGCACCACAACGTGCTCAAAAGAGTAATGGGGAAGGGGCAGGATGCAAGTGAAGCTAAGGCACCTTCCATTCTTTTCCTGAGTGTAGGCTACAGAACTGCATCTTTATAGAGCAATATTAGAACCAGTAATACCAACCCCTTTGCTGTAGCCACAAGAATACCTCTTGGAAGTTTGCAAGGCCTACTGGATAAACATTTGAAGGAAGGGCAGGTAACCTTGGATGGAAGAACAATGGGTCTGTGGGAAACGATCCTTCAGAAGAAAGTATATGAGAGAATATAAGGTGCAGCAAAACATGTGCCAAAAAAGATCCTTTTCATCTTCAAAACACATTGATAAGGTTCGTTCAAGCAGAGCAGAGTTCATCCTTTAGTTACAATGAAAAGAATAAGGATCAAGGTGCTTAATTTACTTGAATAATCAGATCTGGAGGTCCTATAAACTCTACACCCTTGGCAGGTTCAGGGAGAAACTGAAATCCTGCTTGATTCCTCACATGTGGACAACAGAAGGAATGGGGGTGGGAGGTGCAATAGCAGCTACATTCCTCACTGCACAATTGTTAGATGTGAAGCTGTGATTTATGGGCTACAGTCTAATAGCAACAACCTTAAGGAAGGCCCAAAGGTAGCAAACTACTTCCATCTCACACCTCGAAGTCCAAACCCTCTACAGATTTTCATTCTTAACTCTTGCCATCCCCTGAGCAAAAGAGGATATACACTGGAGGAGATGAGGTAGAAAGCAGGCATGAAGAGGACATTTCCTACTGGAGCAGTAGAATAACTAAGTTTTCCCCACATTGCCCAGTGAGATTCATGTTGTAATGGGCTGTCAAATGGGGTCCCAGGAGACGGTGGACACAGATGCCACCATGCTTTTAACAAGCTGCGAAAACCTCCCAATTGCAACTAGGGCTTTATTTAGCTTGGCTCTGGTCCCATGTGGATGATTCCTACAACTGAACATGAAATGGTGTGTGTGTGTGTGTGTGTGTGTGTGTGTGTGTGTGTGTATGCTTGAATCCACTTCAAGCAGTTCGTAGTGTGTCAGTCTGTACATGAGAAGGGATTGTAGTAAGAAAAACAGTGTTAACATCAGCAAGGTCAATCCAACAAGAGGGTTACACTCAACCAGCACAGTGAAATGCAGTTTTGTGGCAGAAAATAGGTTCAAGGGGTTTTCAACTGTACCTAGCTTTTCACAACAGGATGTGATGGTCTTTATGTTTATGCTGAAGTCATCCAGGGGATTAAACAACTTCCAGCAAGAAATTAAGAATGCCTAAGCTCCAAATACAAAAGCAATTTTTTAAAAACTATTAAGATATTTCCCTACCATGCCTAGCATTGCAGCAGATTGGACTAGACGACCCGTGGTCACTCAGTTATCTGTTGCACATTCCTACTAGCATCAGTAAATGCAGAGACATATACTGGTAATTCTTTGCCTTCTCCCAAATTTGTCCCCCTGCCCCCGACCAACCATTTTCCTCCTGTATTTTGGTCTTTGTAGTTGAAGAATTAATTACTGTATAGTCTAAAACCCTCTGAAAGTCTTATTTGGTGCTGTGTGCAATGCTCACATCTGAATACTTTTTATGTGAAAGTAGTACTGGAGGTATTGAAGCGTTAGAAACACTGGCTGTAATCAAAGTCAATAGGGTAGTCAATGTGATGACATTGTAATATCATATACAATGATATATACAGATTTGGTTGTTGTTGTTGTTGTTTAGTCGTTTAGTCGTGTCCGACTCTTCGTGACCCCATGGACCAGAGCACGCCAGGCACTCCTGTCTTCCACTGCCTCCCGCAGTTTGGTCAGACTCATGTTGTCGCTTCGAGAACACTGTCCAACCATCTTGTCCCCTTCTCCTTGTGCCCCCAATCTTTCACAACATCAGGGTCTTTTCCAGGGAGTCTTCTCTTCTCATGAGGTGGCCAAAGTATTGGAGCCTCAGCTTCAGGATCTGTCCTTCCAGTGAGCACTCCGGGCTGATTTCCTTAAGAATTGATAGGTTTGATCTTCTTGCAGTCCATGGGACTTTCAAGAGTCTCCTTCAGCACCATAATTCAAAAGCATCAATTCTTCGGCGATCAGCCTTCTTTATGGTCCAGCTCTCACTTCCGTACATTACTACTGGGAAAACCATAGCTTTAACTATACAGACCTTTGTCAGCAAGGTGATGTCTCTGCTTTTTAAGATGCTGTCTAGGTTTGGTTACATGAAGCTAATTTGGAGTGAGGACAATGCTTCCTGCTATCAATCTGCAGGGATGAACATTTCCACCCCCTTTTTATCCTGTTCTAATAAAAGGCCCAATTATTTTTTATGTAGGGAATGGCAGGTTGTTTTTCTATTAAACAAAAAATAAAAAAATCGAAAAGCACCCCCCTCCCTGCCGCCGCCTTTTGCCTCAGCCCTACTTTTAATCAAGTTTGCTTAAGGAGTCTGACTTTTCCTTACCATCTGATGGTCATATTAGCATAACAAGCAGTATTGTCTGTTCTGTTAATGGCTTTCTTTCTCTAATTACTATTTTGGGTAATTTTTTGGTGTTCACTGGTAATTTTGAGCCACAGCTGCTGCCTCTCATTTGATTTGTTTACTTTCTATAGGGCAATTTATATTAGGGAAATGAATTCCATTAGGCTAGATTTTTTATGCATCTTGTGGGAGTGTAATCCATTTCTGAGGGTTCTTATTTGCAAGCTTTTCTTGTAATTATTTGTAAAGAATTTGAATGCTGCATTGCTTGTATGTATTATTTTCTTTAAAAATAATCCAAGCACTTGGCTGATTTTACATCGGATGAATGCCTTTGTTGTTGTTTTTAAACAAATTGTGCCCCTTAATTGTCCCTATGGATATAATCCCATGCATACTTTCACATTTGTAAGCATATGATGTGCCTAACTGTCCTACTGAAAACACTTAGATGTGCTTAATTTGGGCTGCCTGGGCACTTTATAGGTTCTCTCTCTGGTTGTGTTTTATGCTAGAATACCTGTTATGTATTCAGTGGTCTGTGTTTGCCTGAGCTTGCGTCTGGACTAAGGATTTTGAACCCCTGTGTTCTGATTCGATACATGGTATCCAATCACAGAACATTTCGGGATTTGGGCCACTGCCATTGGCCCCTTAACTCTGAGTTACGATTTGCAGCTTGGGAGTTTAGACAGCCAATCTTGTTGAGAGTGGGATTGGCTCAGGCCTTCAGGAATGTATATAAGAAGTTGCTTTGCCCCTGCTGCCCAGTTCTGTTAGTTTAATAAAGGTTATTGCTATTATCACTGTGTCTTGCTTAATGGGAACCCACCTACACTTCAATACCCACACAATAATCAGTCTCTTGTTAATAAATACAAAGCAATGCAATGGAAAGGGAAAGAAGAAAATAAGTTGATGAATCCCATGAAATGGAACCAGTAGCAAAAAGTGTACTGACAAAAGGCTACATTTTAATAAACAAAATGCCAGAACTCAAATTGCAGGTTGGTGAATATCTCCATCTTATTGCCTAAACCCAAACTGCATAGGCACTACCAGTTACACCATAAGGATTATAGAAGGAATGTTTTCAGGAAGAAGGGCTAAGCTGGCCCATATTTAGTCCCTTATCCTAGAGCCACTGCTCATTCTCTTTTTCTCCATTCTGTACATTCTGTACATAAAAGTCTACTCCATTCATCTTGCGTGGCTTGGGTGTTGTCTTTTGCTGCTATAGGAAATGTACTGACCAAAGGAAGATAGATTTAGATACAAAAAGATACCAAATAAATTTAAATAAATGCTGTACTGAACAAACAACATCACAGACATTTTGAGATCTGCATATGAAATAAGCAGTTACACCAGTTGAGGAAAACTTGCAACTTTGTTGTTAATTTATGCTAAATTAGGTCTGTTTGTACAAGTATTTTATGTACCAGAGAAAGTTCCTTCAAAGGAAGTTGCAAGAGTTTAGGGGAATTAAAGGGTCTGGTGTTCATGGTTTATTAGATTTGGAAATTCAGAGAAGAAGATTTAACAGGCTTAATAACAAGAAAGTACAGATCTGTCAATGGTATATTGAATGATTTGCATTCAGACACAACTTGATCTGCCAAAATTATTGATCAAGTTGTGCCTGAATACAAATCTTTCAAGACGCCACTGATGAAAGACTTTTTGCAAATGCAAAGGATCACAATAAGGCATTGCATTTTTCTCACATTATCAAGTATGTAAGGATCAAAGCAGTAACAAGTTTACAAAGCAGTGAAAAACTACTCAGATGCCATTAACAGAGAGAGGAAGAAAAGTTCATGTGCACCTTTAAGAAATACAATACTCTACATGTGTAACCCACTATACACATAATGTACGGGAATAATCCATTTAAGTTTTTAACCAAGAGTTACCGGTATGGTGCACCATGGGAAACAGAGTGAATGAAAGGAATTAATGATGAGAAATAATGACCTAAGGAAGGATAGAAGAGGCAAGTAGTACAATGTGTGCAAGGGAGAGAATAAAAGGTTCTAGGTGCAAAATATTTGGGCTATGTCAAAAATTCTTGCCAAGTTTCTAGCACCAGTCTCCATCAATTAATGACAAAAGAAACTGCATTTCAAAATTATCCAAGAGGGGAGAAAATTCCTGTGAAATTGTCATAGTTGGGATGCAGGCTTTTTGTTACACTTTCCTTACTTTTGAGGAAGCTGAGAGGAGAGAAAAATTTGGCAGAAAGAGCCATTTTGCTGCCTTGTTTGAGCTTACCTTATCATTGCAATGTGTCAAGGATGGTGTGTTCTTTTTAAAAATTCCATTAAACATTTCTCTGTACGGTGGTACCTCAGTTTTCGAATGTCTCGGAAGTTGAATGTTTCGGCTTTCGAATACCGAAAACCCAGAAGTAACTGCTTCGGTTTTCGAACACTTTTCGGAAGCCGAACGTGTTCTTGTCTGGTGTCCAAATATATAAAATGAAGGTACCAGGTGAGCCTTCCTGGGGGGCACATTCCACAAGCAGGGAGTCACTGCAGAAAATGAAAGAGCAAAAGAAGGGACACGCACAGACACCCCTTGGCCACCTTAAAAGTAAGGCCAACACCAGAAAAGATCTTCGCCTTGTCCATGATCATTTACTGAAGTTTTCTCTCTCCTTTGATAATTTTCAAATGCAGTCATTAATTGGTGGGAAATAGCTGGTGGGAAATGGAGGGTTTTTTTTTACACAACACTAACTCCAGATCACTGTGTTTGCATTTTATGCTACTCAGCAGGAGCTACAGGGTCACAGACAATAAAATAAATCCTTTGTATTCTAACTTCAGTGGCATACCAACATGACAGAAAGTTATCACTTGAGGGTTAAAGATTTCTAGTTATAGCCTTTCTAAATGAAACAACAAATGGACTGCTTTCTTTGATAGCTCTTTTATAGCTGGGTACAGCTGGATTAAACTCAACCGCAAAGGGAACTCAATTTTCTTTATCATCAACTTGACATTGTTTAACAGATGTTTTCTGGAAACTATTGTAGTCCTTTTAATTTCTCTCTCTATAATATGTAGCAAATATCTCTGGTTAATAGCCTGATTATTAAACTTAATTCTTTTTCAATCACATTTTTCATTGTTGCAGAAACTTTGAATCCAAAGAGCAAAACTATTAAAAACTGATCTCTCTTTCACTCTGATGCCAGACGTAAGAACTTGAACACCGAGATGATATCCAGATAGTTTTTACTCTGAAAGGGACTGTGTTGATCTCCAGTTGTGTTGCTAAATGTAAATGCAGAGGGTAACTTTGGTAATGCACCTGGCAACGTGATGCGTCATTTCTCCTGTGTTTCTCTGAAATTAACAAATAGCACAGCCCCAAATGTTGCCACTTTATCAATTGCCCTCTAGTTCTATTCCACCCATTCCCTATTCTTCCAAATATCTGAAGCTAGTGCAGGCTGTTCTGGCTTCTCCAGCTTTATTAGGCTTAGAACATTTTTGCAGTAGACAAGGAGAACCTTTTGCTACTGTACAATTCCTGAGATGTGGACCAGTCCCACGCCACTGTATGACCAGCCCTTGGCTCTTTTAAACAAAACTTAAGAAGCAAGAGGATTAGGCCAATGGCCCATCTAGTGCAGCAATGGGTATTCAGAAGCATACTGCCTCCAACTGTGGACACATACCATAGCCATCATGGATGGTAGCCATTAATAGCTTTCTGCTCCATGAAGAGCTCTGTTGTGACTGACAGGTCAAGAATGTAATCAGATTGAATGGTTTTACTTGGAAAGTGAAACCCTTTTAGCTCACCCAAAATCAATATTACAGATGACTATCACAAAACCCTCTGGGCCTATTTGCCTGCAATTTGGCAGGCTTCATCTACTATAGAGGAACTAGTATGCCTGCAAATTTCATCCACTTCAGTCAAAAGGAAGGAGGAAATCTTATAGTCATGACCTTTTTTATTATTATTTCCTAATAGTGAATGGGTGGAGAGAAAGCCCAAGCAGACTTGGACAGACCCCAAATTGAATGGGGATGCCTATGAAGTGCCTCAGGCCAAGTTAGGCTGTGCCTGAATCACCAAATAGGTGTCTAATATAAATTTGTGGCTAGTGCATACCCTTAATATAAAGCAGGATATCTGTATTCTAAATAAATAAATAATTGCAATTCATAGGTTCTAAACAGCACGCCCAAAAGCATTTGTAGTAACAATAAATAGTTTAAAACAATCCAATAGTTTGTACTAAATGCTTTATGTAATACAAATTTAATAAAAGTTAGCCGGGAGTCTGCATGCAATAGACGTCTCTTGATATGGGTATCAGTTGTAGAAAAGCAGGAAGAGTTTGTGTCAACCTAAGAATGCATTCAGTGTGGTGCTGTTAGTAATGTATAAGTGGTGAATTTGTACACAGAACTGAATATTTCCTTTTAACAGTGGCTTTCTAAAAATACTAATATACAAAATGCAATATACATGCAGGACATAAGACACTTTTCTCAACCATGTAGGAATATTTGAATTATTAAGTTTCACTATTAAGTCTGAAGACTATATTGATTATATTATATTGCACAATGAAGCACTACAGCAGTGGATGAAGCACCCCTAATTTACATTTCACTATATATTATAACCGCTCTCTTGAATGGAAGGCATATGAGTGATGTGATGTATAGTTTTACCTTCAAGGAGAGCCTATTAATTAAAAACATCAGCCCAATTATAGCTTCCTAAGCAACAAATATATGTATCAATGTGAACAAGAAATCATCCCATGGTACTGATAAATCTAATTCTGACAAAAATGTGAATAGATTAAATACTGCAATGTACAGAAATATCTAATGGCACCTACGGGTAAGACTAGGGAAGAGCTAATGATTATTATGAATTTGCATAATATGTATACTTGAGGGAAATAAATATTCTACTATTCACAGTAATTATTTCAACTTCAAGAAACTTTTCCCTACTTAAGATATTTCATACTCGTTGCTTTCAAACTCTTCAACATAAAAGGAAAGAATCAATATACAACCAAATAAAGGATGGAACTTCATTTTCCCATTTCTTTTATTTGGCTGTATTTGACCTTTTCAAGCAATGACATTGTTTTGCAATAAAATTAAATGTTAATGTGTTCTTAAGATTCAAAAACTAGAAAGGATGCTACATGTTCTCAGCCTTTGCTGTTCAGACACAAGTGGTACTGATGGCTAAATCCCATATTTTCATCAATTTTCTGCTTGTTCAATTGGGATTTTTCTAAGTGTAGACCTCTCATATCATGAACAAATGCATCACATAGCATGGGACAGTGGAGGGCAATTTTCTTTACTTTCACCTGTTTATATTCTGCGGGCAGTACTCAGTCAATGTGTCCTGTCAGTGCAAGGATTTCCACTTACACAATGAGAGTTTTCCCCACCTCCCCAATGCCTTCCCCAAACATGCTCCAGAGGAGTGCTCAGGAGATGGGAAGAATGTTCCGTTGCACAATCTTGGTGCTGGTGGAACACTGATGCAGTGCCACATTGGATATAACTCTGCTGAATTACAATAATTTCTAAATGGTGTATAAGCAGCTCAATGCAACAGAAGCTAAAATGATAAAGGCCAAATCTTCTGCAGTAGATCATAGAATCCTTTGCTGATATGGTTGGCATCCATTTGCCAGATGTCAGCTAAATATGTGGCAGCACATATGTGTCAGCACGTATACAGAAAGTATTGATCTGATGCATAGAGATCTTTCCTATTCTAATTAATTCAAGATGGTTCTGGAAGCTTCTCTGTGTGAAAGAAACAACCAGAAGGTTCATGATATTTGGTTACAGGTAGGTAGCCGTGTTGGTCTGCCATAGTCAAAACAAAATAAAAAATAAAAAAATTCCTTCCAGTAGCACCTTAGAGACCAACTAAGTTTGTTCTTGGTATGAGCTTTCGTGTGCATGCACACTTCTTCAGATACCTTGGTATGAGCTTCATGCACATGAAGTATGTGCCTTTCAAAGAACACTTAGGGTACTGTAATGATGAGGGAAGAGTGCATAAGTCTTCTATATTCAATAACCTACAAAAGCAATGGAATGGCCAGCATGGGCATGCTATTGTCCACCACCTGCCCACTGAAATGAAGACATGACAACAACAACTTGGAATAAAGGTTCACTTTTGTTAAACCAAACACAGGATCTTCAGTCAGCAACTGTCATGGGTAAGTGCCTGAGAAGGTAACAAAAAAGGACCATTATTGCTGATGTGGACTTTTTATTTTATTTTTATTTTTTTAATATTTTTTATTAAGCAAAATTTAGATCAGTACATTTTGTCAATACAACAACCAATTATGTTTTACAATTTTACAACATGCAGAAACAATATGAATAAACAAACCAGAAAAGGGAGCTGAGGGAAGTCGAAGAGGGTGGGAAAGGGAGGGGTGGGGAGGGAAGGGAGGGGGGGAAGGACCATAATAATAATAATAATAATAATTTTATTATTTTTACCCCGCCCATCTGGCCGAGTTTCCCCAGCCACTCTGGGCGGCTTCCAGTCAAATATTAAAACAATACAGCATTAAATATTAAAAACTTCCCTAAACAGGGCTGCCTTCAGATGTCTTTTAAAAATAGGATAGCTGCTTATTTTCTTGACATCCGCTGGAAGGGCGTTCCACAGGGAGGGCGCCACTACCGAGAAGGCCCTCTGTCTGGTTCCCTGTAACCTCACTTCTCGTAATGAGGGAACCGCCAGAAGGCCCTCGGCGCTGGATCTCAGTGTCCGGGCTGAACGATGGGGGTGGAGACGCTCCTTCAGGTATACAGGAACATTATTGTTCCCCAACATTACCACAGGCAGTGGCTATGATTGTTCTATGGAAGCTCAAGCTACAGTATAGAGTCAGACTGTTAAAAGATTCACCTGCATAAGGAAATCCCAAACTGTTTAGCTGTATTTATGGCATTCTGGCCCTTGAGCCTGTAATTTTCACCTGCAGAAGTTGTAAAACAACTGTTGAAACAATTAGCGGGTTTAAATTTAACTGTGAAAATGCTTTCAGGAAAGGGTGTGTGTGTGTGTACATACACATATATACACACTAAAGCCACTATCATGAAATACTACATTGTCGTATTAAGATTGATGTGGAACTTAATTATAGCGGTGAAGATCAAGTGTCAGTTGGAGAACTATATTTACAGCCATCAGTGGAAATCTGATTTTTCTATATTATGTACAAACAGCTTGTGCTAATTAGTGTGAAATTTAATTTGTACTAATCAGTAGACGGAAGTGCCAAAAGAACTTGTCATGTTAATTTGTGTTTTTCATGGCTGTGTGGAGAAAAACACACTCACACACGACACACAGAATCATGCTCAAGCCTTTTTATAATGGACCAAAAGGCAGGAGAAGGGCAGCATGGAGCTCAAGCTCTTGACTCTTCACAGTGACAATACTGTCTTCCAGCAGCTCTGAGAAGAATTGCCCTCAGCTTTCCCCTTCAGGCTCTACTTCATTTTACAGGGACAAATGGGAAACATAAAAATTGGCTTGTTAGTTCGCATCAGCATATAAAATTTAGTTATCCATGGTCTCATTGTCCTCATACTCTCCTTGGTTCCTTGATCCTCAGTCCCCAGCCTCTAAAACTCCTCTGCCTGCCCTTCCCATCATCAAGAGTATAAGTTCTTCACAAAGTGCATAGCTAAACTATGAAATTCACCACCACAAGATGTAGTGATGGCTACCAACTTGGGCGGCTTTAAAAGAGGGTTAGAAAGAGGATAAGACTAACAATGGCCACTCACCGTGATGGCTGTGTACTACCTTCTGTGGAGGAGGCAGTATGTCTCCGAATACTAGTTGCTGAAGAGCACAAATAGGGACTGTGCTGCCATGCCCTACTTGTGGGCATCCCATGGGCATCTGATTTGCCACTTTTAGAACAGGATGCTGGACTAGATGTGCATTTGGTCTGGTCCAGCAGGGGGCTCTTCTTATGTTATCCCTTTCTCTACGCCTCTCAGAGCTGCTCAGTCCTTCAGTTTCCTGTGTTCTTAAACTCTTTATTTATTTATTTTATAAAAGGTATATATCACTTGATTGTAAAAAAGTGGTTTACAAAAGTAAAACAATAAAATTATTACTAAAAACAACATTCCAAAAATCAAAACCTGGGAACTAAACCACCACCACTGTGGCCAATCCACCAAGCTACACCAGGAGAAGTGGCTTGCAAGGTGGAGCAGAGCTGCTTTGCTAACTTTCTGGCAGGTGGGTCACTGTTGCTTATCAGAAGGGAGGGGGCGAGGTGGCAGGAGATTGATGCGGCGCCATTGCACTTGCAGAGCCAATCATGTACTCCTGCTGGTGTATTTGCACTACTATGCTGTTTTCCCCGCCCACTTCCTCCCATAGAGCAACAGCAACCTACCTACTGGGCAACTATCAACAGCCATTGCCATTGTACTCTTAGAGAACACCTTCTCCTGGTCAACAGTTAAGGCTCTCCTGGCTATCCCTGCATTAAGTGCACGAGCTGCATATTCTGAGTGGCTCCATTTCTATAGAACAACCTCCATCCATACGCTGGGTTAAAAACTCACCTCTTTTGTCAGGCTTTTAGAGGGTGAAGTGATATGTAAGTCATGGTACCGCTAATTAAGTTACTGATGTATTCTAGGGAAATCTTTGCTATTCTTGCTTATTATGCATTATGCTTGTATTGTCTTACTTAGTTGTAAATAACACTGGGACTATTCCTGGTGAATGGTGGTATATAAATATATTTATTTACTAATATCTTGATTAATAAAAAACAAAAGAAAGAGAAAGAGCAGCAGAAAAGGATCAGGTGGCCTACTGTTCTGAGGTTAGCTAAATGCTATCCATTATTTTATAATACTCTCTTCTCTCATTCTTTCAGTTTTAATTTTTTTACTGTGTGGATCACTGTTCCCTGTGCTATTTTTCTCGAAAACAAGGTGCCAGAACTCATCATAAACACCTCCCTTGTTCTCTTATAATGTCAATGGTGCCCACCTGAGAGGTGTTGGAACTGAGTTCCTGCAAGTTCCAGCTGAAAAAAAGCCCTGACTTTTCCATATATTCTCCGAACGTCGGATTGCAAGTGCACATTCTGTTGACTCCATTGTTTTCCCCCGCACAAACCTTAAAAACATGTTTTCATTACTCTTCCTTGAGTGCAAGCAGTAAACAATTCGAAACCTTCTTATTTCTCTCGTTCTGGCGGTTTTGCATTTCTCCCCACCATTTTAATCTATCTGCATTTCCTTTGGGCAGGAAGCCATTCCAGTGGGGTGTATAATTTACTTTCCTTATCACACACTGATGCGTTGATTTTGTTTTTCCTTTATCATTCATTCAAATTATTGTTTTCCTTTGGTGATGGATTTTGCTGCTACTATGTGTACTTATTATTTGCGTTTGTGGCAGGGATTCTTGGCTTGCATTTGAGAAAGACTATTAAGTGTTGTCCCCAAGCAATCAGCACAAATGCAATAGAGTGCCAGTGAAAAAGGCAAACAAACACAGATGCATGAATAGAAACACAGTAAATGGGGATGCATTAAATGCTTTAAAGGGGATGTTAATCTTCTATGCTTTATGTGAATTAAAGCAAACATTTTTTAAATTAAAACAAATGATTGAATGTGAAAAGATCTCTTAGAAAGGGAGAGCAGCGGATAAACACAGTGGATTTGAGCAGGGGGTCATGTTGAAAGCAGGGGGAGTTGTCCATCTCCAATCCATAAGTGTCTTGGGTTTTGGTTTTGTGTGTGTATATCCCTGCTTTCTACACATTTCTCAAGGCAGCATACAAAGAAAAGAAACAAAGAAAACCTACCATGTGCAAGATTAAAGATGATGAATCCTGCCTGGCACACATCGTGCCAGAGACTTGCCTAGACTGCTAAGGGAGGCTGGAATCCACCAAAGCTCTTCAACTAGGCGGGGGGGGGGGATTAAGTTCATTTCCAGAAGGAGTGTGGAGCTGCATCTAGCCAGTAGACCAGATCCTTAACTTCTCCTCCAATTATCCCCATGTGCCAGGATTGACAGGTGCATGTGGTTTGGCCAAAACAACCTCCTGGGCCAAATGGTGAGGGCTTGTGGGTCTAATTATGCCTAGAGGGTGGGAAGGTTCCCCACAACTGATTTAAGGATCATATGTTCACATCCTACCAGGCCAGGTTCAAGGTTCTTGTGTTGATATATACAAAGCCCTGAATGAGCCACTAACACTCTGAGCATTAATTGCATTATCTGCATAATTTGGCACATTCATCCATCTGAAAATAAAACGAAGTGGTTTTGGCCAAAATGTTTTACTTGATAACATTATTGGAGCAGTTTTGAAAAAAAAAAACCAAACCCTATGATTCTGCTTATCATTCCTTCTGACTTCTGCTCCCAACACATTAAGAAGCAAGTTCAAAAACAACTGCAAAGCATTTCAGTTTATCACCACCTATGTTACAAATAAGTATGAACTTAAAAAGTATTCACTGACCCATCACATTCATTAGCCAGGATAATTTGCGCTTTTGCAATAATTAATCCCTTGCAGTCTTTCTCATCTCAGTTCTCCAACCAGACCTGCAAACGATCCAGAAATGCAGCCCCCAGACTGAAAAAGGTTCCCCACTCTACAATCTGTACCCGAAAATCTGGATTCCTGACCAGAATTAAACTAGGTCTAAGCGGGTGGCGCTGTGGGTTAAACCACAGAGCCTAGGGCTTGCCGATCAGAAGGTCGGCGGTTCGAATCCCTGTGACGGGGTGAGCTCCCGTTGCTTGGTCCCTGCTCCTGTCAACCTAGCAGTTCGAAAGCACGTCAAAGTGCAAGTAGATAAATAGGTACCGCTGCAGCGGGAAGGTAAACGGCCTTTCCATGCACTGCTCTGGTTTGCCAGAAGTGGCTTAGTCATGCTGGCCACATGACCTGTACGCCGGCTCCCTCGGCCAATAAAGTGAGATGAGCACCGCAACCCCAGAGTCAGTCATGACTAGACCTAATGGTCAGGGGTCCCTTTACCTTAAGCATTTCAGAATCTGAGAACAACTACAGTACATATCTCCAATTATGGGACTATATTTTGCTCCAAAGGTTTGGTGGACCTCCCGATAGCACGTTGAGATGGGGCGCAGGGGGAAGGGAAGTCCACTCACATGACTTAGATTTTATCCACAATTTAATAGGCTGGATCAAGACACTTTTTGTTTATGGAAGGAAATATGATCCAGTGGAGGCTGGATTTAGAGAAGGGAGAGGAGATTTTCACCCATTCCTCTTTTCACCTGCAGACCCCCACACCATTTTCCAAACCGCTTTGGAGAGTCCACAAACGATACAAAGCAAATTTTCAGCAGTTACAAGGGTCTGCAGGAGGAATATGCAAAAATGGCCTCTCCCCGTACTCTGGAAGATGTATCTCATTCGGTGAGTTTTATTCCCAGGAACTCCGCAGCCAGCCCAATATATTTAGTAAAGAATGGTATCTTATAACATTAAGCAACAGTGGGTGCTTCATAGGTTATGGGATGGGTGTTCAGACCCCTGGGGTGTCACTTGTGGGGTACCTCGGGGTTCTGTCCTCTCCCCCATGCTTTTTAACATCTATATGCAGCCGCTGGGAGAGATCATCAGAGGGTTTGGACTGGGTGTTCATCAGTATGCGGATGATACACAGCACTACCTCTCTTTCAAATCAGAACCAGTGAAGGTGGTGAAGGTCCTGTGTGAGTGTCTGGAGGCGGTTGGAGGATGGATGGCGGCTAACAGATTGAGGTTGAATCCTGACAAGACAGAAGTACTGTTTTTGGGGGACAGGAGGCGGGCAGGTATGGAGGACTCCCTGGTCCTGAATGGGGTAACTGTGCCCCTGAAGGACCAGGTGCGCAGCCTGGGAGTCATTCTGGACTCACAGCTGTCCATGGAGGCGCAGGTTAATTCTGTATCCAGGGCAGCAGTCTACCAGCTCTGGTCTAACACTGGTCTTGAAAGACCTACATTGGCTCCCAGTATGTTTCCGAGCACAATTCAAAGTGTTGGTGCTGACCTTTAAAGCCCTAAATGGCTTCGGTCCAGTATACTTGAAGGAGCATCTCCACCCCCATCATTCTGGCCGGACACTGAGGTCCAGTGCCGAGGGCCTTCTGGCGGTTCCCTCACTACGAGAAGCGAAGTTACAGGGAACCAGGCAGAGGGCCTTCTCGGTAGTGGCACCCGCCCTGTGGAATGCCCTCACTTCAGATGTCAAAGAGAACAACAACTACCAGACCTTTAGAAGACATCTGAAGGCAGCCCTGTTTAGGGAGGCTTTTAATGTTTAATAGATTATTGTATTTTAATGTTCTGTTGGAAGCCGCCTAGAGTGGCTGGGGAAACCCAGCCAGATGGGCGGGGTATAAATAATAAATTATTATTATTATTATTATTATTATTATTATTATTATTATTATTATTATCATCATCATCATCAAGGTGGAAAAGAAGACAAGCTAACAAAATTTAAGGAGAAAATGGAGCTGTATGCACCATTACCTTGCCAACACACACACACACACACACACACACAATCACCAACATATTGGTAGAGCTATCACAGTTCATTTAATTAACATTAGGAAAAAATAAAGAAGTTTCCGTGACTGTGCTAGTTGGCCATCTGTCCAAATAGAAGCTGGGAATGAATGCATCCTGACCCTCTTCCATCTGTATTTGTCAATGGTTTAACGTCAAGGAAAGCACAAGTCTAACCCACACGAATGTTCATTCTGATTGCATTTGCATAAATGTTTAATAATGTCATTAATGCCCCAGCTGATAAATAGTTATTTGTGCAAAACTGCATGGATTAAAAATTTTCTCAGGTGCCACTGAGTTTCAGTGAGATATTTATTTTAAGGATTTGACTATAGAACGTCAAACAACCTTCATGTGTGGAGACCCAGTGCATATGCTCGCTTGCCTTATCAGGAGCTCCTCAGATGCAGCAACCCAGCCCCATGTAAGCATCTGTGCCATGACTGGTTGATTTAGAAGGAAATTCATATCCTGCCTCTCTAAGTGTATGGCAATATAGGATGTGGTCCTATGTGGCTGTTCCTCCCCCCCCCCCAGTCCCTCAACTCTCTCTCTCTCTCTCTCTCTCTCTCTCTCTCTCTCACACACACACACACACACACACACACACAAACTGTGCAGATGGGCCGGCTGTGGGGATCTTTCCAGAATCCGAGTCCTTGGGGTCTCATTTCTTGGGAAAGAGCCATGTAATTAAAGCTCAATCACATGATGTAGCTCAGTGGCAGAGTGTCTGCTTTGCATGCAGAAGGTCCCAGGTTCAAATCCCCAGGTTCTCCAAGTAGGCCAGGGAAAAGCTCCTGTCTGAAACGCTGCAGGATGTAAGTAGGGAATTCAAAAGGAAATTATTATCATTGATATAGCACCATTAATGAGCATATGTTATGCGGTATATAACATAATGCAACATATCAGAAAAGCCATAAATCAAAATGATAAGTCTGTGCCCCCAATGAGCTTATAACTGGAGGGCACAATTCATCTTTCCACATGGACCATAGCTCACCAGCAAGACCGGACCCACCTGGGTGAAACAACCAGCTCTGGCAGCAAATGCTAGGGGAGGGAGCAACAACAGCAAATCTGTTGAGCTCCCATTGGATTCCCCTCTGTTGCCACACAAATTCTCATAGGGGCCCTAATCTGGCCTCTTGTCTCAGTTGTGGCACAAGTATCGCATCACCCTCTAATCCCAGTAAAGAGCCTATAAAGATAGAAAAGAGGTTCCGCTGAGCTTCTGGAAACCTCCACCTTCCCTGCATGTGCAATCATGTGAAAGGGAAGTGAGAAAGACACCACAAAGAGAGAAAAGAAGGAAAGTTTCTATTTCACATAGAGATGTGGCTCAATTATGCAGCATCCATACTTTGTGGCAGAAACAAAACAAGACACTGGTTTTGCCAGCCCTATTTTGGCCACATTCACACCATGCATTCAATGCACTATGATACCACTTTAAACACTCATGGCTCCCCCCCCCCAAAGAATTATGGGAGCTTTGTTTGTTAAGAGTGCTGAGTGTTGTTAGGAGACCCCTATTTTCCCCCACAGAGCTACAATTTCCAGAATACCTTGTGAAGAGGGATTTATTGTAAAACCTCTCTGAAAATTGTAGTTCTGTGAGGTGGTGGTGGTGGTTGTTACAATTTGTATATCACCCTTCATCTGTAGATCTCAGGGTGGTTCATAACAAAATTATGTTTAGGGGGATCTTGTCAGGAGATCTCTTGCAGGGATGTGGGTCCTTTGCTTGTGCCTGAACCTAGCACCAGCCCTGCTTAAAACATTTTTAAGAGCCTCTCACAGTACACACGCCAAAGTTTTGGGGATGGATGGGAGGGTGGGTATTTGAAATCCAGTCACCTTGAATGCCCTGACTCCCTCAATGCATCTACCCTCTCACAGTCATGGCTGCCCTTACCTGCTTGCATGCTGGATAGAGCCAGTGAACAAGCATTGCTATCCTTCCTCCTTCTCAACACTGTTGTTGTCTGCTTGTTCCTCCCCTCTGGGCCAAAGTAAGGGTCAGGTTAGCAATCGGGTTGCAATGACAAAGAGCAGGATGAGGCCCAGGGGTTCTTGTCAGTGGTGCCCCTGCAAGTGCGCAGCCATGCTGACCCTTGACACCAGCTCCCTGGGTGAGATGATGCTGTTCCAAATCCCATCCATCTGATAAAATAGTAATTATCATCAGAGAAATTGCTGTTGCTCTGCGGACTTAAAAAGTTTCATCATCTCTTTCCCCAACTCTTATATGGACAGCAATATTCAGCTTATATGAACCAGCATTAGAAATTTATTTTCATTTATTATCCCATGAAGGCAAGCAGAAGGACTATAAAAATACCTTCAAATTTTCAGCTTGCCTGACAATTACGTCTTGCTGAATATAATAATTATTTATGGATAGTTTAACACATGTTTAATAATTTAGAACTTCCAATTTAGTTTTGACAAATTTTCACTGAAGCTCTGCCACTATGAAATGGACAATAAAAATTTAGCAGTGAGGACATAACATCTTACGTTATTTAGTGGTGAGGAACAAATTTGCTACTTTCCCTTATCTCTTGTTAAGATAAAGTGCTTATCTCTACCAGTTTTGAAAAAGTAAGCCATGCATATTCTGTGCAGCCGAGACTTATTTTTATAGCTTCACCTCATTGTATTGAATGATAGTAATATGTGGGCAAGGCCAGAAGTTGCACAGTAAGCATAATTGTTTCAAGGGGAGTACACAGAATTATCAATCTTTTTGGAGACTGACAGCCCAATCTTTTTCATGTTTACTCAGAGGCAATTCCCACTGTATTCAATGAGCTTACTCTTTAGTAAGTAGACCTATGGTTGCAGCCTGGAATTTAGCTTCAGAGAACCAGGGCATATGGACTTTGTGATAAGCTTCATCTATATGCACACTCTCCCATCTAATACTTAAATATAATAGAAGAGTTCAGAGATAGCTAACTGGGAAGTGGGCTGGTGTCCAACAGCAAAGCCATCATATGATAGTTAAGACAGTTATCACTTGATTCACATGAATTTAACTTTAGGTGATAAGAAAAAAAACAAAACAGGGATTATAAAGCATGCAGAATTTTTCTCATTGCTGCCAAGTTATAGCTAGGTATGAGGTCAACAAGTCACTAAGACAGCAATCCTGAAATCCTGGGAAGGGTGGTGAATTCTGTGAATCTCCCAGAGAAAGAGGTCATTGTGCAAAGAAGTCTGAGGTGCAGTGGGGCAGTGGCAGCAAGTGCCACCGCCATTGCTGTTTTGTGGACAGAAACACCCCTAGCAGTAGTCGCCAAATTGGGGCATTCTGGCAGGCAGGCAGAGAACACGTTGGGGGAGGTAATAGATCTGAAGGATCCGAAGCCTTTTCATTTCACCAACACACTGCCAAATTGGCTGCAAAGCCACAACATGTCTGAAGCTAGAGTAGCTTATTTCCCCCCAGTTGCAGTCAATAGGATGGGTGTTTCCACAAACCCAACCATGACAGTAAAACATAAACAACAACAACAACGAAAAGGCATCTCCCTGAATCGTTGTCCTGGTTGGCATGAGCCAGCAGGGCATAGGAAGTGGCATTTTCTCTGAAACAGAATCTTAATTACCACCACATTAAGATAGAGAAAGTGGATAGGTCCCTCTCTAGAACTTGGGGCCGTACAATGAAACTGAATGTCTAATTTTTCATACAGTGTATAGTCAAATTATGTCATTCACTCCCACAAGATGTAGTGGATGGCTTTGAAAGGTTATTAGACAAATCCTTGGAGAATAATGCTATAATGGGTACTAGCTGTGATGGCTATTGTCTAGCTACACTGTTGGAGGTAGTATGCCTCTTAAATACCAGCTGATGGGAATCACAAGTGGGGAGAGGTCCTGCTTGCAGGTTTCCTATAGGAATCTCATTAGCCCCTGTGAGAGCTAGATCTCTCTCAAGAATGGGCCCTTGGCCTGATCCAGCAGGGCTTTATATTATGCTCTTATGGCTCTGTTAATTTTATTATGGATGGCTAATGAAGTGTAGATGGGTTCCCACAAGGCAAGACACAGTGATAACAGCAAGAACCTTTATTGAACTAACAGAGCTGGGCAACAGGGGCAAAGCAACTGCTTATATACATTTCTGAAGGTCTGGGTCACTCCCACTCCCAACGTGATTGGCTGTCTAAACTTCCAAGCTGTGAATCATGATTTAGGGCCAATGGCAGAGGCCCAAGTCCTTAAATGTTCTGTGATTGGATATCATGTATTGAATCAGAACACAGGGGCTCAGAATTCTTAGTCCAGACTCAAACACAGGCAAACACAGACCACTGAAAACATAACATTTAACATCACAAGTTAAGCAGATTAAATGTTGAACTAGCAAGATAAAACAAATATACCAACTTTTCAAGGACCCCTCTGTTTTTATAGATGTTGATCCAATGGCCGATGATTCTTCTGTCACTAACTGATGTATCTCTGAAAACTTCAAAATTAAAAAGTGTAGAAGGTCTTTTTTTCAAATGTTTTTCTTCCCCCTTGAAAAATAATTATCCATTTCACTACTTCCAACACAATCAGATAAAACTCAGAACAGCACTGAAGGCCCCTTGGGTATGTTGACTATCAGCATCACTCTGTGTGCAGCCCAGGAAACAATTTTTCAATTGCTGGCCAAGTTAGTTTTGAACAACATAGCTCATCACAGAAATAAATCAGGAAAACAAATTTGCTTTATCTCAGCCATGCTGAAAATGAAACTTCAGTGCAGGAAATAATTGCCTTGATAAATGAAAATGAAGCATGAGAGTATATTGGGAGTACATTGAAAACAAAGCTTACATTAACATTTTTACAAAATGGCTCCTTTCAACTGGGTGGGATAGTCTTAGATCAAATAAAGACATTTAAGCAAAGAGTATGCTCTGAGGTGCAATTTCATTAAGGCAAGTACAGTAAATCTGTGGGGAGGGGTGTTTAAGGAGAGATGGGCAGTGTAAGTATTCCCATACCCATCTGACAATGGTGTAGCCTCCAGGAAGTAGTAGTCAGTGGGTCAGGGCAGAGGTGCTCACCTGATCTCCTACCACCCATGTTGCTCCTGATTACTGGTGAGGTTGGCATGGTGGAAATGCACTGGTGGAAGCACCAGATTGAGTCTGCTGGTGTGTTTGCACTGCACAGACTTTGCCTCTCCCGCTCTATCTCCTGGTAAGCAGCAGTGACATGGGTGATAGGAAATTAGATGAGTGCTGTGTCCCTGCCTGGTTCTGCTTCCAGATCCACAAGAACATAGGAGTCTTTCCCCCTCTTAACCTGAATATGCTAGGATTTGAACCAGGGACCTTCTCCATACAAAAGACATACTCTGCCACTGAGCATTGGCCCTTCCTTTCATTCCTGAAGATGGCTCACCGACATTCATTTTGTCCAAATAATAATTTGTGAGAACATTTTCAAGACTTGTGAAGACAATGTAACTATTTAAGCAGTGTAGTTTCAGCTTGGGTATCACTAGCCATTGAAAAGATGCTGATCTCTCAACTGCCAGCACAGAGGAGAAACCTACAAACGTGTTCTTGAACTTGGATTTTGTTTTTGCTTTTTAAAAAGTAGAGCCACTGCTCCTTGACTGATTGCAGGTTGACTTAAAAGGTTAGTAGAAAACTGTTACTCAGATCTTGGTGTCCCACAGTGGCTGCTTTGAGATTAGGTTGAAGGGGGGGGGGGAGAAAAAGAAAAAAGCAGTAGAGCTGAACAAAGGTTGGAAAAATCTAAGCAATAATCCCATTTTAATTGGATGACTCCATGATATTAGAAACCAAAAATCCAGCGGGAGTCTCATGTTTACGCTCGACTTGGATTATACTCATGCTGGATGCACTTATTTGTGTATATGGTTGAGACAAATGTACTTTCCCGATGAAGCTTTCCAAAACACATTCATTTCTTGAGTATAACCAGTAATCGTTTCTTGTTTCTTAATATGGGGCTTTTCAACTTCTTTATCTTTTCCTCTCCTACTTCACATAATTCTTTCCTCTGTGTTCGCTATCAGAAACAAGTGTACAGAATCCCAAATAGGAATATTTAAACTGATCATTAAGAACGATGTGTTCAAAGAACAAGATGCACCCCCTTGTTTCTCAAGTGGTAACAGCAAAATCATTATAAATATATATTAGTATGACTGGAGAGTTTACAATCTGGTGTTTAGTCCATAGATCCCAGTAAAGCCAAACCATTCCATTAAGGAGTGGAAGCTGCTTTTTCAGTGATACTACATATTAAGCATGCAAAACACCCCTGCAGTAGCAGGTGGGGCAGAGTAGGGTTACACTGCTTCCCATGCTTCCCAGTGCCTAGATCACTGCTAGTTACTGGGGAAACCCAGCCAGATGGGTGGGGTATAAATTATTATTATTATTATTATTATTATTATTATTATTATTATTATTATTACTGAGAGAGAGAAGGCTGAGGTGGCAGGGAAGTCAGTGTGGTGTGAGTGCAGTGGCAGAAGTGGCATATTTGCTCTGCTCCTGCACTGCAACAACCTCCCTGCTCTTTCCACTATCTTCATCTTGGTAACTGATGGCAATATTGGCATTGGGAAGCCCAGGTAAGCAGCATAGCCTCACCTTGACCTGCCCCACTGGCTGCTATTGCCCTCATGGTATTGCCAGCATGTGTAAATCAGAAGTGAGAGGCTATCCAGTCACCTTGCATCATGGCATATTATCAGCATTATGTCTATTTCCTGCCCTTCAACAGCAGTTCCAAGGGCAAGCAAATGACTGCTCAACAGCAGCATTGCAGGGGGAGAAGGGGAGAAAGACATTTATTTTAAATATTTATCGGCTCCTGTACAGCAATGCTCTCACAGAGGCTCGCAACAAAATAATAAAACCACGCTGCAGAAAACAAAATTGTACGACAACGTATGGTGACAGCACGGCAAGGTATGGCGATCAAATGCAAAACACATGAAAGGCACTGGCAAATAAAACCTTGTATGTGTTTGTTAATCAGGTATCCATGCAGTGGACTGAGGCAGCCACCTTGGGTGGTGGAATCCAAGGGGGGGTGCTGCCTCAGCTGCCCACCTGCCAGCCTACCACCACCATCACCACCAGAGAAGCAAGGGAAAGTGGCTTTGGCAGCTGCTTCTGGCAAGGTTCTTGCATGATCTCACTGCTTCTTTTCCTCACTTCTCTGGAGCAGCCATGGGCCCCACAGGCCACCAGAGAAGCAAGGTCCATGGCAGCTTCTGGTTTCCGGTGAGATCATGTGGAGTTTTCGCAAGATCTCATGGAGCTTTTGCAAGATCGCTCTAGAACCCAGAAGCTGCACAACCCCAGAAGTGAGGCTTTGGTGAGGGAGGCAACAGTAGCAGCAGTGGGAAGCTGGCACTTTCCAGTTTTCCATCTGCAGAAAAAATGAGATGGGCTGCCCCTGCTGATGTCAAACACAAATTAGAGTGGAGAGTCACAGTTTCTATCACCTGTTGTCACCATCCTCTCCCCAGGTGTTGGAGCCTGGATTACAGCACCATGGGCTGATCTTAAGAGCAAGGCAGATTAAAGCAGGAACAGGCAGGCCTACTGGACTGCCATAGAAACTTCTTCAGGGAGAGTTGAACTTTTATTTCTTACCTAGAGGTGCTTTATGAACGATTGCATGTTGGTATGTTCATGTAAAACGGGGCAACTTAAGCCCTCTTCAGGTGTACTGGAAATCCAGGAATACAACACATGGGGAGCATGAAAATGTACGCACAAGCTCAGGTCTCCATCCCTGTAATAGAGGAACAGGTTTAAGTGCCTTAAACCAAACCAGACCATTCCACCTCAGTGTCACCAAAATTGACTGGTAGCAGTTCTCCAGGGTTTCGGGCAGGAATCTTTCCCAGCCCTACCTGGAGTTGCTGGGAATTGAATCTGGGACCTTCTACAGGCAAAGCAGACGCTCTACCACTGGGCTACATCCTTCTGCAAGTTGAAGGGTGACTGTCTAAAGTGGGAAGTCTGCCTCTATACTGCTTTTCCGGGCTTCTACATTGAGCAGGAGGGACCCAGGTGGCACTGTGGGTTAAACCACAGAGCCTAGGGCTTGCCGATCGGCGGTTCGAATCCCTGCGACGGGGTGAGCTCCCGTTGCTCGGTCCCAGCTCCTGCCCACCTAGCAGTTCGAAAGCACGTCAAAGTGCAAGTAGATAAATAGGTACCGCTCCGGCGGGAAGGTAAACAGCATTTCCGTGCGCTGCTCTGGTTCGCCAGAAGCGGCTTAGTCATGCTGGCCACATGACCCGGAAGCTGTACGCTGGCTCTCGGCCAATAAAGCGAGATGAGCGCCACAACCCCAGAGTCGGACACGACTGGACCTAATGGTCAGGGGTCCCTTTACATTGAGCAGGGAGCCTCCAGAAGAAGAAGAGGATCCCCACACCTGACAACCACCCTCCAACTTGTGGAGGGTGGCAGAGAGGGGAGGAGTGGAACTAGCACACTTGCCCCCCACCCCCTGCTCATGGGCTGCCTTCCTGAATGCCCAGGATGCCTGCAGAAGGTTTCAGGCACACTTCCATCCCTAAACGCATCCATTTGTAAAGCAGTGCACTTTTTTTTTAAGGCATTCCATGCAAACATTCCCTTGTGCATATGATTATTTACTTCCTTATTTAACTGGCATGGCTCAGTAAGCTATGGAAATATAATCACAACTGCAATCGTCCTGGAAAAGCACCCTTTAACAGTATGTTTTCTGGTGATGACCAGCATTAGATGCTATTGATTCAGAGTACATTCCCTGCTGTTTCTAACTAGAAATGAGCCAAAGTTTTTGTTTTTATCTGCTTATCATAATGGGCAGTATAATCCAAATACAATTTGATGGCTGACTATGGGAGCAAAGCTTTCAAACCACCCCCAACAGGTAGTGAATTACTATACAGAGTCACACAGAAATTTCCATGTACCGGTAGTACTATGTAATCAGGTCACATTATCATAATATACTTTTACTATTTGATTTTTCTTTAGAAATATACTTAGGAATAAACAACATAAAAGTACACCTAATGAAATGTGATGCAGCTAAAACTATTTTTAACGGTATGGCTAAAATGATTAAAGCAACAATAGCATACAGTCCAAATTTACAGGTAGCCATCAGTGTTGAATGCTTCTTGCAAAGTGCATCTAAACTCAAATGGAGAGGTTCCTAGGTTGCGCTCTGTGGGCAACAACAGAAGTCATCACAGAGAAAGCTCACTGGGGACAGCACATTGTGCAGCCTTGAATGGAGTTCCACCAGATGTGTTATTGAGCTTTTTAATTTTTTTTTTTTACAAAAATGCCAAAAAGCACCGCCTTTCGGAAGTCCCGTCCCCCCCACGTCAATTCCACCTTTGAAATCCTGGACATATGGTAGCCCTAAGCTTCTTGTTGCTTACAGGGAAGTGGAGGGGCAAGGCGACAGGGAGGTTGGCATGGTGCAAACACACTGCCAAGGGTGCTGGATTGACTCTGCTGGTGTGCTTGTGCTGCATCGACCTCCCTACCGCCTTGTCCCTCCTGGTAAGCAACAGTGACCCACCTGCCATAACTGCTGCATCCCATCCGACAAGCCACTTCTTTGGCACTATGTATGTGAGGAATGCAGTATTTAAATCAGCCCTGAAACAAGCAATTTCCCTTATTTGAAGCATTCGGAACAATTCCTGCTGCTGCTCATCTTCTTTTCCCTCTCTGAGAGGAAAAATTGGTTTAGTTCACATTTTAATGTGAAGCTATTTACAATAATTTGCACTTCCTGAAACAATACTGCAAGGGCTTCCTTCATCTGGGACATCACAGAAAGTTACAATAATGGCCCACAGGCTGACCTGAGACTTGGAGCAGCAGAGACTTAATGGGACAGCTGCTTGAGGATAAGATGGCCCCACACACATTGCCAAAAAGGAAGAACAACATCACCAACAGAGACCAACCACCCCTGATGGCTTGCATAGTCGTTTCTCTGTTCTTCTCTGGATTGAAAGATCTTGTTGTTGTTTAGTCGTGTCTGACTCTTTGTGACCCCATGGACCAGAGCATGCCAGGCACTCCTGTCTTCCACTGCCTCCCGCAGTTTGGTCAAACTCATGTTAGTAGCTTTGAGAACACTGTCCAACCATCTCATCCTCTGTCGTCCCCTTCTCCTTCTGCCCTCAATCGTTCCCAACATCAGGGTCTTTTCCAGGGAGTCTTCTCTTCTCATGAGGTGGCCAAAGTATTGGAGCCTCAGCTTCAGAATCTGTCCTTCCAGTGAGCACTCAGGGCTGATTTCCTTTAGAATGGATAGGTTTGATCTTCTTGCAGTCCATGGGACTCTCAAGAGTCTCCTCCAGCACCATAATTCAAAAGCATCAATTCTTTGGCGATCAGAAATATGTACTGTTTTGCATTTTGGCTTTTCCACTCCATCACAAGATCTTGCCAGCCGACAGGTGACTGCTTCAGCCTGTCTCATTGGGTGGGCCAGGCTGGCAAGCCACACAGGCTACTTTCATTCTTTTGACATCATTACAAGGTCAGCAGCATTGTGACTGCACTGAGCCAGATTGGGGCAACCGATCAGCAAACTATGGAGCCCAAGCACATGCATGTTTAGTACCTGAGCACAGGATTGTAAACTGAAGATGCGTATCTCATTATCAGCTCATTAATTTGTCTGTGGGACTCCAGCGTTGGGTATGGATCATTCTCTGACAGTAATTGAGTTAAGCTCCTGTAAGGAATGTGCAAGGAAGTCGTTTTCTTCAACAGATAGGGTTGCCTGTCTTTCCCTGACAATTTTTCCAACTAAATTTTCTATGAGGAAACAGCAAAGAAATGTGCAGATTTGACAGCTGTATTCCCCCCATTTCCCCCCATTTCTTTAATAAAAAACCTGAACCTCCTCCTGTTCATGATTTGGATCATTTGGTAGTTGCCTAAACTTTACCTTGTATGCTGCTTCCAGCTGGCAGTGTCAGAAAACGGTTACCTACCACTCTCTCTTCAGAATATAGAGTTCACAAGATAACCAAAAGTAGCATTTCAGGCTATTAAACTCCAGCTAAACATTATTATTATTTAATTGCTCAAACAGGCGTTTTATCAGCAGAAAATAATAATAATAAAATATGTATTGCAGCAATTGGAAATAATTGTTTGTCTCCTTGAAAGCAAAGGACAAACAAGGATAGGAGATTTCTGCCCTCCTCCCTTTAAAAGTGCACAGAATAAAGACCCATAAAGATCAAGGCTGGCAAAAAATTATAAAGGTAAAATGAAGCTCAGTTCAACTCTACATCAGTTGTAAAGTAATATATGGCAAAGTTAAACTAATATAAGTTGAATCTAATGCACAGGGTGACCTACTTTGAGATTCATTCAAGGTAGGCAGCCAGGAGAAGAATAAGGAGTCACACTGTTGATTTAGCAAGCCCCAGCAGAGTAATATTGCATTTCAAAGAAATGGCCTTCCACTGCAAAGCATGGACATGATTTTTAAAAAAATTCATCCTAATGATAAAAAAAAATTTCATTGCAAACAAAATATGCTTTGCAGATGTCTTTGCAAACAACAATTGACTCCGGATAACTTTATAGCATTAACGGTATTGTTGGCCCATTTAAGACAGTGGAATATGTATGTGCAAAGTAGAAAAGGTTCTTTTCTTCTTCCAGTTTAAGCTAAGGGTCATACTGATTTAACTGGCAGAAATTATAAATGTGATGCTTCAAGAGGACCTAAAAAGTATCACAGACGGTTCAATGAAAATTGGACAATGCCAGCATATCATGAATTGTGACTGGTGAAGTGTAACTCTTATTTCTACACCAAAGGGAGGCAGCTGCTTTATCCAGTGAGGATGCATATGATTTCCATTACTGATCCTGTTATTTGATGGGGAATTTCAAGGTGCTGTGAAACAAATTACAGGATGACTATCTAGAATGGTTGGTTGGATAGGTGTGTTTGAGTTATTTTTCCATACAGTATGTAATTTTCATTTAAAACCAAGGTTATAAATCACCCACTCACCCCCCCCAAAAGCGTGTGAGGGAAATCCCCAGAATTACAACAGACATAAGTAAAAATACCTAAGATTCTGTCTCTCTTCGCAGAGCCTCTGTGTGCATCATAGAGTTCCAAAGGTACTGGTCACTGATCTCCAATGTCAAGTCTTTTTACTGTCAAGAGTTCCATAAATTCAATTATGGTTGGTTGGATAGTTAAAGAATAGTTGGAAACCTCTTGTTGTTGTTTGCAGCTGCTTGTCTCGAGAGACAATGGAGTGCGCTTCTGGGGGTGAAGGGAAACCTCTGTGTTAGTGGCCTCCCTGGGGTGAAGGTCTGGGCAGTGTCTGGGCTGCCCAGATGACAAGGCCCACTTCTCGGCTTTGCTGATGTGGTCCAAAGGAAAGCAGAACAATATGTTTGGCACCTGTATGGCTGCAGGAGTTGCCAGAAGGAAGTATACAAGGCGCCATCAGAAGTATCTGTGTGTGCTTGAAATGAGATGCCATCAGAGGTCAGGAAAGGTGAACTACATACTCAGCTAAGGGAAGATGAAGGGTGTGTAAAAACATCATGCCATGGAAATTTAGGGATGCATTATATGGCACTAGTTTAAGAAAATTTTAAGTAAGCCAGTATCTTACCTTTGGCAGCCTATCTTTCTTCCCAAGGGGCAGAGGGATATCTCACTTTTATTGCTTGCTTTATCCAAGCTGTCTTCCTTCCTAAGGGGCAAAATTGCATGTTGATATGATTTGTTGACCTTTATTTCACCTCTAAAATACGTCTTGCCATCGCATCAATTTCCCAGCTAAGCTCCTATAAATATAAAGCTAAGTTTTGTATTTAGGACCATCAGCTGGAATTATCTAGCTGTTCTCCCTTGAGTCCATGCTCCATCTTCTGCCAGGAGGACAGAGGGAGAATTTAAATTTCTGACTTAACTATTGTCTGCTAAACTCAGTCTCTCTTAATATGAGGCATGTGCTCTGCACTTTCTTTGGAGAAGCAACTGGGGCAATCCAGGGACATCTCTCCACAACCTGTGTTCCCATAGCGGATATTGCTGTTCCTACTATCTCTCATAGGGCCAAGCCAAATACATTTCAATGTCCTATGTGTATCTGCTAGGAAAGTCTGTACCTCAGAGAGGGCACTGGGCAGCACAACATTATACTGCATGCAGCTATACACAACTCAAAAATAGCAAAGGACTTTGGGGGACATATTACACATTGTCACACACTTTGGAGAAGGACTGCTGCTCCGTGGTACAGCAAATTATTTGCATATACAGGTTCCCAGGCTTGTCCAGGTAAGGATGGGAAAGACTATTTTTTGTCATTTTATTTTTTAAATCTTTACATATAAATTCCAGATTCTAAATCTGTTCTACATTTCTCTTTAAACTTTGACTTCCCATCTTTCCCTCCTTGCTGTTCTTAATCCCATCCCGTTTACATACTGCATTCTAATACAGTCGTACCTTGGTTCTCGAACGCCTTGGTACTCGTACATTTTGGCTCCCGAACGCCAAAAACCCGGAAGTGTTCTGGTTTTTGAACATTCTTTGGAAGCCGGGCGTGCAACACGGCTTTTGCAGCTTCCGATTGGCTGCAGGAAGGTCCTGAAGCCAATCGGAAGCTGCGCCTTGGTTTTTGAACAGTTCTGGGAGTCAAATGGACTCCTCGAACGGATTAAGTTCGACAACCAAGGTACGACTGTAAACGTTTCACCTAAGACATATCCTTCTATTTCATGTATTATGGGAAAAGACTCCTCTCAGAATCCTGGGCAGCTATGGTAAGTCAATACTGAGGCCACATTCATGCCAAATATTTAAAGCACTACGATGCCACATTAAACAGTCATAGTTTCTCCAAAGAATCCTGGGATATGTATCTTGTCAATGATGATGTGAGTTGTTAGGATACCCCTCTTCCCCTCCCAGAGCTACAGTCCCCAAAGTTCCCTGTGAAGGGAGATCTACTTTTAAGCCACACTGAGAATTGCAGCTCCGTCAGGGAAAAAGGTCCTGCTGGGCCAGACCAAAGCCCATGTAGTCCACCATCATGTTGCTACCTGGAGTCAGCCAGATGCTTTGATGAAGCCCACAGGCAAGGCCTAAAAGCAACATACCTTCCTTCAGCTTCTGGGATCATCAGTTTGTCCCTCAGCTTCTGGGACCAAGAAGTATAATGTCTTGCAGCCAGATCAACAATAGCTGGAGACTCAAAAACATCTTCTGATTTTTCTTCTTCTAAATTTGGTGTCTCACTCTCATGGAAAGATTAATGCATGGTATATGGAAAGCAAGGGGCCAAACTACATCAAATCAATTTGACACAGTATGGTTTCCATTCCTAACTTTCATAAATACTTCACCTACCCACGCTGGGTTTTGGATAGCTGTTTTACGTATTGTTTGTTTGATTTCAATGCTTATCACTTCTTTCCATGTGAGAGATCTGCAACTGTCTGGTTTGTTATTGTTGTTTTTTAATTGTACTGCAATTTACAAAATAAAATTATTTTTAAAATTAATAAAAGAGAGGTATAATATCTCTGAACATCAGTGCCCCATTTAGCTCATGGTTACTCAAATGGTACCCTCAATATGTTCTTGAACTCCGATTCCCATCATCCTTGACCATCAGCCATGCCAGAGGGTGCCACATCAGCTACCCCTGATGTATTTATTAATGGGGATTCATTTGTTGAGAGTTTTCCTGGACAAAAGCTAGTGAAAAATGAGGACCAAAGAAGTGCAAACTGGAAGTGCAAACTGGAGAGAGAAATTTTATAGATGATGCTTTTTCAATTTACACTTCCTGGGTCCTTGTCTTTCACTAGCTCTCACCCTGACATAAGTTATAAAAACAATGTCTGCAACTTCACAGAGTGAAAATGAAAATAGGGTTTTACTATGCCATCACGCTTTGGAAAATATGTACAAATGTTATCGTTCTGTATTGCTCAAAATAGTCCAAGTGCTCCATGGTTCATTTTACTTTCCTGAGTAAATATCTTTGTTGATCATGATTATGATTGAGTCAGAGTAGAAAAGATTCATGTTTAATGGTTTGTAGCCTCAACTTTCAAATATCAGCTTAGAATTCATATTAATAACTGCAGGCAGAAAAATAATATTCTTTGCTGCTTGAAACAACAGAATTCATCTTCAAAGTTTCTGACATTTGGACGTGTTTAGAATGGTCATTCTCAAAGTTAAGTTTTTAAAATAGAAAAAACGAGAAGCATAGAATAGGTTTTGGTTTCACATGATTTCTTTTATCCTTCAGATACAGGTATATCAAAGGGCTTTAGAAAGAGAAGAAATTGATAATTTCATGACTACAGAGAGATGAACTGGGATCATTATGCATTCAGCATTGACTTTCTCTGAAACACATGATCCTCTGTTATGAAGAAACGAAACAAAAACAAAACTCACCCTGTTGTGTATATATAGGTTTTATTCCTTATCTCCAAGATTTCATTCCACTTCAAACCTGTGGTCACAAGAATGGTGCAAACACACACACACACACACACACACACACACCTCTCAAACATCCTAATTTAGAATTAGAATTCCATTTGTACCACTGCAATATGTTTTGGCACTGTGCTGCTGGGGAACATATAATCAGGAGACTTAAGGAGCCTACAAGGCACCAAGACTGCTCCAAACCCAACATTGGTGCAGCAGCTGCCTTCAGCTACTTGCCAGTTCTTTAGCAGTATTCAGCTGCTGAATATTGTTGGATTGTCTGACGGAGGAATTAGATATTAGAAGCTGTCCTAACTCATTTTTCCTTATTAACCTTAGCCTGGGATATGGCAGTAGTGTGATGGACAAACACACCCTGTTCAAAACTGAATTCATAGCCACTGTGGCTATAAGTTGCTGGGCTACATCCAGTTAACTGTGTGCATGTGGCTGGGGCTGATGGGAGTTCTGGAGGGCTCCACTATGATTACCCCTTATCTAAAGAAAACATATTGTCTCACTGGAAGAAACAGGTCCAGCATCCGCGTTCCACATTGTTGGGAAATGATAAAGCCTAGAAGTATAGGACAGAGTCCTCTGCTGCTAATGCAAACCTCCCTTTGTTTCGTTTTCATCCCATCCCCTGGAAGAGAAGTGCCCTGTGAAGTGGCTGAGTATAGATGCTGCCATCTTACTTTCCCATACCCTCAAACATTTCTCTGATGGAAATAGGGATGTCCCATTCCATAATAATTTTAATATTTATACACCACATATCTTATTGGGTTGCTCCAGCACTCTGGGCAGCTTACAACATATATAAAAATATAATAAAACATTAAACATATATATATATATATATATATATATATATATATATATATATATATAAACACACACATATATATAAACATATATATATATACACACACATATATACACCCTTCCCTATACAGGCTTGCCTTCAGACGGCTCAGAGGTTGGATAATTCCATACCCTCCAACATTTCTCCAATGAAAATAGGGACATCCTACCATACTCTCCAGGGACGCAGGTGGCGCTGTGGTCTAAACCACTGAGCCTAGGGCTTGTTGATCAGAAGGTCGGCGGTTTGAATCCCCACGACGGGGTGAGCTCCCGTTGCTCGGTCCCAGCTCCTGCAGACCTAGCAGTACGAAAGCACATCAAAATGCAAGTAGATAAATAGGTACTGCTCCAGCGGAAAGGTAAACGGCGTTTCCGTGCACTGCTCTGGTTCGCCAGAAGTGGCTTAGTCATGCTGGCCACATGACCCGGAAATTGTCTGCAAACAAATGCCGGCTCCCTCGGCCTATAGAGCGAGATGAGTGCCGCAACCCCAGAGTCGTCCACGACTGGACCTAATGGTCAGGGGTACCTTTACCTTTACCATACTCTCCAACATGTCTCCAATGAAATTAGGGACATCCAAAGGAAAAGCAGGACATTCCAGGATCAGATCAGAAACCAGGACGGCTACTCTAAATCAGGGACATCCCTAGAAAATAGGGACACTTGGAGGGTCTGATTTCCCCAAGGTGTCTCTGGGCCCTAATGAAGAGCCCAGAAGCATTTAGTGATGGCTGCACCTTGCATCTTCTCTTCAGAGAGCCAGGCTCTCCACTGCCATGCATCCTGCTGCTGCCTGTTCCTTCACACCCTGGCAAGGTTGCTGTGGGGCACCAAGAAAATACCAGTGGCGGGGGGGAGCTAACCAGAATGGTGCTTGCTGCGTTTCCACTTGAACAAGGTGTTGGCGTTGCTCTGAAAGGCTCCGATTGTGTGTGTGTGTGTGTGTGTGTGTGTGTGTGAGAGAGAGAGAGAGAGAGAGAGAGAGAGAGAGAGAGAGAGGGAGAGAGAGTGATGTTAAACTCACGCCTACACTTATTCCCACCCTCTCAGATGTATGGTTCCCACACTGTCCCAACATGTAGAATTTACAATGCAGTAAAGGGAGTGGATGTATTGTGAGCAGGACCTACTGACATCATGACCTACTGCTTGTAAAGAGTCCATTCGGACCCATGTTTCTGTGCAAAGTTTGAATCTCGCTTGCATGTTCTTCACTGTGGAGTCTACAAAATATATAACCTATATGACAGAGCCACGTAACTGAACCTATGGACTAACTGGAAGAGAGAATTCACACTTTTCAACCACATCTCCAAGGTACCACTAGATGGTAGTTGCCTGTATGAAAGCATACATCTCCCTATCGTGCATTACATAAATATTTATTTAATGAGTTATTTACTGTGCTAAATTTCTATCCTGCTTTGCACCTTAAATCCCTCAAGGCAGACCACAAAGTTTAAAAACATATAACTTTGTAAATCTATAAAATCGTATCGAGCAATTATTCCAAACAAGAATCATAACAAAAATAGCAGAGTAGTTAATTAAAAGGAGTAGTTAATTAAAATAAAAGTGGCTGGCTGTGATTTCCTATGAAAGAAAAACCTTTACACCAGGGACTGAGGGCCAGAAGGAGTTTTCAAATAGTAAGCACCACTAGAGAAAAAAGTCATTGGGCATTATTTCAACAGTTTCTGGAGGTGACCATGTTGGACACCCAACCCATAATAATTGTGTCTTGGCTGGATTCAGCTTTCATTTACTAAAACTCATACAATCATTTGAGACCGCAGACAACTGTCCAGGATTTCACAGCTTCTTCATGATTCAAAGAAAAGGAGATATATTACTGCCTGTCAAGATTGTATTGATGATGCCAAACTGTTGGCTCTTTTTACACTATCTGTCCAAATAGATTCTTGTAAATAATAAATAGCTTAGACAGCAGCTTGTCTAAGATACCCATGGCTGATCTGAAATTTGTGGGTAGGATTTCTAATTCATAGCTTGTGCTCTAAACCACTACACTGCACAAGCTTCAGAATGTTTGTAGAGATGTGGATGATGCCATTCCTTTATATCGAGAACTAGTATGGCATGATGGTTAGACTATGACCTGGAAGACCAGGGTTCGTATCCCCACAGCCATGAAGCTCACTGGGTGACCTTGGGCCAGTCACCATCTCTTAGACCTCACCAACTCACAGGGTTGTCATGAGGATGAAATGAGGAAGAGAACCATGCACATCACCTTGGGTTCCTTGGAAGAAAGGACCCCCAATCATTCAAAATCTACAAAATTCTTTCCTCACATTTATTCTAAAATTACTCTGTGTTCAAGGTTGCAAATGTGATATACTTCACATTTGTAATACTTCAGCATTACATATTTTTCATCAATGAATTTCTGGTTTAAAAAAATAATTTGTAAGGTAATGTGCATTGGTGATGAAAATTTATGTATCTTTGTTCACGTGTTTAGTATCAAAACTGATTCCTTTTCCTTTCACTTGTCTCAAAAGTGCGCTGGGTTTTTTTTTGTTTTTATTTTTTAAAAACAAAACGGAAAAGGAAAAGGAATTAGAATGATACCCCTATTTGCTTTTATGTGAATGGATCACTTTGAGGGTCAGGCTATCTTGGGATGCGGAGCTTTATCCTGGAGTATATTTTCCAAAACCTGTGAGAATTAGGGCTCTACAATGGATATGTCAGCAGACCTTTCACCGCAACTATAATAAAGGGCATAACAAGCAGATAGGGGATCATGATGTCTCAGAAAGCTCGCCAGTAATGTCTTTGAGCTAAAGAGGAACAAGAGCCACTGATTGGCACTTTGTTACTTGAGTAGTGCCCCACTGATGATGCAGAAAGACCATTAAGGATGGTGTTAGTGCAATCTAAAATCCAGCTGATGTCAGACGTAAAACTATGAAAGCAATAATGCCGTTTATAAAGAATGTCCCTGAATCAAGGAAACATTACCTTTCGAAGACATCCGAGATATATTCTTCTCCTTCTTTATTGGCTGTTAAAGGCTCTCTTAATCATTATGTCTCTCTCTCTTTGGGGCTGCTCAATGAAAGCTATCATGTTCATCAGTATTCAGCACAACCTCTTCTGTTGCTAGTGTGACAATATAAATGCATTTTATTAAAAATTAAAAATATTGGTTTTTTTTTTTTTTACTTTCCATCAAGATGAAAAGTGATTTTCCTTATTTCTCATCCTCCCTTTTTCTACTGCCATCCTTCTTGTCTAGCCATTAACAGAAATGTCAAATTCCTAGAGGCCTTAAATTATCTTTTTCTTCTCTTTTCTTTTCAGCCCTGACTCTATTGCTATGGCTTTTCATTTTATATAGCACTTAAAAAAAGAAAAGAAAAGAAAGATCACCCTAACAACTTCCCTATTTGTTAGGTCACTATTTTCCTTATTTCACAGAAGGAACTGAGGCTGAGAGGTGATAACTTGACAAAGGTTACACAGTAAGTTTATTCTTTGATTCAGGAATTTCTATTTTTCTACAGTGGCTCTTGGCTCATCCACAAAATTGTTACAAGACATCAAGCAGTAGGGTAGCCCCCACAAAAGCACACCCAGTACACTAACTATGTACTGAAATCTACCAGGTCCTTGGGGGGCGGGTGGAAGGGGGGGTACATACACAACATAATTTTTTTGTACTCCCAGAGAGACAATATGCAAAAATAAAAGCTCAATTAACCCACTTGTAGGTTGGTTGGTATACATGACTACTGAAATGGAACCTGATGCTGGAGAGCATGAAGACTTGGTTGGATCTGAGGACGTTCTTGTTCTTATGCTTGGTCATATGTTAACTGGGCTTCTACTGAGAAGGGCCACCCATAATAGAGAGGTGGTGGTGGTGGTGGTGGGGAACATTTGTATTGTTGTAAACTTCCAGTGGGTAGCCTGGATATCATCTGGGAGCTTTCTATGCGTTAATCTCCAGCAGTCCTGCTGGTTCCATCTTGATGGTTCTGACTGAGTGGTCAACTACTGCTGTTGTTAAGGAGATGTCTCTCATTGGATGAGCTCAGCTGGAAGGACGAGCTATTTGGAAATCAGCGCATCACACACTTCTGTTGAGAGAAGCTGCAGGCTTAGTAGGAATTCTTCCCTATCCACATTTTGGATCACTGACGGGTTTTTTGACTACTTCACACTGAATAGTGGGACAGGGCACTAGATGGCCTGCTGTGTTGTTTAATAAGTTAACCTGGTTCAATTTAGTCACTTTGGCAGTTCAGGTGTGGGTAGAGGAACTGTTAATGTTTTAGCCCACTGACGCTATGGTGATTGGCTGGCCCTGAGGTTCACTGGGAACTCTGGGGTTTGGGGGTGAGATAGGAGCCACCTTTGAAGCCAAGCTGACTCATCCACCTGGAGCTATAGGGTACTGGAGTGTGCTGACACAGCAACACTTCCCTTCTCACCTCCCTCACACTTCCCTTCCAGGTGGCCTGGAAAAGGGGGTAGGCTGGTTAGCTGTGCCTCTGTTTTCTACAGGCAGAGGTATGTCACCCAATGGCTACAGGTTGGTTTCCCTCTTTCTTAGCTATCCCTCTCTGCTGATCTTGTTACATTCAACCCCAGCTTGCAAGTCTGTCTCTTTCTTTGGTCATCAGGACACAAAGTATTATTCTCTTTGGTGAAGAAACGTTTGGGGGCAAAGTTTCACATTTGCAGAGCCGCCTTGCATTTCAATGCCTTCTACAGCACTTTTGCTCTGCAGAGCTTTGTGTTTTTGTAAAAGGGGAAAAAAAAATCTTTTTGGAGATACTCACTGGAGTTACTATTCTCACTCCCCCTGACTGTTGGAGTTGCCTGACCTTTGCAAGTGCAAGTCAATATTCTCACTGTAAGAAGCACCAGCAGGAGTAATCTTCCCCATCACGGGGAAAAATAGTTTGCCACAGGCAGATCAGGACCACTGAAAGGGAATCGGTGAACAGAAAGGGGGAAGAAACCCTGTTTCAACTCATTTTTCAAAGCATGCCTCTTACACAGCACTGGATTCTGTTCAAAGGACTGAAGGCTACACTTCCACAACTCTCTTTCCAGAGTTCAGTAAGATCAACTGGGAATTTTACAAAAAGAAGATTGAATTTGAAGTGAAATCTCCTAAATGTTAGATATCGGGGCCACATACAGCACAAATCTGTGCATATTTACTCAGAAGGATATCCCACAATGTTCATTGGGGTTTATTCCCAGTGTGCATATGTTAAGCAGACAGTACCAATAAACACCAGTAGACTCTATAACACTTTCAAAGACCCTGTCCTTCACCTATGTCTGCTGGGTAAGAGATGATGGTTCCTAAACCTCCATTTGCTAGTGAAGCATTTGCACCAGTTGGAGGCTTCCACTGGCAGAACACCACCAGCTTCAAGGATCAATAAGTGGGTAGGCTAGGGGTAAACCTGGAGGCAATGCTGGAGGAGAAGAGTTAGGGAGGACAAACCTTATGATCATGCAGGCTCATGCCAAGTAATCGGCTTCCTCCAATCATGTCTGAAGTTGGACTGCTACCACCTTCTGGATCACCTTGCCCCCAAAGGGGGCAATAGTTGTTTAATACTTCTGCGTTGAGGGAAGGGGGTGCACCACTGCCTCCTTCAATAATTGCAATGTCAGAGTTAGACAAAGACTTGCAACTCTGCCGTAAACATTTCCATATTATAGACAGCAGCCAAATTGTGTCTTTTAATATATAAAATTATGTTTCTCTTGAATGTTTGCAGCACTGATATATAAAGGCTTTCACATCACATTTTTAGAAGAGGAGGAGGGAGCCTCATTCTGTTGGCACATCTTTGCTACTGGCATCTCCCACTTTTTAAAACAAACAAAATATAAATACAGATATGTTACTAAGGTTTGGGCTTGTGTCCACCAACATTCAGTCTCTGGCAGAGTGACTTGGCACCCACAGAACACTGAACTCATTGGAACAAATTCCCCATTGTGAAAGTGGGATGTGATGATTATGTGAGCCAGAATATAAAATACATTTAATAAAACTATAGCTCCAATATATGGCAGGATCGATTACATTACGTAATTGTGCATCCGGCTGTTAAATTTTCAAGCACCTGGTAAACTATAATGGTTCTCCTAGTCTCTTGGATAGGATAATGTTATATTATTCTAGCAATGTATGCACTTGTTCTGCTTTGATTATGGTGAGGATGATGATGATAATGGTAATAATAATAATAATAATAATAACAATCGTTTTATGGTGGGAACTCATTAAAAGGGACAGATACGCATTTCCTTGCCATTGACCTGACCTTTCACTTGTTAGTCCATAGTTTTCTGACCACAGTAAAGAGTGAATGAAACTCTTCTACTTTTTCAGCTTTACAGAGCTGGGAAAAAACACACCTCTGATTACTAGAGGCCTACTTGCATAGAGCATTCTTAATATGCCAGTGTTTCAGAAATCATGAAGTATACTCAATCTTTGAGATCTGTGAAATTCTAGCCTTCTCTAGACTACTTCTCTGTAGTACACCCACATAGGCGAAAAAGAAACAAGTATACTGTGGTAAGTTCTAAGGTAGTGTAATTAAGTCTCTTGGAACAGTTCAATATTTCCATTTTGTTAACAACAAATTAATAAACAGTTCCAACTTGGATCTGTTTTTAATAGTCCTTTGCATAAGCTTAGAATCTGTGCTGTTTGCATATTATATCAGGAAAGGAAGGAGGCCTGCCAATGTTTCATATTTGTGCTTGGAGATTCATCTGTTGCATCTGAGTGCAATCACTGAGGGAGGCTGGGAAGGGTGGAGAGGATCTTTGGGAGCCAAGACAAAATGAAGAACATATGTATATGAGAGAAATTGGACAGACTTGCTTTCTTTTTTTCTTTTTGCAAGAGTTTGAGGAAATGCTTCAAGATTAATGGATAGATTTTCGCCCTCTTCAGGCACACAGGGGAATACACGAAGACCTAAACTGTGGATGGGGGGGCATACATAACAACCCCGCTACAACTGTCCCTGAGAATGCACCCCCATGACTCATAATCATCCTACTTTTATGTGTCTGCAGGGGGAAGCTAACTGCATTTGGCTGAACATGGTTAGAATCTTTCATTTGATTGTGCAGGGTTCCAGATCATGGACAGGAATCCTGACTTCTTTTACCTGTGCATGTTGAGAATCTCCCTTCAGACTTTCACACAAAATACAAAATAGACAAGAGAGGAGGGGATGGGCTGGCACACACAATGATGTTTTGGACAGGGTGGGGGCACACATCCACATGCCCTCTATGCAGTGAAGAACAGTTTCTCCTAGGTCTTCCCCTAAAGTGCCTCATCTGAAAGGACATACTCTAAGGTTTTTTTCCAGACACCACTTTCCCCCATCTGTTGTGGAGTAATGGAAGGTGGGTGGGCAATGCATCCTGAAGGTTAACCACCCCAAAACCACATACTCAGGTGGAGGATGTGTCGTGATCCTTCTTCTGCTCTCTGCTAGTTCACATGAACAAGGAAGCAGAGCTTGAGGGCTGCAGTCCTTCAAATTTAGTTCAAAATCTCCACAGCTGGAGGTTCATCTTTAATAAGGTACTTTCTGTTCTAGAAATCTGGAGATAGGCAGTAGTAGCAGTGCATGAATATCCCAAATTGGTAGTACATGTAACCTAGTGTTGGATTTATGTGGATATTAATGTTATAGTTGATCTTAATTTTATATTGATTTTATAGCTAATCTGGCCTTCTACAAATAATTGTAGAGTTCCATTTTAACTTGGAAACACAAAAGCATGCATCTAAGATATGTCTGATAAACTTACTTTTGTAGTATATTAAAAGTTTAGAAAACATGAAGAGAAAAACAATTATAAACAGCTCAGTCCCCAAAGTAATTAAGTTGGAGCTCTTGGATTTAAGTTGTTTTGTTATTGATTTATTAATGGACTTAAAGCGAAATGCAGTTGCTTAATTGGTGTGTGTAAGGAACAGTATTAGAGTGGGGAGGGGTGTTGTGGAGCCTTAGAGACTATGGTTTATTGTGGAAAATTAAGTAGGTAGAGCCTATTCCATCAGAAACATGAAGTGGACCAAGAAACTGGCAAGTGTTGTTTACATTTGTAATGCTGATGCATGCTGAAGGATAAACCAAGCTGGCCCAATGAGAACAAAAAATATATCGCAGTACCTGGAGTTCTTAAATATAATACATAATAACTAAAACATTTTCTGCAATGCCAGAAAAAAATAAACATTAGCTGTATCATATGAA
This sequence comes from Darevskia mixta, assembly GCA_034641385.1. NCBI lineage: Eukaryota > Metazoa > Chordata > Lepidosauria > Squamata > Lacertidae > Darevskia > Darevskia mixta. The sequence continues at coordinate 39,733,192 of JAWWNH010000066.1, forward strand.
TATCATCCATTATCAAATTTGCGACAATGGGGCAGGCTCTGGCCCACGTTAAGCATGTTTAGGTCCATCTGCTTGACTTCAGTGGCAAAGTATTGAAGCACATCCTTAATTCTCCCTCTGAAGTAAATGGAACTGGAGTGCTTAACTTTGGCTTTACCATGTCCAATGGTATTTTATACTGAGAGAATCATCAGGTCTTCACAGATCTAATCAGATAAAGAATGACATCCCTGTTTACTATGTTTTCTCCATGAACTCAGTGAGGACTTCCTTTTGAGTAAGCATGAGTAGGACTGCACTGTTAAGACTCCTTTGTTAAGCCCCGTTCTGTGCTCAGTAAGCACGGGACACCTTTACCTAGTGGTGCTGTGGCCCATAGATTGCAGCAAAATACTGGGCAAGGTTTTGTCCAGAATCTTCTCTGTGTGATGGGTTTATGGGGAAAAGCTGTCCCATGAGCCCTTGCTGCAGAAGGGATGGGAGCACACAGCCATTTTGCTTTGAGAGCTTCCCACCCGCCCACCAATCCTTGGGTTAGAAGGCTTCCTCAACCTCGGCCCTCCAGATGTTTTTGGCCTACAAGTCCCATGATCCCTAGCTAGCAGGACCAGTGGTCAGGGATGATGGGAATTGTAGTCTCAAAACATCTGGAGGGCTGAGGTTGAGGAAGCCTGGGTTAGAGCCTTCGCTGAGCAATTTTGGGTTGCTACTTGACAGGACTGGAAATGATTTTTTTTCCCTCTCTCAACCTGATTGGCACTTGGTTGGGTTTTTTTCCACCTTTCCCTCGGTGAAATTATGGCTTTCCTTTGTTAGGTTGAAGAACATTGAGGGGAGGATTGACCATGGCAAACCCAAGCATGTGTTCAGTGTCTGCCTGGTTGGAATCTGCACCCTGGTGAGACCTTGCTTGCTTGGCTTGCACCATGGCAAGGTTCAACCCTGGCTGACTCCTATTGTACACATTTGGAGTGACCCAAACCCAGCAGATCCATTCCATCAACATGGGACTTGTGGAATGATGAACTGATCCTGGAACCCAATGCCATGCCAACCCTTGCCCTGCCTGCTGCTGCTGTCAATAAAGATATGGCCAGATTTTATCCCATCACCGTTGTACAGTCTGGTTATTTTGCTGGGTCACCTAAAGTGCCTGCCTGGGCAAACTCTTTTGTTCAAATCAGCCTGGGTGTGGGTTAAAAAACTACCCCCCCCTCAAATTCCCTGTCTTCTATGCATAAGTGAGCAGATATGTCACTTTCCTTCCTGAGGAACCTTTGAGATCAGTAACAACAGCAACCCCTTCCTAACTTTCCCTGAGAAGAGTTTGCAGTGCCCTTTTCATATGTTATAACAATAATAATAATAATTCTTTTATTTGTACCCTGCCCATCTGGCCGGGTCTCCCCAGCCACTCTGGGCGGCCTCCAACAGATATAAAAATACATTAAAATATCACTGGTTAAAATCTTCCCTAAATAGGGCTGCCTTGAGGTATCTTCTGAATGTCAGATAGTTGTTCATCTCCTTAACCTCTGCTGGGAGGGCGTTCCACAGGGTGGGCGCCACTACCGAGAAGGCCCTCTGCCTGGTTCCCTGTAGCTTTGCTTCTCGCAGTGAGGGAACCGCCAGAAGGCCCTCGGTGCTGGATCTCAGTGTCCGGGCTGAACGGTGGGGGTGGAGACGCTCCTTCAGGTTATCTGCTTCATTGGGGTACCCTGTCACACAGAGAGGGAATCACACAAACAGTAATATGCAAGGAGATCCCCTCCCCCAGACTTCATACTGGCTGCATGAAGTTTGGGTGTGCAAAGTTTTGTTGCCCATTTCCCTCCTCCACACATCCAGACAATTTATGGCAGGCTTTGCCATACTCGTGCCTTCCAGATGTTTTTGCCTACAACATCCATCAGCTGTAGTCAGTATGGGATTTGTAGTCCAAAACATCTGGAGGGCACCAGGCTGACAAATTCTGAAATATGAAAAGGGCTAATATACGTCTTTTTAAAGCATGTTTGTGGAATATTTCAAGAAATGCCAACTCTTAAAAAAAAAATTGAACCCTAATATAATACACTGGTATTGATTCTGCAGTGTCATGTAGTTATACTTGGTAGTTTCAGTTAATCAATGTGATACTAGCCCAACTTACGCCTCTGCTTGAAATACCAGCATGCTATTCTCAGTTAATGTAGTAAAAAGTGAGATTGGCATAATTACAAGTGCATGATGGATGTGCCACAGTGCATTATTGCTATCCACATGGCCTGTGCACAGCTGCTCCACGACAGGTACAGTATTCATTCCGGGATATTGTAGCACACCACTTAAGAAACATTAAGCAAGGAGCCTATGAAAAATAATGGATGGAAGCTGCAGGCTCAAAAGCTTATTTCTACAATATAATCAAGTAGTTACTGGGGGGGGGGGAGAGAGTTCAGATACATTTCACCATTCTACTAAAGGTAGGAATTAAGATGAATGTGTGGAAACTGGAGCTAAAATTATTATTATTTTCAGAGGGGCGTTTGGCAAAATGTCAATTTCAAGGTGCACATTTTGATGCCCAGCTTTGGTCGCCAACATTGAAATTCAGATGTCAGAATGAGAGTTTGACCACACACAGGAAAGAATAAGAATGACAGTTAGAGTTCCTCACTTGAAACTTTATAAATTACCTAATATACCAATGCGAATAGAAATCACAAGACTGTAGCTGTTAAATAAGTGGGATGTAATGGAAATTATAAAAATTATAAAAATTTTGGAACGCAGAAAAAATGTAGAAGAATGAAGCTATCAAATCTAACACGCGAGGGGATCAGTTTAATTAAATTGTATAATTTGACATTTGAATAATTGGCATTAATAATTATATTAATTGGATACAATTGGTATTGTTATAATGAGGCTGCTATTGGAACGATACTGGAAAATCAATAGAAATATATTTTATAAAAATAAATAAATTCTGGCCTCACCAGAGCTTTCTGTTACCATGCTTGGGAGGCCTCTGAAAGTACATTCCTCTCTTCACCCTCAGACCTCCCCCTTCACTAGCAGAGAGTGGAGTCCACACTTTCTGTGGCCCATCTGCCATCATTCCAGGGAGCAGGCAAATGCTCTCCAGTTGGATGAACCAAACATGTGCATTAATAGCACCTGCAGATAACTACTCAAGATACTTGTATCTTTCTCTCCTAGAATATGTTTTCCCACCAACTGTTAAATTGTTTTCACATTGATGAGCAAGTAGAAGGGATAGCCAATAACGTACTTCTAAAGGAGGGGGGCACCCAAATGTCTGTGCCTTTGCAAAAAAAAAGGGGGCGGGGGGGGAGAACAAAAGATGCTTAAATTCCAAACCGTTCTTAAATCTCAGTCTCTGCTGAGAACTCCAAAGTGTTTGAACTTTTCTTTTAAGAAATAGCTACCATTTCTGAATGTTAATATATGACTCAACTCAAGGTTAAATTGTGGAAGTTCCTCTTAAGTATCATCAGTTGTTGCCTAATTCTGATGTTTCACTGACTGCCACACTATTAGGTTGGCAAGATTAAATTTTAAATCGATAGGAGCAAATCATTCATCCCTTTAAAATTATTTTTACAAAGGTCAGTGACACATAGAAAATTGTCCTTAGTTTTACTCTAACTTTTGTATTTTCAGACAAGACAAAGCAAAAAACTTACCCATCCATCCAAAGTTTCCCCCTATGCTCTGAAATTTGCATTTTACAGCAACATTTGCATGTAGGATTTAACACAATGTTCTTGCCCCTGTCAATCCCACTTATAATGGGGTTTTAATGAAAAGGAAGTGGTCCATGGACTCGCAGAAGTTAATTCAATACATTATCTATGTCATTGGCTGGAATATGCCCTCTATATTACATAATAATTGAATAGCAGATACATCGTCTCATGATTTACTGATAATCATAAATAGAAGTCCTTTAGGATTTATAGCTTCACACTCAAACACACTTTATTATTTACCTGGGTTTAATCATACATATTAGAATGCATTTTACCATAAAAGTGTAGGACATTGTCCCTTGCAAAATTACAAGAGGTGTGTGACAAACCACTAAATATCCCAGCGTTAATGAGGATGTTGCTCTTCTACCTGGCTTATCGTGAATGAGCTGCCATGTTTATGCACTTCAGTAAGCATGCATAGTGAGAATTAATGAAATAATTGTAGTTATCTATTTAAAACAATTTCATGCTGCCTTTCAGGTTCTCAAAAATCCTCTGGTGGCTCACAACAATCATAAGAACCATTTCGAGTGTATGTATCGTCTATCTCTCTAAAACACAGCAAAAATTAAACAGAGCACTAGAACGCAGTGATAAAAAAAAACAGCAACATAAAAGTCATCAGATGTGAACAGCAATCCTAAATGTATTTCCCCAGGAATAAATTCCTTTGGGTTCAATGAGGCTTCAATGAGATATTTTGTTTAGGATTCCAACATTCAGCTTCATTGGTAGTTCATGAATTCCAGTGTTATGAGACAGGGAGAAAAATCTTTCTCCACTTTCTCCACACACTGCATAATGTTTAACACTTCTATCATGCCGCTTCTCACTTGCCTTTTTCTGTAAACAAACAAACAAACAAACAAAAGCCCCAAATGCTGTAAGCCCTGTTCCGTGCCCAATAAACATGGACACCTTTGCCCAGCAGTGCTGTGACCCATGGATTACAGCAAAATATAGGGCAAGGTTTTGCCCCGTTTCCTCTATGTGTGATGGGCTCATGGGAAAAAGCTGTCCCATGAGCCCTTGCTGCAGAGAGTAGAGGAGAGCCTATATAAGGCTGCTTCTCATGGAGCTCATAGCCATTTTGCTTTGAGAGCTTCCCATCCATTGGTTAGAGCCTTCACTGAGCAATTTTGGGTCGCTGGTTGACAGGGCCAGAAATGAATTTTTTTATCTCTCAAACTGATTAGCACTTGGCTGGGGGCTCTTTTCACCTTTCCCTCAGTGAAATTATGGCTTTCCTTTGTTAGGCGGAAGAAGGTTGTTTGAATGAGGGCGGAAATGGCATTGGGCAGGATCAACATGGTATAGCCCCCCCCCCCCAAGAAGCCTGAAGGGATACAGTGGTCCCTCGACTTACGAATTTAATCCGTTCTGAATGGACATTCGTAGGTCGAAAAAAAACGTAAGTTGATTTCCCATAGGAATGCATTGGGAGAAAAATATTCGGAAAAATTCGTAAGTCAAAAAAACCCGCATCTAAAATTTGTAAGTCGAGGAAACCGCATCTAAACCGGCAATGATTTCCATTCGGATGTCGAAAAATTCGTAGGCGTGCGGCCACTTTTTTTCATCCGTAAGTCGAAAAATACGGATGTTGAGTACTTTGTAAGTTGAGGGACCACTGTAATTGACCACGGCAAAGCCAAGTGTGGGTTTGGTATCTGCCTGGTTGGAATCTGCACCCTGGTGAGAACTTGCTTGCTTGCCTTGCGCCACAGCAATGTTCAACACTGGCCGACTCCCGTCTTACAGGTTTGGAATGATCCAAACCCAGCAGATCCATTCCATCAACATGGGACTTGTGGAACGATGAACTGATCCTGGAACCCAATGCCATGCCAACCCTTGCCCTGCCTGCTGCTGTCAATAAAGAATTGGCCTGATTTTATCCCATCATGGTTATACAGTCTGGTTATTTTGCTGGGTCACATAATGTGCCTGCTTGGGCAACTTCCCTTCATAAGGGACTTCCAATGCATCTGCCTACTCCTCTTTTAAAAAGCCATCCAAGTTGTCATTGGGAAACATTTGCTTACATTCCCTTTAATTCACACTTCCCTCTTGTGCCACAGCTGAGTCGAGATTGAGTTGGCCCTGCCATTGCCCATTAAGACTCTGCCACTTTCCATCCTTCATGCACAGGTTTTCATTTGCGAAAGGTTGGAGTGTGTGCTCTGCACATCGAGCCATACAATCCATTTATTTATTTTGCCAGCTTCTAAGAGCCGCAAGATGAGAGCTGGAAAGTATTCCAAGCCAGCAGCTCCATCCCGTTACGCCTCAATGACCTACACAGCATACAAGACTGAAGCTCGTATTCCTGTATCTTATTGAATAGTTAAAAGGTCAATAGCTGTTGTTTCTTATACATGGTGCACAACATGACACATGCCAACTTCTTTTCTTTAGAGGACTAATAGAACGGCGTGTTAAAATAAACTAAAGAGCAAAGGGTATGAAAACATATTGAAAATGTTTTTAATGCCTCTTCAAAGTGCTAGAAGAAGTGCTTGCTCACTCCTGGCTGGGTTGTGGTTTTTTAATGTTTTAAAAAGAGGGATTCATTTATTCTTCATCCCAGACTGCTTTTGTGTAACTCAATGGGTAGCCAATGAGGTGCCCTCCAGGTGTTGATGAGTAGCACCATCCTTGACCGTTGGCCAATGTTGGATGAGGTTGACGGTGAGCTGAATTCTAAGACCATCCATAAGAGATACAGGTTCCTCAACTCTGGTGTCACAAGGTTCTGACTTAATCAAGAGCCTATCAGCACAATCCTATGAATGTCTACTCGAACATAAGTCACATTGTGTTTAATGGGGCTGACTTTCAAGTATAAACACAACATAGTGTCCTTTCCATGAGAACAAGCAGAAGTTTCCCCCGGAGAAAAGTACAAAGATGATTTCACCACTTTTTCCTTCCCCCTGCTTCTTCCCATGCCACCTCCCATACTGTTCCTGAAAAACCACATTCCACCTTTCCTCTATCAGACATATTGCAGGGATTGTGTTCTACTCAGGGAAACTCCATATGCAATTTATTCCAAAGTAAATGCCACTGAATTCAAACTTGCTCCCTACTACAGTTACTTGGGATTTATAACATCACATCTCAATCCTAAGCATGTTTACTTGGAAGCAGCAGTTGGTTCACACCTGTATGTTTGTCACTTGATAACTACATCAAACCTCCACAGTTAGAACTTCTGTATCACAGTTAGAACTTTACACTGAGACACTGAGAATTTCCTCCATTGCTATCTTAAGACTGATACAAATCTGCAAACAAAAATCTTGAACACTTAACTTGGAGAAGCATAGGGTTCAAATTAAAAGCTTGCATATTGCCTTTGATTATTATTTTTTTAAATAGAGGTGGTATTGATAATTTCATAGGCCATGTGGTTCTTATTACAATGCACAAAAATCCCTGATTTTCAAAAAGCAGTGCTGCTCTCAGAATGCAGAAATGAGGGGAAATACATTTTGGCCTCTGGCCTCTGCCAGAGGACTGAGGGCTGCTGATTCAACATCCAAACAGCACCAACATCCAAACAGGAGTTCCAGCAAAGGAAGATTGGCCTGGCCCAATTGGAAATAAGTGCCTGTTTACAGCTCACCACAACATCCAAACAGGAGTTCCAGCAAAGGAAGATTGGCCTGGCCCAATTGGAAATAAGTGCCTGTTTACAGCTCACCACTTTCATTTGGCATCACCTGCTTGATTTCCCTCCTTTGCCGCTTCTTCTTCTTCTTCTTCTTCTTCTTCTTCTTCTTCTTCTTCTTCTTCTTCTTCTTCTTCTTCTTCTTCCCCCCTCCATTCTACTTTATGCTTTACCACATTGGGAAAGGATACCGTTGATTATTTATCTGCACAAAACATCTATGCACAACTCATTTCTTCACATGTGGATTTGTGTGTGTGTGTGTGAGAGAGAGAGAGAGAGAGAGAGAAGCCATATTTGGAAACAAATAATCATTTCTTTCCATTCTGAGAGTAATGATTGTAGAGGAAACAATTTAATACTCCTTTGAATCTAGTTTTTCAGCATCAATTGCTCCTCAATTCTAATTGCATTTCTTCTAAGCCACTGATACTTTTCTTCATTAAACGCTTCAAAACATTTACATTGGAATGGCTATCCTTTCTTAGGAAAAGGCATGAATTGGTGCTTTCCATTCTGTTTCTCTGTGGGAATAATGTATTTTACAAGGAATCTTGCTTATTATTCTTTAGTGCGGATTTCTTTTAAAAAGCTTCTAAAATCTAAAAAGCTTCTAAAATCTTCTAAAATCTAACAATATATAATATTTTATTGAAACTATTGATTCATTTTTGACTATATATAGTATAAACTAGTGGTAACCTGTGGGGAAAGATATATTGTAGATTAGGGGCAGGGTATAAGGAGAGAAGCAAGCTCTGTGCATCTATGCCATGGGTGGGAAACGTCTGGTGAGGAGTGGGGCATAAATTTGGTCCTCTCTGGTCCTTGGAACACTCCTCACTGCCCTCACCTCTCAACCTGGCTGGAATGAGTCCTTGAACTTACATAACACTTCTTGCTGAATGGAGTCCTGAATGTCCTGAATGGAGGACAGAGGGTGTGTGGAACCCTACTTTACAAAAGGTAATATTTACATGAATTGCCCCTCCCACTTTTCCTCTAGCCCCACCCACCAGTAGGGCTGTAGACTTTCCAATTTCTGTGGTTGGGGCAGGGCAGGAAGAAAAACCCAGATAAAGGAGGGCTTTGGCTGCTGGCAATGTTGTATTTGTTATTTAATTATGCTGTCTGTTAGGGACGCGGGTGGCGCTGTGGGTTAAACCACAGAGCCTAGGGCTTGCTGACCAGAAGGTCGACGGTTCGAATCCTCGTGACAGGGTGAGCTTCCGTTGCTTGGTCCCTGCTCCTGCCAACCTAGCAGTTCGAAAGCATGTCAAAGTGCAAGTAGATCAATAGGTACCGTTGCAGCGGAAAGGTAAATGGTGTTTCTGTGTGCTGCTATGGTTTGCCAGAAGTGGCTTTGTCATGCTGGCCACTGTCAGAATATACCCCACCTGGGGCAGTTAGTGAGAGTGCCCCAAAGCCAGAGCACAGCCGTGTGTGCACATCCCCGGCTACAGAGTGTCCGGTGGAGCAGTAATATGTGATTGTTCCCAGCATGAAGAACAAAACACACAAGCCATAAATAAGGCTAAAACTATTTATTGTTGTAATAGTGCAGAGAGATTCTCTGCTGCCAGCCCGTTAAGACGGAGCTGCCATACTGCCGTCCTTCCAGCTTGAGGACTAGCCAGAAGAGAATAGCCCAAAGGCTAGAATTACAACAGTACAGTAAAACATAAACATTCCATGTAGGATGTGATAAGGCAGCTTTCTCACGGTTCAGTGAGACAAGCAAAAGTGAAACCAGTCCTCACTGCAGCTGTTGCCGCTCGGCTTGGACAAAAATCACAACAGCCACATGACCTGCAAGCTGTACGCTGGCTCCCTCGGCCATAATGCGAGATGAGCGCGCAACCCCATAGTTGGTCACGAACTGGACCTAATGGTCAGGGGTCCCTTTCCCTTTACCTATGCTGTCTGTTGTTGTTATTTTTTATGTCTTTATTATTGATGCTCCATAAAATGTGATCTTAATGTTGTACACTTCCCTGTGATCTTTTGATAAAGGGTGGTATATTATTTATTTATTTATTTATTTATTTCTCATTGGTATACCAGGGCTAGAAAAGGTTCTTCACTTTTATCTGTGCCATCAGTCAGCCTGGCAGATGGCTTCTGGTTTTCCCTGTAAAAGGGTGAGTGGGGCATGCAAGTCATATAGAAAAGAGAATTTTCCATCTTGCTGACAGTTCCCCTACTGATAGAAATGAAGGTGGAAGAACCTTTGTGCATTGAACCTGAATTGCAACTTCAGCACTGCAGCCATTGGGTGTGGAAGCCTTCAAGCTGCAATTCTCAAGCACATCAATTGACTTGCAGCTCTCAAGTTCATAGTCCACCACAGACCCCTGGTTTTAAAAGGACTGTTTTTGTTTAAAGAGTTGGGCTAATATTTTCCTTTCTGTTTTGTAGATGAAATGAAATCACCTGGATACCAAACAATTTCAAATCAAACATCCTCTGAGGAAATAACAAACTGACCTGCAAATCTAGGGAGGGTGAGTTAGCCTTGATTATATTATGAAAATGAAAGAACTAGACTGAATGCATAGATAGTATCATCTGAAATACAGTTTGCCCATTATAGATTAATAAGAAAGAAAGAAAGAAAGAAAGAAAGAAAGAAAGAAAGAAAGAGACTAGGGTAATAATCCATGCTACTCTGATGTATAAGACTTTAACCTATATATTCCAGAAATAGAATATGATTCATGACTTGGGTCATATGGGCTTGGAAATAAGCTGAAACCACAATATAATTGAAGTGGCTTGACCCATCGGTTGTATTGCAGTGTTCGTATATTATATATTATACATCTACACTGCACTAGGACCTTATCAGCAAGTGGCACAGAAGACTGATAAATATATAAATCGCAAACCAATCCACATGTATATCTCACTACCCCTTACTCTTACACATCTTGTTATTCAAATCATAGCTTTGTCCAGGTTTTAGAAACTGTATGCTACTAAGAGCTTCCAGACAATTCTTCAAGCTGAGAAGGCTATAGCCTTTATATCCTGTCTGTGGACTTAGCAGAGGTTGGTTGTTATGGAAAACAGAATGCTAGTCTAGAGGGGCCATCTACATGAACCAGTTTCTACTTATGTTCTTCAAATTGTGGTCAGGAGAGAAGGCATGCATACTTCATGCAACCAGGACAAAGTATTTGGGGGGGGGGGGGTTCTTGGCACAAGGCAGATATGACAGAACATTAACATGCCAGAGCAATCCACCATTCCAGTAGTATTACCATTATTATTGTGGCCGCCTAATGCAAAGGGGTCCTTTAACAATCCTACCCTTATCCACCATACGTAACTTGAAGATTGGACCAAGAGCTTTAGAAGGCACTTGTTGTCATACCAATGGGGTGTCCATTTAAAAATATCAAATGAAAACCAGAATGGGGAAGTCTATCAATTTTTGTTTATCTTGCTTTCTCATTTTCCCAAACTTTACCCTAGTATATGCATTTCTTGCACTGAGAAAGTATGAATTCTGAAGGATGGCTGTGTTTTGATTCTCATATTGCTGGGAGAAGTGCAAATTATGTAGGTTCGCCTTTAAATGAGAACTGAATCCTCTTCCCCTTCTCTCCCCATTGTCTCAACAAGCGAAACTGATGTATAAAAATGTTACATGGAAAGAACAAGAAAGAGACAATGCATATACCCTTGTAAATCGAGAAAATCCTTAATAAAAATTTTTTTAAAAAAAGAGAACTGAATCATTATTATTTTTTCCTTTAAGTTTGCCATACGTCCAGAATTTCCGAGACATAGCCAGGATTTGGCCATCAGAAACAGTGTCAAGGTGGAAATCACTGAAATATCCAGGAAAATCTGGACGTATGACAACCCATGTTGGAAGTGTAGATTCTTCCAAATTTCCTTGGAAATAGCTCGAAAACTTCATTTATTTTTTTTAGATTTTGCACAGAAAAGCTCAACAAGCTCAACCGAATTTTCAGTTTTTGAAATATGGCGACCCTATTTTCCTTATCCCTACTTGAAAAGTGAATTTAAAGTCCATCTAGCCTAAGACTGTCTGTTCTGACTCTGCAGGATCTCTTTTCTCTTCCCCAGTGCTAAGCACTGAGATTATTTAATTGGAGATGCTGCGGATTAAAACTATAAATTTGTGCTATTTATGCATGCTCGCTGTCACTGAGATATGGGCCCTCCACAAACACACAGAATCTAGCCCATTTTACACGAACATATTTTTGTCATTTCCCTGTAGTTCTATGGCTATATTTGCCCTTTAAAAAAGGCTATAATCCAGGGTAACCTTTTCAGCTGTTCAATTTATCAGTAATATATGATTTTATATAGCAACTGGCAAGCTACAGGCACTGTGTGTGTCGAGGGGATTCTTTGGTAATGACTTCCAGAACTCCCACTCTTCTCTTTTATTCCACTCCACTGTGCTGCCCATAAGAGCCTTGTGGTTAGAAAGCATTAAGTTGACACTGAAAGTTATTTTCCTAATGAGAGGAACCTGAAGGTTCAATTCCCTGAGTTGTTATAATGAGTAATATTGTTGGCACTATTAAGCATTTGTTGCCGTTGTTGATATTTTGCTCCCTGCATTGCATGCACAGGGAACATTTTCTGTGCCACTCTTTATTTTGGCCTATTTCCCTAGTTTAACCTAATATGAAAGCCTACGGGAATCAACGGGTTTCAGGAACAAATCAGCACATCCAGAGTTCATGACACGGTATTTTAGTTTGGGACAATCCCAAGGCTGAACACACAGAAAGTGATCCTTGGATGTGCCAACTGCAACCAGACATCTGATTAGAGGCCCCAGCAATATCCGTCATTGTATTGCAGAAATAAATTCCCACCCTCTCACTTGCCGTGCCAATATTTAATTCCTAGCAAAGGAAAAACAAACATTTACAGCATATGCCACAGTCATATGAAGACAAACATCTTCGAAACATTGAAGAATGAAAAAATGCATTGCCATTGGAAAGGACAGATAGATAAATGTATTCACAAAAGGCATTTTGGTTGAGAGGAGCCTTCCATAAACAGAAGGGGGAGGAATGGGATTTTTGAAAATCCCCCTTTCTCCTGCAGACTCCAGGCCATGTCTATAGCCAGGGTGGCGGAAATGGATGCACCACCCCCACCTACAGCTGTGCTTCAATCCCTCCCACCCCCATTTTGGGTGGGTTGTATTTTTAATTTGTAACAGAAAATGACATCCTCCATTTAAAGGATAACAGCTTGTTTTAAGAATAGAAACAATTTAAGAGCAGATCTCTCAGGGAAAATATCAGTGAATAAGGCAGGGCGAGTGCAAAAGAAAAGTGTCATCTGGAAGAGCCCCCAGAGGTCTGTTCATTCAAGATTTTTCATGGTCATAGGTAAAGGTAAAGGGACCCCTGACCGTTAGGTCCAGTCACGAACGACTCTGGGGTTGCGGTGCTCATCTCGCTTTATTGGCCGAGGGAGCCAGCGTACAGCTTCCGGGTCATGTGGCCAGCATGACTAAGCCACTTTTGGCAAACCAGAGCAGCGCACAGAAACACCGTTTACCTTCCCGCCGGAGCGGTACCTATTTATCTACTTTGACGTGCTTTCGAACTGCTAGGTTGGCATGAGCAGGGACCGAACAACGGGAGCTCACCCCGTCGCGGGGATTCGAAACGCCGACCTTCTGATCGGCATAATCACTCTATAATTACTTAAGTAATCCTGAAAAACCCCCACAAGCAGCCTGTATAGTAACATAACTGTTGAAGATTTAAATATTAGAACTTTGTGTTATAGACTAGAGTTGGACTCCATATCTTGGACCTTCCTTTGCTCTGCTTTTCAGCTTCAGTTGTGTTCTCTATGCAACCAGTAACAAATAAGCACATTTCTTTGCTATCAGTAAGATATAAGAATCACAAAATTATAGAGCTGGAAGGGACCCTGAGGATCATCCAGTGTTAGAAACGGAGATATGAAAGCTAGGAGCTAAATGGGACCCTAAACTTAGGCCATGGGTGTAACAACAGAACGTCTAGGCACTTTTTTATATACCGTATAACAATACTACAAAGCTGAAAATGAATGAACTGCAGCTAAAATCTTATATTCATTTTTCTCATGGTCTAGTCCTCATCTGAAGACTGCAAAAAACAAAGCCATGCTTCCCCTGTCATTCTTGACATTTTGGAATATGAGTGGGAAATATCAGAATTTTCCTAAACTTACAAGGAAGATTCCAGAATCAACAAGTAACTTTTCTCATAGTCTAGATTTCTGTTCTGTTTCTATGGCTCACTTTAAAATTATTATAGTTGCAAAAAAACAAGCTGGAGAAGCCTGCAAATAATCTTAGTGATGCAATTGCTTCTTACACCTACAAGTCAACATGAAGCACTGCAAATTGTAGGCATAATTTGGCAAAAAGTGGGAACGCTATTGGTCTCATTGATTTCTACTAGAAAAGGTTAACGGCAAGAAATCAAGGGAACTCAGGAACTTAACACTGCTGTGTTGTGCCTATAATTTCCCCTAAGGTTTTCCCTCTGCCCACCCAAGTTTCTTCAGTGAATTGGTAAATGTCAATACAGTATCTAGAAAATATCCAAATTAATCATCATGGTGCAACTGAACTTTTCTGCACAATCTTTTAGATGAGCCTCATGGCACTACATATCTTGAAACCAAGCTATAAGCAACCCAATTGTTTATCAGAAACACACTTTTACTGTGTCTTTTGGAAGCAACACCATCCTTGGGTATTGTTACTGTATAACTGGACCCATAATTTATTTTGTTCTCCTTATTGTTTTAATGGCTATATGCTAAAGCTTCATTGTTGAAAATTTCTATGACTCTTTGACCTTTGCTGTTATCTCCTTCCTGGGACAAATAACTAGATAAGATATAAAAATCAAAATATTTTCAAAAGCAGTTGGTTGGAAACCAAAATGAGGTGGACTATTTTCAGGAAACTTTACTTTGAAATTCTCCCCGAAGTATTGCAGTAGGATAATGATTGACAAGTGTTAAAGTAGGCTCATGAGACAGGAAGTTAAGAGTATTGTGTTCTTTATAATAACCTGACATTATAGAGAATATTACTAAGAGATTTGGAGAATTCTATGATACGTTCCATACAGCTGACAAAGAGATATTAGCACATTTCCACCACCCCCCACCCCAAAGGAGGCCCTTCTGTGCCTAGCCTCAAATGTGTCTCCAACTTTAATTGAGGCAAATCATCTTACCTATCTTATACATTTGAAGCTAGTATTCTGCCATTTTAAAATATAATAAAGGCCCCGCACGATAGCAGGTTAATATTAAGTGATGTCTTTGACAATTGAAGCAGTTAAAACACTTTAAACTGTAGCGGTGTCTCATCTATAAAGAAAATATCCCAACTAGTTTTAGTATATAAGAATAAGCCAAGGGTTATCTTGCGTTGCTATGGGCAGGAATATGTCAGGCTGTGTACCGCCTGGATTGCTATCTCAACCCAGGAGAAAGATGCATTTGTATCATTCAGATACATGGAAGTCACTAACAGAAAAGCATTTCTCCCATGGCTGCTGGTCTAAACCACTGAGCCTAGGGCTTGCCGATCGGAAGGTCGGCGGTTCGAATCCCGCGACGGGGTGAGCTCCCATTGTTCGGTCCCAGCTCTTGCCCACATAGCAGTTTGAAAGCACATCAAAGTGCAAGTAGATAAATAGGTAACGCTCTGGCAGGAAGGTAAGCGGCATTTCCATGAGCTGCTCTGTTTCGCCAGAAGCGGGTTAGTCATGCTGGCCACATGACCTGGAAACTGTATGCCGGCTCCCTCAGCCAATAAAGCGAGATGAGCGCCGCAACCCCAGAGTCGGTCACAACTGGACCTAACGGCCAGGGGTCCCTTTACCTTTACCTTTACCTCTAACACCTGGCATCTTAGGTTCCAGGGCTCTAGCACTTTGGCCGGGCCCCCACTTGCACCTGTACTTGGCTTTCTTTCTTTCTTTTCCAACCCAGGACTCCGAGCAGAAGCAATGAGTCATATAAATTTCCCACAATGCACTGGAGCTAGACCTGGATGCCCAAGGCGTTGCTGCTGCTGATACCCCTACAGGGTAAACACTCCAGAACACACCAATGAACGAGAATAGTTATGCGTGGAGGATCAAAAGCAAGCAACAGAATGAGTAGAAAGTTGAAGTTTTACATAGGAAAAATGGCTCAGATACTTAGCTAAATCTATCATACCTGCAACGTAGTATTAGTCAGGTAGTTTCACTGTAAAATCTACCAGCCCCTTTTAAGTGTTTTAAAGGAGTTTAGAATGATTCAGTTAGCACCTAATGAATTTTTAGTTCATTCGAGTGTTAATAGAGAAAATGAAGCCAAAGCATTGCAGAATTTATGTTGAGATACCCTTAATTTCAATTAGTTTGCTGCACTAGTGAAGCAGAAAACAGGCAGCTCTCTGAGTAATAGTAATAGCCCTTGATTTCATGACACCATATACATTACATTTGACTTCTGCACCACTGCACAGCATAAGAGAAACGGACTGTTGCAGACCAAAAGTGGGACAGCATTTCAGGCAGCTTGGCCCTGTTGAATGGCAGCATTTATGGGACTAGATCCTGAGCTTTTGTGAACCATCTTAACAGGCAGTGCATTCCTATGCATGTCTACTTCTGTGTAAGTCCCATTGAGTTTCTCCCAAGTAAAGTATAGAATCGCAGCTAAATACATTAAAGATGCCAATGCAATTAAATGGCATTTACTATTATTGGTTTTTTTATAGGATTTTAGCATGCAGAATGTTTTATTATAGTGTGTTTGCCTCTCCCCACTCACAAGCCATGACTCCAGTTTATGGGGAAAGCATAGCTGTCAAGTTCTCCCTTATTTTAACACCAATGTAAGGAAAGACCGCGATAAAATGTAATAGAAAATGAAAGAGAGGGGAAGATTGAGAGACTAAATAGAAGAAAGAATGTATTAGTGAGAGGAAAGACTGTATTAGAATGTGTTAGAACGAGCTAGAGTGAGAGAAAATGAATGTATTAAAGGAAAGAAAGAAGGTGTGTTAGAATCGGATAGAATGGATTAGAATGGGAGAGGGGAAGCAGATGGAGAGTGAAAGGGAATGAATGTAAAAAGTGGATGTTGTTGATTAGGATGAAAGGATGGAAAATGTATGTAACATGTAATTTTTTAACGATATTCAATAAAGATATAATTTTAAACAATTAAAAAAAAAAGTTCTCCCTTATTTTAAGGGAAATTCCATTATGTCGAATAGGCTTCCTCATGAGAAAAGGTAAAATTTGACAGCTATGGGAAAGGGGTGCTCTTTGAATCTTACAGGGAGTGGGGTAAATGTCAGTGAGCTAAATGCAAGTGGTATGGGGTCCCTATAAGCCACCCACAGCAAATCCAGAGCTGAAGTAAAACTTGAACCTAGATAAAATTTGAATATTTTCAAGGCTGTGTGCTGGCTTCAGGCTTCAGGAAAGTGCAATTTCGAGCTTAGACATTTTAATGGCTTTTTTGTGTGTGAAATTGGGGGTGGGGGGAGTGATAGCCCCTCAGCTGCCATCAGTTATGGAGGTTGTTTCAGCTTTACTTAAAGTTTACCATTTGTAACCCTGGGAGTGTGGAAAAGGCAAGTCATTACTGGACAGTAAAAACAGTCTCTTGAAGATATTAGTCATCAACCGAGCTATAAAATGTTCATTCAGGAAGATGAGAAATAACCTGTCATCATTAAAGCTTCACAAAATTTGCAGAGGCTAGTATTTCTTTGTGTTAGTAGCTATGAAAATAACGATGATGTCGTTATATCACCAGGATCGCTGTATCAAATATTTTTTATTTCCTATGACTGTCTCCCGTCTTTCTTCACTCCTTTCAAGAGAACAGTCATTATCAGTCATTTTGAGGCCAGCCAAGTGGACTAAAAGGTCAATCTAATTAAAACCAAAAAGAACTTCAATCTAAGGTGTGGAGGAACAGTCCCAGCAAAGCGCCAGAAGAATAGATACTGTAGAATGTTTAAAACAGATAGTCCCAACAAGAACACAAATTCACATTCGTGTCAAAAATGTAAAGAAAATGTCTATATGACCTTTTCCAGTGAGGGCTTATATATATATATATATATATATATATATATATATATATATATATATATATATAAAGATTGTCTTGTTTTTATGAAAAACATTGTTCGTTTGACATGAGACACACAATTAAATTGGATTCCTCTGTCCTTTCCCTCAAAGGGTCAAAAGCATTGTATGTTCATAAACTGTTCAGAGGCAGGGAAGATTTAAAGCCAACCTTATTTTATGTTTCCCCCCATAAAGATTAGATTAATTTAGTTTAAATGGGACCTATCTATCACTCCAAAAGCTTCAAACAAAACTCACCTTTTATTGTGCAGTTTGAAGTTACAGGGAGAAGGTGATTTACAAACTCAAAAATATTTATGAGGTGCTATATGAAAGAGTAATTTATTAATCACAATCAAATGTTAAATGCTACGTTTTAAAGGGCACAGGGTTAGTGACTGAACCATAATTTTGTGAGAAAAGCAATTGTGGCATTCCTTTAACTTAAAACCAAATAAACTGGGGGAGAATTCTCTTTGACAGATGTGTCACGTACTTCTGGATGTGTTGTTGGTTTGGTGGATTGGGTCCATTCCATAGTAAGTGTTCGGCAACCTATGCAATACATATACAATGTCGTTTCTGCTTGCAAACTGAGTTCACTGTACTAAGGCATAAATGTTGACTGGAGGAAGTAATTCCTCTAACTCCAGCAAGATTCAGGTACCACTTCCTGTCAGTGCCTTGTGTGACTGTAACAGCAGGTCAGAGGCACATTTTTCCCTCACTGGGTTTGCATGAGTCACTGCTAGAAGGCACTGCCTTTAAACGTAGCCATGCCAGGTCAGGCATCCCTTTATTTATGCGGGTGCCACACATGAATGGTTTTATCTGACATCCCAAGCAACCCTGTGTTTGGCAACGCTGCCTGTTGCTATCAGTGCTCATCCCATTTTTTTGCTATGAAGTTGTCCAAAACTTCTGCTGGCTTCAGTTTTGTTGAATCATTTGGTGTAGGTTTTCTCACACAGCAGAAAACGCATTTGAACAGAGAGGGATTTCTAACAGATTTCACAGAGAAACAAACTCTGTTAAGAGCAACAAAGGATACAGGATAGCACTGGATACATGATAGAAAATGGAAAAGGTGGCTGGTCATTCTTTAAAACTTAGATATTGTGTAGATCTGCTTGACTGCTTCCATACCCAGGACCAAGATTTTGCCAGAGTCATTTTTTTCCAGGCTTTATTTGCAAGCCTGGGGAAAAAATGTTGGTGGGATTGGTGTTGGGACAACGATAAGTGGTCAGAGGGAGAAGAGGGAACAGGAGGTGTTGGAAGCTGAAGAGACAGTAGAACTTAGTGAGCAAGGAAGAGGCTGGGGCAGAGCGCAGTCTAGAATCAGAGGCAGAAGTGGAGGATGGAGAAGAAGAAGAAGTTTGGATTTGATATCCCGCTTTATCACTACCCGAAGGAGTCTCAAAGCGGCTAACATCCTCCTTTCCCTTCCTCCCCCACAACAAACACTCTGTGAGGTGAGTGGGGCTGAGAGACTTCAAAGAAGTGTGACTAGCCCAAGGTCACCCAGCAGCTGAATGTGGAGAAGCGGAGACGCGGACCCGGTTCACCAGATTACCACACTTGTTTACCTTGATGTCATTGCTCTGCTCACAAAAGAAGGTAAACACCCTTGGTGCTACCACTCTTAACCACTACACCACACTGGCTCTCTTGGGGAGTGGGGACAGGCTACTGAAGAAGCCAGATAGTCCCTCACTCCTGGTGTGACCAATTTCCTCCCCTTATTGGGGCAAGACCTACTGGGAAGTGTTGCTGTGATCACTAGGCCTTTGATATTTTGGTTTCTTCGAATAAAGAGTTAACTTCGCTGACACCGGGTGTTTTATTGCTGGCTTACTCCTGATTCTGGCTCTTGATTCTGGCCCCACCCACTTACCAGGAAATGGGAAAGTCCAGGTTGAGAGCGTTCTCATGCACAGCCTTGACATAGTCAATAAAGCTCCTACTAAGCACACAGAGGAAATCCAGGGAGAAAGCTATTGACATTTTTCCTGCCTTATAGCCTTGTTCTCCGATCCTTCAGTTCCCATCAGTCCCACATCTACAACTGACTCATTTATTCTGAACCCTTACTTACTACTGCAAAACCATCTCCCCCACACAGTTGGACATTTTTTCTTCCTCTTTGCCTTTCCTATTCATTCCCATCACCTGCTTTTCCTAGTTTAGCTTTCTTACAGGTACCTTGGCTCCAGTTTGTGTGTGTGTGTGTGTGTGTATGTAATAAATTCCATCCTCATGTCCTTCCTAGCTTCTTTTTACAATTGCATGCATATGCATACGGTGATACTTGGTTATTTTACAAGAATATTGGGATGGAATGTTATGTAAACAAGAAACTACACTAGTTGTTGAATTCCAGCTGAAGCTGAAAGCAGTGTTCATTATCTTCAGAAAATGAATGCCAAATGAGAGGTCACACAATATTGTACTAATTTAGATTTTTGCATGTTCCATGTAGCACATATCCCCCCCCCCCCGGTTAACTACTTGTGGAATCAGATTTGCCTGAACTAATTTAACTGCTAAAATATAAATAAAAGAAAAAGTTCTTTACAATATTTGCAATTTCATTTTAAAGCATTTGACTAGAAGTCCAGTAAAAGCAATAGGGTATGATATATTTTTATATTTAAAAAAAATACCCTATGATTTTGTTGGGCACAGCAACCTGCACTTCTAATCTGCCATACTGGATGTGGCTTGGATGAATTAGAGGTGAGCTCCACCCAACTCTATTGCCCTTTCCACTTGGTGGAGATCTGCCACTGGCGGGGGGGGGGGGGTGTACCAGTGCTTCTGCCCCAGTGGCAGCCAGTGGAAATACATGGAGCAGAGAGAGGATCCACCCAGTCCTGCTACCGCCGTATGATGACAACGGGCCCATTCTGGGTCTCTGTGTTGTGCCAATCTGGGAGCTAGTACAGCAAAGTTGCATTTTGGATGCATTGGTGGCTAGGCCATTCCATCCAGCCCTTCTGCTACCTTCTAAGGGTTTGGATTACAGCCCAATACTCTAAGCATTCCATACTTGCTACTATCAGAGATATGGAGATGTACTTTCTTTTTTTTCTTTTTTTCTTTTTTTTGGTTTTTAAAATCCTTTATTATGGTAAGTACTTTTAAAAGAATACACATCCATACAAGAAAAAGAAACATAAAAACTAAAATAATTTACATTCAACACATAAATGGTCTTCTTTTTCTTTCTTTTTTGTATAAAGGTAGATTTATGGAGATGTACTTTCTGATGGCAACAAAGTTAATCCTAGAGCAGATTTTGAGGGCTGAAACATCTTCCAGGCACATTATAATGGTAATGAAAGTCGGTAATGATGGCAAAATTTAGTACGGGTGGCAATAATTGCAAAAATTAGGCATTAGATAACAGTGGCTGCATTTGGACCTAATATTTATGGTGTGGCATTACAAAATCAAGCCCATCCTCATCCTGGCCTCATGTGCTTCCCTCCCTTCCTCTAGCTTTGAGGAGTTAATCTGAAGCTCCAGCTTCTGTTTTAGATTAACCACAGTTTAGCATGCCATCCAAAGTGTGATTAACTATGGTTAGTGGAAACGAGCCAATATAATAAATATGTAAATGCAATTTGTCCAGTCAAGCAGTTAGTGTAAAATAGAAGTGGAAGTCCAACCACAGCAGAAGGGGAGAGAAAGCAAAGCTAAAGCTTGCTGTGGCTTCTTCTCATAGTGCTAAGCCATGGTTTAGTGTGACATCTAAACTGGAACTCTCTCAGCAGCAGACATGATTGAGATATTTCATACCCTATTGATTGTGACTAAAGCAAGATGCATGAAATGCAAATTGCTCTATGTACACTAAATGGGGGAAAAAGCATCAAAGTGTGAGAACTAAATTATAGTTACAGTACTTCATATGAAGAATGGATCATGATCTGGTAGCGCAATAAAATGTGTCTTTACTTTGCCGTAAGTTCCACCATGTTCAATGGGACAAAAACAGCCACAAAATGAATTGTTTGCTGCTCAATTGAATGCTGAATGATTTACTATGATGGATATAATGTAAATATAGTGCAATGTAAAATATATTGTAATACAGAAGCATAAATATAATTAATATGTTTTGGTCTAAGCACTTCCATCTGCATTGGGGCCTCTACAGTTGGTCAGTGAGAGAAAAAGTACTTATTCATGCAGCACCAAGTGGAACCATGAAATTTGCTTCCACAGGGTATGGTGCTGACTAGCAACTTGCATGGCTTTCAACAAGAATTAGACAAATTCATGGAGGTTATGTTATACCATCACGGTTGGAGGCAGTATGATTCTGACTACCAGATGCTGAGAATCACAATTGCAGAGAGTTGCAATTGTACCCAAGGCCTGCTTGTGGGCTTTCCATAACAATCTGGTTGACCACTGCTAGAAGAGGATGCTGGTCTAGATGGGCCTTTGGTCTGATCCAGCAAGGCTCTTCTATTCTCTCTTGACTGTATCTCCTCAGGCAAAGTTCTAAGATGCTTTATCTCTCAGATTTTGGAAGCACTTTCGGTGTGTGTGTGGAGGCGGTGAAGAAAAATTATGAGCAATGGAAACTAAAGATGCCAGAGTGGACCAGGTTATAAACCTGGAGTAACTTCTTATACTTGCCTCAAGTATTAGAAGTCTGTTCAATTATCTACTGTAAAGCCTGAAACAAGAACTCTCTGCTTAACCTGTCTTCTGCCCACCCAAGCATCTGCCTGCAATCCTATATCATGCGTGCAAGCTTCACTGAACTCAGTGAGATTTACCGGTACTTCTGAGTAAACACATATAGGATAGCATTGCAAGGCAACAAAATTACCAAATTTGCCATCGAAACTTAAGTAGTGTCATGTAATTTATTGCAAAGATACTCGGCAAGTTATCAAAACATGGTGTTTATGCTAATGATGATGATTAACTTCTCTGCTTGGATACATTGGGGTTTTATTCTCATGCTACAATGCTTTTCATGATTTCCTTCAGGATCAGAAATGCATTAATTTTACTTTATTGTCAGTACAACTTGCAATTAGGACAATAGTACTAGCTCATTATAAAAAATAAAAAAAAATCCCAAACAAACCACTTAAATGGCCAGATGTGAAGAGGCTGGAACATTTATTCTAAGCATAGCTGTTAAAATGCCATTGTGGATGTATATTAAATTGTTCAATCTTCATCTTCAGTAATTTCTGTATGCAATAGCTCTTAAGGTTGTTGCAAAATGTTGTTCTTAGACATCCATGTATGTGTTCTATAAATATTATGAGGGTTTTTACCACAGGTACAATTTAAAGAACATAACATGATCCCTTTTAACTGTTATTTTGACAGAGCAGTTTGAACATTTTGCCATATCAAAGCTTGTGTTTCCAAAGCTGAGCCAAAATATCTTAGAATATATTTTTCTGAGAACATTTCTGAGGTGTTTTTTTCTCACCCACTTCCCCAGAAGATGAAGGCAACTTTGAAGAATTTTCTCTGATTACACACACACACACACACACACACACACTTTCTGTGGTGATTGCCCTAGAATGCTGTTAGACTTGGGACATTGTGGTGCATGCAAAATGGCTACAAATACAGTTACTGGAACTGGGCGTCTGTCACTGCTGATGGTGAACCCCCTTTCCCTGTGAAAACATTTGAGAATACATCCTCCCCTGGAGAAATGTGGTGAGATGGTCCTCTGTCCACAGATAGGGTGGTTAATTTTCAGAGAGAGACTCTCATTCGTAAGACCTCCTTTGATCCACTTTGATAATAGACACCATGCACCATTTGTGCAAATATTTTTTATTTATATTTATTTATTCAAGCTGTATCACACCCTTCCTTCCAAAGGAACCCAGGGCGGCAAACACATCAGTAGTAAAACAAACAAGCAAAACATTTTGAAAGCATTCTAAAAACAATAAAACCTTCTAAACACTATTTAAATCTCTCTAAAAACAGTTTAAAACATCTCAGCCAGTGATTTCAGGGTTGCCACAAACAATATGTCAGGAGCTGGAGTCAGGCATACCCTGTAGGTCAGCAATAAAACAAGAAAGCACTCAATGTCAGTGAAACTAATTCTTTATTCAAGGAAACAAAAGCAGCTCAGTCCTAGTGGTCACAGTAATCCAGTAGCAGTTGTGAGGACTGCAGTTCTCCCCGCCTTCCGACTGCTCTCTAAGGCTTCTCTGATTATTCCTTCCCCAGCAGCCTAAGACTTCACCATCTTGGCTCTCTTTGCACTGCCCTCTTCATTTCTCTGCATGTTCTGGGAGACTGGGGGAAGCGGGGGAAGTTGGTCACAGCAGAAGGGGGAGACTTCCTAGATTCCTCAGCAGCCTGTCTCATCTCCTCATATCTCCTGCTATGGGGTTTGTCCCAACCCCTCAGAGCCAACTTCAGGGACAGGGAGAGGAGAAGAGGGGAAGCTCCATTGAGCTAGCAGAAGTCCTTGTGTGGGGTTGGACTTGTGACACTAAACAGTGGCACCAAACAGGGATGTTGGCAGGACCCATTAGTCCTTGTATCATCTACATTGGCCTTCTCTTAGCAATGAGTCCATTTTGTCCATACAGGCCATTATGCGCCTACCTAACTACATTTTATAGCCCACCCTTTGGTGCAGATGCCCTCCGATGACATGATTTGTTAAGTCACTGCAAGGAACTGCATTTGTTTTTTGTCAACTCGCACCCACCATGAAGAAAAGGCAGATTGCCACTTTGGACATTATGTTGGGTTTTATCACAGTCATTAATAGTGGCGATTAGTGCTTTCACCTGGAATACTAGAAATGCTTGAAAGTCAAAGGCTACCACTAGGGCTCTATGATAATGACTGATGAGGAGCATTTTCAGAACTCTCATGAAACTATAAATTACTGCTGCTATTATTACACATAATTAATAGGCGAACGTATGGACAGTTCCAGAGGTCGGATAATTGTAGGTAGGAACTGTTCGGGTCTTACACCATCTCTTCTTAACTGATCCATGAAACATATGCCACTGTAAATCTGAAGAATGCTCTTCCCTTCAAATCCCAGCTACGCATCACAGTGCTAAAATGCTCTCGACTGCAGGTGGGAGGACTGAAGGTCAATTATATATGGGAAAGGGAAGCAGATAGTTCCGTATCAGTTCATCACATCAGTTCCATAATCATGGGAGTAGCTCACTGCTCTTTAAAGAGACTGGAAGCGAAGGTGGAGACTCTCAAGAGCCAAAGTAAAATAGATAAAGTGCAGGCAGTATAGTATAGTGCAGTGCAGTACAGATAATATAGTATAGTTCGATAGCGTGTGTGTGTTCTTGGGTGCTGGAATTAAATGGGAAGAGTGATAAAAATGTGCCGGAAAATACATCAAACAGTAATGGGGGAGGGAAACCCTACTACTCCGCAGAGGTTTGGGAGACGCGGGGAGGGGGAGGAAGAAAGCGAGAGAGCCTGCGGACATTAGCCTTATACTTAATTATGTCTGCTGTGCAGTAGTTTCAAAAAGCTGATGCAGGACTATCAGAGCAATGATATTTTATATATTATGACAAACTGAACAACACTGGTATGCTCAGCAAAATGCTGTCGAACCAATTTTGCTCCTAGACCATTACACAAGCTATAAAACTAATTTTTAAAAGCATAATTTCAAACTCAATTCTCAGTCAACTCTTTGCAATGAAGGGTTTCTTCCTCTCCCCCCCCCCACTTCTTCCAGGCATTGATCCTAAGTGGCTTATGCCTTGTCTGAAGACGTTGTTCTATGGAATGCACCATTGCTTAGTGACTTGTTTTGCTAGATAATAGTTGGACCTCTCAATCCCGTCTCTGTTACCTTTTCCCTGCTGTAGGTCAGACTTTTTCTTCTCCAGTTCTGTTTCCATTGCCTTATTGTATTTTTGTGGAAATGGTTTTGCGACAATTGCCTGAATAGTGGTATAGAAATGCTTAAAATAAATATATAAATAAATTCATACATAAATCAAATGTCAGATCAGGCCAAGAACTGCCACCACCCTATCCTGAAATCAGCCTATTTCAACTTGCAGAAGTTCTCAGGATTCCTCTCTGCCACACAGACACACACCTTTTCCATTTTCTGTGGTTCCAAGCATTCCTTAAGACACACCTTCCACAGTTCCCACAAGACAATTCATGAATGTATGTTGCTGCGGCAACAACGTCTGCTACCACCAGATGAATAATGGGTGTGTGGGTTTGTGTGGTACAGAATGGGAGAAGATTCAACAAAGTCAAAGCCATGATGCCTTCTGGAGGAGGTCTGACTGTGTTCTTCTTCCAGAAGCTGCATATACTGCTATCTGGCCCCCATCTTCATTGGCTTCAGCTGCATGGAATAGGTTGCTATAATAACCCCTTCCCTTAGGTCATATATATTCATTAAAGACAACCAGAGAAAAAACAGTGCTGTGGCATAAGGCATGGGCAAGTTGTGGCCCTCAACCCATGGCAACCTACTTGCACATTAATGGTGGCAACATCACATACATCAAAGGAGCTTCTAGCGAGTTCAGTGGGGCCCAGACAACCACTCTGAGATGGATGAAACTATACAAGTAAATTCACATCTGCATTTGCTATATGCACGGAAGGCTGCAATGTTTCTGAATACCAAAAGCCACCCGAAATACTCTAGATGAACAGCAAGAATACTTGGGCTCAATAAATCAAAACAATAAAGCTTAAAAAAAGGTTTTCTGCTGCTGCATGAAAAATAAAGCCTAGAAGCCAAAAGTTTTGTGCTAAATTTATATTTGCACCCCTCCCCCTTTTATCAGCAAGTGTCCTTTGTTGTAGCTCTTCTTGGCATCTTTTCTATCATGAATAACCTAATGCCAGTTTCTATCCCATTTAATTATCTATTCTGACTTTAAAAACAATCAGCATTGAACCAGCTGTGCAACCTTGGAAGAACACTATTTCAACAATACATTGGTTAAGAAATAAGAGCAAGCAGGCTATTAATTTTAATAGAAGCCCTCCCTTCTGACTGTAGCCCAGACACAGCTTAAGGAACAGTCTCCATTTACGGCTAAGCAGCAGCCTCCCCAGTGCACTCATTAGAGCAATAGATTCTATTCATTGTCTAACACCATGACTAGCTAGATGTCTACATTGGGCCAATAAGGTCACCTTTGAGGTTCAAGCTTTCATGCTTTTATGCTAATAAGATGGAAGGACTCATGGCAAAACTAGTCCAAACACACACAATGTATGTGTGTATGATGAACTTTTTGTGGTTTGCAGTGATATGCAAAGTAATAAAGATCTGCTGAAGAACTTCAGCTAAAAGAAAAAAAGAAAAAGTGGCCGTATCTATGCAGTGAGATTTGAATGCCCTATCTGCATCTCTACCAAAGAAGCTATCATCCAGTGGAAAGGCAGGGAAAAGGTGCCTACCGGTACCACCAGTCCTAGAACTGGAGAAAGAATTATGTTATTTATTTCATAAAATTTATACACAGCTTGATATGCTCTATGAAACAGGAACAGGCGAGTAATCCTGGAATCATAAAAGAGAGGCAAAGACTAGACGATGGAGGGAGACCATGGGGATTTTGGATTCTAGCTGGATGTGGTCACGTGTGTTAGGGATATAGGAAGCAGCTTTATAGCTAATCAAACCACTGGTCCATCTAGCACAGCATTACATTGACTGACAGGGTTGGACGTAGCAGTGGAAAATGGTGCAGTCGAGAGCCTCTGAGGGCCTTGGACGTGCACATCAGCTTGACATTGCATGGAAAGAGGCTTCAGTTTCATAGTTGGTTGTTCGGGTTTTCTAAGCATATTGGTATATCTGATTTCTAGGTCACCATCTATGCTGATTACTTTGGCACAAAAGCAGTGATTTCTAGAATCCGCTATGAACAAGTTTGAACTGCTTCAAACACTAAAATGACTGCTGGTAAAGGCAGTAAAACATCAGCCATTAAGGAGGTTGCTCTGACAAACTTCTGGCCTGTTTATTGTCCCCATTTGTGCATTACATTGTTATGTTTTGGGGGGGGGAAGCGTCCACTCACTTTTATAACAAGAAAATCAATATATGGCCCATTTGCTGAGCAAATCTTGGAGGTACTTTCTGGACTTCATCTCTCTCCCTCTCAAAAATCACTTTTATTGTTCTGAATGTTCTAAATTATCCCTACCCAGTGAGAGAAAGGAAAAGTCTGAAATCAGATGCCTCCTTTATTGCTTTTATATTTAAAGGAGGTGAGGGGTGACATCAGTAAAATAATATTTAAGGAATCCTGTGTGTGACTGCCTTCTTGGTGCTATTATTAATATTCTATTATTTCTATTTCGCTTTTTTCAGAGAACTAGGTACTCCATGGATACTTACCTGTTTTACCCTCACAATGAAACCATAGGCTAGTGTGCACTTTATCACTTTGCTTGCCATCTCATGGAGAGCTTTATGCCTGAGTGGAAATTGAGCCTTCAACAGTTGAAGGCCAGCTATTGCCCAACTACACACAACTGTTACAGAATGATTGGGGAGCTTTGGGGAGCTGCATTTGCCAAAAATTAACATTGGTTTGACAAGGTTTGCCATGGCACTCTTATATTGTCTGATGCAAGCAAAATCACCCATCTGGAGCCCAACGCAGAGGAAAAGATCCCCATTGCTTGGACTCTTTCAATTTTATAGGACTGTGGTTCAATGATGCCATGGAACAGGGGCTCCCACACTATTTTTGTAGCATACAACGGGCATCTCAAAGACCACAAATTTCATCACATGTTCTATCACAGATATGACCTGATGCTAAGGTACGGCAACAATACTAATTACCACATGAGGTGATGATACAAATCAGTAGCTCTCTCATCCTGAGTTAGCTTGGTAATTTGTATGGCCTCACAGGCTAGTGCTGTGAAGGAACTGCAGCCAAAGGCAGATCTAGGGGAGCACAACCGGTTTGGTCACACCTGGCACAGAGCTTCTGGGGAACCATAGCAGTTGCTGCAACTATGAAATCCAATGGAAGGCAAGAGATGGGAGGTGCCAGATTTTTGCATTACACAGGGCACCAGTGTAATATGAAACATCAAGGTCCACCTCTGCTGTAGCTCAGTGGCAGAGTAGAAGGTCCCAAGGTAGGGACCTCCAGGTAGGGCTGGGAGAGACCCCTGCCTGAAATCCTGGACAGCCACTGTCAGTGGCTGAGCTAGAGGGACAAAAGGCCTGGCTCAGTATAAGGCAGTGTCCTCTGTTCCTACCCAAGGTGACTATGCCACTGGAAGACAGGCACCTTTGCATTTCACCCAGTTCAGTGTAGATATTGTGTTTGTTTGATGTTTGATTGGTCTTTCTTGTAGAAAGGATGTTCGCTGTCTCCCCTGCCAAAATGGCAAGAGCTTTGGGTTACACCTAAACCTGGGGCATATTATAAAAATAAACAGATGAGAATGTTCATTTTTGGGGAGGGGAAAATCAAAGAATGGAAGTAGAATTAAGTATCAAGAAACCAAGTGTAAATGTCATTCTTAAAAGTTAAACCAGGCAGGACAGATTAAAACTTGTTTTTAATTAATTTATCTTACTTTCTTAAACAATATAGAAAATGAAAAGGAGGATTACATTGTTTTTGAGAGAAATTACATGATTTTCATCAGCAACCAATCTGTTTTGTTTGAAAAGGTGACATTTGCCACTGATTTAACCTTTAAACTTCAGATCTGCCATATATGATAAGTCCTGGTAAGCATAAGGACAAAGTTGCAAAGAACATTAAGCATTTAATGTTATTGCACCTTACCTAAGTTATATGTATCGGATATTAACTTCAGCCTAAAGGATGCACCATCAGATTTAGATGCAGAGCCACAAGCAGAGGAATGTGTTGGGGAGGAATTGGGGGCAGAGTCCTTTTTGTACTCAGACTAAGTTGGCTTTGTGGTATCATCATGGAGGCAAATCTGCTCGCCTGCATAGCATCCCATGCAGAATGAGAGGCCACAGGGCATGTGTAATAACTGCTCTCTCCCATTCTGTCTACCTTTGGATAGCCTCTCCAGAAACTGATTGCCATTTGCAGTTTAAATGCAGTACTAGCATCTCTGAGACACAACACAAATGATTTTAGATATCCAAAGCATGCAGTATCTGACTTACATTGGTTGCAGGTCAGTCCAGTGTACAGTAAAGGAACAGTTAGAAAAATTGAAGCACTAATGATTGCTCAAGGAACTATCATTTATTCCTAGAAAAACTTCATCCAAGTCAGATTATTGCTGTAGAAAAACTGAAAACTTTAACTCAGTCTAATAGAGCAAATGTAATGTAAGGCCTGGGAGCCATAGAGCATTGAAGCCCTAGTTTCTCATGCTAGCCAAAAAAAGTTGCCAGGCTGGTGCAACTGAGGGTCCAAGCACCAAGCCCTTTGGAATCAATGGGTCTTTGGATCCAGTAGACCAAAGGTGTTGGCAGGCCAACCCTCCCAAAATGTGTTTCTGGGTATCTGCTCTCTTTCATTGCTTTGAAAGCTGTCAACAGTAGCTGTCTGGGCAAATCTCAGACTTCCGCCATGGTTGAGCATTGTCCGCCAACACTCCTCTCTGCTGCTTAAGGCATTTGGAAAGAAACCTACACACCATCCTACCCAAACCTTCATACTTCAACAAGAAGAAGTAGTAGTTATGATTGTGCTCCAGAATAATTTATATGCTCCTATCATTGAATATATATAATAGCATCTGATCACCTGGTGGGGTGGAATTGTGATGTTAGCTTCTCAGTAGTGATGCTGTTGTTGCTGCTACTTACCAGAAGGGCAGGCAAGGTAGCAGGGAGGCTGGTATAGTGCACAAGAGCTGGACCGTGTGTGCTATACTACTTCCATCTACAGACAGGGCTTGTTATCCATCACCTGGGTATGCTGGTATATTATGTGCAGGGATTTATATGTCTATTGTTTTGCACAGAGGAATATTCAATTCCTCACCTGCAGACTGAAGTTGCAGAGCCCAGGCATGGGTTGAACAAACTTGGCCATAGTTAACCCAAAGATCAGACTCTCCTGTACATTTCTGTCTGAGCAAAGTATGTTCATCACTATCAAGACTGCAGGACAACAAGGAAGAACAGATCTACTTCTTTTGCATTATTAGCTTTCTAGATCAAATCAATATTGGGGGTTGGACTGGATGGCCCTTGTGGTCTCTTCCAACTCTATGATTCTATGATTCAATACAACACTGACAATAACTAAGAAAGAAATAACTCTGCATCAATTTTTGTATCAGAAAATGCAGAAAAGCTCTTTGGTCTCCATCATAGTACTTCAGGGGTAGACATGTCAAATCATTATATGTTTAAGGCCTCCACAAACAAGTAGTCTGACAAAATTTAATTTAAGCCTTAAAAACAAAACAAAAAACACCCTGCTTTTGACATATTAAGCACATCAGCTTTACTGTTGTGAATTGCTTTGGGTGGATTGGTGTGTCAGACTGACATTATGCCATAGTAGGAGCAGTTGTCATCATCATTTTCTGCCCAGGCAAACCTCTGTTGAACTCCACAAAAATGCCTCTGCTGTAAATCAAGAATTGGGGCTTTCCAGCCAGTGACACAATCCATCCACTAAACATTTGTAAATCCCATCATTTCAGCAGCAGAGAGTAAGCCTATGCTCAATTATATCCCATTAATATCAATGGGATTTCAAAGTGTTGGACATTGGCTGGATTGGACCCAATATGTGAAATCAACACAAATCAGGATGCTTGTCATTTTCTGGAAGCTCTCTCCATGTTTTCTATAAAGATGGTAACTGTCCTGATCCAAAACGCTTTGCAGAATTTTTGAACAGGAGAGCATAATAATGCTGCCTTGCTATCATTTCTGTAATGTGATAAATAGCAAGGGCAAATAGGAAGCCAAGCATTCTGCGCTTCTTGTCATCAGGAACAAAGGAGATTAAAATGAACTTGATCTTCTCTTTTGCTATGTAATGGATATAGCCACAAGCTGCAAAGTGAGGCTGAGTTCCTATTAGTTCTCCAGTGTTGGGTGTATATGCTACCTTTACTTTAAATTGTGGTGACATGCATAAAAAAGAAATGGCAGTGGCATTTTCAAGGAGATCCCAGTATATATTAGGTGCTTTGTTTTAAGTGAAGTTAGTGGAATAAAAGGCCAAGCTCAAATTCATTTCTAATGAGCCATGTGTTAATGTCAGCATCTCTGCTGTCCACTCAAATGCCATAGAACACATCTGACTTTATAATGAGCCAAACAGTTGTCTGTTCATAATCTCGGTTAGCCTTCTGTTCGATATCTGTTTCCAGATTTTATATTCTAATGCTCTAGCAGAGCTTTCAGGTCGTGAATGGATGAAATCCGCTCTGAGATGTAGCGGCTAGAAAATTTATTACATTATATCGGGATTGTTAGAAAGTTTTAGCCAGCATATCTTCTACACATAATCTTTCAAAATGTAACCTTACAACTTTACAAATCTTGCCACCTTAATCCTCTACAAAATGAACCTTACACCTCACTCCAAAGGCCTGGTTTAAATCTTTATCCACTTCTAGCTATGCTCCGAAGTGCCCCATTTGGGGGTTAACACCCGGAGGAACACTGCTGGTGGCATAGCTAATCCCCTGAACTTTTCTGTGGGTGCAGCAAGGCACAACCAGAGCCCTCTCCGTTCAGCAAATCTGGGGGTTAATATTGCTTTGTCCAAATCACCTTGTTAGATAAGTTCATTTTCCAAAGTTTTATTTTAAAAGAGGTGTCTTGAAGAAACGGTGAAGTTTTTTAATTAAAAAATAAGCAGGTTACTCTGTCATTAACATATTGTTTACTACCTGTCTCGGCAAAATGCAATTTATATCTAGGCCAACAACTAATACAAGCACAATGCTAAATTAATTCCACAGTAGAAGTATATTATTGCTATAACTCATGTTGCAATTCAGTCTTCATAAATTTATTGTGTTAGGGTTGCATCATGCTTACTTTAAAAATTCTGGCTCATGCTTATGTCCCAATGAGTGAAGTGGAAAATATTGCAAACATTTTGTATTATTCAAAAATACCAAAGATATTAAATGGGAGTCCCCCTTAAAACCTAGTCTCATTTTAATGTGTGTGTGTGGGGGGGTTAATTTGTAGAAAATGTAGAGCCACAAACAATTGCAAATGAATACTACATATTATTGGGTTCTTTTAATGTTTTTTTCAAAGTCCAAATATATGTGGAAGATATTCCCGAGTGCTCCGTGGATACGGTCAACACACCCGAAACATTTGCCACTGAATTGCTAGGCGTTTTCTGTGTGTGCTAAGAGTGCTGGGGTTTTCATGCCCTCTCAAGAACTTGATGCATTTTACGGCTTTAATATGCTGAAAGTTTCGGGAGAATGAAAATGAAAAGTCATGGTGCAAGGCAAATATATTATTGAGTGGTACTAAACAGCTTGTCATATCTCGAGTTTCATCTTTCTACCATAAATTTGCTTTGCACTCCGCAGTTTGGCTGTTGACTTTCTGTTACTTCTAGCCTCAGTGTGACCCCTTTGAGGGATTAAATGTTGTGGGAAGATGCCTAGGTAAAGGTGAGATTAGCCCCAAAGACCCTGCACTCAGGGCAGTTCACATGGGTTGATTCACATGGGGAGAGGCAGTCCTTGAGGTATTGCAGTCCTGAGCCATTTTATAGGTCAAAACCAGCACTTTGAATTGGGCCCTGAAACTGATTGGCAGCCATTGCAGTTGGGCCAGGATTGGCATTATATATATATATATATATATATATATATATATATATATATATATATATATATATATATATTTTAAATAATATTTATTTGATTTTCCAATTTTATAAGCACATTACAACACGGTTAAATTTCTTTTGTTTCCCACCTCTCACATTGAGAAACAATACATAACTTCCCCCCCCTCTCACGGAGGTATCTTTTAACATTGTTCATTTAACCATCTAAACACAACCCTCACTTTGCTTGTACCTGGTCCCTTTCCAGACTAGGCATCTATATTACTAACTTTTATCAAATGGCTTCCACAGCTTCTCACTGCTGAATCCATAGATAATTCTTGGCTCACGGGTTCTTATCTTGGTATTTATACATTATCTTCTAATTTTTTAACTTAACTTACACATATCATCTTCTAAACATTTTTCTCCTAACATCATAATATCCTAATTTATAACATTCTCATTATCGCAATTTCTAATCTTAATTTTCCCCTCGGCCTTAAATCCTAATTTTTTTAACTTGCTTTCCCCCCCCTCCCCCCATGCCCCAGAACCTGGTTTTCAAATATTCCACAACAAAACTTATATAACTTCTATAATTCCCACCATACCAGAAATTAAATCCACATACTTTGGTCAAACCGTCAAATCAATCCAAGAAAGAAAAAAAAATAACCACTCTCACCCCACACCCACCCGCCGTGTCACCCATGTCCGATCTGAATGGGCCAGCAAAACTTCTTTGGGAACAGTCTGTTGCATTCTTCTTTGCTTTCCCAATCTTCTTACAACGTCAATGTCCCAGAGATCCATTCTTACTTTCTCATCCTGTTTGAAAATCTTCTTCTTAATGATTCTCCTCTTATGGTTTCTAGCTTTCTTTTTCTTTTTGTTGACATCATGCGGCCGGGTGCGTAATCTTTTTTTCAAAGTCAGAAGTTCTTTTTGGTTCTCACGCTTCGCAGCGTGGGAACATCCTGTTGTTGGTTCCTCTGATATGATCCTGTTCAAACGTATCTCCATCCTATCCAAGGCATCATTCAAACGTATCTCCATCCTATCCATAGCATCACTGAATTTCTGCATTCCTTGTAAAAATAGGTGCACATCTAGCTTTGCCATCTGTGCTCCTGTCATTCTGTCAAATGTAGATACAATCGTTCCATTCAGCAATCCATTTAGATATCTTGTTGCAAAAAGTATTCCTTGCCAGATTCCTCCAGCACAGGGGGAGAGGGGGGCTGGTTACACTGAAGCAAATTCCTTTTCAATGGCCACTTTCATTTTGCCTCGGCTGCCGCATCCCCGTCTCTGAAGCTTCAGCAGTGATAGGGCTGGCCTCCATTTTAAGCCCTACACTTTACCCAGAAATAAGTCCAAAACATCCATTTTACTCACAATCTTCAGGTCCGAATTGATAATTTGGCAGGAGAAATCCCGGCGCACGATCAGGAGAGATCTGGCAGCTGCGCCCGTCAGGGGGATAGATGTTCTCAGATCCAAAGGGTTCAGGCTCCCCCCGCTCGCGTCCCAGAGTCCCTTATTAGGTTCTCCTCGGGAGGAGGGAAGCCCCGCGAACCACCGCCGGACCGACCGGTCCCGGGACGCCCTTCCCGGGAGTTTTGGGGGCTGAGGCGCTGTCTCAAGACACCCCTTTCACCCCTTTTCGGGCAGGGAACATCGGAGCGATGTTCCCCCCGACCTCTCCAGCCAGCAGCCGGAACCGGAAGCCCAGGATTGGCATTATAAACTCAAACTGCCTTGCTCTAACAAGCAACCTGGCCATTGAATTTTGCACCAGCCAAAATTTCCAAACTGTTTTCAGAGGCAGTCCCATGTTGCAATAATCTGTTGGTGCAGCTTAATCTGGAGACGAGGGAGACTGTGGAAGAAAGGTCTTGATTCTGCATTGATAATGCAATTCACTACCCTTTGCATTTGATTCAATAGAAACTGCACATGAAAATTTCCCAGTGGATTGTGCCCAGAGTGATTAAGATGTTAATTATCTGAAGAAGTTGAAGTGAGTTGCATTTGCTGAATTTTGAACTTGTTGAATGCTAGGAATATAATTTGATTCCCCCTGAAATGTTCAGTGCAACATGACAGGTTGTGTATTGCTGTATGGATAAAAAAATAGTTCAGTAAAAGGTGGCTATTCATATATAAAATATCCTACTGGGGGGGGGGCATTCAGATATGAGGATTGCTGTTTTAATTTTATTCTGATGATAACGCTAGTGCTTCTGTTTTGAATTCTAACATTCCTTTTACACCACACTGCATGTTGCATTATGAAATGGAGACTTTCTGATCAATATTCTGCCATGTCGCATTAGCTTTAAATGGCAGGGAAGAACCGCATCCTGGAAAACTATCCCAAATTTTATCATATGAAATTACAGGACAAAACTCCCACAGTTCCCTAGGTTAAGAGAACTGCAAATGGGATTCCCCCCCCCCCCGAATTCTAAACTTCTGCTAGATTCTGCTAGTTTTCCAGAAGAGGCTTTTATGTCATGTGAAAGATCAGGAAAACATCAGGGAAATGGACTGAAGTGCTGTCTGAATTCAGCCTCAGTCTGTACATGGACTTGCAGAACTAGGGGTGTGGGTGCGAGCCACATGTCTCAAATTGACTAATCTCCCAAACCTTCTGCACTTCCAAGTGCCCATAGTCCCTCTGCATCATATTTGCCTGCACCCTCAGAGGCTGTAATCAGCTTCGGCTCAGGAGAAGACTGTGCTATGCATGTGTTCGTATGCTGTGTTTCAGGCTTCGGGGAATTGGCTTCCTCCCCCGTGGCCGTAAATGAGCAGATCAAATGAAAGGTATTCTTACCAGTTAGTTTCTTTAATAAACACAGTGAAGAACCAAAGAAAGCGTCAACTCAGAATGGCGGTGCTCCCAATTAAGCTTACACCCCCTCCATCCCTATTAATCTACATCATTCCCACATTTTGTAATCTGAGTTTGTATCCTTTGTGCTTTCTGTTCTGAAACTTTCTGAGCTCTTCTTGACCTTCGGCTGGGCAGAGGAATGCTGTCCAGAGACTGTGAATCTGTTAACCTTCTCTCTTCCAGTGTTGCTTCTCCTAGCTGTTCCTCATCCAGTATTTCCCAGCTTCTGCCTTCTGAAATATGCCCCTCTGCAAACCACTGTTCCAAATCTATACTGTCTTCCTGCTCCTGGGAAGATTCAGGTTGGTGGCTCCCACCATTCCTCCTCAGTGCAGCCCTCCTCAGCATGGCCCCTGACACTGTGTATATGTGCACTTGCACAAACCAATTCCAATGCTCTAAGACATTTCATGAACAGTGCAGCAAAGCACACTCCAATCTGGCATCACCATATTTATACGAGTCAGATCTTTCTCCTGACCACAGTTCCCCTCAACCCCAGAGAGCATTGCTGATCTTCAGGGATTCTGGGAGTTGTAGTCCACAAAATCTGGAGGCCACCAAGTTGGGGAAGGTTGTTTTAATGTTTTGTTTAAATAGATTTTTTTTTTTAATCACTGGTATTTTGTTTTAGAACATTTGACCTCTGTGAGAAAGATGGTGTGCATGTATCCAATTCAGCACTGGGACGTGATCTAAATATCAGAAAGATTCAATGTTTGTGTCTTGAAGGGAGTGACAATTTATCATATTAGTTTTTTGTGCACCTATTAGTCTACCCATCTGAAGGATGGAACTCAAGAGCTGCCCCATATATATAAATTTTATTTGACCAACTTGCAGTGGTAAAGTGGATACCAAATCCGACACTCATCAATGTTCTAAAGAAATTCTAAAGACACTATCAAGTGCTTTCAGGAGGAGGAAATAAAATGGAAACCTCTTTCCCAGAAGAAGAAAACTTGCCAGAAACTGGAGGACAGATTTTGGGATGGCACTACCTATAACAGCATTAAAAGCTTTCTTTCAATCAATATAATTCCAAGTAAATTCAATGCCTTTTACCAGTGCTACAGCAAACTTCAGAAAATTGAATTTATATGCTTATCCGAAGGTTATTAAAATGTATCTGAACCTCTTTCGTCTGAAATTGATCTGGGAAATTTATGATATAAAGATATCTCAAAGGGGGTGGGGAGTCATAGTGCTCCGTTTCATTTGGATTAAATGACCTTTCTCAGCATATTTCTAAATTCCCATTTCAATGTTTGTCACAACAAACTAAAGCTGTTTTAAAAAGAATAAAAATCTATACACACAGCTGAAGAAAAGTGGGTGTGAAAGTTAATATTTTTTCTTTCTTATGTGAGCTGGCTTCGTTCTTATTAATTCTGTTCTTAAGACTCTGAGAAAAAAATACTAATACCCCTGTCTTTGATTAAAAACAACAGAAATATGCAACACTCTCCATAATGCTCACACACATTATCACAATAATCATGGCAACTAGCCTTTGAAGAAGCCTGTTTCTCTTATACTGTTCCCATTATATTGTTCCCATTATACAGGCATGTGGCTGAGGTTGAGAAGTGGTTGCCCATAGGGATCCACAAGCATCTAGCTGATCTTCCTTAGAGGGATTGAGTCTTTGCAGATGGTATCAAATTTTCATAAAAAGCTTACAGGACACTCACAGACTTCTCTCTTTCAATACCATCTCCACCTTTTGCTGCTCTTCCCCTGCCAAAAAGTTGGAATGCATTACAGAGCAGAAGAATGTGACTGTGATTTTCCCCAGGACCTAGTGGCCATGTTTTCAAGCCAGAGATGGAATACCCAGTCCATTCACCACTAAAGGGAAGTTGACACTGTATACTGGACCTTCTTCTCAGTGGAAATTATGTTAATAGAGTCAGTTTTCCACTAGGAATTCCAGAATGATAATCCCAGTCTCAACTCTGGTAGGAAAAGTCACTGGGGCCTGTGGATCACATCCTCACACTTACTCCAGAGGTATGTAAGGGCCACCATATGATCCTTTCTGTCTAAACTTGGAGCACAGCTCAAGAGCATATTTTTGGTTGAACTGATGGATCACAGGGGAAGAAGAGTTGTCTTCATGAATCAATGGGTTCTCTTGTTTGTTCGGAGCATCATCTCCTGATTTAGGTAAAGCGATCACTTAAAAAATGAGGTCGGAAAGAGAGGGTGGTCTATTCCCGATTACCTTTTCAGATTATATTTCTTGATTTAATGACTGCATTGTTTTTGTCTCACTTCATCAAAAAGATTTTTCACGGCAGTTTATGTAATGTCTGCAGTTGGTATACGGCGTCTTCAAGAGAAGCAGCTATGACCCACGAGGCCAGCTCCAGGAGAGCTGATTCCTAGGTGTGCCCTGGCTGGAAGAGTTAGCTGCTATTCTGTGCAGGCTCCCAGGGCTCATCAAGAATAGCATCTCATCTAACATTAACTCAGCTTGTAGTGATTTCATACATAAGTGGCAGAAAACAATATAGCAGCAGCAGCAACTACAGCATTAAAGTGAGAACTGTAAAGCCTGGGAGAATGAAATATTTTTTATCTGACACATAAAAAGATTAAATGCCAACCAGTGCCTACCAAAGATGTAGAGGCACTACTGAGAATATCCAGTCTCTGGTCACTGCTTATCTAACCTCTGTAGGCAGGAGAATCCAAGGAAGGGCCTCTCCAGATGATCTCAGAAAGTGAGAGGATTTATACAGCAGTCCTTGAGATACCTCAAGTCCTAATCCATATCGAGCTTTCTATGTTCGCAAACTAGTCAAGCTATTTAAAAATGAAACTCCCTTTCTTCACAAATGATTTCTTCTGCTTTTTTGCATTATTTTTTCCAATGGTGTTATCATCAGATGATGACTGACAAAGTCATACAATATCTGTCATTATGTTTGATCACACCTTTTTTAAAACCTCAACAGGGACTTTGTTCTTCTTTCCATTCAATTCTGTCTCAGAGAGTAGGAACAAATTCCAGTTATAAGCATAGAGTATACCATGTAATGTTCTAATAAGAGCAGAATGTGTTCCATACTGAAAGATGGGTTTCTTGATTTACACCAAGCGGACATTGCACACAGTTTTTCAACTTCTGCTAAAATTGAAGAGTTTGGATTTTGTACTTGCTTTTATCTGGTAATAGGCATGACATATATCCCAGGTCTTTTGCTATTGATCTTTTGGTGCTATTGAGAGGTGATGCCTTCTCTCCAGTCAACTGGAAGAGAATGACTGTAATATTATGGTATACAGAACCAGCGATGGCAAGAAGTCATTCTGGGGTGAAGTATAAGATTATACTCTATTACTCAACAGAGGAACTGAAGCATATGGGAGAATCATTGATCCAGTCTACCAACACTGTTCTGACTGCTAAAACTCCAACTTTAAATTGAGACTAATCACGTTTTGGATAGAAATTCAGTATGATGTCACAAGAATCTGCCACATAGTAAACAGATTTAGCATTAAACAATAATAGTAGCAATAAACAATAAATGCATTGGTCAGGATCGAAACACAATACCCAGCACCCAAGGATTTGGATATGACCAGTGGGACTCCTCCTGTGCCAAGGGATTGTAGGGCATATTGCTCCATGAGCACTGCAATGTGTACATGCTATGTTTATACATGCTGAAATACTAAAAATACAGCAATAACTATGCAGTGCTATTTGCTGTTTAATATGCATGTTGGAAATTATTGTTATTTTTGTATCCAACTGTTTATAAAGGCAGATGTCTGACAGCTTGTGTAATGTAAATATATACATTTTCTCACTGTTTTGTTACAGTTGCATTTGTCTGTAGCTTCTGTGACATCTTAGGCAAAATGTTGAAATGATTCCCACCTAGGGAAAATCTAAAGCACACAGGCCGAATAGTCCCTTGCCTGTGGTCTGTTCAGATGCATTGGGGTAACTTTAATGGGCATATTCTCATAGCTGTATCTGCTA
Organism: Darevskia mixta; assembly: GCA_034641385.1. NCBI lineage: Eukaryota > Metazoa > Chordata > Lepidosauria > Squamata > Lacertidae > Darevskia > Darevskia mixta. The sequence goes on from JAWWNH010000066.1 coordinate 39,773,482, forward strand.
GGTGGCAGAGTGAGCAGGATCCAGCAGGATCTCAAAAACGAGGCAGATGGACTGCCATCGTATCTTCTGATCATTCCATTGTAGGGGAGCTCCTTCTAGAACATCTGTAGGGGATTGATCCTGTCCATATCCTGTGGTACACATGTGTTGTTGGTTTCAAAAAACACTCTATAAGGATGTTTCTTCACAGATGGTTGCTGGCTTTAGCGGATCTCTCTTCAAGTCACTCATTTTGTTTTGGGCTGCACTTTCTCTTGCTTGATTATCATTCCTTCGGATAGCAAACTCAGGAGTCTAAGTGGTTACTCGACTGGAAGTGAAATGGGCCACCAGAATATAATGCAACAGTTTCTACATACTTGGGGGCTCTCTAGGCAAGCAGGAGAGGTTTGTGAATGAAAAGAAATATATATTTCTTCAAAACCCAAAGCAGTCTGAGAGGAACCTGTGAGCTTCCAAGCATAGATAATCCCCAACCATGTCTTTGAAGTGGACGTCTGTTCCAGGTAAGCCTACATACAATGACTCCTCCATGCACAGACTTTCCTGGAAGCTGGAGATCTGTGTTGTATGTTGCATGGACTGCATTTGTGTGAGTCTGTCAGGTAGGGCCTCATGTGCACTATACATTTAAAGAATCATCATACCACTTTAAACAGTATCAGTTTCCTGGGAAGTGTAAGTATGTTATTAGGAGGCCCCTATTCACCCTATGGTGCTGGAGGTGACTCTTGAGAGTCCCATGGACTGAAAGAAGATCACACCTATCCATTCTTAAGGAAATCAGCCCTGAGTGCTCATTGGAAGCTGAGGCTCTAATACTTTGGCCACCTCATGAGAAGAGAAGACTCCCTGGAAAAGACCCTGGCGTTGGGAAAGATTGAGGGCACAAGGAGAAGGGGACTACAGAGGATGAGATGGTTGGACAGTGTTCTCTAAGCTTCCAACATGAGTTTGAGCAAACTGTGGGAGGCAGTGGAAGACAGGAGTGCCTGGCATGCTCTGGTCCATGGGGTCACGAGGAGTCGGACATGACTAAACGACTAAACAACAACAACATTCACTCAAGTTTTCCATGGGAAGAGGGGCTGATAGTTACAGGGAGGAGAATAGGATAGTCCTCTCAGCACCTTTAACAAACTACTGTTCCCAGAATTCTTTGGGAAGAACCATGCCTGTTTAAATTGTTGTTGCTGCTGCTGCTATTTAAATACATAGTGCAAATAAGACCAATGTTTATGGTTATGAGTGCATGAGCCATGGAATATTAAGGTGTCAGTTGTAGGGGCATAGGAAGGTGAGTGGTGGGGGCGGGCCACCCTGGGTGCCCTCACTGAGGGGGGTGACATTCGGTGCACTGCCCACCCGCGACTCACAAGCCTACCTTGAGTCATCGGGGTAAGGGGGGAGCTGCGCCGCTTTGCCGGTTGCATTCCCCCTTTCCCCCTTCATTTTGACAGCTTGGGGGAGGCTTGGGAGTTGCGGGCAGGCAGTGCGCCAAATGTCCGCCATGTGTGCCGCTTTGGGCACCCGAGTGGCTATCCCGCGCCTGGGAACACACCCTCTGCTCCGCCGCTGGTCAGTTGCATCAGATTTTTAAATAAGTGTTGTTGTTTTTGGCTTTTCTAAAAAAATTGAGAGTATATGGAAAGAGGGAATCAGGCTACCCAGACCCTTGATAGTTTATAGACTATGCTGGGTTGGTGTTAGATTTAGGAGAAGGTGTGCCATGGGGTTTATAATATGCACAAATCAAAGATAAGCATATAATAATATTTCCAAACAGTTCCTGCAGATCTGGAAAGAAGACTGATAAAATATGTTGCAATTTATAGAGGTGAATAGCAGACAGCAACACCCTCCAAATCATCTGGGAGATGGACTGTGTCAGGACTTTAGAGCATGCTACTTACAAATTTCAGTTAAACTTGACTATTGTGATAGACAGTGCAAATATAAGGATCTGTAGTCTATTCCTTTTCTTTGATGTTTTTCTTTCCTCATTGTGTTGTTTGGCGGGGGGGAGGTTTCACACACACACACACACACAGAGAGAGAGAGAGAGAGAGCTGTAAATAGACAGTGCAGAAGAACAGCTTTTGCCTTGACACAACTTTTTCAAAAGTGTGTGCCTACCCCACCCCACCAGAATTGAGGCAGCCACCTTCCTAGGTGGTTTCTCTCTGTTTCTCATACTTCCCATTTTAAAATCATTTCTCCACATTTCCACAGCCGTTTACAAATTCATTTTTATTAAAAAAAAACCACAACATTGTTGTTTGTTAAGAGTGTTTGGAACTGTAGCTCTGTCAAGGGTAAACTACAGTTCCCATGATTATTTGAGGAAAGTAATGAGCTCCCGTTACTCGGTCCCAGCTCCTGCCAACCTAGCAGTTCAAAAGCATGTCAAAGTGCAAGTAGATAAATAGGTACCGCTCCGGCGGGAAGGTAAATGGCGTTTCCGTGTGCTCCTCTGGTTCGCCACATGACCCGGAAGCTGTACGCCAGTAAAGCGAGATGAGCGCCGCAACCCCAGAGTCATCCGCGACTGGACCTAATGGTCAGGGGTCCCTTTACCTTTACTAATGTGCTTTAAATGTATGGTATGTACGCAGCCCAATATTTTTCAACCCCAAATCTGCCCCACTTCCATCCACAACACCCTGATTTTTAGAAATATCTCTTTACTTCTACATGAATCTCTTCTATCCTGCTTAGATCTGTCCTTCTACTTAAATAACACGACTGCAACATCTTGACAATGCACTTATGCTTTAAACAAAAATTATATGTATTCTTATTCATGTTTAATTTCTTTTTGGATTATGCTTCCACAGCATTAACTAGCATCCCATTTGCTATAAATGTTTTATGTAAGTAATTTGCATCCTTATTTCCTTATAGGTTTACTCTTCATTATTTTGCCTTCTTCTGTAAGTTAGTGTTGAATATAATAAGGTAAATCTTTTTGGGTGTATTTAAAAAGAAAAATGTTTATTGGTGTGTTTGGAAGTGATTTCTCTCTTGCTGTTTCATGTGAATGCCCATTTGCAAATAAAAATTTCGATTAAAACATACTTTTAAAATTGATTTTTTTTTTAATTTTAAAATTATAAATATGATTCATTTAGCAGCCATAATACAGCAGGAAGTAAGCCTGATGTGAAAACAGGAACACTCAGCAGGACATTTATGCTACAAACACTGATTCACACCTGTTAGCTCCTTTGAAAAGGCTTTCAAGAACACCAGGCATACTATTAAAATGTATCAGGTGGGCCGTTTATACCAGTACCTTGTTTGGTGTCAATGGAAATGCACTGCAATCAATCAGTTCCCTGCTGATCATCCCAGCAAAATGTGCATGCTGTTTTAAGGGTGCTGATTAAAGACGATTCTACCATAGTCCCCCCTTTTTTTCCTTTTTAAAGAAGAAAACCATCCAAAACCAAAAAGGGAATAATGCCAAAGGTACATAAAACATCCCTTGACTTCAGTGCGCAGAACATACACTCATTCTTCTCTTTTTGAACATCTGTCTGACCTATTTTCTCATTATTGACTACATGTTATTCAGTTACTGGGGATTGTTAGCTGTACAGCTCAGGAACACTCAGTTCTATTTAAGACAAAACCCTACTGTTAAATCCAATGTCACAACCGAGTTTTATAGCAGTGAGGAATTGCCTTGATAAATGGCCCTGACATTAGAGTTTTCACGACTCCACCTTCAATGTCACCACAAACACAGCATAGAGCGTTAAAAGTAAGGCCACTGCTAGCTTCCCAAAACATATTAAGCTGAAGCTCACTCTATCTCTGGATCCCATAGGCACAATAAATGGAGAAAATAACACATTTACAAACTGATAAAACCCAGCAAAGCTAATAAAATCAGACACTTTATAGCTTGGTTAATAGTGTCCTTTGAAGGGCATCAAATAACACATCATGTACTGCTCTGGGGGAAATCAAATTAGATACTGCAATGTTCCTTTAGAACTATGCATTTGAATAGGCAAGAGCTTCTCCATCTCACCAGTTCATGCAGCTAGGTATTTTATAATTAGTGTATTGTCTGTGTCGGCAAAGCAGCATGCAGTTTTGAGATGAGGAGCGATTGCACTCGCCTGTCAAACTAGGTGCCGTAGAGTGGGGAACTTCTCCAAAGTGCAAGAAGTATTAAATTCGCATTTCAGAAATTACTTCCCTGACTTGGGTGTCAGAGTCCATTGGCAAGATGTCATCCGGCACTACCTGCACACCTATGGGCCTCGTTTGTTATTATCAGACAACTACAACACGAGTGATATTCCTCATTTGTTCTCTCGCTCCTGCTCTCCCTCTCGTAAAAATGCTCATTTTCACATAGTACAGTCTTAGCAATCCCTAAAAAAAGAAAGAGGCTACCTCTGCTCTTCTGAAACCTGCTCAGCAGTATTTTAATGATATATCTCCTTTTTTTACTTGGCTTTAAGCCTCTAAGGAGGATTGTGCTGATTCTGACAACAAATGATGGAAGTTTCTTCGGAAGCACTGATTTGGGCTGCTTACTTTGTGAGCTTTCTTGGTTTTTTCCCCCCTCTTCCAGAAATTCTTAAAATAAAATAAAACCACACAATTTAAACAAGCACACATAATTCAGTAACATATAAGGACAAAGAAAAACAATGCAGCTGAATGATGGTTAAAATTAAATGCACAAGCAAAATGCAAATTTGGGTCGTTTCATTAACAATCCCTGGAAAAAAGAAAATAATAATAATAATAATAATAATAATAATAATAGGTGTTGTAGTAGTAATATTTTTAATTTATAAATATAAGAATATTGGTCTCAAAATCTTATTATATTCTTACTTAAAGCTGAAAGGTTACTAAGAATTCACAGGATGCGATGAGACATTGTTATCATCATTAAGCCGTGAATTTTTGCTAGATAGTTGAAATGAGTATTTTGTTTGTTTGTCCTCAATAGTACCTTAATTTTTGAGTCATTTTTTCAGCAATAGGTATGGACCAGATTTGAGTACATATCCTCCAACCTTTATATCCTATTCCATAAGAATAATAATAATAATAATAATAATAATAATAATAATAATAATAATTAATAATAATAATAATAATAATAATACCCCACCCATATGATTGGGTTGCCCCAGACACTCTTGGTGGCTTCCAACATTTATAAAAACATAAAACTATACAGGGCTGTCTTCAGATGTCTTCTAAAGGTTGTATAGTTAGTTATTTCATTGGCTCAAGGATCTCATAACTTCACACCCTTCAACATTTCTCCAATGAAAATAGGAGTCTCCTAAGGAAAAGTAGGACATTTCTGGATCATATCAGAAATAGGACAGCTTCTGTAAATCCTGGACTGCCCCTGGAAAATAGGGACACTTGGAGGGTCTGTGACTATAATACGTTCAATACTGTATGATCAGTGGACATTCAAGGCAGGTATCCAGTGATATTACATAGCTTATGGAAATGAAATGTGGCTAGAGCCACCTTCGTATTTTTTGCAATAAAACAAAACGAAAATCAAGTAGGTCTTCCATCTGCCTTGAATATTCTGGTCATGCTTGTTGCTTGCTGTTGAGGGTTGAGTTGTTTGTTTATCATTCACTGCTTTTGCAGTTAGCTGTTTGTTAGTTTGATTATTCCTTGGCCTCCACAGCCACTTATGGACTCATTGTTAAAACCGTGTTTATGGAAGACAATCTTACTCAGCTATGAGTGATCACCAAAGAAGAAGAAGAAGAAAGAAAGAAAGAAGAAGAAAATTCCTTTATTTTGACTATGACCACCTTAGGCTTTTTTTAGTGGAAATGAAAGGTGGGTGACAAATGTTTAAAGGAATATATAAGCAGAAAGTGGCAATCAACATTCAGAATGGTGAGCTGGTAGTCCAGGCCCTCCCCTGGACAAGAAAGGCAGCATTTGCACAGGAAACTCTAGGCTCCCTGTGGCCAGGAAACTCAAAGAAGTACTACCACACTCATGCCTTGTTTGTGGGCAACCCATAGGCATCTGGTTGGCCACCATGGGGACAGAATGCTGGACCAGATAGGTTTTTAGTCCAGTCCTGTAGGTCTCTTTATATGCTTTTATGTTCTAAATCAAGGATCACCTGTGAGGAGGAGGAGGAGGAGGAGGAGGAGGAGGAGGAGGAGGAGAAGAAGAAGAAGAAGAAGAAGAAGAAGAAGAAGAAGAAGAAGAAGAAGAAGAAGAGTTTGGATTTGATATCCCGCTTTATCACTACCCAAAGGAGTCTCAAAGCGGCTAACATTCTCCTTTCCCTTCCTCCCCACAACAAACACTGTGAGGTGAGTGGGGCTGAGAGACTTCAGAGAAGTGTGACTAGCCCAAGGTCACCCAGCAGCTGCATGCAGAAGAGCGGAGACGCGAACCCGGTTCACCAGATTACGAGCCTACCGCTCTTAACCACTATACCACACTGGCAATCACAGTGAGGTGCTCTTTATATTGGGGAAACCAAAAGCCTCCAATATGTGGCTGGACTTCATCACTCTCAGGCAGTCATCTCTGATCTAGATGTTGTTAGACTACAACAGGGCTGATGGGAGTTGTAGTCCGACATCATCTGGGGGCCCCCAGGTTGGCAAATCCACTTTCTTTTTCACAGCTTTGGCATTCTTGGGAAGATGCTGTACCTTCACACTGCTCTCCTCAATTCTATCCTATTTGCCCACTAAGCTGGAATCCTCTGAATGCCAAACAAAACAAGACTCGGAAAATCCATAGCAGGGCTGCTGGGTGCATTTGGACACGGATGGTTGGAAATTTGAGCACTTCTGCTTAAATGCAGCAGCAGCCCATGGGGTTGGGCGCTCGCGGATGTGGTGCCCTACTGGTAGTGGGGCTGCACTCACAAGGATGGGGCAGGGCAGGGGGGTGGTGAGGTTTGGGGAGCTCCAGGTTTGTTGGGCAGCCCTACAGATGCTATCACGATTAAGGTGAGCACAGCAGCTCATCCTGATATTGAAAACTGCATCTACCACCTCTGTCTCTTCTGTGTCCTGCCCCAAAGTCCAAGAACTCCACTTTGGAGAAGGGTGAAATTATGCCAGTTTATCTGAAACGCTGTTGTGCACTTGGAAAACATTTACCTTCAGAAGCAATATTTTTAAAAAACCCAGAAGCATAATATTTCAGACACTGCCCTGAGGATAAATAATTGACATTTATTCAATAGTACACAGATGAAAATAGGTTCCCCAAGCAAGTGGCTCAAGGAGCATTAGACAGGTTTTTTCCCTGGATAAGTTTTGCTAGCACAACCTTTGGGCATAAGTTTGAAATTTCACATTTAAGATGCGAACTCAGACAAGTTACAATTGTATGTTTATGCTGTGAGTTAAAACTTATATATTGCATTGTATATATAAAATATACGATGCATTACTAAAGGGCTTTTAATTTACAACAGGGGCGCAGTCAAACTAGGACATCTACTCTAAGGACGGAGAGATTTGCACTTCCCTTTGTGACATGCTCTCTTAAAAAGTACGAGTCTCAGAGCACTTTGTACATAGACAGGAGGGAAAGACAGTAGATGGGGCAATCAGCCATAAATAATCAGGGTTTTGCTCCCAGGATAGTGGAAGCCAGTGCTGCTAATAGTAAATTGTCACACACAAATATTCACACTCCATACTTGTGGGGAAAGACCATAATAATAAAACCTTAAAGTGATGCAGTCCTCCAACCGAACAGTGTGTACCAAGTTGCACTTGTCGGGACATTTTGCATTGAAATGAACACATTAGTGAAAATAACATACAAAATGCATTCATTTAGGGGAAATTCCTTGGGCAAGTGTGTATATGATTCAAAACTACATACAGATATATGCATATTAGGAGACATTGACACCAAGATGCTGCTGAATTTTCATGAGCTTAAATTGCTGCAGAAATAGGGAGAACTGAATTGGAAAAATGAGAAACTGTGAGAAACCGATATTAGCAGATTTATCCGTCCCCAGTATATTATCAGATACTCTGATATCAGGACCTTGAAAGCACACGGTTGACCCCATAGGGGAAATGTAGGAACATACAGTAAGAAGAGCCTGCTGGATCAGTCCAGTGGTCCAACTGTTCTCAAAGTGGCCAACTAGATGCCTCTGGGAAGTCTACAAGCAGGATCTGAGCACAAGAGCCCTCTCCCCTCCTGTGGTTTCCAGCAACTGGTATTCAGAAGCATGCTGCCCATGGGCATAGGTGGGGGGGGCAGCTGAACCCCCCTAAATCTAGTAAAAAAATAATAAAAATACTTAAGTAGCTGATCAATACCATCACAGATAACTTGGTTCTGCCCCTCCCCCAACATAAAGCCTCCCCGCCCCCCCAACATAAATCCCTTCTACGCTGTCTCCAACAGTGTAGGCAGAACATGACTGTTGGGGTTAGTAGATTATCTTCCATGAACATGTCTAATTTGCTTTTAAAGCCATCCAAGGTGGTGACCATGATTGTCTCTTGTAATAGAGAAACAAGTGCTGGAGTTTGGATGTCAATATTTAAATTGTTTTCTTTGTGGATACAGATCAGGTGAGCATTGGGCTTTTTTCAGCCGGAACTCGCCGGGACTCAGGTGGGCGCCATTGCCATTCTAAGAGAACAAGGGAGATGTTCATGGTGACTTCCGGCACGTCTTTTTCTAGAAAAAAAATAGCACTGGGTAAGCATATTCAGATCTTTAAGCTGGAGTGGGGTGGGGGGAACAGGTAGAATTTTCTGCTAATATATTATAGATAGCGCCTGTCCCATAGGATAAGATACCTTTAAATTGTGACATTCAAAAAGCAAGGCCCCACGGATGAAAGGGTGGAATTTGCCGAGCTTATAAGCACTGTTTCTAATGAAATATAAAAGGGGAATGAATCTGCTAGCACCTACCCATCTGTGATTGCATTAGGGTTGTTGCAATCACTTCCAAAGAATGTATAGGAAGGATTTAACCTCCCATAAAGCCAAGTGAAAGAGTACATAGGATGGCTTCATTTATATGCAGATTGCTTTGTGTCTGCAGTTGCACATTTGACACCTTATACCCAGGAAATGTTTAGGGGAGGAGGGAAAGAAGGAGGAAAGGAGGTGAGTAATTGAGAATGGTTTAGTTATTCATAGGAAAAGAATTTCTCTGACTAAGGAAAAATAGATCATAGCTGAAGAAAATTATCATATCTCTTCTCAAGTCAAGTGAGCAGCACTAATTTATATCAGTATAAATCACAGCTGACTGTATGCCCCTTGATTCCCTGCATTCTCTCCTCCCTCTGCTTCTATTATTTGCAACTAAGATCATGTACAGGGATGAAAGTTTAACCTCTCCTGTGTTTGCGTGCAGTAAGAATGTGATGCCATACAGAATCAGAGCCAGTGGAGTTGTTATCTTATATAGCACACCGCTCTCCACAAAACATTAGCCTAAGCCAGGGTAGTCAATGTGGGGCCCGACAGATATTTTGAACTACAATTCCCATCAGCCCCAGCCAGCATGGCTAATGGTCAGGGATGATTAACACTGTGGTCCACACCATCTGTGTAAGGAGCATTTTCATTGGCTATCCCTGAACTGTGCAGAAGGAGGCATTTTACAACCTGGGGATTCAGCAAAGCAGGAACAGGCTGGGAGGAAACGAAGAGGTAAGAGTGACATGGAATGAAAGTGAGCAAATCCGCTTGTGTGAACTTAGGCTTCATGGAAGTGTCACTTTGGGAAAGAGTTAAGTCAAAGACTTAACAGAAAAGCAAGAATTTGAAGGAAGACCGAGAGAAGTGATCGACGGATTGTTGATTTTGGAACAAAGAAATTAAAATCAATTTAAAATACTACCAAATACAAACACTACCCATATTGCCGAAACAAAAATTTCACAGCATAGGAATGTCATTATAAGAATATAAAAAGAACCTGCTGGACGACTGGCATGTCCATCCAGTCCAGAAATCTTTTGTAAGAGGGTTTTCCTTTGAAGAAGAAAGATGGGATTTCACCAGATATTTCTATTTTACCTCTCAGGGAGTTGGTTCATGTAATGCTAAGCCACACCTGGCTTAGTGTGAACATGTGAGTGTGCAGGCTCCTGAAGATTGCACTCTGGCTTAACTCACAGCAGCAGGACTGTGCGAGGAGTGCAGCAGCCATGATCTCCCCTCCAAGAGTCCTCATGTCTGTGTGTTGGCACTAAGGCAGGCATGTCATGTCCAAAGTCCGTTTTGGGGGCCTAATCTGGCCTGCCAGTCAGTTTAATCCGGCCCCCATGGCAGTTTATTTCCTGGGCTAAAATCCTAAAAAAAAGTCAACAACTTCAACCCTAAAGAAAGGTCAACAACTATGGTTGGCCCTTTGGTCGGCCCCCACGACCCTTCACTTCATCAAATCTGGCCCTTTTTGAAAAAAGTTTGGACAGTACATCGTTTGAGAGCCAGTGTGGTGCAGTGGTTAGTGTGTTGGACTGGGACCTGAAAGACCAGGATTCAAATTGGGCCAGTCCACCACCTCTCAGCCTGGCCTACCTCACAGGGTGTTGTTGGGATTCAGTGAGGGGGGTCACACCTCCTTGGAGAAAAGAGGTTGGCTATTAATGCAATAAGTAAATAATAAACAGATAGGCTTAGCTATATACCTCAATACCATCCTTAGTTGTTTTTCATCTACTAGCATCTCCATTAAAACTGCAGGGTGTTTTCCTCACATCCTTTACCAGTTAGTTGGGTTTTCACTATTCGTTCATTCAGAAAAATGGCAATCTGCTTTTCATACAAATTCTCAAAGCAGATAATTTAATACAATAGACTTTAATACAATAAAACCGCAGTTAAAATATAACAATCACAACGTTAATCACCTATCACACTTCTCACCCTGTTAGAGCAACATAATACCGAATCAATGGCAGCCATGCTCAAAGAGGATCTGTAAAGAGAATTCTTAACTACTTGTCCAAATGGGCCAAGTTTTTGTTTTTTATTTAGATGCTTTAATTGATCTGATCACTTCTCAAAAGTTTCCATATATAAATTATCTAATTCTGGCCTGTCCTCATTCTGAGACACGGAGTGTTTATGGCAGCTTTGTAAATGAATGAGTCACCTTGAATTAGATGTTCCTTGGCAAACATCAGCTTCCTTTAAGTGTTTGTTTTAAAACTGGTCTACAACCTTTTTTAGGTGACAGCCATTCAGTTCTATTTTGGCTTAGCCAGATCCTGTATTTTGATTCAAAGAGGGCCAACTCATACCATACCAATTTTATTTCTTTTTAGTTTTTACTTAATGGTAGTTTTTCTTTTTCTTTTCCTGCTTTGAGGAAGGGACAATCACCATCAAGTCTGGTCAATCTTCACTCCATCCAGATCACCGCTTCCTTGGACATTTCTTTCATTCATTCAGGTGCAATATATTTCAACTTATGTGCAAAATTTCATTGGACATTTTAAAAGTTCTGTCAGAGGGCTAAACAATAGTTTCCCTAATCTTCCTCCCTGCTAAAAGGGTCATGCAATAATAAATCATTAGAAAGAATAGCACCCTAATCATAATAAATGACTTCTGTTCTTATTTCTCATGGAATTACTTGGGTGCTATTGAACCTACGCCTAGAATTCTCCATATTATTAACTATGTCCAACTTCAATGACTCTTATATGAGACTGGAAAGAAACTTGTCCTGATCTTATTTGTGATCAAACAAAACCAAAACACCAAATTGGCTAATAAATATTGAGAACAGGTTACTCAATCAAACATGTTAAAATGAACACATTAAGGTGCAGCGTGCAAATCCAAGCCTGTAAACACTCGATAAACTGATGGCATAATACTGAGGCAAATGATAATGTCCTAGTGTAATCAAATTACGCAAAAGTGTTGCAAATAGTACTCTACTGAACGCGCAAAGTCTTTTGTGAGGGAACGGTCACAGGCAGGCAAGAAAACCTGGTCATGTGTGATGGTAATCACAGATAGGCCCTCCTCGCCATCCCTCAGCGAAAGTAGATCTGAAGACCCATCGGTAGGTGCCTTCATACTGGAATCCCACCTTCTTCATCAGCTCATCTGCCTCTGCAGGGCCATGGCTTCCGTAGCAATAGGGAATTGGTTTGGTTTTCTCTGCCTCAGTCTTATGGAGCAGTGGAGTGAAAATTCGCCAGGCCTCACGCAGCTCATCACTGCGCACAAAATGCATCTGACTCCCACAGAAAACATCCAAGATGAGGCGCTCATAAGCATCTGGGAGCTTCACATCCTTGCCATAGGTGAGGTCCAGCTCAGATTCTTCTGGGTTGAAGAACATGCCTGGTTTCTTGGTCATCATCTTGGTATAGATGGCCTCATTGGGCTGAACACGAATCACCAGTTCATTGCGCTTGCACTGGCTCTGGAAGATGTCGCCCGGCACCTCCTGGAATTGCAGTTGCACCTCAGCCTTGCGCTCATTCAGTGCCTTATTTGTCCCAGGGATTGACAAGATGCAACCTCCTAGATCAGGCCAAAAATCAGTCTAGTCCAGTGCTCTGTTCTTACAGTGGCCAGCAAGCAGGATAGAAGCACGGTAGCACTCTCAGAACTTGTAATCCTCTGCAACTGATATTTAGATGCATACAATATTGATATTGATACAATATTGTGTTGGTTGGAGATGAATCACAAGTCAGTAGTAGAGCCAATGCAGTGTAGTGGTTAGAGTACTGGGCTAGGAACTGGGAGACCTAGGTTCAAATCCCCACTCATGCTTGTTCTGATCTAAGTGGCATTGTGGTGGCAGGAACTTTATACCATGTCTCATCCATACTTATTACTGTGTTGTAGAATAGTGTTGTGTCATTCTGAAATTTCCCCCCTCCTTTTCAATGCAAAATATTGAATATTTGCACAAGCCATTCAGAGCTTTTTAGCACAGAGTAGTTTATTAATCAAATATGTGAGTGAGTGAGTGAGTGAATGAGCGAACATCACATATGCTGGGGATGGCTGGGTTCTGCATAGTGTCGCTCACCCATTCTGTTGTGCATGAACAATTTCTCTGGTACAAGAAGACAAGCTATATTCTGTCAGTGTGATAGACACTGTGCCCTGTCCTGTCCATTTACTTGATGCCACAGTGGATCCTAAGACTAGGCCTTCAGTTTAGCTGTGAGCACTCATTACAGGCATGCCTGGGAAATTCAGAGGGTCCTTCCATAAATATTCTTATTGTACAATGTAGAGTGCTGAAAAGGCTTCCTGCTACTTCGCCAACAACGTGCAGTAAATCACTGCAGAACTCGGTAATAATCTTGTTGACGTTGTAAACAAGAGAGGAAGGGAAAAACTACACAGGGGGCACATTCCCTGTCAGTCTAAGTGTACAGCTGGGCAAGGATGGAACAATGTGACTATAAAACTGCCCCCTTATAAACATTCCTCTTCTTCACTAATCAAACTCTACTGGAGCTTGGTTACAAGAGTGAATTACACAGGTCCCTGGACCCTAACGCCTAACCTGCAGTTGAGAGTCTGCTTCATATCTGTGATGATGCTACTAAAAGGAGTCACTGTGGTTACATTAGTTTACAGACAGAGAAATACAACAAAGAGAGTGGTCTTTATGACAACAATGTTATTCTTCTGTTGATCTTAATACAAGGGTCACTAGATTATTCCTTTCCTGTTTCTTCACAGTTTTCCTGAATTCTGTCTGCTGCATTTTGCATTTTTAATGACCTGAGTTTTGCTAGCTTTTGTTCTTCTAAAGGCATCCAATAGGACCCAAATCTTTGCCAGAAGGCATTCGCATATTGTCTAGGTAATGTTCAAGCAACCCAAATGTTTGTGTTAAGTCCTTCCAGTTTTGCAAAATGGTTTATTTTAACAAATAAATATATGTTCTTATATGCTTGCCCAGGAAATAAGATATGAGGTTTTAGCAATGCCCTTCTACGTTGTTGCCCATTCTACACAGGCTGTCTGATATATACAGTATTTGTAAGTATATATTTTGATTATTATTTTTTAGCAGCGCTGGAAGCCCAGATGCAGCCTGAAACTACAGTATGGGCGTTGTTGTTGCTGTTGCAATAGCTCCCTCAAGGTTGCGTATTGCTGCTGTAGATGAATTCCCTATATTATGAAATATTGACCAGGAAGGTTGATGTGTTTCATCTGGAAACGGTAAAAACCCCTCCCTCATCTCATTGTTCGAATCCGCATATTCACCCCCACCCCAAACAGCTGAGCTGCTGTTTTTTTTATAATAGGAAAAAATAAATTTAATCACACGCAATCACACATTTAAAGTATCACCTAATTTGGCGCCTAACTGTGCTTTCCATTCAAACTAGGATCAGCAATCTAATCAGAAATTGGGTGTGTGTGTGTGTTATAGCACATATATGCAGTAATAACAATCATTTATATACTCTTCTCTTAAGAGTGTTGGTGCTGTGAAGGGGGCTAGGAAGAAAGTCAATAGGGAAATTAAGTTGGCATTGCAGGGCATGGAGGGGTAATGTGATCCATTGCCCCATGGTATAACAAGCCAAGAATGATGTATATGGCCTATGCTATACTGATAACTGATGTTATAGGCCAATGGTGGCGAACCTATGGCATGCGTGCCAGAGGGCACTCAGAGCCCTCTCTGATGCCACGCGCGCCATAGCCCCAGCAGGACCGTTGCAGGGGGTTGGCAAAGGGACAGCCGCTCCCCCCCCCCATGGCAATGCGGGTGGGAAACACTCCCTAGAGTGCACGCCACCCACAGTAGTGTCGGGGAGAGTTGTGTGCCAGCCAACCAGCTCCCCCCCATGCCGCAATTTAAAACAGACAGGGCGCTGGGTAAGGTTTCTAAGAGTCTCACGCTGAGTCCTCTGTTTGTCTGTCTGTCTGTTTCCTCTCTGCTTCTCTCTTGTTCTCCGATGCCAGGGAGAGAAGTGCTGAAGGGGCCGCAGAGAGAGAGAAACAGACAGACATCTATGCACACACACTCCGCCACATGCAGGGAAAGTATCCCGAGAGCGCTCTGCCTAACAGCCTGCTTCGCAACACACACAAGTGCTGCAGCCATTAATAAATAAGAGCAAACAACAAAATAATAATAATAATAATAATAATAATAATAATACCCCGCCATCTGGCTAGGTTTATTTATTTACTGTATTTATATTTATTTGTATGTGTGCACGCAGACAATTATTATCCCATATTAAATTGCCGTGTTGGCACTTTGCAAAAAATAAGTGGGTTTTGGGTTGCAGTTTGGGCACTCGGTCTCTAAAAGGTTCGCCACCACTGTTATAGGCTAATAATGACGTACTCACTGGGAAATCCCAGACTTTGCCAGACTGAGATGTTAAACAGAATGGCTCCTGCAGCCAATAGTGGGGTAGTAATGAAGAGCTTCTAGTGGTGATGCCATTACCCAGCTTTTGTGGTTTCTGCAACCTGCCTCTTCCAGTTGCTTAAGCAGGCATTTTCTTGTGCATTCAATCACAATGCTTGGAGTGGATCCGACAATTAGTACTCCGAAACACTCTGCCGGTTCATGGCATTTATCTGCAACAAAGAATATGTGGTTTTTGCACTGGGAGCAACGAATCACAGCTATCTGTGGCATCTATGGTCGTCAGCAATCTGGGTTCCCTAATAAAACCATTAATAAAACCACAAAGGGATCTAGAAAGTTAGCTGTGACCTAAGGCCAGGTTCTATTTTCCTTATCTTTCATTTCAGCTGAATGGAAGAGGAGAATTTTCATCTAATGTTCCTCTGGTTGTTTCCCCATCAACACCTTCTAACGGTGATCCCTAATCCCAGTGAAGCTATAGCTATTAAACTTCAATCACTGCTCTTGCGAAAAAAAGTTTCATTCATCTAAACACATAGCAGTTATCAGATGATCTGTGTGCATTCTTGATACTACACGTCAGCCTGTTTTGGTATTTTTGGCCCCATATATATTCATAGTTTTCTTTGCAATGTTTCATTTCTTACATAAGATACAATTTTCAGTGTATACCCACTGGTTCCACGAAGGCACACATTCATGTTGGAAGCAGAGCTAATAAAGAGTAATCTGTGGCCTGAAATGCTCAATGGCAACTGAAGTAGTGCAAAAACATTGGCATAAAAGATGACAGCCCACAGGGGCATAGGAAGTGGGGGCGGGGGCGGTCCGCCCCAGGTTCCATCATGGAGGGGGTGACAAATTATCAAGGAACAATTACTGCCCTACTAGGGTGGTTCATAAAAAACTTTTTTTAAAAAAAATGCCTGCTCCAAAGGTCTTACCTTACTACACTAGAGATTATATAGCTATATATGAAATTTCATGCATATCAGTTAATATCTTGACCCTCCTCCACGAAAATAGCTGTTTACTTGGCCGTTTTCCTATGTCGTGAAGGCTGAAATTTCAATTCGGTGGAACACTTACTGTTCCCAACCCTAACCCTGCGGAAAGCCATCTAATTAGACTTTAATTTAATTTTGACATGTTTTTAGGAGGTAATTTAATTATTGTTTGATTTTATATCAATGTTATGTATCTGATGTTAGCAGCCCTGAGCCCGACTTTGGCCGGGAAGGGCGGGATATAAATAAAAGTTTATTTTTACTTATTATTATTCCTTTGTAAGAAAATATGAAATAACATAAAACCATTTTTGCAGGCAAAAAAAATATCAATGTGTGTGTGTGGGGGGGGAGGGTGTGACAAGAAATTTTCCGCACCAGGTACCACCTGACCTTCCTATGCCTCTGACAGCCTAACTCATAGAAAGCAGGCATGAGGTGGGGTGAGAATTTCTAAACACTGTAAGCACTGACATTAAGGGGAATGTCATTGATCTTGTATGGTCCCTTTATAGCCACTACTCTACAATGCATCCGTGTTTTTAACTGTTCTTGGTGCATTAAAAGAGGGTTCCTTTCCTTCCTTGAGATTTAGAATAAATGTGATTCCGGTATTTGATCCTGATCAGAATCAGCTTCTCTGTAGAGAGTGGTATTTTTTTAAAAAAGCAGCCACTACCTGGCATCTCTGTAAATCCATTATCACAAAGTTTTGTATCTCACAAGCTTAACTGATATAACAACATTAACAGTACTGTGGGAGGTTCCCCCCCCTCCCAGTTGATGCTAACACGCAACTTGGCTTATTGCCTAGTTCAGTGTTTCCCAACCAGTGTGCCTCCAGATGTTTTGGGACTACAACTCCCATCATCCCTCACTAGCAATACCAGTGGTCAGGAATGATGGGAATTGTAGTCCCAAAACATCTGGAGGCACACTGGTTGGGAAACACTGGCCTAGTTCAAGTCACCTAAGCTTGACAAAAGAATTAGGTTAAAATGGCTTTGTGGAAAAGTAATTTGTTAAGTGACTTCCTGGCAGATCCTGGTTCCTGAAGTCATACACTACGGAAAAGCTAGATGTGAAGATACTGTGTTCTAGTTCTGGAAGTATTGGGAAAGGATTCCCTGCTCTATTTTGGTCTTTGAAGGAAAGGAAACTGAACAGAGAAGATTTCACAGGCTCTTGTTTATTATATCCAGAGGATCAGGAATCTTCTTTATCAATGGCAAAATTCATTGAGTGATTACTTCCTTTTAGTGATTCCTTTCAGTGATTCCTTATTTTTGTCTTTTATATTTAAGATTCTTGGGCCTGACAAGATGTCTCGAGAGGTATGCTGTCTCCCCGGGGCCAAGATCCATGATGTTACAGAACGGCTGCAAGGAATAATTAAACCCACGGATAAAAACCCCTTCCTTTTAGTCCATGTGGGAACCAATGACACCACAAGCCATAGCCTCCAGAAGATCAAAAGTGATTATGAGGCTCTGGGCAGGAAGCTGAAGCAATTAAATGCACAAATTGTCATCTCATCTGTCCTCCCAGTTGAACGCCGTGGCCCAGGAAGAGAGGGGAAAATAGGAGAAGTGAACAACTGGCTTCGCAAATGGTGCCGGCAGGAACGGTTTGGTTTCTTAGATCATGGTCTGCAGTTTCTTGAAGATGGACTTCTGGCAAGTGATGGGCTGCACCTCACAAGGGTTGGGAGGAATGTTTTTGCCAACAATCTCAAAAACCTCATCAGGAGGGCTTTAAACTGACTTATGTGGGGGAGGGAGACAGTGGTCCTGAAGGTAGGAGTCTATCAAAGGCTGAAGATGATCATCCAAAAGTCAAGGACCAAATGGAGCAAACAGCGCACAGACCTAGTGGTGGGAGGAAAAAATCCTTAAGTAGGAGACTAGGGGGAATGATCAATGGTTTTCAATGTCTGTATACAAATGCACAGAGCATGGGAAATAAACAAGATGAACTTGAGCTCTTGGTACAGCAAACTAAATACGACATAATAGGCATCACTGAAACCTGGTGGGATGAGTCTCATGATTGGAATGTAGTAATAGAGGGATACAATCTATTTAAGAGAAATAGACCAAACAGGAAAGGAGGAGGAGTGGCGTTATATGTCAGGGATGTGTATACCTGTGAAGAGATCCATGATTTAAAACTCCAAAGCCAAATTGAGAGTATCTGGGTCAAAATTAAGGGAGAGAAAAATAACAGTGATCTCATGGTGGGAGTTTACTATAGATCCCCAAGCCAAACTGAGGACATAGATGATGCCTTCCTGGAACAGATGACCAAGCATTCAAAAGGAAATGAGATAGTAGTAATGGGGGATTTCAACTATCCTGATATTTGTTGGATGTCAAACTCAGCCAAGAGCATAAGGTCGAACAGATTCCTCACGGGCCTTGCAGACAATTTCATTGTCCAGAAAGTGGGAGAAGCAACAAGAGGATCAGCCATTTTAGATCTGGTTCTAACCAATAGTGATGACCTGGTTAGTGGGGTAGAAGTGGTAGGATCATTAGGTGGGAGTGATCATGCTCTTCTGGAGTTTATTATACATCAGAAAGGAGCAACCAAGCATACTAAGACTCAAATTCTAGACTTTAAGAAAGCCGACTTCAGAAAACTTAGGGAAATGCTGGGTGTGATCCCATGGTCAGTAATACTAAAAGGGAAGGGAGTTCATGATGGATGGGAGTTTGTTAAAAGGGAGATATTAAAAGCACAACTTCAAGCAGTACCAATGAGACGAAAACATGGAAGGTGCCTAAAGAAGCCAGGGTGGCTATCTAATGAACTTTTAACTGAGTTAAGATTTAAAAGGGATATGTACAAGAAATGGAAAAAGGGGGAAACCACCAGAGAGGAATTCAAACAAATAGCCAGCACATGTAGAGACAAAGTCAGAAAAGCTAAAGCACAGAATGAACTCAGGCTTGCTAGAGAGGTTAAAAGCAATAAAAAGAGTTTTTATGGGTATGTCCGTAGCAAAAGGAAGAACAAGGAAACAGTGGGGTCACTTAGAGGAGAAGAAGGTGAAATGCGAACAGGGGACGCAGAAAGGGCAGAACTCCTCAATACCTTCTTTGCCTCAGTCTTCTCCAAAAAAGAAAACAATGCCCGACCTGAAGAATATGGAGCAGATGATTCAGCAGGGGAAACACAGCCCAGAATAAGTAAGGAGGTAGTACAAGCACACTTGGCTAGTTTAGATGTATTCAAGTCTCCAGGGCCAGATGAACTACATCCCAGAGTATTAAAAGAACTGGCAGAGGTGATTTCAGAACCACTGGCAGTAATCTTTGAGAATTCTTGGAAAACAGGTGAAGTCCCAGCAGACTGGAGGAGGGCAAATGTTGTCCCTATTTTCAAAAAGGGGAAAAGAGAGGACCCAAACAATTACCGCCCAGTCAGCCTGACATCAATACCAGGAAAGATTCTAGAGCAGATCATTAAGCAAACGGTCTGTGAGCACCTAGAAAGGAACGCTGTGATCACTAAAAGTCAGCATGGGTTTCTGAAAAATAAGTCATGTCAGACTAATCTGATCTCATTTTTTGACAGAATTACAAGCCTGGTAGACGAAGGGAACACTGTGGATGTAGCCTATCTTGATTTCAGCAAGGCCTTTGACAAGGTGCCCCATGATATTCTTGTAAAGAAGCTGGTAAAATGCGGGCTAGACAATGCTACCATTCAGTGGATTTGTAACTGGCTGACTGACCGAACCCAAAGGGTGCTCATCAATGGCTCCTCTTCATCCTGGAGAGAAGTGACTAGTGGGGTGCCACAGGGTTCTGTCTTGGGCCCAGTCTTATTCAACATCTTTATCAATGACTTGGATGATGGGCTTGAGGGCATCCTGATCAAGTTTGCAGATGACACCAAATTGGGAGGGGTGGCTAATACCCTAGAGGACAGGATCACACTTCAAAATGACCTTAACAGATTAGAGAACTGGGCCAAGGCAAACAAGATGAATTTTAACAGGGAGAAATGTAAAGTACTACACTTGGGCAAAAAAAATGAAAGGCACAGATACAGGATGGGTGATACCTGGCTTGAGAGCAGTACAAGTGAAAAGGATCTAGGAGTCTTGGTAGACCACAAACTTGACATGAGTCAACAGTGTGATGCAGCAGCTAAAAAAGCCAATGCAATTCTGGGCTGCATCAATAGGAGTATAGCATCTAGATCAAGGGAAGTAATAGTACCACTGTATTCCGCTCTGGTCAGACCTCACCTGGAATACTGTGTCCAGTTCTGGGCACCACAGTTCAAGAAGGATATTGACAAGCTGGAACGTGTCCAGAGGAGGGCAACCAAAATGGTCAAAGGCCTGGAAACGATGCCTTATGAGGAACGGCTTAGGGAGCTGGGTATGTTTAGCCTGGAGAAGAGAAGGTTAAGGGGTGATATGATAGCCATGTTCAAATATATAAAAGGATGTCATATAGAGGAGGGAGAAAGGTTGTTTTCTGCTGCTCCAGAGAAGCGGACACGGAGCAATGGATTCAAACTACAAGAAAGAAGATTCCACCTAAACATTAGGAAGAACTTCCTGACAGTAAGAGCTGTTCGACAGTGGAATTTGCTGCCAAGGAGTGTGGTGGAGTCTCCTTCTTTGGAGGTCTTTAAGCAGAGGCTTGACAGCCACCTGTCAGGAATGCTTTGATGGTGTTTCCTGCTTGGCAGGGGGTTGGACTGGATGGCCCTTGTGGTCTCTTCCAACTCTATGATTCTATGATTCTATGATTCAAAGATAGATCTAGTCACAAATAAACATTTCCTCATATGCAAATAGAACTTAAGTTCTTTTTGGACTGCAACTCTCATACAGTGTTGGCAGCCAATCCCAAGTTTGGGGAGTCTGTTGTTGAGCACTGCAGGAGCTGCTTTGAGACTAAGGAACTCAGAGGCTCCACTGTGTGATTAAATTGATCTAATCTTCCTGTTCTCTTAGGAGGAGAAAGTCTTTTAACACAGCAATCCCACATATATTTATTCAGAAGTAAATCCTGCTGTATTCTGTAGGTTTACTTCAATGCAAATATATCTAGGATAGCAGCCAAAGCATAAATATTATATGATGATGATGATTTATTGCCATCTTTCTTCAGAAAGTATCCATTGGTCTATGGCAGATGAAGAACTTGTGCCCTTCCCCCAGATGTTGTTGGAGCATCACCAGGGATTATGGGAGATGTAGTCAACATCTGGAAAGGCACAGGTTCTCCACCTCTGCTTTGAATGGAAATGGTGATGATTTATGACCCACATATCAACCTGAAGGCTGTAAACAACAGTTCACTAAAGTGTAGCACATAAAAAAATATCAGAATATTATGATTCTACATCTTTATAGAACAGGAATCGCAGAACAAAAGTGTGACTTCACATGCCTTTACCATATGGTGGTCTAGGACCGTAATAAAGATTTGGATTGAATTGCCCTTAGGACTAAAGAAAAATATACATTTTAACCTGACAATTAAGAAAAGTTACTGTGCAGAACTCCAGGGTGGAATCTACACACATATTTTTAAAAAGCTATGAAAATGAACATTTTGAAAAATACATTGAATTTTGCATAGCTCACTGTCACCATCTACTGTCACATTTGTATATTGCACTTCACAACACCTTTAAAACGTTTTATTTGCAGCTATGTAGCCGAGTCCCTAGTAAAGAGAATTCCACAACTGGGGTGTCATAACAGAGAAGGCCCTGCTTGGCATTGTTACACCGTGAACTACAGCTGAAAATGGAACTACAAGTAGGTCATCTCAATCATAATGCATAGGTTGACAGGGGTGGTCCTTCAACTGCATAGGCCTCAAGCCATGTAAGTGCCCGAAACCAAATTTGGGGCCCTCTTAATGAATTGAGCTGTGACACCTCTCAAAAGTCTCCAAGTTATAGTCTTATTTTTCCTCATCAGTCCAACTGGCTGGGCATGCCTGTGATTTAAACCCATGACCTCTTGCACCCTGAGAATCAATCCCCTAGGCACTCAGCTGATATGAATAGGTGTATTCTGAATCAAAAGAGTTATGGCTCTTCGGTTCATATGGCTCTCAACTTAGAATGTGGTAAACCAGAAAGGTGTATTTATGCAGTTCTTTTATATTTCGCTGTTCTAAGTTTGTGGCAAAGCCTTTACCTTGTGGATTGATACTTTGGGGATTTAAAATGTGACCATTAGGTTTGATAATCTGTATTTCCATTTCTAGAGGAGATTTCCAATGGTATTTTGCTCAAACCCATTCCGGGCCTTAATCTGCCTACAAAATTTCATTAGTCTAAAAAATGCAGTTTTAAAAACATTGTTTATCTTCATAGCTATGCAGCTGCAGTAATGAGACTGGCGCTAAAATGACTTCAATTTTGTGTTATATAGCCCAACTAACTGTAGGGCGACTCGTGCTATTTACAAAAGACTGTATCTACTCAGTGGCATAGAAGGAAAATTGATTTTACAAGGTTTGCATACTGTTTTGGGCTGTTATTTCTTTAAACAAGTTTAATATTGATTTTAGATAGGAAAGTACATTTTATTCTCTTTTTGGAAGGAATATTACCTTCATTGGGGGGGAAATGCACATCAACAGGTACAAGTTTAATTTCCTTCTCAGAATCTTTAAATGCTTGCAAATATGTTTAAGAAATCTCCTAGGAATTAAAAAGCAGGAAGGAAAAAAGTTTGTGACCCAGTAAGAGCTCTGTCTTCTATTGCATGTGGAGAAATTTTACAATAACATATGAATTTTTAAAAGGGGTCAGTTGCACAGTCATATAAGTATGATTCCCAGGAGCACCTCATTCTTAATAGGGTTCTAAAACTAGGCTTAAGAAATCTTTAGAATAGGCAAAAAGTATGTCTTTTTAGAAGTTTAAAGTAGCACTGTTATTGCTTAGAAATAAGGAATAGTAGATGAACCTGAAATATGATCCAAAAGCTAAAGAAAGAAATCAGAACATACTCATTTGCCCCATTCATAACCCCTACACAGATCTGAAGAAGTGTGCATGCACACGAAAGCTCATACCAAGAACAAACTTAGTTGGTCTCTAAGGTGCTACTGGAAGGAATTTTTTTATTTTTTATTTTGTTTTGACTATGACAGACCAACACGGCTACCTACCTGTAACCCTACACAGATGTTATTAACTGTTGTGTGCATCAACCATAGACTCATAAAATTGTACAGTCGCAAGGGACCCTGAGGGTTATCTAGTCCAATCCCCTGCAATTTAACTCTCATCATTCCTGGCCATTAGTTGTGCTTGCTGGAGCTGATGGGAGTTGTAATCCAGCAACATTGGGGGTGGGCATGAGGGCAAAGGTTCACCTAGATAGTATGTGCAACATTGGTCCAGGGTTGATATAAACAAAACCTGAAAATATCTGCATAGGGCTACAGAGGCATATTCCAAGGACCTAATAGGACTTCCCCATTGCTGACTATGAAAAAGGCTAAAAAGAATGAATTGTTGGAATCTATGGTAATCACTGTATGCATGAAAAGAGAATCGGCTAGGCATAGTGATTGTGCTTAATATTGAATTGTTTTGTAGAAAGAAGACAGAGGATATTGCAAGACATTTAATGAATAGGAAAATCAGTCAAAGTCTTACTAAAGAAATACATTGAAAAATGATTATATGTAATCACATGATTATTACGATGAGGGCTGATCCGAAGAGCCAACCGATTTGGATTGGTTCAGGGTGATCACATTGGGTTGAAATTGTTAAGATTGCTGGAATCCTTTGATTGGTGAATAGAAATCACATATGCAATATGGAAGTGTATTAAAAACACTGCTTTGGGTGTAGTTGTTTGCCTCTTCCTCCTTATTTTTGAGGCTGTCCCTTTGCACATTTGTATTTCAATAAAGGCCTATTTTTTCCACTTGGAGCCTGCATCCTTAACTTCTTGGTTTCTGGAAGGGATAGCTCCAGACTAGAAGCCCATTTTTAAATTTCTCCAACAGCTCTAGTGGCTTCTGGACATGATACTTATGTTATGGGATAGAGGCTGAAAAACTATTCTCCTGCAAAAGCAACACAGGCCTGCTATGAAACCGGAGCAGGTCAGCCAATGACACCAAGATAAATGTGCCAACAGAGAGAGTAGAAAGTAAAATGAAGAGGGTGACAGGAATGCAGGATCATCAACAGTGTAATTTGACGATGACACTCACAGTCTCTACAAGTGTGCCTTATAGAACATACCCTAGTTAATGAACCATCTGTAGGACACACAGATAGTGTGAAGCCCACAGATGTGTAATTATTTAGCGTACTATTAAAAAGTTAGCTTCTGGAATCAGTGATCCCGATCTAAACAATAGTAGTTGGATTAGGATCACTGGTTTCCAGAAGCCCAGTTTTTAATTTCTGCTCTATTATTTATTCACAGATTCTGCTGAATGTACAGAAGTTCTTTTCATTTGTCTTGTATGCAGAGACACCATTTTCATGACACAGCACAGAATAATTTTGCTGTTTATTCACTTGACTAAAATACTGATCTCAGGGATTAGTCATAATGAAGACGATGAATAAATGAAAGACCCATGGAACCATATATTGGAAATGCTTTAACATCTTATTATACAACAACCTCATCACAGTGATGAATTGTAAGTTAAATTTTGGATAGATCTTAAATAGGACACAGTTGATTCTTTTAAAAATATAGCTTATACACATTTCTTCTGAACACTAAAAAAATCTATATGGAATCACTTCATTTAAAACATTCATGGGATGAACTACTTTCTTTACTTGATTAAATGAACCTACTGTATCTGGTGCACTTCCCTTAACCTGTCAGTGGTTTGATGACACTACCTGTCTGTCCTATAGACGGGTCATTAGCTAGTATATTATCTATAGGAACACTGATTTCCAAAAGTCCATCTCATTTAGATGTAAAATGACTTTCAGTCCTTTGATTTATACATGATTTGGGGGGGGGGAATCTAATACTTCATGCATAATGCCCCTATTATACTAGAACTACTAACATCATGGGAACCAGCTTTTGAGAAGAGCTATCAATAAGAGAAGAACTGAATAACCTATTAGAACTGGTTTTGAATATTGAAAATGGAGATAAATGACATCTCAGAACACATTGAAGAACACATTTATGTCACTTTGCGGTTCTATACAATGCTGCAAGCTGTGGAATCATTTTTCATCTTCTGTGAATGGCACTTCACTACATTTCAAAGGTTACCAATCAAGATCAGATTACCAATTTTGCATTTTTTTAAAAAAAAAGAAGAAGAAGAAGAAGAAGAAGAAGAAGAAGAAGAAGAAGAAGAAGAAATAGAAATGCTTGTAGCTTAATGAAATACATTATACTTTTTTCTGACTGGAAATATATGGTCAGCTTGCTATATTGTTATAGGATTGGGTTTGTGAGATTGGATGTCAACATTGGATCCCTCCCAAGTCTGTGATTCAATTGTAGAAGAAACTGCTACAGCTGACCAGTCTTTTTGTTAAGTGAATGGCCCTAGCCAAGTTTGTTGAGCATCCTTTTTACATGCCTAAAAGGTTGATCAGATATAGGCATGTTGCCATAGAAACAACTAGCTAGTGATGCTTCCAGAAGCAGGGGACAGGCCACCCCTTCCTCGCCTGAATGGAGGTCACATCACTTTAAACCTAATGGGGCAGCAAGATCTTCTGGAGTGTGAATACTCTAATCATATCCATCATAAGCTCATCCAGCATATATTTGTAAATAAATCCATATACCACAGAGAAATCACAGCCTCCAGTGACCTTCATTCCAAGGAAACCAAATTAGAAGTATGAGCCGGCACCCATGAAGTCTCTTGGCACTCAGAGATTGGGGTGTGTGCATGTAACAATCTGCATTTAGTTCTGTCTGATATAAGTCTAAATGTATGTGAATGCTACTTCTTAACTGAGATTAGTATATTTCCAAGTTGCATAGTACCTAAAAGGGAACAGTGCCTATATCCAGTAAAATTAAAACTTTGTTCTGTATCATCTGAAGGACAACCAGGATTTGGTGCACCTGTGATATGACGGATCAGGCCAACATTTCGTTGGATGTACGGTGAACTGAATGTGTGATTTTCTCAGGGTATCTTGAGATCAGCATCAATGCCAAGTCAGCGAATTCATCATGTAAAAAAAGCATAAATAGACGAAAACAGTTGTGCAAGTTAGATACACATTGCTTCACTCGTTGCAGAGCATGGAAGTGGGCAGGAGCAGCTTTCATAAAATAGTAGATACTATTCTGCATCCAGACAGTGAATATAAGGATTGACTGGTGATGAATGGTTATGGATTCTTCCTGAATATCCTGTTACTGAATCAACAGAATCCACAAGGCACTTCAAGTATTGCCTTCTGTGTTGAAATATTTATTTATCAAGTGCATATTCTGCCATTTCTCCTAAAAGAGCCTATGGTGGCAAACCGAAAGTGATTAAACAACAAGCACATCTTAAAAACAATACCAGTACAGATGCAGATTGGGAAGGCATTTATAATGCACGTTTTCTGCTTGGGAACAGAAAAAAGGGGATCCTTGGTGGATGATTGTTGACCTACTCATGCAGCAGAAGAATGTGATATGGCTTTCCTGGAGTGGTCCACTTTATATTGTAGGTGGGCGATTAAGCTGTTGAATAGTCCTCATTGAAAAAGTAAGCCTCCCTTTAGAAACAGAAAGCCATCATGTGAAGGAGATGGGCAATAGCCTAGGTGCCGTCATGTTCAATTAGTTGTTGTTTTTTGCATTAATACATGGGGTCATTGAAATCCACAATCTACCATCTGCTGTCATATTCAGAAAAGTTATTCTGTTGCTAACATAGGCTTTGAAGAGCATCAGTTCCTGAACCTGGCTATTCATTCTTTAAGGAATATTATATGGGATTTAAATATAATCATTACTCTAAAATATCTAGCAAATGGTGAAATAAGACACCACATGATACATATCTCAGTAGCACACTACTATGATTTCTTTTTTTAAAAAAATCTATTTATAAACATTCAAATATTAAATAAATATCAAAATATGAATATTTTGAATAGCTCAATATTTCAAAAATCATACAAAATACATATTAAAGCATTGGATAATAGATGCAAGGAAATCATTTAGGGAAAATGTTGAAATCTACCAAAGCAGATAGGCAGTGAAGTCTCTCATCCATTGATCACTATGAATCATTTACCTGCAACTAGAGGTGGGGGAGAAATTTGATTCAGTTTGCACTTGAAGGCAAACCTACCTAATTCACACTCTCCAGAGCAATAGATGAGCCAAGACACAGCCATGCTTTAAAATCTACATTTCTCTGAATTTTGCTGTGCAATTCTCTAGCCAAGTAAGCAAACACATGAGGGTAAAGTATCCACACAGTTGCATATATTAGTGAAATGAATGTGCAAAAATACATTATATTCAGGGAACTTACTTTGCAAGAATATTGGGCAAAATTGCACACATAAATGTGTATGTAAGGAGAAATCAGCACCCAAATTGCTGATGAATTTTCATGAGGACCTAAAAATAAATAAATCTCAAGCTGATGCAGCAATGCGGAGAACTGAATGTAAGTTTGGAAAAATGAGAAACAGAGTAACTGAAACTAACAGATTTCCCCATTCCTACTTCCAACATAATCCTAAGAAAGTTTCTTCAAACGTTTCAGTGTTGTTCAATTAATTTACTCTGCAGTAAGAAAGTTTAGGATTACAGCCTTCCTTTGTTAATTTAAGTATTAAAGTTACTGTCTTGATTAAACAGTCCTTCGCACTATGAATTTCTCCTTCTCACCAGCCAATATCTGCTGATATTTTATTGATGCTTCTAATTATGTTTTTATGGATACTTTTAGTGATGTTATTATATTTCGTATGTTGTGCACTGCCTTGATGTACTCCTTGAAAGTGGATGATAAATATTTCAATAAAATAAATAAACAAAGCATTAGCCCTTGCAACCCATAAGACTTTCAAGCTGGCTACCAACAATATAAAAAATAAGCAGCTAAAATGCAATAAGATTGATAGCAATAAATACTACATTGCCCACCACAGAAAATTCAAAATTCCTGTAATAAAACATTGTGGAGGAAGGATAAAACCCATCTCTTACCATTGGGAACAAAGAATCCGTAATATTCTGGGTGGCCCCAAATACTGTTTTAATCATGCATCAACAATCCCAATGGTATTCTTTTTTCAAAATAGCAGTAAGCTTACAAAGTAGCTCCTTGAGGCAGCCTAAGGCTGATCAGGATTGGGGAGAGCTTCAATTCACCTGGCTCTCTGTCTATACCACACACACAACATTCAATGTGGAATATGCAGCTGTTTGGCTTAGTGGCCAATTTATTTCTTTTATTCCTCCATACTGATTCAGTACCAGTTTTTGGGGGTGCTCCACCAGATCTTGCTGGCCTCAGCTAAGATCTGACTGAACCTGAGTGTGCTCACTCCATAACGGTGCTGCCATAGTGCCTGCCCTGGCTGGCTTCTCTCCTGGTGAAATTCAGGCCATTGCTGATGGAGATCTGCAGTGTCGAAGGCCTATATCGGGTTGTCTATGCACATTCACTTTTTTCTCTTTCCTCCTTGAAATAATTTGAGATGGTTGCTGTAAGGGTATCCATTCCTTTCTCCTCATGGGTGCATTGCCAACTCTTCAGCCATGGGGAAATATTATAGATATCTCCCAGGGTTAACATCCAGTGGGAAGGAAATGGGGGGGGGTGAATGGGGTGTGTGTGAACTTCTCCCAACTTTGTGCTAGCTGCATGCAAATGGTCCTTTGCTGACCAAATGTTTTGGAGGGAAAGACTTCACCAAGAGATCGAGGTTGGATTTTTTTAATGGGTTGTTTACTCCTATACCCAAAATCAAATGGTGCAAACATGTTCCAAACAAAGACAAAGGTTGGATGATTCGTACACATTTAGAATTCTTATTTGAGCCCTCTTTGGGCATATTCAGCCATAAGAACATAAGAGGATCCTGCTGGATCAAGCCAGTGGCTCATCTAGCCCAGCACCCTGTTCTCAGTGGCCAACAAGGTGTTTGTGGGAAGCATGCAAGCAGGACTTGAGCCAAACACATGAGGGCATAAAAGTATCTGCAGGGCCTGTGGGGACCTGTGTGCAAGCCCTATCCACAACATCTCCAAGGACTGAAAGGTGTTCTGAGTGCATTTAGCTAAAGATGCTTAGAAGTTTCTCCAGGGTTTCTGGTTGTGAGGAGACTTCAAAACATGTTCAGCTCAAGGTGCTTAGGTTAGGAGTCCCAACTTTCCTGGTCAACCTAAAAAGGTTGGGGATGGAGGAGGTTGGGCCTGCATAAACAGAGATGTTGGGGTGCATGTGGTCCAGTGCCCCCACACATTTTGCTGATGTCTGAAGATGACCTTTATGTTACTTGAATCTTGAAAGTAGTTATATCACTACCGTGATGAAAAGAGACAAAGAAAGCAGAAAGCTCTTAAAATATTCTCAGCCAAAAATCCAGCTTACTGTTTGTGATGAAGGGCAACACAGACAGCATGCAATCGAAGTTGATTTGTTGCACTGAGAATATTAATGTTCAAAAGTCTGCTGGTTTCAGAAGGAGAAGGTGAAAAATTAATGTACTGTTGAGAGGAAGGAAGAATTTCCTTGGATATACACAGTTAATTTCACAATTTCTGGCAGTAATGTGGCTGAAGGATCTCTTGGGTTTTAATAGTATAGTAAATACACATGAGAAAGCTGCCAGAACAATAATCAAGGTTTCAACTTGCTCTGGGTTTTATCTATGGAAATAAAGTATCTTTTTTATATATCATTGGCATGGTATTGCTTCTTCGTGAGCAATATAAGCCTCCATTGAGAAACATAATCACTTATGCTACAAATTCCTTTCTCCCTAATCTTTTTGGCAAAGAATTAACCTTGCTAAAGAGAATGATTGTGGAGCTTTACAGAGACTGTATAATCAGTTTGGAAGAGCTAAAAGGCCATCACCATCAGTTTGGGGACATTGAAACTATGTTTGGGAATAGTGTTTTGGAACTGGTAATGTTGGATTTGTTTAATTCCGAGGTGGGAAACCTCAGGGTGAGAAATGCAGCACTCCAGACCCCTCTCTCTGCCCCCTAGACTCTCCTAGGCCATTGTCCAGGCCGTGCCCCTCACCATCCCCGCTCCAAGCCCTCTTTGGTGGATTTTAGTAAGTGACCTTGAATTGTGATAATGCCCTCTGCTTGCTTGGATAAAGGCTGGAGAGAGGGGGGGGGAGAGGGAGAGAGGGGGGTATAGAAACCTCTGACTTTGTGTGGCTGGTACAAAACATAAGTTTCACACCTGCTGTTCTGCTCACATTGATCTCTGGTCCTACCCATGGAGGGTGCCCAGAAGGTTGGCCACAGGGAAACAGGTCCTCAAGTTTTTAAAAGTTCCTCACCTCTAGCTTAAGTGGTTACAAAATGGTGATGAAGGAAACTTGCAAGACATACAGGAGGGAAGGTACAGAAGCTGCACTCAAGCCAGGCTGCCCATGAGGTGGACTGAGGGAGCTGCCATGGGTGGCAGAAGCCCAAGCAGTGTTGCCCTGGCGAGTTCCCCACCCTCCCTTGCTGCTGAAGAAGTGAGGAGAAGGGGCCCCAAACTCTTAGCTTCTCCTCCTCCTCATTTCTCCCATGGTGGGAGCCCCCCTCCCCCGGCCTGGCTCCTGCTGCTGCTAGAGAATCAAGGAGAAGTGGCTTCCAGGTTCTGGTGAGATCTTAAAGACCTCTCACAAGATCTCACCAGAACCCAGAAACCACAGCTGCACAAACCCAGTAAGCAAGTCTTTGGCAGGGTGTGGGTGTGTGGTGAAAGGGGACAAGTCATCTCTGGCTGTACCATAAGCCGTTTGAGGTCCAAAGTAATGGAATTTGGAGGAACTCATTATAACTAAGCAGTGCTTTTTTTCTAAAAAAAAAAAAAAATGTTTAGGGGTACTCTCATTCCATCTGAGACTTAGGAAACACCATGACAGGAAATTAGGCCGCCATCGGGGATAGCAACAGAACTAGAGAAGAAACTAAAAATTTAATTTTTTTTAGTTTCTTCTCCCATTAGATTCACAAAATGTTTGGGGTATGCGTACCCCTGCGTCGTCGTCGTCCCCCCCAGAAAAAAGCACTGCAACTAGGTATAAAGAATTGGGTGCCACTTTGAGAATCTAGTGGTCGAGAAGCAAGATATAAACCCAGAAAAAGAGCAAAAGAAGGCAAAGAAATCAGCAATATTCACAAGGCACATAAATTGTACTAGACCACTGAATTCCATCTACTGTAAAATGGGTCCATCCACTAGAGAAGTCTACTGCCCAGAGGTTTTCTCAAGAATCTCATGACTTGAAATTTTTACCTTCAAAAACTGTACCGACTAAAATGGGAACCAAGAGAGGGTTATGAGGGAAATGTTAAAAACTAGGACCAAGAAAGTGTCAGTTCCTGCTCCCTTGCTGTTCTTTGGTTTACATAATCTGCAGTTATGAGAGAGAGAGAGAGAGAGAGAGAGAGAGAGAGAGAGAGAGAGAGAGAGAGAGAGTTTCTTTTAGTTTAAAGTGATCGTTCCCTTTCTTTATGTAACTCTGCTGATTTTAACCTGTCTTGAACTTTGAAAATTATGCTTAGGTCAATCTAAAATATGTAATATTCCCACAGCTGGACTTTTGTAATCTACAATGAACACTGGGAAGGAATGTCTGCAGCCTTGTACAGCAAACCTCTATCAAATCATGTGAGTTAATTATCACATGCAGTACTCACCCCCTCCAGTCTTTCAAGTTCTTTCTAGTTTATTTTAATAAACTTTAGGAGTGCCACCTGGTGGCTATTCTAACCCCCAAACGTCGAATTCATTCCCTTCCTTTCTTTTCTTTTATTTAAATTAGAGTGGTTGAGGTGTCTGGGAGATGAAGTCTCTATCTTTGATCTTGAAATGGTGGGATCAAGACCTAGAAGTAATGTTGATAAATCTAGCTTAGCATTTCATTCAGAGATCCCTGCACCAAAACAGTCTGTGTGGAGCTGGTGGAACTGTACAGAGAGGCCCCTTTCAGAAGGGCAAAAAGCCTGCTGATCCGTTGTTTGGTAGAGAATGAGGAGCAAAGCGGAGATGAATCCTGTCCCCTAATCCTGAACAGTTGAGCAATAGAATATTAACTTTTTTAAAAATGGTTCCACAGCTTCACGCCTTCATTGGTGAAGAAACTATCTACACAGCATCCACATGTCATGGAATCATAGAATTGTAGCGTTTGAAAGCACCCTGAGAGTCATCTAGTCCAACCCCATATAATTTATCATATATCTATTTATATGGTATTCACCTAATGCATCAGGATTGATGCATTAGGATTGATGCATTAGGTGAATACCTATGCAAGGATTTCTTCTTGTGCAGCAGGACTTTCCCTGTACTCCTATCCCCACATTCTCTCTCCAAATCTGCTCTAGATTGTGGGTGGGAACCCCCTAGAACAGATTGAGGGGTATGCAGAGGGAAGAGAAGGGGAAAGGGTTCCATTGTGCAAGCAGGAATGCTTGTGCTGATGGAACGTGACAATCTGCTATGTGTGGTGTAGTGGTTAAGAGCAGTGGACTCGTAATCTGGTGAACCGGGTTCAATTCCCTGCTCCTCCACATGCAGCTGCTGGGTGACCTTGGGCTAGTCACACTTCTTTGAAGTCTCTCAGCCTCACTCACCTCACAGAGTGTTTGTTGTGGGGGAGGAAGGGAAAGGAGATTGTTAGCCGCTTTGAGACTCCTTAGGGTAGTGATAAAGGTAAAGGTAAAGGGACCCCTGACCATTAGGTCCAGTCGTGTCCGACTCTGGGGTTGCGGCGCTCATCTCACTTTATTGGCCGAGAGCCGGCATACAGCTTCCGGGTCATGTGGCCAGCATGACAAAGCCGCTTCTGGCGAACCAGAGCAGCGCACGGAAACGCCGTTTACCTTCCCGCCAGAGCGGTTCCTATTTATCTACTTGCACTTTGACGTCCAGGTTTCAGGTTTCAGAAATCTTTATTCTTCCAAAATTTCCAGTGACCATCTGTGGCTGCCTCCTGTGGAAATATCAAGAGATCACTGCATCTGATCTTAATCCAACCATAAGCTATTTTATATCAGTGTATAGAAATAAAGTGCTTTTAAATCCTAACATAGTCCACAGTTATGGTATATCTCAGTCTACACTTTTTGGACTAAGAAGGATGGCACTCATGTCAAGCACTCAAAATGGATTCCTTTCTCAGCACGTCATTGGCCTGGCTCAAGAATGTCGCCTTGTGTTGATTTCAAATTTTAATCACTCAAGTTGAATCATACAATATGGGTTCTCTGAATGCACCAGGTTTAGCCTGTGCAATCCAGGCTCCAATACAAACAAGCAGGGAGTAGGCTGCAGCAATGTAGCAACAGAACCAATATCTTCTATGGACTCTAGAAAGTTAAGACGTGGCACAAAAAGGTGGAAAGCAAGTAGGATGTCTCAGTCACCTGGGGTCTCAGACCCCAGGTGACTGAGACATCTCCAATGAGCTGATATGTCACTTGAATTCTGTGCAGGAAAATAATGATGCATTTGACCTGATGATGAAATCTATCCTCAGTCTTTTGACTGCCATTTTTAATTGCTGTGAATTCCTTTGGAAGACAATTATTGCCTAAAAAAGGAGAGAGAAACTAAATAAATTAATATATAAAAGAGATGTTATGAATAAATCAATGGGTTGGATCTAGATTTTGTGAGTGGCATTTTATTATTGTAATCTGGCACTTTTGGGTCTCAGCTGTTCTTTATAGACCCTTTTAGACCCCTGAAAATCTGCTCACTGTGGTTGAGAACCACAGGGTTTCTGGAACAGGGTTCGAGATGACAAACAGAACTTCTGCAAGTGGCCTTTTCACAGATGCAGTGATTCCTTGCATTCAGAAAAGTTTCTATTGAGTCAAGATTTTTAGCTCTGCGATGGCTCCTTTACACCTGCAGTTCATCACTTAATGCTGCAGTCAACAAATGATGAATATAGCTGTCTGGATCCATCCTGTGTCATCTCATAGCATTTGTACTGACCTTTTGCAGGATCCAAGTGACACAATGCAATCTTTTATTTATTTATTATTTTAACAGTGAAGTATTTTCTAGTTAGAATACACAAGTCCAGACCCTTCATTTTCTCATATATATATATATATATATATATATATATATATATATATATATATATATATACTATTTAATGACTTCTCTGTTAAGCAAAGTGCAATAAAATTCACTTCCTCCTACATTTTATTTTAAAAGGGTTTTCATCTACATGCAAAGAGAAAACTAATGCATTTAAGTAGAGAATACTTCTTCATTCTTCCAGGGTTGCCAAGGGGAAATGGCATGAATGCAAAATATAAACAAAGCTCTGGGGTTGAATTTTTACGTTGTATTACTTTAGAGAATTAAGAAAATTCTACATTAATTGTTGCTGAAGGTCATCAACTGCTGTAAAAGAAAAATGAAATATTTTCAAGATAGAAAAGTGACTTAGTAAGCCCACCTTTTTCTTTCCCCCTCTTCTTATGATTGTAGATTTCAGCTATTGATTCTGTTACTTTAGCCTACTTATTATCAACACACATTGCATGGACGCTCTGCATGAGTTAGAATTGCATGAAAGGAGTTCTATATCACATGTTTATATGTGTTGATCAGGCTCTCCTCTTCAAGCATGCCTGCCCACATGGTACAGCAGGTGTGGTAAAAGGTCAATCAGGCAAGACCAACAAGCACAGCCTCACCCCTGAATAGATTTTTAGCATGTAACCTCTTGTGCTGCATTAGTTGTTTAGTTTCTAGTACTAAATCTACATAGAAATAAGCATACAACACACACACACCTTTAAATAGTTCCTTTTGCCTTCTTTCCATTCATGTG
This sequence comes from Darevskia mixta, assembly GCA_034641385.1. Classification (NCBI taxonomy): domain Eukaryota; kingdom Metazoa; phylum Chordata; class Lepidosauria; order Squamata; family Lacertidae; genus Darevskia; species Darevskia mixta. Next base: position 39,808,869 of record JAWWNH010000066.1, read on the forward strand.
AAGAAAAAGAAAGAATCTTGATTGCTGAATTTTGGCTTCCCACAAATAGGTCAAACAATTAGGAACTGCACTAGAAATGTTTTTATGCATTGTTATATTTTTAGTCACGGACACCACGTTGTACATCTCAATGGCTCTTTTCGCTGAGAAGACCTGATTTTTAACAGCTTCTTTGGATATAAGCCCTTTGGCAAATTATATATTTTTAAATCCCTTAAGATTAACATCAGAGAAATGCAAGTTATTTAACTTCTTTCCCAGTTGTTTGTTCTCTCTTTGTCTGAACCTATCTATTTGATCTGAGGCAATCTACTTTCACAAACTAGCCTACAGAATTCATCCTACAGTTTTCAACTGCTGCATTCTCCACTTTCCTTGGCGCTATCCTTCCAACTTTCCACCATATAGATCTATAAGCCTTCCTACATATAACAACATGTCCTCAAAAGATAGTGCAAGCAATGCTTTGGCAAGGCTGAAGAGGCAAGCATCAGCCTCATCAACAGATAGCGGGTGGCACTGTGGTCTTGGGCTTGTTGATAGGAAGGTTGGCAGTTTGAATCTGTGTGACGAGATGGGCTCCTGTTGCTCTGTCCCAGCTTCTGTCAACTTAGCAGTTCAAAAGCATACCAGTGCAAGTAGATAAATAGGTATCGCTGTGGCAGGAAGGTAAATAGTGTTTCCGTGCTCTCTGGCACTCGTCATGGTGTTCCGTTGCACCGGAAACGGTTTACTCATGCTGGCTACATGACCCGGAAAGCTGTCTGTGGACAAACGCCGGCTCCCTCAGCCTGAAATCAAGATGAGTGCCGCAACCTCATAGTCGCCTTTGACTGAACTTAACTGTCCAGGGGTCATTTACCTATTTTGCCTTAGATCTATATTAAGGCCAATTCACTCTTTTGTTTCCAAGGAAATTATTCATCGCCCAGCCCATGGTGACTTTGTTATTTTTGGAATGTCTTCTGACAGTACAAACTCAAACCCAGACACTTATTTAGCCTGCTCCTGCAATCACTTCACAAAGAACATTTGTAAAGGGATGCTTAATTCCCTTTAGTGGTGGCTTCACCTCCTCCATATTCAACAGAATCTTTCAACAGAAAGGTCACTAAAGATAGAAAATAATGATAAAAGAGGTTGTATGAATTAGTCTCACTAACCCAATATTACAAACACAAACATACCTAAGCAATTTACAAATACAAACCAATTACACAAGCATTAAATTATAAGCATCCATAACTAAAATCCACAATAAGGAAATCCCATTAAAACATAAAATATATAAACATCTATAATTAAAATATGCTATAAAGCAATCTCATTGACACTTTCATTAAAACAAGACAGTTGGGTCAAGAGATCAAGGGCATAGAGATGTAAAGTGGTACATTTTCAATAGCTGTGGGAATTCCAAGGCAGATGGGGGGGTCTCTCATATTTCAGCAGGGAGTGCATTCCATAACACTGGTGCCACCAGCGAAAAGATCGGTCTCCTCATCACTACAATTATGGAAGGGTGGAGTAGTAAGCAGATCAGCTTCCATGTTGAACTCAGTACCTTTCCCTTTCTAACAGGTGAGAGACACATGAGGAAGTTCCTGAGTGGAGAACCCAAAGCATTCCAAATGTTGTTGGACAATAACTTCCATAATGCCTCGCTGTTCAATACACAATGAGTCATAGATACTCCACCTCTGTTCCTGGGCATGCTGGCAATGTTGGTGTGTGCCCTTGGCGCCCTCCCCTCTGCAATCAGGAATGATTAACATAAACTAGACATCTGAATCACCTCTTCGCCATGGTTTCACACACGAGACCACAAATCTCTTTCCGGGACTTGGACTGTGCAAGACTTTCACCACACAAATTGTAAAGGAATGCCTTTTAGAAAGAACAAACGCCCCATAAGAATTCCAGAAGCGTAACCTACATTTATATTGGTAGGAGCACCATTAGAAAGACCAATAATATAAAATGTCAGCAATCCCTCATGTTGCTAGGTAGGCCTAATGGCTTACGGCATAACAAAATGATGTTCAAGCAGCTTCCCATTTACTATTGGAATCTAAGTGGACAGGCTTTATACACAAGTGTGTGGAGTAACTAATGAGCTGGTATCAGTGATTACCTTTGTGAAGGGCCAACAACATTGATCAGCCTCCCTTCACTAACATTTTGGCTTTAGCTATCCATAACAATCACACTGTCAGCTATAATTTCTAGTTGCTCTCTCCGTGAGCATTCCATTTCCCCACCAAAACACTCTCCCCGCACCAAATGCCAAGGATGTAATATCATACTTCGCTCTGCTGCTCCATGACAATATTTGACTGCCTATTGATTTTCAAGGTGCTGTCTCACCTGAACCTGATCTGTGCATTTGGTGCGTATGAACTCGCAAACAACAGTAACAACTCAAATAGATTTTCATTGCTGCTGCTACAAGGGCATTGCAGAAGCCACCTTCAAAAATACAGAACTGGGAAGGATAAGCTGAGAAGGTTGAAAGGGGCTTTGATGTGGAGATAGCTTTCATGACACTGTTGACCTTAGCATTTTTTAATAACCAGAGACCACATCCTCCTAGTTTTCTGATATTATTTATTTTAGAGATCATCAGCAGTTTTGATCTTTTCTTTATTTTGCAAAACAGAACAATATTTCCCTCTCTCTTCCACTTGCATCCACACGCATGCAGGTCTTCGCTTTTACTGTCGGTCTGTCAGCCCAAACTAGCTCTGTTTACATAGGCATAAAATGTAATAAAGCAAGAGATTACGGAAACGAATTGTGTACAAATAAAACACAAATAAACTTGGCACAATCTAAAAGTATAATGAACGGTTGATTAATAATACATTAGTAGTTAACACTGAAATCAAATTAGCCACCTTTTGCAAGATCTGCCACCCCCCTCTGTTGTTGGTGGTGCAGTAACAGTTTTTAAAGCAAGTGCTCTTCTATGATGAGCTCATTTGGTATTCAGTGTAATAGCACTGATAATAATGAAGTCATTTGGCTTCCATTATATAAGCATTAGATAATGGATACCTATATTAAAGTGTTACTGTTATGGTAGTGCTTTTTTTGTCTTAATTTGGTACACAGTGCTAAATCTTGAAAGCAGAAGCTTTTATGCAAATTGTTTCTGTTTATATCTTTGTATCTTCTCAACAGATTATATGGACTCTGGTAAGCCATTATTGCGAAAAGTTATTTCCAATCCTGTGGCTTGCAGTGGTCTTACCTTGCTCAGGAGTGTTAATGCTATTTGTTTCCTCTCTAGCTTTCATTTCCCATTCCTTTGTCAGCCTTTGAGATACTGCTCCTTATGTGCTGGCCTCCTTGGAAATATATACTGTAACACTCTGGCAAACCCTTTGCTAATGTTTGCCATTGTTAAAATGTTATAGCTTAAGACAGTGCATTGCACTCCAAGGAATGACCTGCTTGTCTGGCATGCTGTGAACTGGAAACTCCCTGCCAACTTCCGACACTAGACTCGTACTTTGTGGTTTTACTGTACAAACTGATTTCAGTGATATATCTGACGACTTAGGCCAGAATCTTGAATGTATTTCAGCATCAGCCACCACAGAGTAGAATTTCTTGTAAATAAGGGGTTCAGTGATAGGTCCATAGCTCAGTGAAAGAGCTTTGCATGCATTACTTTGCATGCACTCTCCTGACACTCGGTATCGCTGCTGCTTAACTAGATGGGGCTGAGGAGCAGTAGGGAAACAGCAAAGTTGGGGACATGTGGGTATGCTATATTGGTGCACTCATATGGCCCAGATCTCACCGGCACATGCACCACTACTGCTACTTTTGAAAACGATTGCTAAATGCTTCCCACTTCGTAGAATAGTGAGCTATTACAGGGGCATGTTTCATTTTCTGTGGATGAATAAGCATGGACGATCTAGGAGTCTTTAGCCCCTTTCAGATTTCAAATGAGTAAACATGAAGAGAGAGTTAGATTGTAATGGGAGAGCTGCCCCCCAACCAGTGGCATAGCATGGGTTGCCAATGGCCGGGGCCACACAGAGGGGGGTGAGTGGCTGGAGGGGAACAGAGTACGCATGCACATTCAACTGCCTAACTGCATCCGCATCACCCAGAAGATCACAGCTACCAAGATAAGAAAAGAAGAGTCATTCCATTGTCTGGAGAAGTCACTTCCTGGTTTGCTAAGCTGTTTTCAGCAGAGCTCAGTGACAAGCACACGACTGTATTGAGGCAGCACCAGGTGTTTAAATTTTATACCCCCTAACAATTCTGTACCCAGGGCAACTGCCCCTGTGCGCACCCCCCCCACTATGCCACTGCCCCCAACATATGCACATTCATTTAAAGGTTAGAGCAGTGCTCATGTGCATGTAACACACACATGTTCTCTCCACATTATCAGGAATTCTGTGAAAAGACTCATATCCACATAGAATTAACCCTACCCTAGGTGCATACAAGGGACGTGGGTGGTGCTGTGGGTTAAACCACAGCGCCTAGGGCTTGTCGATCAGAAAGTCGGTGGTTTGAATCCCCACGACGGGGTGCGCTCCCGTTGCCTGGTCCCTGCTCCTGCCAACCTAGCAGTTCGAAAGCACGTCAAAGTGCAAGTAGATCAATAGGTACCACTGCAGCGGGAAGGTAAACAGGGTTTTCATGTGCTGCTCTGGTTCACCAGAAGCGGCTTTGTCATGCTGGCCACATGACCTGGAAGCTGTACACTGGCTCCCTCAGTCAATAATGCGAGATGAGCGCGCAACCCCAGAGTTGGTCACGACTGGACCTAATGGTCAGGGGTCCCTTTACCTTTTACTAGGTGCATACAGTTGTATACACAGTGGCTGTGCTCTGACTCTTACTCCCACATTGGCCTGGGGTAGGGCCTGCCCCTGCTATGCTGCCCCAAATGTTATGTTGATTGATTCACTCATTGATTGTGTGAAATTACACATAGGAATTTGTTTGGACTGTTGAATGCAAGCAGGAACAAGACTGATCCCACATCTGATTATGAGACTTCAGCTACATCTACAGCGTTTTTCCTCCAAGCAACTTACAACTCTCTCTTTTCTCTGTGCCACTGCTCTGCAGTGACATGATTTTTCTGCCCATCCCCCAGGCAGGGGGAAGAAATCACCAGTCATCTCAACATATTAATGTCCTAGTCTCTGACTGTTCATTCGTTGCCCAGTGATAGGCCATTCACAGTAATCAATATAGCCAAGTTACAGTATCTTATGTCTCAACTATTTTCACACCCATTTCCTTATCTGCACGTACTCAATGCCCCTATGGGTCACCACCATGCCATTCACCAAATGCCAATCAAATTAGCCCCCAAAATGTGAATTAGACAAAAAAAATTAGGGGGATGCGATGGCCAACCAAGGAGTCCCCCCTCAAATTCCTACTCAGCCCTTTCAACAGATGACTGCCCAAAGTCCACACTGCATACAGGGGTGGATATGGGTGGGAAGCTGCAAAGAGGTAGAGTTCGAAAGAGGAGCAGGTTTATAAAGCCAAGCTTCCCCCACATTTGTATCAGCCAATCACCTTCACCCCTCCCTTTGAGAGCTGTGCACCCACCTTATAAGCAGAATCAACCCTGAGGGCTTCAGTATTGAAAGCTGCCTGCCTAGTCAATAATAATAAGAGTATTTGCTCCATGCTTCAGAAAATCTGCCATTGAAAGGCTCAAAAAGAAATGGGAGTTGATTGTGACTTCCCCACTTTGTTTAGTGTGTGTGTGTGTGTGTTTAAACTCTCCAAAGTCAGCACATAATTCCCTGCTAAGCCTTGTTCCCACTGCCTTCAGCAAGAAGGTCTCTTGTAGATTGGTTTCAGAAATCTTTATTCTTCCAAAATTTCCAGTGACCATCTGTGGCTGCCTCCTGTGGAAATATCAAGAGATCACTGCATCTGATCTTAATCCAACCATAAGCTATTTTATATCAGTGTATAGAAATAAAGTGCTTTTAAATCCTAACATAGTCCACAGTTATGGTATATCTCAGTCTACACTTTTTGGACTAAGAAGGATGGCACTCATGTCAAGCACTCAAAATGGATTCCTTTCTCAGCACGTCATTGGCCTGGCTCAAGAATGTTGCCTTGTGTTGATTTCGAATTTTAATCACTCAAGTTGAATCATACAATATGGGTTCTCTGAATGCACTTCCTGGAACATAGTATAAACTTTAGTGGGCAGATAAAAGCGGATAAATTAATTTGTCTTTTCATCTTGAGTTAGCCCTTGGAGGAAATCATTATCATAAAAACACTGTAAATCCATAGGCCTGGCAGCCTCTGCCCTGAAGAGACAAAGGACTTGAGTAAATATGGAGATTTAGAGATTTACTGTCTCATCCTTTGAAAAGGTAATTTCCCTAGGTAGGAATAAAGAGAGATGGGCATAGGAGTGAAAAGAAACTTAAGCATTATATAACTGCACAGTGCTGCAGCATATATGATTTCAGTTTCCCTAGAAATGCTTATTATTCTAATCAGTAGTGGCTATTTCCCTATTATTATTATTATTATTATTATTATTAACAACAACAACAACAACAACAACAACAACAACAACCAAGAACTAACTTAGTTGGTCTCTAAGGTGCTACTGGAAGGAATTTTTTTTTTTATTTATTTATTTACTATGACAGACCAACACGGCTATCTACCTTTAACAACAACAACAACATCACCACTACTACCAAGTATCCTGACTTCTATCTGCTACCTTTCCAGATTGCACAACACAAAAGACAGGAGAGTGATAAAAATCAGCAAACTAAATCTTACTCCATCATCACTGCAGCAATCATTCAAGTTAAGCAGAAGTAAAACTGCTGTCTCAACTCCCTGGGTTAATTTGAATGGCCACTACTCATTTTATTAGTTTATTAATGGCAATCTTTTCCTTCAAGGTCTATTACTATGCTTTAACTCTTCCCTCCCATTTTGAAATATGAATTTGTGCTTAGGTTCTCAAACTTAACAATGAATAGTTTCCCTGAAACGAGAAATCTTAGGGAAAGAGAATCAATGTGCACTGGTATCAGAGAGGAAGGAAAGATGTGGATGAAGAGAAAGAACTGAATCTACAGCAAATGGCATATGCATGATGGGAAGGGCCATATCTCGCCGGTAGAGCATTTTATTTCTCTATGCAAAAGTTTCCCAGCCGGATTCTTGGCATCTTTGAATGGATCTGGGAAAGACTCCCAATTCTGTTGTAGCAGGTCTAAAACCCCTGAGACCCATTGCCATTCACAGAAACATCTGCTGTTAGATGGACCAATGGCAGCTTCCTAAATGCCACAATGTTGTGTAGAAAATTCTAAAAAATAAAATAACAAATGGAACAATGGGAAATTCTGAATGCATTGGTTCAAAAACAAAAGCAGGTAGTTTGGAACTCCAAATCCATGGAGACATTCAGATGAGGAGTATTTCAGAAGCATCCCAAACAGGCATTTGACAGGTCCCTCCCAGCACTGGAAAGAGAGCAACAGCTGTGTTCAGGTATCAGGCTGGGACCTTCGTGTTTGATGCTACAAGCTGGTGGGCTCACAACATCTGTCTTCACCTGCTTATATTGGCTAGAGAATCTGCTTAAACAGTAGGGATTATGATCCTGACATGTATTCTATTTTTTGTTGTTTCTGTAATAGCTTTTTCTGATTTATATTGTTTCAAAAACTTCTGACCGTTTGGTAATTTTGAAAAAAAAAACCGCAACACATGCACAAACATTACAAGGCGTCTGTTGTACTTATCTTCATGTCTTTATTGCTTGGAAGAAGACAAAAGTGGAGCTGTAATAAATACTGTAATGAGAGAGAGAGAGATTAGAAAGTTACAATGAAAGGTCTTGTCTGCAGTATTAGAATGCATCAGTTTTAACTGTCTTTTGTATTTTATCTGTGCTGTTTTAATTTGTGTACGCTGCCTTGAGTCCTGGTCTGAGGAAAAAGTGGTGACATACCATAAAACATAACATAACATAACATAACATAACATAACATAACATAACATAACATAACATAACATAACAACATTGTCTTTCCTTGCATCCCCTGCCCTCCATTACTAAACTACATGGGAAAGAGTGTTTAGTAAGGTTCTAAGAACAAGGGACACAGGTGGCGCTGTGGGTTAAACCACAGAGCCTAGGGCTTGCTGACGGGGTGAGCTCCCGTTGCTCGGTCCCAGCTCCTGCCCACCTAGCAGTTTGAAAGCATGTCAAAGTGCAAGTAGATAAATAGGAACCGCTCCGGCGGGAAGGTAAATGGCGTTTCCGTGCGCTGCTCTGGTTTGCCAGAAGCGGCTTAGTCATGCTGGCCACATGACCTGGAAGCTGTACGCCGGCTCTCGGCCAATAAAGCGAGATGAGCGCCGCCACCCCAGAGTCGGATACGACTGGACCTAATGGTCAGGGGTCCCTTTACCTTTTAAGAACAAGGCAGCCAGTATGGTAACTGGTCTGCTGGCACTGGTGCTGTTGCTGTTTGCTGGGACAGTGTGGTGGCAAATCTGGACAGTGGGGAGGTCAGGGCAGCATCGGGGACACCGATAGAGCTAGGCTAAAAAAACAATAAAATGGTGTTCACATGAATACTGCCTCACACATGCATATTCAGCAAACAAGTGCTGATTTCTCTGAGATTATGCATCAATAAATGACCAGGGGGCAGGGGGGTTCCTGGCTAAACATTAATCAGAATGCCGTGGGAGGAAGTTAGATCTTCCCAAAATTGGATTGGTAGTTATCTTTAACTCATATGATTCATTATATTGGTTGTCACTTAAGTGAAATCTTTAATTGGCCTAAATTCCATCTGCTTGCATGAAAGGGGGACATATAACTCATTCTCAATTGTTCATCTCCTCCTCCAGTTACCTTGTGCCTGTATTTTTGATGCCTCCATTTAAACAGGTCATAATGATGGACTAGTCCAATGGCCCTATTAGCAATGGTGATCTCACTTACCAGTACTTTACTCATCCATAGACTGCTTTAAAAATGTTGGTGCCTGTTTTAGCACATTACTTGGTACACTGGTCTTCCTTCAGCTTCCGCCTTCAAATAGCTTATTTGATTTTGACAATAAGCATGCCTAATTTAAGGCATGTTGAGGTTTCTCTAAGATGAAAGAAGAAAGGAGGAGTTGGAGGAGCACAATCATATATGTGTGTCTCCTCAGAAGTAAGCCCTGATGAATTCAATGGGACTTACCCAAAGGCAGTTGTGTAGGAGTTATCGTTAAATTAAACGGCTGACCCCAAAAAATCAACTTGTGGTTGTGCTCAAAATTTGTTTTGGTTCAAATCAATGGGGTCAAGAGGTATGGTTCGAGGAGGAAAGGAGGGGGCCAAGGGCCCCCCAGATGCCCTGCATCCAAGGGCTCCATAAACCTGGAAGGTGCACTTGGTGAGAGATGGATGTGTGGTTGTATATATGTGATATGTGTCTGCATGTGTATGGTGAGTGCGCCATAAGGGGTGAGGAATCCAACCATTTCGGCTACATCTCAACGTAATAATAAGAGGACACTTTTTGTAGAGCACAAGGCAGCAGAAACCAGTTTACCACTATGTTCAAAGCTATAGAAGCCAGTGGTACCTATACGAGCAAAGAAAGAAAAATGAAACCTTCTGGAATTATTCTTGTTGAACAGCTTTCTTTTTTCATAGGTTTCTTCCACAAAGAAAAAGTGGCACTGGCAACCATTTTATAGGCGACACAAAGGCATGTGGTTAGTCTTAATATGCACACATATTAACAGGCAGCCCTGTTTAGGGAAGTTTTTAATATTTAATGCTGTATGGTTTTAACATTTGACTGGAAACCACCCAGAGTGGCTGAGGAAACTCGGCCAGATGGGCGGGGTAAAAATAATAAATTATTATTATTATATTATTATTACACATTAGTTTGCTTGAGAAATGCACTGCAAAATTCAGAGAAGTGAAATTTCTGAAAGATGGCTGTGTTTCAGTTTGCATATAGTTTCAAAAAGTGCAGATGAGGTGGTAAACAAGTTAAGAGATTAGCAGGATTACTGTAAAAACTTAATTGGGATATACAGAAGGAGGAAAAAGAGGGTAAATTCATGGAACCGTTGAAAGGGGGAGGGAAGTTGAGGTTTGATGTGTGAGAATTGTTTAATTTTTGTTGTTGAGATGCTTATTTGTTATAAATGAAAATTATAAATAAACTTTTATATTTATAAAAGAAAGTGCAGATGAAGTAAATCCACCTTTAAATATGAATTAAAATTCTTCCCCTATTCTTACTTGGGAAATGCTATTAGTCCTGATGTGACATTTCTCCCAACGCATTTTAGGAAGCGCAGCCTACAGGAAGCTGCAGAAAGTCCCTTGCACTGCTCCAAATGGTGAAGACTTTTCAAAGGGAAAAGGGAAAGTCTGTGTCTACCTCACGAGGTTAAGTAAAATAAGCAGCAAGCTCCCCCGACCCCCCACCAAAAGAACAGAAAACTGGATCCTGTTTTTATGAGGGAGGCGATTTCAGCCCAGTCTTAAATTCAGTAGTAATTCCACCATCTTGACTACTTTATTTTTCCAGTATTATGCCTCATTATTTGGATCAGGTAAGTTGAAGATTAATATATTAGGTTTCACCTTTCCTTATCTGGTTGTTAATATAGTTTTTCAGCTCCTAAGAAATTTGGATCAGAGATTCTTTATCATTAGTCTGCATTATGTAATAAGTGGATTGTGTGAAATGAAAGAAAGGGCACCTTGGAACATTTAGTTTAATCTTTTGAGAGTTTAGAGGAGTCCTACATCAAACAGTTTTCTTAAAGGAGACAGTATCACAGTTCCCCCATCTTTCACAGCATTCTATATTTCTATTATCCTTTAAATTAAATCCCATTATCCTGGATCAAATTCACTGTTGCCCAGAGAATTGCCAGGGTTGAGAGGAAGCGGTTTAGCACCTGAAATAACAGACCTTCGATTTGAAAGAATCCTTCCTTTGAGATTTGAGTGTGAATGGGTGTTTCTAAGGCTACAGATTGCTGTCTGAGGTTTTGTATTCAGGCAAATCGTGTTTGGCAAATCAGAATATCAGGGGAGGCCAGATGCTACAATGCCACATAATATGCTTTTGCATCATTCTGAATACTTCTGCAAAGTTCTGACATGACAAGCATAATAATATCCCATGATTTTATGCAGCTCTTGTTTTCCTGTTACCAAAGAATTATAGGAATCATTTTTACATACACAGCTATGAATGAATTAATATATTAATATATGCCACTTGTGTTTATACATAGGGCATGAGTGATTTATATCATAACTATATGACACATTCCTTTATGCATCTTATTCAGAAGGAGCTTGCTTGAAGAAATATAAAAATGCTCCAATATTTCTTTGTATCTAACTAATTCTATTTCAAGACAACACATCAAGGCCAGAGAGGTTCTACAGAGCCAGACTTGGGAAACAATTTCAGGAGCTAGCTAAAGTCTCCTTCAGAGGAGTGGGACAGGATGAACACCCTCACCTCATTCCCACACCCCTCCAGTTCTTTCATTGGGTCTGTGATCCCAGAGCCAGCATCAGATTGGCTGAGCCCACTGCCACTCTTTCCCGTTGGGGAAATGATTTTAAGCAAAATGGCAGGCAGCTCTAGCCTCCAATATCAGCATAGCACCTTGCTTTCCCGTGATTTCTGGCCTCTCAAGGAGCTCTGCTAGCTGGCCAGCTACACCATTGAGCCCCCCCCCCCCAAAGTCCCACCCCACATCCTTTACATATCATGCTACTCCCCCTCCCTTCCTGTTCAATCTCTATTCCTATTGAACATGTCAATTTCTACATTCCAGTCATGAGTCTCATTCCGCCAGGTTTCAGTAATGCCTATTAGGTCATATTTGCCATCTTGTATTAAGAGCTCAAATTGGTCTGTACTCTCCATGCACAAACACGTCTAAAAATAAATAAATGGTGAAACATAATAATATTCTCTTGCTTTTCTACACATCTCTGCCCTCCACTTCAGGTTCATTCAGCAATGATACAGACAATAAAAATTAACATTTTCCACCATCCTTGTATTTAGAATTGATCAGATAGTTCATGCTGAATAATTTATATCTCTTTTTGTATACATAAATAATCAGCAAAAAAATTATGCCAAGTTGTTGTTTAGAGTTATTTGTTAAACGCTTCCCATGAATTATTGTTGGTCTGTTAGTCTCTCTTAGCAGCTTATGGAAGTGTATTTCATATTCACACTAACTGCCATCTTGTAGAAAGGAACCCATGCATAAGTAAGTGCCATTGATTTCCAAGGACTTACATGCAGCTGATTATGTGTGCAAGATTGTAGCCTTAGTTAGCTTTGGATCAAAGCTTATTATTTTCTGTCCCTGACTGAACGGCTCTATATCCAATAATTAATCATTCTTTCGACAATATTCAGAGTTATTTACTCCAATTTAGGTTCAGTGTGAAAATTCTATTAGGAACGGAATAATGATAAATTCAGATATTGAAAGAAGTCCCAGTGGTACTGAAGGAAGTTCATGCAACATAATGGCGGGTGGAGTGGGGGGGTTATATTTGGGGTGTGACCCTAGCTCAGTAGCAAAGTGCTCTCCCCAGTGTCCAGTACTGTGCTCCCAGAAGCTGCAGTGAGCCTGGGTGGAGAGGAAAATGTATATAAAACTGCATATAGTAATTAAAGCTGTACAATTAAGCCTCATGGGAACATGTATTATGGGAAGAGGCTCGGATTTCCTCTAACAAAGGAGGGAAAGTTTGAGTAAGTCACCTTTGTGAACCTGAGTAGATTTGGGACTCTGAAAGGATCCTATCACACTGCCACAGCCTTCAGGGGTTATAAACTAGGATCATCAATTTCGGACTGAATAACAAATCAAATAGGGAAATACAGAGCAGCTCTGAAACAGTTTGGGATGCTTCCAAACATTACAGATTCAAGGTGAATCTTGTGGTCATTGCACACCACTAATGTCTGCTGCCATCAATTTTAAATTATATTAATTTATATTAGGAATGCACCAAGCACTGAATCCTCTTAGCTTTTTTTTTTAAAAAAAATAGATACTCAAATACCTTCTACTATAATGAGAAAAAAAGGATGCAAATAACTAATTTATCATATTTAGTTTTTTTCTGGCCTATTGGCATGATAATTGCACCACTTTCGATGCATGTATCCAGGTGTTTTGACTGATTCAGTATTGGGCAAGTATGCGAAAAAAGCTTCTACAGAATTAACATGCTGCTGCATATCACCCCATTCTCCAATGAGTGTGAGATTCCAGGGGTTCCAGGCACATTTCCAGAATTTGTGTTTCCATTTGGAAATGAGGCTCATAGGAGACTGTGGTGTCTTTGTGATATATGGTTTATTTACATATATATACAACCTGAGCCTACAATAGAGGGTTTCGCATCATCAACACCCTAAAAGGATTTTGTTTCTCTGCAGCTTTAGATTCAAACAGAAATCAAATATTGCTCTCAAACTTTGCTCTGACCCTCTCTCCAGCATCCTGCTTTTCTTCTAGGTCACATCACTCCGCTCCAAATTTCATCTTTTTCTGTTGAGAGAGGGGCCCAACCCATTTGCAGTCTGTCTCACACTGAGCCCCTTAATTCTCCTTAATGGCTCATCACCCAGGCTATCACCTCACCAGGAGGCTAGCCTGGCTATTCCAAGAAGTAGAAGCCTTGATTAAATTCTAACACCTGATAAATCCAGGGATTAGAGGGATCTGGCACACAACACCTCAAACTCAGAACAGCACATTGAGTATGCTCTCTTTGATAGTCCTTTCTCCTGTTTCTAGTCAGAATGAGCAAAGACTTCTGGCCCACCTACTACTGATGAGAGAGAAACAATACATTAAAGCTGCTCTGAACTACGAGAGGTACCGGTAGTCAGCTAGCTTTGAGTAGTCCACTATAAACAACAAGTTTAATTTGATCTCACCAACAATGATAAAAGTAACCAACTCAGAATCTGGGCCATATTACTATATTTAGTGTGCCAGATTGGGTTGGCAGGAGTTTTCAATTATTCCCTGGAGGAAGGAAAAGCGGATAGAGATTAAAAGCTATTTTGCTCTCTTAATCCTTTTTGTACTGTACATTCCCACCATATCTCTTGCCAGAAATTGACTTTGTGCTACGAAAATCTCATTCCTTTCATCATAGTGTTCAAATAACTTAGTGCACTTTACTTTCCTGTGTTAATATGCAGGGGGGGAATAAGTCTACTTTTCACAGTATGACTTCAATAGCTATTTGCTATAGCACAGGAAGCACTGTAGATGTCACTATCAATGTTGCAGAGAGGTAGGAACAGTCATGGACATAGTAAGGGCAATAAACCAGCTATTCTACTAGACAAATCCAAACACAACATAAAAGGTTTTATAAATCAAAGGTCTTCGGGTAATTCCTTTATTTGTTTGAAACTTTTTTACCCTGTTTCTTCTCCATTCAAACTGTCTTACATCCACACAAAAAAAGACAACTGAATCCAACAGTAGCTAAACCATACTTCAAAATTACACCCTGTTAAATGTTAGGCAGGCATTGTCTTCTGTTGTATTCTCAGCATCTGCTGAAGGCCTTCTTCCAACAAGTATTTTAAGTAGAGATCCTTCCCAATTTCCATCTGTACTGTGTCTGCTTCTCTGGGCTCTTTTGCGGGGGCAGGATGGGATATAAATCTATTTAATTAATTAAGCAGCGGTTTAAAACAAGCTGTTTATTTAAAACATTTATAGGCTGCCTTTTTGAATAGAACTCAGCAGCTCACATAATAGGTTAAACATTCTACAGTATAAGATATAGAAACAGAATAGAATTCTACAACAGACACAAAATTGTTAAGCTGCAATAAGTAAATAAAAAATGCCCCACCCAATACAGAAGACACAGTTTCACAGCACAGCCATTTAAAAGAAGCACATCTCAGCCTTCATGGGTATCAGTCATGTGAAGACCATCTGAAATGGTTATGTATGTAGGTCTTCAAGGCTTTTCAAAAGGACTGGAGTGCAGTAGCTTTCCAGAAGTGGGGTGACTATTAAGTCCACAACCACAAAACCACCACAGAAAAGGCCCTTTTCCTTATGCCTCACAACCTAAGTGGTGGACAAACAAGGATGGTATTCATGCATGATCTTAATGTGCAAGTAAAGGTAAAGGTAAAGGGACCCCTGACCATTAGGTACAGTCGTGTCCGACTCTGGGGTTGCGGCACTCATTTTGCTTTATTGGCTGAGAGCCGGCGTACAGCTTCCAGGTCATGTGGCCAGCATGACAAAGCTGCTTCTGGTGAACCAGAGCAGCACACGGAAACGCCGTTTACCTTCCCGCCAGAGCGGTTCCTATTTATCTACTTGCACTTTGACGTGCTTTCGAACTGCTAGGTGGGCAGGAGCTGGGACCGAGCAACGGGAGCTCACCCCGTCGCAGGGATTCGAACTGCCGACCTTCTGATCAGCAAGCCCTAGGCTCTGTGGTTTAACCCACAGCGCCACCTGGGTCCCTAATGTGCAAGTAGGTTGGTACAAATCAGGTAGTCCTTTCAAGTAGCTCAGGCCCAGATCATTTTAGGTTAAGGACCATCAGAACGATGCATCACAGTCACGGATGACAATACTTTTTGAAGCCCTGTATCCTCAATGTGCACAATTATGCTAGTAATTTTGCAACAAATTCAAACTCTGATCCTTCTGAGGCCTAAATTGGACTTTGCATATTTTTTTTTGAAGGCCAGTAAGAAATGCTGCTAAGGAATCTTATCTGGGAAGCTACCGTATTGTGACATCTACGAAAAGAGCCTCATCATGCTAGAAAATAGTATATATTCCTTATTCCATATATATGGTAGTATATTCCATAATCGCCAATAGGATTCATACATGGTGAGGTGCTTTCTGAACATGCATAATGATGATCAAATCGTCCACAATTGACTTCAACCTTTTGAGAGGAAAGAAGACCATATTGTCAAACCACTGAAATCCATGTATTTGGGATTCAGTAAACAGATGAATGTAATTAAATGACCATTGTATATACAGTATCCCTTGTTTAATCATGGAGGTCTGATGAAGGCGTTACATTTCAGATTCTTTTGAAGGTAACAAGTGGTTAAAATCTCAGGATTATGCTGCCTGAACTAAAATACTATTAGTTTATGACTATCAACCGCATTCATCATGGCATTATATCACTGCATCTGGCTTTTAAGTGTGATGTCAAAGTGGGAATTGTGGTGCCTACATTTTACAGCTATGAGCCTGGAATGGTAAGCTGCTGTTGCTATGGCTGCAGCTTCATCTACTGCATAGCTTCAGTTTTCTATAGCTAAAAGGCTTCATGGAATATAAATTTCCACTGCAGCAATAGCCGGGTAATAGTGTAACAAAACTGCCTAAAATCCTTTCAGCCTCCTAATCTGATTCCCAGCCTCATGTTCAGCATTGTTTTTACAGCCTTTCTTTTATGCAAAAAGCGGAGTCAGTCACAAAGAAAGAAGACAAATTGGACTTCTAATTGTGTTAATAAATACAGGAAAGTTTCTCCGCCACTTTCCTGTCAACAGTTTTAAACGAGCTGATGGTTTCCCTACGTTTTATTTGGTCTGTTCAAATTTTGAAATTGTATACTGCCCTGCCATTTTTCTTTTCCTTGTTTTCCTTTTTCCTTTTGTTTTCGTTTCATAATGCTTTGTACCTCCAGGTTAAACATAATTGTCCTAAAGTTTTCAATGCTGTTCAGCGGTAAGTGCCAGGATTTAGCATGTATAACATTGTCTGAGGCATTTGTTCAGCTGTCTGTTGAATCCCCTGAAACTAATGCTCAGTCTCTATTAATGTCTCAGTCCCTGGAAACCGCAGCCTATTCTCTCCTATAATTAATCTTGCAGGTACTGCCTTGACATTATTGGTTCACCAGCAGAGCAGAACTGCCTCAGCCATCAATAATAATTCAACACATTAGGATGAGGCCTACATACACAGCCCACAGAGGTAGCCAAACTGTGTGAAATCTCTAGAATTCCTCTCGGGTTAGAAAACGTGTGTGTGTGTTTTGATGGGTGAGGGGAAGCCTCTGTAAATGAAGCTGGCTGTTTTGGCTGCTTGAAAACCTTCCAACAGCAGGGTTGTGGTGCTACTAATTGTATGCTTTCCCTGGCTTTGTCTGGCACAAATTTTTTCTGATTGTATGTTTACAGAATCTTAATACTGAAGCTGTTACAAATTGTCTTTCACAGATGTTGGGAACAGGAGAGGTAGGGGATTTATTACTCAATATTTCTGTATTACTGATTGGAACGTGATGCGCATCCTCAATTCATCCTACTGCAGAGTTTTCGTCTCTCCGCTTTATCCCACCCCCTCCCTGGTTTCTTTCTTTCGCCTACAAAATTATGGGCAGCCGAAGACGTTCTTTCTGGTTTTGTGTAGACAGCAGCTGTGCAATTTCAAGCAGAATGTTTGCTTTGATCCTCCTTCCTTTAATTGAAATCCACAATTATGAGATTTGCTTCTTTTATGTTTGTGAGTTTATTGGTTTAATCTGCAAAATGTGCAGTCTTGCTGTCTTGCACAGTTAAAGGCAACAGCTGGGATTTAAGTTGTGACTTAGATGATAAACCGGGAAGAGTCTTCCCTTCTCTCTGTGTCTACTCTTGACTGGGATCAAAAACCCTTTTCATCAGAATTTAGGGCACTTGATATTTTGAACAGGAGCAGCAGCAAATATTTGATAATCAATAAATGAAAATAATTGATCTCAACATTTTTCATGTAAGTGACTGTGATGAATGGAGACATAGAAATGGGAAGAAGGAATTGCTCAGACACCTTATGCTGGGATTCCCTTTTATAGGGAAATCTTATGTGTGATACGACGCGGGTGGCACCTTGGTTTAAACCACAGAGCCTAAGGCTTGCTGATCAGAAGGTCGGCGGTTCAAATCCCTGCGACAGGGTGAGCTCCTGTTGCTCAGTTCCTGCTCCTGCCAACCTAGCAGTTCGAAAGCACGTCAAAGTGTTTCCGTGCGCTGCTCTGGTTCGCCAGAAGCGGCTTAGTCATGCCGGCCACATGACCCGGAAGCTGTACACCAGCTCCCTTGGCCAATAAAGCGAGATGAGCGCAGCAATCCCAGAGTCGTCCGCGACTGGACCTAATGGTCAGGGGTCCCTTTACCTTTTTATGTGTGGTACAGCAATAATTATTCTAATCACACTTTGATATGAGCTGCTGTTCAAAATCATCCTGCAACAAACAGTTGATGCATTTATGCTTTGATTTAGGGAACTGGAGGTTAAAGTTAAGGTGAAGGATGAGTAGGAGCTGGTAAAGAAAAAGAAAGAAAGAAAGAAAGAAAGAAAGAAAGTGGTCAAAACCTGCTCCAATTGGTTGCATTTATATGGATATGGCTATTCAAACAGGAATCTTCCCTGACAAAATGTTTAGTTAAATTCATAGGACGTATGTGGATCTCATAGGTTCTGCCTGGCTGCATTATGAGGGTAGCATTATGAGGGTCCTTGAAATGGGATGTTGAGCATCTTCAGTTATGGCTACGATGCATGACAGAGTGGGTAGTGGTCACTTGCTTGCCATCCCAACAACTTCATGTAGCAGGAGTCGAAAGCCAATAAACACCAACTTGCTAGTTTAAAAGAAAGTAGAGCCAGGGCAGGAAGTGGTGCATAAAGCACACATCAGTCAAACCAGGTACATTAGCTGCACCTTTGTGCTGTTATACAGAAAAACTAGTCTCACATTATTTATCCGAAAAGTTTTTCAGAAGGTTTCTGGATTCCAACTGGGGGTCCTCATCTGCATGCTAAGTCCCATAATCTCGAGTCAATGGAACAGGTAGTGTTTGCTAAAATCTTTAAAGAAATTGAGATTGGTAGAGGGTTTACTTATATCTACATTGCATACTTTCATGTTGGGCATAGTTCTAGGGGAATGTTGGCTTATCTGCAATTTGTCTTAGCTCAGGGGTTCTTCTGTCAATGATGGGATATTTGCTGAGTTTCCTTTGCTGAGGTATACTTTTTTAAAATGAGGCTGTCTCTGTGGTAGGACCACCCTTATTTGCAAGTGTTACATTAAGTTAGCTTTCATGCTGTAGTCTGTCCCCTTGATTTTGATTTGCTGGGTTTTATCTTCAGGGGAAAGTACAATGTGTCTAAGGCTCCACCTCATGTGTGGCTTTTGAAATGTATACTACAATGGTGCACTCTCAGGAATAAGAATCATTTGCCTTGTGTTGCTCATTATATTTACACTTTTTGCATATCCAGCTAATTCAGAACAATGTTTGGCCTTAACCTATTCATTTCAGAAATTAGCTGATTATATCATAGTCCCATTAGCTGGAGAGGAAACAGAGGACCCAGAGTGGAGTTTGCTTTCCATTCTTTTTCCAAGGGTGATGGTGTGCAGAGTACTAGCCTGAGCAGTTACTACAGACCTAACCTTTTATTGGACTGTTTCCTATTGTGGTAGCTGTTCAACTATGGATTTAGCTTTCTCTGATATTGCTCCAGACACATGTTCCTTTTACATCCATTTGCTGTGTTAGGAGCACAGGAAAATGCCTTATACTGAGTCAGACCATTGGTGCATAGAGATCAGTATTGTCTTACTCTGACTGACAGCAGCTCTCCAGGGTTGCAGACAGGAAACTCTCCAAGCCCTACCTGGAGCCTTGGACCTTCTGTGTGATACTCTGCCACTGAGCTAGGGTCCCTCCAGTCTCTTCAGTATTGAAAGGGACTTATTGGGAAAGCATGGGCACTTCCTTAGACATGAGTCCTATTAAACTCTGTGGGACTTACAGTCAAACAAGCATTTATAGCATACATAGATTTTGACTCTGAGTGTGTACTCATACAGGTTTGCAGCCCTACAGGTATCCATAATTTTACTAAGATTTTTTAAATAATAATAATAATGGGTGCGTTGTATGGACATGTCAGTACTGCTGTAAAGTAGTGGAGAGAGGGGGAATAAGATACAGGATCTGAACCCTTGCAAAATATGTATACAGTCTACCACTTGACCTAATCACTACTGCAAGGGCAGTAGAACCCGTTCTACCTGACTGTACTTGCTAAAGATTGATGGTACAATTATTCAATCACCAAGTTTTAGCAGTGGGTGTAAGAGAGGTTAGGACAAGGCTAAGGAAGTTTAAGAAGAAAAATGTGATGAATTGGAAAGGAGGAGATTGTATGGAAAGAAACATAATCCTCATGCTTGAGCGATTGAAAGAGGAGAGGGCCAGGATTGATGGTAGAGTGGCTTAAATAAATGAGTGCTCTTGGAAACTCTTGGAAAGTAAGTAAAAGGCTTAAATGGGAAAGTTTTCCTCCTCTTCTAACAAGCTATGATTTAAAATTAATTAAGAGCTTCCATTTTTTTCTCAAGTGAAAAAGTAATTCTATAAGTATGACAGCCATCAACCGCTGTCCGAATTTCAGACTAATTGCCATCTGGTGAAGTTTGGGAAGTCCTTTAAAGGACATTACTGCAGATCAACAGCTCTCTCTTGATCTCTACTCACATTTAGCTCCCAAAGCTTGGTCAGAGCTACTGGGAGCTGAGTAAGAGCCCTGGGGCAGGGATGGGAACAATGTGCCAAACCAGTAAGTCATCATGGGCTGGAGGAGTCGAAAATGCCAAGGTAGCTCTGTGCCAAGGTAAGCTCTGCCTTGGATGCCTACAAAGAGCTATAAAATCCTTTCCAGGGTATGGCGCATATTACAACTTGAAAGCTTCTGACACATGGAACATAGCTGCAAACAAGTTCTCTTCCTGTTCCATTATCTCCTCTCCTCCCTGCCTACTGCTTGGCAAATTAGTCTTTTTGATGGACTAGTGGAGAAATGATACAAAATGCATTAACTTTATTCAGTGTCCACTATGGAGCACTGAACATGTGACCATGAAACAGTTCAAGAAGAAAACCAGACACATAAATCCCTCCCTGCCCACAGACCTGAAGCTGGATAACCCTTCATCAGCAGAACTTTTAGACTGTTTATTGGAAAACAGAACCAAGAACTCTCTCTTCATGGGATGAAGCAACTCCAGTTACTATGTAGCTGTTGCCAGTGGAGCAATCTTTTGTGCTTCTGGAGATCGCCTTCTTTGCTTTCGCTGCAAAATGGCCAAAACTAAGAGAATTACATGCAATAATTTGTCCTGGTGGAATTTCTGAGTGGAATCAGCATGTCTAGTTGGTTCTGGGCAGTCCTTCTGTGGCTGGGCATCATAAGGTCCAGCACTGGATCCAGGCAAAACTCATGGAAGAATTTTAGGCCCTGCTCAATCCCAAATTCTGCCATCAGTTTCACACAGGTATAATCCTAAATCCTCTGTGGAATTCTGGATATTTCCTGAATTTGATTGTAACTCCAATGATTGCTTAGGAATCTGAGAAACAAGTAAAGCAGGATAAGACTGATCTTACCACATGGACAAAGGCTATCAACCCTTAACTCTTCATGGAGTTAGAACCAAACACAGGAGGTATTGTATCATGCAGTAAATGGCTATCTGATTCCACTCAAAGATATTGCTGTAGGAAATGTGGATTTTGTTGACCTTAGTTGTGGCCACTGTTCAGACCAGGCAAATAACTTCTTCATTTAATACCTCTTTTTTTTTACCCCTACCTGATGTTTAATTAGTGTTTCAACACTCAGGACAGGTAGCAACTCCAATTACATGATAACTGTATTTCCCTGAGATTTCTCTGATTTCAGCAATCTACCCATCAAGGAGCAAACCTTTCAAAAATAACGAACATTTTCTCCTGTGTAATCAAAGTCACATTTATTGAGAATTTTAGTGGTTTTAGATACATTCCCAGTTGCTCCTAGGTCCTGCTAGTGGGCTTCTATTCGGCATCTACTTGGCTAGTCTCAGAACAGCATGCTGCATTAGATGGGCCACTGGCCTGATCCAGCAACCTCTTGCATTCTTCAGGAAAAAAATGCAGAGTGTGTATTCACATTACTTTATTCCACCAAACTTCATTGGTATTAGCATGTTTCTTTTGATATAAAGCACCCCCATGTGTGTTTGTGCATGCAAACACACATACTTTCATTCAACACAACAGTTTCAAAGTAATCCACAGTAGTCACAAATTCCTCCTGCCCCCACTCAACTGACCCTCCAAATCTCATTTTCACCTGCTCCCCATAAGTTCACCCATCCTGTCATCTATCAAGGGGAATGCCAAATCCTCTTTTACTACACTTAAAATGTTATCTTTATGCCTCCCCTCCAATTCACAAATACTCAGTTTCCCATATACATTCACGATAATATAACTTTCTGAAGTAGTATTTCTTTGAGTCATGCCTGCTTAATAGAAAATATGAAGTATACTGGATAGGAGGTGCATGTGTTGTTCTACATTAATTCAAAATTGAAATTCAGGTTAATGGATGAGGAAAAATAAATATTTCCATTGCAAAAATATAGCTACACCTGTACGTTTTCCTTTCATCATTAAAGAAATCACTTCAGGTCTGATTTGGGGGCTAATTTTGACCCAGTTTTGAGCAATTATATTATTATGTATGCAGGGAAAGTGAGCCATTTTCTCTTTTTCACAAAACACCCTTTGTTGAAATTCATGAAAGCCATATTCCATCAGGGCAACATTTTGAAGTCACTGTGTGTGGAACATCAAATTACCAGCAGTTATGCAAATGCTAATTATTTGTCAAAGATAAATAGATAAACTCGCAGCGTTAGCATGCTTTCAGAAAGCAAAGAAGAATGACACTGTGAGCAATAGAAGGATATGCAAAAGGAGAGGGAGAGGCTATGCACATTTACACATGAAAGAGCTGGTAAGTATATGTCACGGTTTCTCATGCATTAGACATTCTGAATTACAGTCACTGTTATGTAGTTATTCAGATAAGCACTTGGACTTTGAAGGTGAGTGGCTGCTCTTGTTGCTGGTTCTCTGATTGCAGAATTGAAGAATGGGGTCCCCACGTAAACGAATATTCATAACTGATCCTATAACTCTATTTCAGGGGGATCAGAATGGTCACCAATACTTTGATGTACTAGGGAAAACGTTTCATTTGGCTCACCAAATTCAAAGACGGAAAAGGAAGGGGTGGGTGGATCAAGTCTATTTCTGGTCTGTGACATTTTTTGCAAGTGTTTACCCAGAAATCCATTCTGTTCCATTTTCACATTAATCTGTATTCAAAACAAAAGCAAGTCTGCATGAAAGTTCATATTTTAAAACATATTACTTCACAATATATACATTCAAAACATATCGCGCCCCCCCAAAAAAGAATTGTATTTTATATGAATTGTGCTGGATCATTCAGGAAGCACAAAAGCAGGTAGATAATAACTTCCAATCTACATATTTGCACAAGAGCCATGGATGAGATAATTTATATCAGAATTTGAAAATAGTGAATTCCTCATGCATCCCTAGTAGAAAGACACCATGGATTCTATCATCGAACCTCAGTACAAGACACAAGAAATGGAACCTTCACCTGTCAGCTTCTTGGCACAGAGATCTGAGATGCATTTAGAACTGAGTGAATTGCCACACTAAAATCTAACTCCACTTAGTATATTTTTTTCGCCCCATTTTCAGACTCGGAAAAGGAAGTGATGCTCTCCCTCCAGTAACAAGGAATCCTCTGAACACCAGTTATTGGGGTCCATGTGCAGAAGGGGCTATTATGTTCATTTTTTCCTTGTGGGCATTAGATAGGTCTCAGAGAGAACAGAAAACTAGATAGGTCTTTGGTCTGAACCAGCAGGACTCTTCGGATGTACTGATGTTCTTATGATACAAATGACTTCAAGTCATTTCAGAGGAGAAGAGGGGCTTAAAATGATATCCACATAATAATATCAGCACTAGATGAAATCATAAAAGAGTCCAGATATAAAATAAATAAAAGGACTGGCAAAATAAAGAAAATGTTGGCATCTCCTTAAAGGTTACGGTACATGTGAGGGTACCAAGTGGAGGTCGAAGAAGAAGAAGAAGAGGAGGAGGAGGAGTTTGGATTTGATATCCTGCTTTATCACTACCCAAAGGAGTTTCAAAGCAGCTAACATTCTCCTTTCCCTTCCTCCCCCACAACAAATACAACGAACCCGGTTCCCCAGATTACGGGTCTATCGCTCTTAACCAGTACACCACACTGGCTCTCAGGGAGGGAATCCCATAGGGGTGGGGGCATCCTTCAGATAACCTGGCTACAACAGATAACCTGTTATAGGATTTAAAAAAGTTTAGTAATTGCACTTGAAATTGAGCTTGGAAATGAATGTGTAAAGAGCCTTATGTAAAGAGCATTACAATAAACAGCACATGTGTAACTGAAGCCACTTTCTCCAGGTAGGGTCACCGTTTGCAATTCAAGCTAACCTAAGTGACTCTTAGACACTGAGGTCACCTTTGCCCACGGAAAGAACACAAGTCCAAGACTACCCCTAATCTGCATACCTAATTATTCAGGAGGAGTTAGACCCTGTCCAAAACCTATTGCAAACCTCAATTTCGATCAGTGGTTTTCCCAACAGTATTTCTGTCTTAGCTGGATGAAGTTTCAGTTTGCACGTAGGACAGCTAAACCCAATCCAACCCACAGAATTGTATTGAATAATTTAAGGCAGTTTGTTTGAATTATCATATAACAATGAAATCAAACATAAGGAGAGCTGAGTTTATGGAACGACACGTTGCACTATTGGAAGGAAAATTTCATTGAGCACAACTCTTCCAAGCTTCTTCCATCCATGGAGTGACTATGTTGAACTATGCACAGTAATTTTGCTTTCCTTAAGATGTGGATAGATTCCAAGGCAGATCTCCAAAGGTGCTTTGACACATGCATGGAGCTCATTTCAAAGGAAGGGAAGCTCCATGTTCACAGAGTCTCCTCTCTATTAAAACCGATTCCTGGGTGGAATAGAATATACTGGATCTGAGTCACTATTTAGTAGGTTTAAACTAATTAAACAGTAATTCAGTCCTTGTTACAGATGGTCAACCACTTTTTGTTAAAATATTTCCATCTTTGGAGACTAATTTTCTCCAACTGTATTCATTATTCATTGTTTTTCATTAAATAATTCAGGAAGACGATTTAAATATAATTAATTTAAGCAATGTAAATTATATGCTGTTATGAATAAAGGTCATAACTGATTTATTCCTAAATACAATTTGCCATTTGCTTGCTGTATATGTGAGCGTCTGCCTTCCTGAAGCAGTCCTCCTCCATGTATGAGTCACGTATGAAACAAATCACAAAGAAAGCATCACTAGTTGTGTTGCTTAGAAGTTAATTATTTTTAATATCCGGGTGATAATTACATTTATTTGTAAAGTAATGTAATACTTATGGATGGGAGCAAAGTCCTTTTAATGGTAAGTGACGACTAACTAGGAATGAAAGCAGGAGAGGGTGGGACTGTGCTGTTCACTTTGCCTCCCTCTGACTGAGTTGCTGCTGTTGGTGCAACTCCACCATGCCACTACCACAGAACGGGATGATTGTCAACAGCAGAGTGATGGACCATAGTCAGATTTAACTGTTCACTGGAATAGATACATGGGAGTCAATGCAACTGAAGCTATCATGCAACTGAGCTGCCATCCCATATTGCCATCCCAGTACTGAACTGGCAGCCAATGTCATCAAAGAATGACAGAGTTGGAAGGCACCTTCAAAGTCATCTAGTCTAAGCTCTGGCTTAGTTCAAAACAGCATTCCACCTTACTCCTCCTGTACATCTCCCACAGAGAGTTTTGGTTGGTTTTGTAATCCTGAAATAAAAATCCTGTATGGTAGGTTAACAGTTCCCCATACTTCAGAATGAGCAGAAGAGCTGAGATGGGATGGATGCAGTATTAATGCAAGAGTGTGTTAAATGTAATTGAAAACAAAACAAAAGCGAAGTGTTCATTCATTAGATCTTAGGGATTCATAATTCAGTATTCTCTCAAACAGCCAGAAGTCCAGGTGGGGAGAGGGAACCAATGGGTGGGCAAGCTGCCTTTTCCAATGCCCTGCCCACTTTTTGTCTCCTCGTTCCATTTTTGTTTTGCTTTGTGTGTGTGTGTGTGTTTTTTAAAAAGCATTACCCATCTCATTGGAATTTAGAGGAGGGAAATAATCTACAGTAGATCCAGGCCTGGCAAAATGAAAGGGATGGGCTGTGGATTGTGGGGATCTACAGTCTCTTCTGGCAAACCCACAAGATGCCCCTGTGATGTATCCTGTTCACACACTCTTACATGAGAACTCTGAAATCAGAATGGAATTTGCTGCTGATGGCTCTCAGTAGCCTCCACAGAGCATGCATCCAACAATGGATCTCCCTCTTCTGGGGTGGACCTCTCTCTTTGCGCTCAACATGGATCCAATGGATGTGATGGATCCTAGGACCCCTATGACACCCCATCTCACCCCACCCCAGGACCACAGCATTGCAGCTCTATGTTTTTGAGGACGTGTCTGTAGAACAACAGAAGTTCAGCTGACCTTATGAGACAGCCCCAAAGTAATGCCAAAACAGCAACCATTTTTTCTTTTCTTTTTTGCACAGTTCTAGTAATTAGAATCATTATTAGTGTGCACAACACATATTGCAGTTTGCTCAGAATGTATTTCTTATGGAACTTCTCAATAGGAGTTAATTTTTAAAAAAATAAATTCTACATGAACAACTGCAGAGACAGCAAAAGACAAAAGGAAAATAAGCAGTCAAATTTATCATGTTTATAGTTTATTGCCTCATTAATTAAGATGCAGACAATACACATGAGAAAAATGCAAAGCATAAAAGTTCTTCAATAACATATTTATTACTCAAACAGCCTACTACTGATTCACTATTAAAATTCTCATATAAAATAAAATGCTAAAGTAACGGGATGTCTGCTGATTCACTATTAAAATTCTCATATAAAATAAAAATTTAAAGTAACAGGATAGCAGTGCTAGAATATGTCTAATAACTATTCCATTTAAAAACTACATTTTGGTTTTAAGGTGTTTTTAAACTGTTACTTGTGTCTGACATGTAAAACTTTGTTTTAACCTTGGAAATATTTATATCTTTTTTTTTAAAGAAACAATAATATTGTTTTAATTGAACAGAAAGTGAACCCTTTCTCCTTAGTCCACATAAAACTCTTCATACTTTACACATTGATTCAAGCAGGTTGTGGGGCCATTTGTCTAAATCCATCCCAAGGCTGTGCAGTTTCTCCCAGCACATCATACAACAATGGAATAGCTTCTGAAGCAAGAAGCCTTTTCTATTAGTGTAGGCACCCCATATTATTCATGCATTTAAGATAACATATATGTTAGGAGCAGGGCCAGGAGCAGGGCCAGGGCGGGAGAGTGCTAGAGCCCTGTCTAGTCATGTTTCATGGGATCAATTCCAATCTGTTACCTCCGAGGATGTGGACAGGCTGCTTGGACGAGTGAAACCAACCACCTGTCTCCTTGATCCTTGCCCATCCTGGCTAATAAAAGCGAGCCGGGAAGGGCTGGGCGATGGGCTCCGCGGGGTGGTGAATGCTTCCCTCTGTGAGGGAGTCTTCCCAGACCTGCTGAAAGAGGTGGTCATTAAACCGCTTCTTAAAAAAACATCTTTAGACCCGGCCAATATGGCCAACTATCACCCAGTATCAAATCTACCATTCTTGGGCAAGTTGATTGAGCGGGTGGTTGCTGAATAACTCCAAGCACGCCTGGAGGATGCGGACCATTTGGATCCCTTCCAATCGGGATTCAGGCCTCATCATGGGACTGAAACTGCCTTGGTCGCGCTGGTCGATGATCTCCGGCGGGCCAGGGAAAAAGGTGAGAGCTGTTTCCTGGTTCTGCTGGATCTCTCAGCGGCCTTTGATACCATTGACCATAACATCCTTCTGGACTGTCTAGAGGGGTTGGGAGCTGGGGGCACTCTTATACAGTGGTTCCACTCCTTCCTCCTGGGCTGTGTTCAGAAAGTGGTGGTGGGGGATGAGTGTTCAGACCCCTCGGCTCTCACTTGTGGGGTGCTTCAGGGTTCCGTCCTCTCCCCCATGCTTTTTAATATCTAGATGAAGCCACTGGGAGAGATCATCAGGGGGTTTGGGCTGGGTGTTCATCAGTATGCGGATGATACCCAGATGAGGGTTTCACAGAACCTCTCCCATATATTGAAAGAATGTATGAGGGGGCCAGAGGTCCCCTTGCCAATGAAGCACAGATACACCCCCAGTGTAGGATGGATGTCCTTTTGGAATAAAATGGATACCCTTTCAGAATAACACTTCTCCAGACCCATAATTATTATTCAAAGCTTTATTTGCAGGGGGAGTGTCAGGGAATGGTCAGAACTGGAAGACTGGGAAGTGTGCACTCAGTCTGATCAGCTTCTCTCTGAAGAGGAGGGGAAAGTTTCACCTCACTTGTCTTCAGCAGTTTCAGGAGGAGAGGGAGAGAGAGATGCTATACCATTTGAGGAGGAATTGTCTAGTTACGAGATAGTGGAGGAGGAAGGGGAGGTGAGAGCACAGCTGGCAGAGACCTCCCTGGAAAGTATGGGGGATCCTCCATCTCCACGGGCCCATTGGCCCGCCGCATCCTAGAGAAGAAGAAGAAGAAGAAGAAGAGGAGGAGTTTGGATTTGATATCCCGCTTTATCACTACCCTAAGGAGTCTCAAAGCGGCCAACAATCTCCTTTCCCTTCCTCCCCCACAACAAACACTCTGTGAGGTGAGTGGGGCTGAGAGACTTCAGAGAAGTGTGGCTAGCCCAAGGTCACCCAGCAGCTGCATGTGGAGGAGCGGGGACGCGAACCTGGTTCACCAGATTACGAGTCTACCGCTCTTAGTCATTACACCACATTGGCAGAGGGGTGGGACTCTAGGACTTCCCGTTGGCGCTCAGGATGTTCTTAGGAATGGAAGAGGAGGGGCGCAGAGTAGCCAATGTCTCTCTTTGTGTGGGGACATGGATTCTTGTCTTGCAACCAGATGGCTGAATAAAAAGGACTAAAATATGAACTGTTTGTTATTCTTGCTTTTGATGCTACTGGAGGGGGAGAGGAGTCCCCATGCTTGACAGGGAGGAGACAGCCCTTGCCTCACTCATGTATTCTTTCAATGTGTGAGGGGCTATTGTAAGAACTTCCCTTAGCTAAACTGTCCTAGAGGCAAATTCCTTTCTGACCACCATATATGATGATTTG
The DNA here is from genome assembly GCA_034641385.1 of Darevskia mixta. NCBI lineage: Eukaryota > Metazoa > Chordata > Lepidosauria > Squamata > Lacertidae > Darevskia > Darevskia mixta. The sequence goes on from JAWWNH010000066.1 coordinate 39,838,207, forward strand.
TTTGGCACTGTCAGCAAAGAACCCTTTCATGGAGCACTTCTAGAGAAATTCTACCTATCTGTTTATTGCATTTATGTCTGTCCTACCTCAATCTAGCTCCAAATAGAACATTGCCCTGGTTTGCTTAGGAGATGAAAGCTCATTGACTATCATCAGGCCAAACTCACAGCCTGTCATATTCCTCTAAGTTCATATTGTTGATATAAAAATCAAAATTTAAAATTCCATTATTTTTATAGAGTCAAGACTGCTGTAAGATTAGTTATCCATCAACATCATTAAAGCTGTTTTTGGTTGTTGTTTTGGTGCTTCTGTTGCAAGTGGGCAGAACCGCTTTCATTATCTACTATTCATGCTCTCCTAATAAAACCTCTTTCATCTGATTTTGATGAATGCTTCTTGCATTTGGTTAAGTCGAAAGTCCTAGCAACAGTCCACTTTGCAACAGGCATGAGCTTTGTTAGAGCAAGAGGTTTAATTGTGGAAAAACAGAAAGCACAAAGCAGCCGACATTATTACAGACTAGAAACCAAACATTTAGAGGGAATAGGAGAGGGAGAGCGAGTGAAATCCTTTTCAAAATAAAATGTGATGATTACACGATTCTCTCTTTCTTTGGACACATTCAGCTCGGAAAGGGACATTTAACAAAATCATTTATGCAGAGGAATCTAAATATCCTTTTGCCTCGAGGATGCATTCCTTTCTTAGTTTAAAATCTCTTTGGTGCAACGAGGGCAATGCAAGAAAACGACTGAATCCCACATTTAAGTGCTGGCTGATTGCACTAAATATAATAAAGTGCCTTCTGGATATTGCATGCAGGCATCTTAATTTCCAGAAGCAATTAACTACCACAGAACAAAAACAAATAATAAGAGTTAGCCAATTAAACACAGACCAAATCCAGTCAGCTCTCCTTGGGAAGATCTCCTTTAGATGTCAGTGAAAATTTGGTATGCCTAATGACTTATTAAGGAGCAGAGGATATAGTACTTTGCTCAAGCAATTTGAGAGTTTGGACTAACATATCCAATAGTATTGCAGCTAAATTATATTTCTACTAGTTTGTAGGTCAAAATACGACTGATGTGGCCAGGCCCCATATTATGTTATAGAAACTATAAAGGAGACGTAAAGGTTGAATACATTTGAAAAACAAGCAATAATACTGCTTTCAATTGAGCTTTGGATCCTTAGCAAAATGCAGTAAAATCACAGCTGTTAGTTTTTAGTACTGTTATTGGGAGCCAAGGCAAGCTCAAACAACGAAGAGAACTCTCTGGAAGTGTCACCTGCCACACAGGGGTTATAAGAGTGCAAAAGAGAACTGAACAGTCTAATACCCTATGGCCCTGCGACTTGGAGAATGAAGCATAAACTTTTACCTCTCGCTGCCAAATATTGATTGCAACAGTTGACAATTCCAAACACTGTTCAAAGGCAATCCTTCACAGAACATTTTGCAGCCATATAATGGTTTAACTGATTTTTAGAAGACGGCACAGTTCTTGCGAGCTTCACTAGGGAGCGACTTCCAGAGAGTATTTGCTACGCTTAAAAGGGCTATAGTTCTTGTCCTCTACCTTGATAGAGGAGGGATTGTGGAACAGCTTTGAATAAATATCTCCTGTAATTGTACATCAGATTCAGATGAATCATGAATCCTTAGGGTGTCATGGAGGGCTTCTTGGCGTATCTGGGGTGAGCTAGGATGTGTATGAGGCTGCATGAGTTGAAGCTGGGAACTTTGATATGCTTTGTGGTACCCCTGTAATCTGGACATTAGAAAATGCTGCAGATAAGTGTCTACTAAAAGTGATTTTCTACCATGCAAGGAACAAGTTTACCATAAAATGAAAGCACCAGGTTGCGGTGGGAGGAGAGAGGAAAAGCAGCTTTGGAAAATCAAAATTTATGGCTCTAGCTTTAAAAGAAATGCTAGGATCAGGAGACGGAAGTGTGAGCTTGGTTGTGATGGACAGATTGGCTTGTAATCAGATGGAATGATTTTACCAGAGGTCTCCAATCTCAGTGATATGGGGCTGAAAGCGGTTTTGCAAGAGTGAAACTCATGTGTCTATGCTTAAGGAAGATGCCAAGAAGAGGGGAGAGATTCTTTGTGACTGATGCATCTATCTTGTAATCAGAGATAATTATTTTACCCAGAAAGTGAATCCCTTTATGTTCTTATCACCTCAAATGCAATTAGCACAAAAGCCTCTGGACCTATTTGTCTACTCTTGGGTACATTTCTTACACAGGGCCACTTTGTTATAGTCAAACAAAGCAGTCTTGGATGGACCATGAGCTGAATCAGACAGCCAAATCAAGCACCCTGGACTAAGGCGGACTATTTTAAAAAGTGCCGGATTAAGGTCGGAAGTGAATGTGATGGCCAGTGCTCACGTACATACCTGAAGGAGTGTCTCCACCTACATCGTTCTGCCCGGACACTGAGGTCTAGAGCAGAGGGCCTTCTGGCGGTTCCCTCACTGCGAGAAGTGAGGTTACAGGGAACCAGGCAGAGGGCCTTCTCGGTGGTGGCGCCCGCCCTGTGGAAAGCCCTTCCATCAAATGTCAAGGAAATAAGCAACTATCTGGCTTTTAGAAGATATCTGAAGGCAGCCCTGTTTAGGGAAGTTTTTAATATTTGATGTTTTATCGTGTTTTTAATATTCTGTTGGAAGCCACCCAGAGTGGCTGGGGAAACCCAGCCATCTGGGCAGGGTATAAATAAATAAATAAATAAATAAATATTATTATTATTTGGAGCCTAATGGAAAAGGATATGTTTCCTTAAATAATTTGGGCCTATGCCATATAGAGCTTTAAAGTGCTTGAAACAAGCATTTTGAATTGCACCAATAAATGAAGTAAGAGCCACTGCAGGTGTTTCGCCACCTGTGTAATGAGCTTCCCTCAGCTCATCTTGCAATTAAGTGAGCTGCCGCATTTGAATCTTTCACATTTTTTTAGTTGTCATTTACCCCCAGGAATATTATTATAGTCCAGCTAGAAGTTATCAATACATTTGTCACAGAAGCAACATGTTTTCCAGGACTTGCTATAAACGGCATCCAAAGCTGAGTTGATAAAACACATTCCTGGGTGTTCAGGAGAAACACCAAATTCAGAAATAACTCCTATTATAATAGCCTCAAATAGTAATAAGTTTATTGCCCAATTCTTTTAAAGAAACCAAAGCTCAGGGAAAAGCATTTTTAATGGTCCTGGAAGCATTCTTCTGTCCCCCTGCAGCTTCCTTTAAACTCTCTTCTCTAGCTACTTTCCTTATTTCCGAAACCTCTGGCATTTACATGCATTTGAATGATAAACTGCTACCTGTGGTGCTTAGGGAACCTGTTGTGTTTCAGGATAAAAGATGGGACACTTTCATCCCATCCCACCTGCTTAGATATTATGATGCCTCTGAACAGCACATTGTTTCTGAATAATCCCACCTGGCAAAAACATTTTAATATTTTTGTTGTTTTCCGAATATGAGCAAACAGCCCTGGGCCATACTGTTTTCATTTTCAGGCTTTTTTTTCCTGTGTGCTTTCACTGATCCTGAGGTAGGAAAAGTCAAAGTAGGAGTCCAATTGCAATGCTTCAGTGGGACTAAGTATGTCAAAACAAAGCAAATCTAAAGTCTTTGAGTTAACTGGATTGGGGATCTAACTGGATGCCAAGTCATTTGTAGTATTCAGACAGGGAAAGTATGGATGCTGAAGAAATGCACTGCATGTATCTGTGAAAGTCCTAAATGGTGAGGGGTCCTGGTATCTGCAGTCCAATTCCAGTCAATTCATCGTTAAGTTCAGCAGGACAGGTTCGGCTCATGATCCTCACAAGGATCAACAGAATGAGGCTGCAGCACAGGACATTCTCATGTGTTTCTGAAGCATCCTAGGTGCTCATATGATATACAGGTCTTCAATACACCGACCTTTGTATCTGTTCTGTCCCAGTCCCAAACACCCTTTGAATGCCTTAGCATTTGATGGATCCCAAGACATAGAAGGATGAGTTGCACCCTCAAACTGACATTGGAATGCATCTGTCCAACAAGCTACCACTCAGGATATAACAAATACAAAATAGACAACACGGTACAGTAGAATAATATATCAAAATGACGCAAACCGTGAATAATATTCAATCATATATATATGCATATGCAACCGGAGGAAATCTACTCCATACAACGTACAAACGTCTCAAAAAGTGCAAAGAGATTCAAAAGTGCAATGTGCAACAAGTCCAATGTCATAAAGTGCTAAAGTCTCTCAGGAGTCCACGTCTGCAGACGTTGTATGGAGTAGATTTCCTCTGGTTGCATATGCATATATATATATATATATGATTGAATATTCTTCACGGTTTGCGTCATTTTGACCGCTCAGGATATGGCTGTTAAAGCTGTGGAAGAAAGCTTCTCCTTGGCACTTGTACTTTTTTCCTTCACCATTCAGATAATCCTGTGTATGCGAGCCTCAACAATTAAGAAAACAGTTGAATATTTTATATTGCAGCAAGTTTCGTCTTCTTTTTTCAGCACACCTTTTTAATTTATCTTACCCTGCTTGTTACAAATCATATTTTTTTTATGTTTGCTGTACTCTGAAAGTCTTGTCAAGAGCACATTTAGAAAAGACACAGGACTCATTAATCTATATCTAGCTAGCTACCGAAACTTTAATCTATTCATGTATTTGTGTGTCAGTCCTGTCAGCTTGCAAATGGCTGAATCATTGATGCAGGCCTTTAAACTGACAAATGATAAAAACGATGCAGAGAGCACAAATCAGATTTAGAAAGGGAGCATCAAATGCATGTAGAAATGTTGCTCTTTTCAAGCCTTTCATGTAAGACTTCTGGAATCAATGGATTTTACATTCATGAAATTTGTATCACGCCCGCTTTATAAACAGCTCCTCTCCTGAGATAGCCACCGAGCTCACAAAGAACCTAAGCGTATCAGAAAAGAAACAAAGGATTTGAAAGGTTTTGAGCATAGACATTCTGCTTGCCTAAAAGGTTCTGTCAGTTCCTAAGCAACATTGCTCTCCTAAATCCTATCCACACGCTTTACACTATCCCATCAAGTGACCCTGCAAGAAGAGACTAGCGAAAGCATCCATGGACATAATAATGATTTCTGTCCATCAAGCTTATTTGTTATTCAGGGCCATTTCAGGATTTCTTTTATATAACCTAACAAGTCCCCACAGGAGTCAGTATCCAACTTGATTCTCTGAGCAGCCAGTTGCAATTTGGGAGACCACTGAACGTGATGTATCACTAACTGCTAGCTTCCCCTCACATCACTCTAAAGACATGCAGCTGTAGCTGTGCAACCACACAAAACTATGCCATATATATGATGCCTTGACCTTTTTGAACAACTTCTTTGGTATTTCCAGCCGATGGGATTTATCCAGCATTGGGCAGCTGAACCGAGGCAAGCTCAATTAGCAGCATATACAAATATCACTTTTTCTGGTTTGTCTCTCTACCTATAGCCAGGAATACGTTAGCACCCAGCAAGTATGGTGCATCTGTACACATATAACAAAGGGGGGGGGGGAGACAAGTAAGAAGTAACTCTGAAAGTTACAGTTCACACTAGCAATAGTGTTTTTCTCTGACTTATATGCCACATGTGTTAGGTCTCTTAGTGTTAAGAAATACAAATGCTATTTCACTATCCTAACCCTATCCATCAATGTCTTGTTGTTCTTTTGAATCACTATTCTTCTTTGTGAATTAATTAGGGTTGCCAACTAGCCTGTGTTTTATTGGCCTGCTAGATTTCTCAGAATCTGTCTGGAATGCTAGCCTAGATGATGAAAACTCAGCAAATATACACCACTCTTGGTATCTTCTCCAGTCTAAGTAGGATGGCAGTGGCAGCAGCTGCAACCTGGCATTTCAGTTCTTGATAAAGATAATCAATTGATGTTCACGTCATATGTACCTGAAGATACATGGAGGATTATCAACTTGATCTATTATTTTAGATGTAGTGAATTGGCAACGTCAATCACCCTTTCCCCCCTTAGTGCTCATAGTACTTTGACTACTCAATAATCCTTACAAATGCTTACAATGTGATCTCCATACCAGAGATGTGGAGTTCAGATGAACCCGCATTGTGATCTTGTGCAGCTGAAATTTGACCTGTGGACTTGTGGCTTGTGCACAATACCCCCTTTAATGCTGTCTTGCCAAATGCAACATGGTTCTTTAAAAACGAGATTCAGAAATAATACGAAACACGAGTGAGAAGATTAAAGATTTTATTCTAAACAGCAAGCAATATATACATACGAAGCAAGCACTTTGATCTGCCACTTGGAAGCCCTCAAGAAGTGGCGAAGCGATTCCCCAGGTAGCCTCAGTTTGCGTGGCCCTGCGGCCGATCAGTCCATGCATGAGCTTCTAAGAAACTGTGCCCAAACCATCCGATTTATAGATAGCTAACCTGTGTGGCTATGGCTTCCCCGACTGGCTACATGCAAATCATTCATTAGCTACCCTCTCCTAATGCTTCACCTTCTCAAAACAATGTCCAACATCAAAGAAGGTACCCAGCACTATCACTTCCTTCCAACAGGTTAGGACATTAAAGGCTGTTCTCATGCCATCAAAGAACTTAAGAGACAAGGAGAGGGGGCAGGAACAGAGGGCAGGGAGATGGTAACCATGTCAAATCACTAACTCCTCGATATACAGTTTATCTTCCGGATAGATTGCCCACACAAATGCTCATATCATTTGAATGGACATCACAGGCCTATGAATCCATATGCCCACCTCATGGTGCAGCACCACTGGTCCCACCTCTGACATCCATGCCTTATGCATGGAGGGCTTCAAAAGGAATGCTTGCCTCTACATGCATAGGCTTTCCATACATTCTGGAACTCTGCATGGTTAAAGTTCTAGGATGTGCAGATGATCATGCCTAATCTGTGGATGTTGGCAGCGCCAATGACATCACCTATCACCTGACCTTGGAGCGGGGCCAGAGGCTTGAATGCAGTGCACATGTCAAGGAAGCTTACACCACACCAGCGTTTTATCAGATTATTGTTTCATAAAGTTATGGGCACATTAACCTCCAAGCATTGTGCCTGTGGGTGGACACATGCATTCACCTATCATCCCCCTAGTGTTGTTTTCTGTCCTACTGCTTGCCATATTTCCTCTACATAGCTGCCAACTGTGTGTGTGCAGTTAATGATAAGAAATCTCCAGTGACACAGCACTGAACAGGTGCTCCTATGTGTGGTAAAGACGGAAGCTACCTCGGGCATACAAAATAAATTTTGCTAAGACCTGGAAGGTTAATACACATGTCTACTGTTGATATTGGCTGAAGAAGAATAAATGATTTGCAATGTCCCAAGAACTTACTTGCTCTCATCAGTGCAGAATTGTTTAGCTACTGTCATCAACATGCCTTTAAATCATAATGACTGTTTCAGACCTGTGGCTCACTGTACTTAGCCTTTTAAATATTAATAAATTACAATTTGTGTTTGTATAGAGCTTGTAGTCTAGTGAAGATTTTGCACACTTTATTTACTTTTTTTAAAAAAGTCATTTATTTATAACATTTCTATAATCTCCCTTTTACTGAAATGGTTTCCAGGGCTGCTTGCAGACATAAATACATTAAAAGTAACAAAAACAGTGTAACAAAATGCAGAAGAACGCAATGTCACAACAAAAGGAACTGCCCAGCATTTTAAAAGCTGCAGTTAAAATAAGTTCATTCCCAAAACTCAAAAAGTGGAATGTCTTTACTGAAAAGATAATAAATGAAATGCTAGGCAAGTGTCCCTGTTAAAAGTTCCAATGGCCAGGTGCCACTACAAAATAGTCCTCCTAGACAGGTAGAAATTGAATAGAAGTGCCCCCTCAACAAATTTCCCCATGGAGGAAATGTTTTACCTGTTGAATAGCTGCCTGCCACTCGATTGGCAAAACCAGAGGAGCCATGCCAGGAAAGAAACTGCAACATGACAAATAACAACTGAGTTTGGATCAACATGCTTCCTACTTAACCTCCAGTTTGATATCATCACATGCTGAATTGAATGTACTTATTTTATTAGAAATAGATGGGGGGTGGGGGGGTTGCCTATAAATGCATAATAAAATCCTGCCAGAAATATAGGGGAGGGGAACCATTGGAAAGCGGTTGATTTCAAATGAAGGGAAATCAAAATCTTAAATAATTCTAGCACAGGCCATTTGAGCTTCCCCTCATAGCCGAGCAACCTAAGGTCCCCAAAGCAAAATTAGTGCTGTCTTGTATGTGCGGGGGGGGGGGGGGTTGCAGGGAAGGAGGCTAATTCAAAGTGAATTAATCTGCAGTTCATTAGCAAACACTAATGTTGCTTTGGGGACTGAAGGAAATTAGCAGGATTATAATTATAAGCAACAAGTGTCTTCATAAACATCTAATTGCTTGTCAAAGATGTACAATATATATGCAAGGCTGTTGGATGATTGGATGCCATAAATCAGGTTTTCTGTTATGCAACAGATTGTGGATATAACTTAGCATGGTGTCTCGGGAAAGACTGCAGTGACCAGAGATATGGAGAAGGTGTCTAATAACCGAGAAGTGAATTAAAGCACATACACTACAATTCAAATAAAAAGGGGGGAAATCTAGATGCATCTAGTTTTCGTTGTCTTCATCACCCTTTGGGAAAGAAAAAAAAGATTTAAACCTCCGAGGCATCTTCCTTCCACAATGCACCAAAACATTCAGAGCTGCAGCAAATATTACTTTTGCTATGGACAAAGATGCCACCCCAAGGATATCCATGTAGAAAGTTCAGACATAGAGAACAAGCTCTGCAATGCCTTCATACCCTTTAACCCTTTTCAACTGTCAGTGAACATAAGGCATGGGGATGCAGGAAGAAAACAGCAGCATCCCCCACCCCACCCCCATGCACATTCACAGAAAACCATAGATTATTTATTTCATACTTATTTAATTAACTCACATGAGGATTTTTGCTCCACTGCATATGGGAGCCTTACGGCAGTCAACTTTCCCCCCCGCAATTTCATAGTAATGCAACAGCAGCAAGGCCGGCCCACCCATTAGACAGGATGAAGCTGCAGCCTCAGGTGGCAGAAAACCCTGAGGCAGTGCTTGGGCCACCTGGCCGCCTCCGCCGCTGGCAGAGAAGCGGCACCAGCAGTGGTGCCCATTTCTGGCAAGAACTAATGAGAGCTTGTAGAGTGAGTGAGATCTTGCAGGAAATCAGTGAGATCTCACTGGAAATTGGCACCGATGTTGGGGTTGTTTTTCTGCCATTGCTGGAGGTGGTGGAGGCAGGCGGTGTTGCGACGGCAGCCATAGGGCACACTTCCTGTTTCGCCTCCAGAAGTAAAATGGGACCTGCAGCCCCAGAACAACATCAAGCAAGTACAGCAGAAGCAGGTATATAGCAGATGAAAAAATTGAGTCAAAGCCTGAGTGGCAGAGGCCCTGCAATATGACATCCTAGGAAATGTGGGGATCCTAGGTGAGATGGTGGGTTGTCTTTTGTGAGGGGTATTTTAAAGCGGGAGCTGGATGACCAACTGTCAGGGATGCTGTAGCTGCATCCTGACTTTCAGAGCCTGCACTCAGGAGGAGGCTTACCTAGATCACCACGTACATTTAATGTGGAGCCATCCACATGCTCTGTCACTGAGCTACAGTTCCTCCTGGCCATTGTGCAAGAGCTATGCTCACAAGCAGCTGTGGATCAGAGAAGGCAGGGAGGGGGATCACTCACATGTGATGGATCAGAGGGTAAGAGTTCCTAAACCTTGATAGCAATGAGTAGGTGGTTTCCTAGGGCCCCGGGTGGCGCTGTGGTCTGAACCACAGAGCCTAGGGCTTGCCGATCAGAAGGTCGGCGGTTCGAATCCCCGCGACGGGCTGCGCTCCCGTTGCTTGGTCCCTGCTCCTGCCAACCTAGCATTTCAAAAGCATGTCAAAGTGCAAGTAGATAAATAGGTACCGCTGCAGCGGGAAGGTAAACGGCGTTTCCGTGCGCTGCTCTGGTTCGCCAGAAGCGGCTTAGTCATGCTGGCCACATGACCCGGAAGCTGTACGCCGGCTCCCTCGGCCAGTAAAGCGAGATGAGTGCAGCAACCCCAGAGTCGATCACGACTGGACCTAATGGTCAGGGGTCCCTTTACCTTTACTTTTAGGTGGTTTCCTATGGGGAAATGGATTTTAGAGGCCTTCTTGTGGCACAGCATTGGGCATTCCAGATAGGGAGATTTCTAAAGTGTGTCTTCGTGTGGCACCCATCACTATGGAATCCCATCACGAGACAGGGAATGTCCAGCTGAACTTCGGTACAGAGACCTTGCATGTTTCATGCACCCCCTTTTGAGAGCTTTGTTATGCATAGAAGTGTGAGGATTAATGCAGAAACAAAACCACCCTGCTTCAGATCTTGCCCTTTCTGAGCTGTGGCAGGGATACAAGTAGTCTCCGCATCCTGAAAAGCTGTCCGCATTTCAAAGCACATCTGTGATAGGATTGGGGGGGTTCAGTCGCAGGCAGAGGTTCTTTAGTCTTTACCTTCTGGGGTTTCATATCTCTCTCCTTCCGCAACAGAAATTGTTCCCAGGCCCTGCTGTATCTTCATTATAAAACCCCTAGTTGTACCTCTCTCCTTTGCTGTGGACTTTTATCTTTTCAGCAACCATTCACCTTCCTCAGGCACTCCTGTGCTGCAATCCTCTCCATCCCTAATCCCCCAGTTTCATATTGTAGTCCAGCGCCGGCTCACGGAAAATTGAAAATATGTTTTATTCCAGGGAGACATAGAAGACAAACAGAGACAGAAATGAAGCCTTCATTTTGGTTATTGTTTCACTTTTTCCTTTTCGAATCTCCGACAAATCTGCAGAGAGGCCCATCTGTGCCAGTAAGAGAAATGCAAATATTACATTTCTTCAAGCACACTATTACCAGACTTTCAGATGGCTCTGATGGCTTTCTATTGTCAAATCGCTATTGAGAATTCCATCAGTCATTTCACTGGAATCCTCTAGTGTCTTTTTGCCTTCCTTCAAAAAAAAAATAAAAAATCTTTGCAGCTAACTACAAAGAAGACCCAGTGCAGATTCTGTTTCTTGTAGAAATCCATAAAGTGTGGTAGAAGTTCTTGCATACACTGTCATTTGAAATCCTTCTATACATTTGCCTGGTGGGCAACTATGCTTTACTATTCTGTGAAAAATGATGACTTACCTATTTGGGATTCTGAGCACACACACACACACACACAAATCCTCACCTTCTGCACAGATGATGGTTATGATCCCTGCAGGCAAAACTTCTCAAAGTCTCTCTTCCCCCGCCCCCTTTCCCTTTCCCCAGTTAGAATGAGCAATCCCTTTCAGAAACATATTCTGTTGGGGAGATAGATAGCTCTGCTTGCAATCAGATTTGAAGCATCTTGTATATAAGATGCGGCCAGTAATATGTTTGTCATTTGTTACATACAAGAAAGAAATATACCTCATCTATACAAGATTTTTAAATTAGCTCTGCTCAGATTTCATTCAATAAATAAATGGCACAGAAAACCGGTTTGATAGCTTGTATTGTATCCATTTCTCATGCACCTTCTTTCTTGACTTTCCGTGTACTGTATATTCTTGCTTTTCAATAGGAAAGCCACCATTTTGATGTATAAGGGTTTTTCATTATTATTTCCAGTGTTTAATGTGATCCCCTCCCCTACACCCTGCAAGGAACTTCAAACCACTATATGAAAAATAAGTGGGCTTAAAAAAAAAAAAAACCAACCTGCCATATGGGTCTGAACAGATTAAAGCTAAGTCCCAGGGGAAAACAAAAGCACTCCACATGATACCTATCAGTGCAAAGAAACACCCCAGAATTAAATGTGTATTGTCCATTGTTTCTCTCTCACTCAACAGTACTGGAACGCAAAACGTAACAGTAGGTGTAACTGGCATCACAAATAATGCAGTGAGAGGAAGAGAGTGTGTAAGGAATTGCATTGGCAGTTATTAAATTTTAACAGTGAAATTCTAGAAGAGTACAGCTGGCTGTATTGCTTAAAAGGTTGACGAAAGAGAAGAGATGGATTAATAGCACCATTTGGAAAACATTTGGCCTATAAAGAAGCCAGCATGCCTGGTGTTGCAGCTTCCTGGTTTTCATCCTTTCCGGAGTTCCTGAGACAGGATTCTTCAATTTTAAGCTTCATAGGAGAAACAGAAGTTCCTTCCTTCTTGCTAAATGGACTAGGCCATGGACCAGTAGACAGCAATCAGTTCCTCCCCATCCTTCCTTTCTCTGCTGATCTCAGTGCGGTTAGAAAAGTATGTTGGTCCAGAAACGTAGATGGGTTCTCATAGAGCTGGGGGGCAATGAATTATTCCCTTTCGTCACCCAGCGAATCATGCCTGAGTTGTTCAAACGTACAAGGTTTCAAATTTTTACTCAGATGATTCTGGAAAGAAGTTCTACATGTACTTCCTAGTTTATAGTGCTTTCAAAATACAAAATGGATTTCGCTTACAGGAATTAGAAGGCAGAGAACAATGAAAGATGCATTTTAATGATGACTGTAATTGCTTTGCAATGTGCAGCACCAAATATTTTGACATAAGAGGAGTGGAGCTGTAAATTAGAAGCATAATGAAGCCTATATTGATCTATCTTTTCAGCCTGAAACACAATTGCCTTGAGAAACTGGCCGGCTTTTGAGTGAACAGGTTCTCAAACACAGCCACGGTGGTTGCACCGGTGATGTCTCACTAGAGGCTTTTTAGTTAGACACTCCCACCCACCGACCCCCACATGCACTCTTTCCTGGCAACCTATATGCTGAAATGATAACAGAGAACTGGAGGAATGCAGATTTCCCTGGCAGCCTGAGACTTTGACCTTTGAGTCTCTGTTTCCCAAGGCTCCGGAATATGAGATGTTGCCATTACAGTTTATATACAGGGAGGGAGACACAGGTGCTTCAAGCTTGGTTTTAAGCAGAGGTAAATAACTTCATGATAAGATGGTAACTTTGCAATGAAGCTGAACAAAATGAGCTGGCTAAGTTCATTTTATGAATTTTGGCATCAACAGTATTTTGAACTTAATAAACAGATAAACTGATTTATTTTATTTTTAATTGCAGGAATACCATCTCATATCACTTCTTCCTGCACATGAAGTGCTGGCTTAAGGAATTCCTTAAAGACTCCTACAATTCTTCCTATGTTTGATAGGGTTTTAAAGCCTCACATCAAAAATACAGAAGACTGTATTTAACACACACACAAACAAACAAACATGATGCCAGAAAGGTTGTGGGAACCTAATTGCATCCTATTGGAAGAAGAGAGAGATTCCGGAAATCAAAGAGTGGCAAGAAAAATTGTATGGCTATATGGATTTGGCAATATTAACGGATAAAATTAGAGGTAAAAGTAAACAAAAATGTCTAAAAGACTGGGAAAAATTTGGAGATTATTTAAAGAAGCAGTGCCCCACGATAAAAACTTGGACTCATTTCTAAAACACTTTGTATTGAACTTTAAGGAAATTTGAAAAAACGGATGTTAAGTTAAATTTGGAATGATGGGGAGAAGAAAGTAGTGACTAAGAGGAAGGTATAAGAACTCGAGAACAAGGCAAGGGGAAGTCAAAGGGGAGGGGAGGGGGGATAAAAGAGCAAGATAATGAATAATGGAAAAGACTGAAGCAGAGGAATATCCAAGGAAAGAGTTAAGAAAAGGAGGAATGAGACATACAGAAGAAATTGTTATTGAAATGTTAACTTTTAGATTTTGAACTTTTTGTTGCTTTTTGCTTTTGTATGTTTGTTTTAAATTTGTATGACTAAAATATTCAATAAAGTTTTTAAAAAAAAAAAAGAAAAAAAAGAAAGAAAGGTTGCGGGAACTCCATCTATGTTAAATCCCAAGAAAAATTTGGCCAGTTATAGTTGTTGTTTAACTTCCTTTCATGTCAGTGAATTAAACATGTATATAACAGATATATTTTGGTTGAGCATAACAAATCCCCAGTCAATGTCTGCAATGATATATTTGATTAGATCAGGACTGTCGATCAGCAAGAATTTTACCCCCTTAGGTTCTCTCCAGAAGTGAAGGAAGCAAAAACTATCATCAGCACCCCAAACTGGACATTCCAGTTTTACTTCTTGAGCACCAGGCATAAGCTGGGCTTCTGACTTCCATGAACAATTTTGGGCAACACAGCATCTTCCTCCTGGAAGAGGATACCTCTCCATTGACTTCTGTAGGGGAAGGCTGGTGATGGAAATAAGAAACAGCATGGCTTCACATGCAAAACAACCTCCTTTTTCCAAATCACTGTAATTGCAGTGCCCTGGGAAAATAATTCACTGTAATTACAGCCTAGACCTGTCCATCAAAACAAAATGTTCCCCCCATGCCTTCAATCACTCCACACTTGAGCTAATGATGTAGCCATACATCTTGGCCTCACTTTTTAAAACTGTAGTGGTGCTTTTAAAAATACAGTGTTTGAGGAATAGGCAGCAACTCATTTGTGCATAGTAAATCCTTTCCCAAATCATCCATATCCATATTGTAATTTGGGAAGAACACAGAACAGATTCGCACCCCTTATGCGCTGGAAATGTGAAATGTAAATACAGTGTGCAACTGCCACGTAGACACCCACTTCTTAAGAAGAGGCACAAAAGGTGCTTGCCACCATTTTGCAGGGTGCATTGTGTGCATACCCTCCAACATTTCTCCAATGAAAATAAGGATGTCCCATTCCATAACGATAACTTTACTATCTCTATACCCCACACATCTTACTGGGTTGCCCCACGCCCCAGCCCCCTGGGCAGCTTCCCACATATATGAAAACACAATAAAACAATAAACATTTTGTAAAACTTCCCTATACAGGATAGCCTTCAGACGTTTCAGGGGTTGGATAACTCCATACCCTCTAACATTTCTCCAGTGAAAATAGGGACATCCTAAGGAAAAGCGGGACATTCCAGGATCTGATGAGAAACTGAGATGGCTTCTGTAAATCAGGAACGTCCCTGGAATATAGGGACACTTGGAGGGTCTGTGTGTGGAACTGCAGGTGTAGGTGGTCTCTCAGCTACAGTCCAGCTGATCAACCACCCAACCCAAAGTAGAACCTGACTCTCCCCATCACCTTAGTTAAGTTGCGCTCACAATGGAGGGCCATGGTTGTTTGTTTGTTTAAAAATGAGCACAATAATGTTAGCAGCCCATTTTGAATCAACATTGGCAGGTGTTCTTTCTTTTCTGGTATGCATTTCCTTTTGGATCTCTACAGAGCAGATCTTTTTCAGATTTCAACCATCCTTAAAAGAAATCTCATGCAAGCAATGAAGCTCATCAATATCCCCTTTATTACAGACTCAATCTCGTGGCCTTAGCTTGCACGCTTCCTAACAATGTGGAAGCCAACTGTGAATAACAATTCTAGAGAGCAATACTTCCTTGACAAGCTTTCTTTAATTTAAATAGGAAATCCTGTGAAGGGCACACTTGAAAAAAAGCGCTATAGAAAAGAAATGTTGCCTTGCTGAGGGAAAAACAATTGACATTTAAAATATATAGCACTGCTTATTTAGCCTGAGTAGGATTTAAGTAGCAAGCTTTATGGTAAGCCTCCATGCCTGCATGTCCAATTCTAATAAGAATAGTCGAGAATCATGCTTCCTATAAATAAGTGCCACTCAAAGACTGATGCATACAAAGAAACTACAAATGGAGCTTCCTGTGGCTTCAGGTAATCATTCCTCTTCCAGTTCCCATTTGCCTCTATTATAAAAGAATATAACCCTGGAGTTTGATCTTCTTGCCGCAGCTACATTTGCCCTCTGATAACTTTATCTTCATCCTGAATTAATGAGTCTGACTCACAAACTCTCTTCCTGGGAGTTGTGTTGGTGTGTTTAGTAGTGCTACTTTGTAATATTTGTACTAAACGCCATCTAAGAGGTCTTTATTTTGCAGTGTATTTTGAAAACTTGCTGTAGGATGCAATCCTGAACCAGTGCGAAATCACAGAGGGGACTTGTAATCGTAGAGAGTGAAATGGAGCTGTAATTCGAAGACCGGAGAAATGGACGGATGGAACGCAGACCCTAGAACCGTTCTTAGCAGTGGTGAAACCTCTCTTACTCTCTTAAATGTACAAGGCATAGAATAGGAGGAGAAGAAGGAGAGGTAAAGAAGCAGAGTGGTGGCTGGGAGGGAGACTGAGCGTAATGGCTTTGGATGTTTCTCCCATGCCAATATGCAAGGGTTGTGGCAGTACTGAAAAAATGGCTATGATAAAGCAGCTGCTTCCTTTTCGCTTATGACTACAGCATTCATTACTCCACTCCTGACCTTTCAACTACCCTCGAATCCCATTTATCTCTCAGGTGCCACTCTGACATTTCTTGCCACTGTCTCAAACAAACAAACAAATGCGCAAAGACTTCTTTCAGATAAATCCTCCCTTGTAACTTACTTAGGAAGTGCTGTAGTGGATAGCTCTCTACCCTGGTCTTCGATTCCTGAGATGCGTGTTTTCAAGACCCACCCTATTCCTGTGACTATGGCTTGTTTTAAATGCTTTCAGTAATGAATGTTCAATCTTTGTAACCCATTCTGGGACCTGCTAGCGAAGGGCAGATAACAACAACAGCAACAGCAAGGCAACACTGTTGTTTCTTTTGTCCTAGAGACACACTGTGAAGGAATCAAAGCCCAGCTTGTTGGCCTAAGGAGTCTTTGCTTGTTGCTTTCCAGGAGGAGGCCCCATGCCTTGATGTGTAGAAGGTTGCTACACTTCATGTCAATCATTGAACCATTGATGCCTTATGAGGAACGGCTTAGGGAGCTGGGTATGTTTAGCCTGGAGAAGAGAAGGTTAAGGGGTGATAAGATAGCCATGTTCAAATATATAAAAGGATGTCATATAGAGGAGGGAGAAAAGTTGTTTTCTGCTGCTCCTGAGAAGAGGACACGGAGCAATGGATTCAAACTACAAGAAAGAAGATTCCACCTAAACATTAGAAAGAACTTCCTGACAGTAAGAGCTGTTCGACAGTGGAATTTGCTGCCAAGGAGTGTGGTGGAGTCTCCTTCTTTGGAGGTCTTTAAGCAGAGGCTTGACAGCCACCTGTCAGGAATGCTTTGATGGTGTTTCCTGCTTGGCAGGGGGTTGGACTGGGTGACCCTTGTGGTCTCTTCCAACTCTATGATTCTATGATTCTATGAACCAAACACAAGATGCGATTCACCTGGATGTGGCTGCTTATTGTTTAAAATTATCTTAAAATATCTGCCCTTTCCCATTAAAAATACTACAAGTTGGGAAGTCAGATAAGAATGTTAGGGAAAATGACCTGGCCTAGAAAGAAGGCCAGGGCTCGGCAAAGTTAAAGAAATTAGTTAATGAGGTCAGGAATATTATTATAGGCTTGACTGAAATGGAATGTAATTTGCCTATAAAATTGAAAATCAATAAAAATTATTTAAAAAAAAAAAAAATACTACAAGTTGGATTTGCACATGTTCAGACCAATGTGGATGATGGCAACATTTCTTGTCCATGAATTACATGAAAGGTGTCTCTTAATGGTTCTTCCTGAGGTGGAAGTGAGGGCTCCTATTCATTAAATACACTATCTTCAGTTTGCCCTCTCAGTTCTCCCTACCCTTCCCAGTTGCTGTCCAGGGCTTTATAATTCATTGCCCTGGTAATAACTCCCACACCTGGACGTAGTGCTCCATCCTCCTCATTCCACCTCAGTGGGCATTGTTTGGCAACCTGAATCAGGTTGCCTGCAGGGCTAAATTAATTGGCAGTATTTCAGCTAGTGGGTCACGTTCCTCAAGGCTGCTGTCCTGTACGTTTTCTCTGCAGCTCTCTTTGCTTTCGCTTTCTTGCTCCTCTATTGAAATTCCAGCCCATAGTACAACAGGAACGTATGTAAAATCATAAGTAGACTCGCCCTCTCTTCTTCTTTTTGTGGTACAGCATGTGGAGAAGGATCTGGAGCCATATTATTTCTTTTACAGGCATTAGCTTACACTGCCTACAACACCTCATGTGTTTCTTTCCCCATATTAGTAACACCCGAAGAAGGCTGAAGTGTGCATAAAACATATTCAATTGTACACCTGGACAGGTAAAATATGAAGGTGATATAGGATCCTAGATCTACAGTTGCCAAGGAGGTGGACCTGGCTTTCAGTCATGTGTTCACTTAGTAGCAGACCAATATGTGCTTGCAGAATAGTTCTAAGCCTCGCAAGAACCCAGGGCATTAGACTGAGATAAGACTTATCTAAGGCTGAAAAATGAAGCTCATAGCTGACCTGGGATATGAACCACGAATTCTCACATCCGTACACAAGACTCCTCTAGCCACTATGTTGCGTTTGTGGTTTTAATACCTTAATGTAGCTAAATAGACATTGCTTCTGTAAGGTATATTCTTTTGATAAGAAAATAGATCAAAGGACTCTCTGATCCAACATTTCAAAATGAAAGAGAAAAAAAGCACCTAGCCACACCAAAAAGTGTGAAATATCTATCCAGAGTTGATATTTTCTTGTCTGTATTCCTACAGACACAAAGATAAATGCTACAAAGTGCATAATTCATTTGTTTGATAGCCACTTCCTCCATCTAATGTCTGAGCCTTTCATATTGGTTTATATGTCTAAGTAACTTTGGCCAGTGTTTACATTGCCTTTTCATTACATATATTTGCCTATTGCCCAAATTTAATATACATATTTTTTGAGATACTGGATGAATTGTGAGAGAACTTACTGTTCTCTTAAGGTCATTACTGGAATGAGTGACATCCCCCCCAATCCATTGTCTAGTATTTATTTTATTTAAGAAGTGTATACCCCACTTTTCAATATATCTTAAAGTGGCTTACGGGGGGCAGAATATATAATATACAAAATTTTAAACAGATATTAAAAGACCAGAAAATAGAACATTAGAACAATGTTTATGGTGCAAAGGCCTCCTGAAATGAAACTGTTTTAACTTGGCAGCTGAAACCTGACAGAGATGGTGCTTGCCTTAATGGGAAAGCAATCCTTAGAGCTGGACCCACTACACTGAGGATGCAGCTTCATGTTTCTGGTTGATTCAGGACTACTAACAGAGCTTTTTCAGATTATAACAGTGATCAATTTGGGACATACAAGGTAAGTCAGTCCTTAGGGTATCTGGAATCTGAGTTGTTCAGTGCTTTGTACGCTAGCATGAGCACTTTGAACCTGGCCTGTAAGCAGACAGGAAGCCAGTGCAGATACCATGCATCATATGTTGGCGGTAGTCTGAAGCTGGTGTTTCCAGACCAAACCCAAGGGCTCTGCACTAGAACTTCCACTTGCACAATGAAGCTGTCCCCCCTCCTCCCCCTTCTCCCTCCATGCCCCCTAAAATTGGCTTGGTGGGCAAGGTGCGGGAGAATCCATAGAACAGCACACAGGGTGAGGAGAGGGTAGATCATGCAGCCTGACAGGCCAAAATGGAATGATCACCTTAGTTCTGCATTGAATTCCTCCCGTGGTCTTGATGTTACCAGTGCATGGGCTACTGTTGTCATGTTGTCCCTAACCAGAAATGGCCACAGCCAGAGCTGATAAAAGCCACTACAAGCTACCAAGTCCACCTGTACCTCAAGTGACTAAGATGGTTCCAGCGGTTTCCCCAAACCGCAAACTGCTCCTTTCGAAGGAGTGCAGCCCCATCCAAGGCAAGCAACTGGCCTCTCTCCTGGATCCAGGAACCAACAACCCACACAGCTTTTGCCTTTCCAGGATTCAGTGGCCATAACCAAGATTATATAAACTCTAGGACTTGCTATTTGTAATTCGTCCCCAAAAAGTGAAATGCAACCCCCATGGAATAACTAACAGAGGATGTTATCTATGGATGGAAGAAATCTGCAAGTGGAATAGGGGAGGGATGCAATTTTGAGGGCTAATATTCCTGCATCCCCCATCCCACCCCCACATGCCTCTCATAAATCTATATTGACAGACAACCTTGAATAGAGATTCAAGTTGTTAATCCTTGCAGCCCTAATACAATGTAGCCAGTGATGCAAAATAGGGAAGACAATCAGGAGAGTCACTTAAGGATGGCAGAGGAGAGGTGGTTATGTTTGCAACCCACCATGTTTCAGCCCACATGCAATTATTATCCAGCAGCATCTTATCCATTATAACTGTTATAAAATCGTAACCACAACAAAAATGCTCTTCAGATTTGCATTTACTTGGAAATTTAACCTTGAACATATCAAAAACATACCTTTGATACTTGGTGTTGATTTTGTCATTCGCACACCTGCAGAGTTATCTGAAATGCCCCCTTCCCTAACTACTTGCTATCTTGTTTTAGGCCACTGAAGACTAAAACAATCACCCCAATGGAAGTTCCAGTGTTACTACCCAGACAGATAATATTATGTGTGATATCCAATTGTGGTCTCCTGCTTGAACAATGGCCTTCAGCTTGCATATATGAGACTTCCCCTTCCTCTCCTCCCCTGTGCAGTCCCCCAACACCTTCTCCCAAATCTGTTTCATTGGGGGACCCTCCAGAGCAAGATGGAGTGGTATGAGGGGACTGTAGGGAAGAGGAGAGGAAGGGAAAGTCTTGCAATCTCTACTGGTGTGATGTTGGAGCCCCTGTTATGAATACAACTTGCATAATGGTGCCACAAACAAACAAGTCAGTATAAGAGCTGGTGATCAATTGCTACAAGTCACAACGGCTGCATGCAATATCTAGAATTCAGAAGCAGTGTGTTACTGAGTACCAGTTGCCAAGAAGTAACCGCGGTGAGCTTAATGGCCTCTTTGTGGGTTTCCCGGAAGTAGCTGCTTGGTCACTAAAGGAAAGAGGATGCCAGGCAAGATGGAGCATTGATCTGATCTAGCAGTGCTCTTCTTATGTTATCATCATAAAATTCTTGTACTGTTTCGCTTAATGAGAAACAACAGCTGCTTGGCTCGTAGCCTGAATCCTGACACAACATATTATATGGTGCTTTCAGAGTATAAGAATGCCCTTTGTAGTCTGATAGGAGCCGTACATTTAACTAATAAGAATTTAAGATAACCTAGTTGGAAATGAAGGAAATGGAGTGTCACCATTCAAAGGTGCACTTGTCCCCAAAATCTGCAACATATCTTGAGCACTTTACGTCAAAATCAATCTAGCCTCTCCATTACTGCACAATGTTCAACCTTGAAGAGTCCCAATAATTCTTCACTACAAGAGGCAGTCATTCTTTCTTTAATATCCTTGAAAAGAATGACTACCCAGAGACCAATATTCACAGGAACTACTGTTCCCTACAGAATTTGGCTAGAGTGGATAAGAACCTGGCTCTCTTTCACAAACCAAGATTACTCGTCCTTCATTTTCATTGTAATTTGAGGTTCACTGACAAAACTATTAAGCACGCTTTTAAATAGGGCGCTCTCCTCTAGAAGTGCAAATCCGCCTCATCTTTCTTCGTAGCTTGGCCGCGTATTAGGCAGGATCCAGGGGGCATTGATCTGAATTGCTTTAGAGGTGACAGAACAATGTGTGCCCTATAATTTGCTTAAGGATTTTCCCACTTTTTAACAAGAAAAATTCTCATATTGCTTACAAGTCCTCATATGGGGAATGTGAGGGAGGAAATATAGCTGGTGCCTTTCTAAGGAAATGTGGGACATATTATTGCGAACATTTCTACCTACATAATGTCTTACTTAAATAATATTATCATACTGAAGTATCCTAGGGGTCGCCAACCTTTTTTGCATCTGTGGTAAAACTGTTTTGTGCATCATAAGCACATCGCAAGCCAGCACACCCCTGAGCCTACTCTGTCGGTTGCAACAGACTGTGTATTTCAAGCTTAATCTAAGTGGGAGGAACTGCAACTGCTGTGCTGGATTCCATATTACATAACCATTATTCTCACCCTTATGGTAGCACAAGAACCCTTGCGCGGGCGGTCAGAGAATCCAGGCCAATGGATTTTTTAAAGTGTGGGTTGTTTTCAAGTAAGTGCTACTCAGAGTAGACCTATTGAAATTAACAAACCTAACTTAGCCATGTCCATTAACCACAGTGGGTCTGCTCTTGAAGCGGGCTGGTGGAGAATACCACCCTATGCCTCAATGCCCCATACCCAATGCACTTTGTAACTTGCATTTGCTGGGCTTTTTCCAACTCAAGTCAGGGTTGTGTGTTTATGTGTGGAAAC
The DNA here is from genome assembly GCA_034641385.1 of Darevskia mixta. NCBI lineage: Eukaryota > Metazoa > Chordata > Lepidosauria > Squamata > Lacertidae > Darevskia > Darevskia mixta. Next base: position 39,860,559 of record JAWWNH010000066.1, read on the forward strand.
TTGCAGATTGTGCCCATATTAATGAAATAATTTTATCTAGCATTCCCATCTGCAGCAGCACAACTTGAGACCTTCATCTGCCCCAGTGGCAACAAAACATGTCTCCCCCATATTGGCCTCTACAGTCACAGCAGGTGCTGTGACCTACCTACAGTTTGGCTTCACCTCCAAAGGCGCACTCCTCCACTGTCTCCCGAGACAGACGGGTGCCAACCAACCATGTACTGAAACTTCACTTTGCTCAATTTTTCAAAAACCCCTTTGCTTTGAAACACACACACACAAACACTATATTCACATCTTTGGTTCTAACTGTAAATCATTCCCCCACAAATACCCACTTCTCCCTCAAACCATCATTCCACCCACCTCTGCATGAGAGGCATCAATTGTTCGGCAGCATGGTGGCTCTGAGATGCAAGAGGAGGGGTTCTTGATCATGCTGGCCGGCTCTCACAAGATCCCACAGAATGATGTGGGATCACTTGATAGCCTTTGATGGGAGTGGCAGCCAACAACTTATGCGTCTTGGTCATCTGATGGGTGGGGCCAGTGCTATTTTTCTAGAAAAAGAGGTGCCAGAACTCACCATTAATGCCTCCCTTGTTCTCTTATAATGGCAATGGCGCCCACCTGACAGGTGCCAGAACTGAGTTCCAGTGAGTTCCAGCTAAAAAGTAGCTCTAGTTGGCTTGCAAGCTTCCCCCAGCCTGCCAACATTCAATTGACTCTGGATTGGCAGGTTTCGCTTTTCCCTCAGTGATTCCATCACTGTTTGTTAGGTGCTCATAACTTTGTTTTGTACAAAATGGTATTGAGCAGGATCAAATATAAAGGGGAACCCCTCCAGAAGTGGCTAGGAGGAGGGAATGCACGTCATTCCCCTAGATCAGAAGAGGACCAGCATTGCATCAATACTTCTTTCTTTTTGCCCAGTGTGACACCTAATGCTTGGTCTGTACCAAGTTGCGATATAATGCTAATCAACTCCCATATGGGCTTTGAGTGTTTCCCAACCAATTAGGAATGACATTCCAACAGCAAGTTACACAAAATTTGTGTTCCATTCCATTAATGTGTGTTCATTGTGCTGATTCCCACTGATTTTATGAGTCGCAACCTGCAGCTGACTCAGAATTGTTGTCTCACATTTGGAGTTCTAGTAAAACCTGTATACCACAAATACAAAAATCCCCACAGTGCTGAAGAAAGTAATTTCAGCCTCAATCCTCTACCCTTCTACTTGAGAGTAAGCCTCATTGAGTTTAATGGGACTTACTTTTGAGTAGTGTGCATACGACTTCACTGTCGTTTGGAAACAATACTGCTGTAGATTGTGTTCAAAAAAGAACACTGCAGCTCAGGAGAGTAAATTTCTTACTGCTGATTAGGGCAGATATTTTGTTAATAGGTTATTTAATTTCTTCTTGAGTTTAAGCTAATACAGTTCATTCCAGCTCTAGGATGTGACAGAATTTTATTGTAATATTTTACAAACCAGATCTTTTGTAAGAGGAAGAAATGTCATTGCTAAAGACATAGTTAAAAGCTCATGGCTCAAATTGTCATTTTATTGTTCTTTTGTGTACAGATTGTATGCAGAAGTCCATCCTTCCATTCACCAGTGTTGAAAAAGGTGACACATAAATGAAAGGACTTATAGCTGAGATTGGGTGCACGTTTGACAAGTCATAATGGAATTGTTTGCAAAGTTTTATTAAAATTCCTGCTTTCATTTATCTTTGTTAGCACAAGCCGCAGAAAGCTGTGATATAGAATTCTTGTATAATTTAAACTAAATATAACCAAATTAGCCCAGGAAGCAAAAAAGAGAATAGCATATTTTATTCTAATGGGGAAAAATACTTTTGGAGATTATTATTATGCTTTATTACTTTGTGAATGTAATAACAATGGGTTTGGACTTGTTCCTTTTGAAAAAGCGGAAACCAATATAAGAATCTGAAAGCAAGAGTTGTAATAATTCCACATTTTCATTTTGTTGTCACGTATCTGGTTATAGGATGCTTTCTTCCAAAAAGCTTTTTCATGCAAAGCAAGAAACAAAAAACTTGATTTCGGCAACAGGCTTTGTTAATGTTGCTTGCTTTTATTTCACATTTGGTTAAGATATTTTTTATTGTGCTTTTCTATATATTAGAAGCTGCCCAAAGCAGCCTGTCATTAACACAGTGGCATGGCTCAAAAGTTGTTTTTGACAAGTGAAAAGGCACGATTGCAAGACTGCAGACAGTCTTGTCCGGCTGAAGCTACCCAGAACTCATCCCAATTGTTCCAAACAGTTCCTCAAAACGAAGGAGTGGTTTGGGGAACAGAGGTGAGCTGGAGCCAGAAAAGCCCTGTTCTCTGGATCTATCCCAGTGTAAAATATAATGAATAATGAAAACAAGATGGATAGCTAGTGGTAACATCATTCACCAAAATAATGATGAGTGAGTGGAATACTGTGTCCAGTTCTGGGCACCACAGTTCAAGAAGGATACTGACAAGCTGGAACGTGTCCAGAGGAGGGCAACCAAAATGGTCAAAGGCATGGAAACGATGCCTTATGAGGAACGGCTTAGGGAGCTGGGTATGTTTAGCCTGGAGAAGAGAAGGTTAAGGGGTGATATGATAGCCATGTTCAAATATATAAAAGGATGTCATATAGAGGAGGAAGAAAGGTTGTTTTCTGCTGCTCCTGAGAAGAGGACACGGAGCAATGGATTCAAACTACAAGAAAGAAGATTCCACCTAAACATTAGGAAGAATTCATTGACAGTAAGAGCTGTTCGACAGTGGAATTTGCTGCCAAGGAGTGTGGTGGAGTCTCCTTCTTTGGAGGTCTTTAAGCAGAGGCTTGACAGCCACCTGTCAGGAATGCTTTGATGGTGTTTCCTGCTTGGCAGGGGGTTGGACTGGATGGCCCTTGTGGTCTCTTCCAACTCTATGATTCTATGATCCTGCCCAGCAGGTCGATGTCACTGATGTTTAAAGGAAGAGGGGATGCTCATAATTTGATTACCCCATAGGCATGTAAATGCTTCATCAATGAATTGAGGGTTTGTGCGTGCGCACATAAAAGCCCTGCCCCAACATCTCAGTGCATGTTACCCTACCCACTCTGTCTCTGACTTTCTCTGTGTTCATGAGTAGACTCCTCTGTGCAACTGAAGTCCTGCACATGATTTTCTCCTTGTGTTTCAACAAATGCAAGTAAAAGCCCACTGCAGACCTTTTCCTTTCACCATGGGACAGAGTGAGTGATTTGTTTGATTAATTGATTCATCTAGTTTATTTGCATGTTGCCTTTCCACAGTGAGCTTTGCCCAAAGTGGCTTGCTAGGGATACCCATGAATTAAGACAGAACGCTACGGGAAGGAGGAGGCAGAGAAATCAGCTTGCAAAATATATCCATAAATTCAAATAGGAGGAGTCCAGCAATTCAACAAATATGGAATAAATTCAATACTGCAAAAGGTATAATCTAAACTTAAATACTTAAATACTTAAGTACACACACAGAGAGAGTACAGTGCATGTCTGGGGTGGGGCTTGCATGCATGGCCCTGCTCCTACCCATCCACAATTCCAGCCCAAATATGTTTAGGTGAATGCCTGAAAACACCTCATGTCACATGGTAAGAGTATATATACAATCCAGCTGCGGATGGAGAACTCAATGTGCCTTTCTGAAGCACAGTGTTGATCACAGCCCATTCCAGAGGCCTCCACCCCACGGTGGGGAGAGAGGCACGAGTGCAGAGGCCAACAGTCACTGGCAAAGGCTTTAATCTTCAGTAAAATTATTGGCTTGCATTGCAGAATGGTTTTAATCAGTGTGTATGGTTTTAATCAGTGTTTTTGTAGTTGTTTTGTTTTTGCGTGGAGTGCCCTATCTGGGTGGATGGAGCAGCCAAGTAATTTCGTTGTCCCCGAAGGGGACAATGACAATATATTCTATTCTATTCTATTCTATTCTATTCTATTCTAGAATGCAGAAATCATTTGCACTGGTGGAAACCAAAACGAACTGTGAACTAGCACCTGGCTGCCCCAAGATTGATTTATTATTTATTGATATTTATTAAATTTATATACCGCCCTATACTCGGAGGTCTCAGGGCGGTTCACAGACTAAATATGAAAGCTAGCAGCACAGTGTGATCTCTTGTGCATGTCTGGAGGCTATGCTAAGATACACAGAACGTACAGCCATTTTACAATACATTTAAGTCAGACTGCTTCGATTTTGAATCAGTTAAGTACCACAGAATGCAAGGGCATATGATGAGCTTGAATCAAAGTATTTAGACTATGGATGGCTTGAGACTTGCAGCCTGCTTTTAGTCCCCAGATAGATGAGTCAGGTCTACCAAATATTTGCTTAATTATATGTGTAATCTCATTTAAGTCAAGGATTCAATGAATAGGGAATGAAAATACAAGCATATTTAATAACCATGATTTCATCACTTTAAACCAGCCTTTGCCACTTACTTTTGCTAACCCAGTGTAGACCCACTTTCCCCCTCATGCTCAAATAGCTGTTCTGCACTTAAAATGCCCCCATCAGTTTAAAAATGTCTAACATTTGATCTCATCAACCCCATACACATCAACTTTAAGTTAAGTTACAAGAAAGGAGATTCCAACTAAACATCAGGAAGAACTTTCTGACAGTAAGAACTGTTTGACGGTAGAACAGACCCCACTCAGAAGGTGGTGGACTCTCCTTCCTTGGAGGTTTTTAAGCAGAGGTTGGATGGCCATCTGTCATGGATGCTTTAGTTGAGATTACTGTGCTGTGGGGAGTCGAACTAGATGACCCTCAGGGTCCCTTCCAACTCTATGATTCTATGAACCTACCTTCACATTCCCATTCTTTTTACACTGAGAAGTTAAAAGGTATTAAGCTAATAGAAAATCAGTTGAGTGGGTGCCACTCATGAAGATAGTTTCATTAAAGTGTTTTTCTGGAGTTGGAAGGCCTTCTCCCTGGAGAAAATTTATACAAATATAATCACATATCCTTGGGGCAGGTGTGGAGAACCTGGGCCCTCCAGATGTTGATGGACTCCAAATCCCATCAGCCTCAACCAGCCTGGCTAATGGACAAGTATGATAGAAGTTATCATCCAACAACAACTGGAGGGCCACCAATTCCCCTCATGCCCTTGGGGATGCTGGGACTTGTAGTCACTGCCCCCTCACTAATGAAAATAAATGTGCCTCTAGTGCACCCAACTCTGCCACTGCCGCCTCTCTCTCTTCCTGCCCCAGTTAAGTACCACCATGCTTTCAATGAATGCACCCAACTCATTGGGTTTATTTGTGTGTGCATTTAAATGGAGACCACACTAAAGATTAAGCTGCTTTCACGTATCCCTAACATTTGATTTGTTTGGCCTACATGAGCTTGTTTCAGACCCACTGAAACCAGTGGAATTTATCTATATTTTTCAGAAATGAAGGCTACAATCCTGAACCCATTTACTAAGACATGTCCAACCAAACATGATATGACTTTTTACTAAATCAGCACAAATTGGAGAACTCTCATTGATTCCAATAATACTTAAGTTTATTATTTCACAAATTCTCTAATCTTATCTAAAATTCAGAGATTGGGTAGCATCTATACACACGTAAGAAATACCACTCCCTCTCTCCATATATATATGGAGCAGGGGAGGGAGAGAGAGTGTGCTCTAAACTTATAGTAAATATACTGTTGTTTGTATTTAACCATATGGTCTAACATCAGAAAAAAAAGCAAGCAAAATATACTCTGAACTCATTTGGAACAGCAATACTGTAAGTAGCATTCTTAACTAGTAAGTACCAGGTGTTCCTCTTCATTTTGCTAAGCCAGATATGCCTTATTTTCTTATATAAGTGCCAGGTATTTTACCCAAATTGTGACAAAAGAATAAACAGCCAGTGCAGGTTAAAACTTTCACTTCTGATTTATCATTTACAAAGACATTGTTTTGATAGAACCAATATGATAACTATATATAAATCAGGTGCTCTGTACTTCCTGGAGATAGGATAGCAGGCTGGTCCAGACTTGAAAAACTGAGACGGCACTGTAAGTGAATGAAGATCCATTGGCTTAGATCCAAGCATTGTGGTTTCTAGGGTTGCCATATTTCAAGCAGTGAAAATCCAGACAGAAAAGCATTTTTTAGTTTTGCCCAAAGTTGTTGAATTTTTTTTGACAAATTCACAACAGAGTTTTTTAGCTACGTTTAAGGAAAATCGCCAAAAATGACACTGCCAACATGGATTGCCATACGTCCAGATTTTCCCGGACATTTTTAGCGTTTTCTGCCAGGACACTGCTTCCAAATACAGTATTCTGGATATGACAACTATAGAACTTCCTTGTACTTGGACTTCTCAGATTTCTAGAACCGGTGCCTATACTTAGTTGGTATGGAAAACGTCACCAAGCCAGCATTTAATGTCACCAAGCTAGTAGCAATAGAGATATTTATAAGGTTTGTCAGTCCAACATTTTGATGATGCAGCTGCCCATGTAACCTCAGTGGCTAGAAATCCTTTTCACTAGCTGTGACAGGAATCACAGCTGCAGCTGTTTTACTGGGATAGCAGAACTTGGCCACAGTCGTTCTTGCATTGGTGACTTCAAGATTGGATTGCTACAAGCCACTCTACGCAGGGCTTCCTTAGCATGATCACTAACAGGAGTAAGACCCTAACAACATACAACTCCTCTGCTCAGAGATCTGCACTGGTTTCCCACTTGCTAGCAGGCCAAGTTCAAGTTGTTACTATATAAAGCCCTTAAAAGCTTGAGACCAGTTTACTTGTGGGAATACCTTACTTCATATATGCCCACTCAACCACTTCGATCTGGGAATCTGGTGCTTTTACAGGTGCCACATAATATTTGTTCTGCACTTGTAAAAAATTGATCTTTTTGTGGGGTTGTTGTTGTTGTTTAGTTGTTTAGTCGTGTCCAACTCTTCGTGACCCTATGGACCAGAGCACGCCAGGCACTCCTGTCTTCCACTGCCTCCCGCAGTTTGGTCAGACTCATGTTGGTCGCTTTGAGAACACTGCCCAACCATCTTGTCCTCTGTCATCCCCTTCTCCTTGTGCCCTCAATCTTTCCCAACATCAGGGTCTTTTCCAGGGAGTCTTCTCTTCTCATGATGTGGCCAAAGTATTGGAGCCTCAGCTTCAGGATCTGTCCTTCCAGTGAGCACTCTGGGCTGATTTCCTTAAGAATGGATAGGTTTGATCTTCTTGCAGTCCATGGGACTCTCAAGAGTCTCCTCCAGCACCATAATTCAAAAGCATCAATTCTTTGGTGATCAGCCTTCTTTATGGTCCAGCGCTTTTCAACTCCTTGCCTATTGATATTAGACAGGTGCCTTCACTGTATTCTTTTTGGTGTCTACTTAAAGCATTTTTTGTTTAGGCAGACATGTAGAAGTTCCATGCATTGTATTTCTTTTTAGATACTGTTGATGTTAATGGACTTTTCAATAATTCCAAATACCTATTATTAACCATTTTTATGAATAAATCTAGTCAATTTCATTCTTTTTGTAAACTGCTTAGAAGCTCTCTTACAAGCAAGCAGTATAGCAATGTTGTTAAATAAACAAATAAAGCTCCCATGTTCAACCACTGCCATCTTTAGGTATGGCAGTGGAAGGCCCCTTTGTGAAACCTTGGAGGGCTTCTAACAGTCAGTGTAGACAAATTTATTATGTTCCTAAAACAGGAAACAACATGTAAATAAAATATCAAAGCAGTGTGGTAACATGACATAGAGTTCAAGTGATAGTCAAGGGCTCAAACCCTGAGGGTCACTAGATTAAAATTGCAGAGGAGATAAATCTGTAACCTGAAAAAAATGCTGGTCACTTAACCTGTTTCAAGAAATCTTCATCAAGATTCAATTTCCTTGCAAAAGTTCAGCAATCCATAGAACACAATTCATAGGCTGAGGTATGCTTGAGGAAGTACAATAAAATCCTGCGGCTTCCCAGGGGGCAGAAATAAACCTTCAGAAGTTCACTAATAGGCACATTCTGTGGTTAAAAGCTTTTAAGTCCAAAGACACACAGTGCTGAGCTTCCTCGAGGGACAATCTTAATAAATTCACATATTCATTTTGGTGGTAAGTTTTGAAGAGCCTTAAGATTCACAGCTCTCCGCTCCACTCCAGCTAACTCTTCCAGTGGCAAACATGGCATCTCCCTACAGATATCTTACTCTGGACCATTGACCAGGCTATCCACTGGTCAGGTCAGCCATGAATCTGGGATGCCAAGTGGGACAGTAACAAGAAGTGCATATATGAAAGTGCTTCCTGACAGTATCTGGCAGGGCAGAACAATATTAGCATTAGTAGTAGAAAGCTGGACAGTCTCGTTTTTCCTAACACTTTGCACCTTATTTTGAATGACTCCTGTTCATCGTGCTTTCGTTTAGAAAGGTTTATCTCTTGATTCAGAGGAGACGTTAACAAGCCACCTCAGTTTCTGAAAAGCAGCTTGAGATCTCCTCCCCATTTTCTGTTATTCAGTGCATACTTTTTATCATATTTATAAGCTTCTTCCTTGAGACGGCAGTACCAAGGGGAATCGTTGATCATTATGCTCATGTACTAGAGCTGAAACAATGTGCAAAAGGTTTATCTAAAGGTTGATATTTCCATTTAGGTTCCTGGAATAATTGAACTTCTACTGCTGTGAGCCACAGAATGGACTGAATTAGAAACCTCACCCACCCACTGTTTCTGATGTGAAATACCTTGCTGTTCATGTAGACTATCTAAACTTCTTGGAGAATCATGCTGCTCTTTGTGTATGAAAATAACACTACATTGAAGACGTGGAGATAAAAAAAAACCCCTATCATTGCTATAGGAACATAGACAGTCATTCTTCCCTCCATTTCATTGTTTTTATGCTATCAATGTGTTCTTTCAGTGATGTTCATCCATAACTAAAAAAAGAAAGGTACTCTTAACAATACTGTATCATTGAAATGTGTCAAGTCTACTTGACTTATTTACACCAGTAACTGTAGCATTAGGCTTGAATGTGGTCCAATGGATAGAGTTGTGTACAGTGGTACCTCAGATTACATACGCTTCAGGTTACATACGCTTCAGGTTAAGAACTCTGCTAACCCAGAAATAATGCTTCAGGTTAAGAACTTTGCTTCAGGATAAGAACAAAAATTCTGCTCTGGCGGCGCAGCGGCAGCGGGAGGTCCCATTAGCTAAAGTGGTGCTTCAGGTTAAGAACAGTTTCAGGTTAAGAACGGACCTCCGGAACGAATTAAGTACTTAACCAGAGGTACCACTGTATTTGGAACCCTTAAAATTCTGATTCAATGAAGGTATTATTCTGGTGTGAATTCAGGAGCCACCTTGGAATACAATCAGTCCATTCCCCATTAAGGTCCATAAAGATGTTGTTCTGTACTTAAACCCCTATGCATGCTGCAATCAGAAGTGAGTCTCAGAGTTGCAGAAAAAGTAAATAATGCACTGAGAGAGAGCTGGCGTCTATGTAAACATAGAAACTCTCTGACCCTGAAATATGGAGCTCACCACGGAATAATCAAATGATGATCCTGAAATTGGTTTTGCACTGACCACTCCAGTCCCAGGGACACAGGTGCCATTTGGCTCACCAAAGACAACACCTGTCTGGAATTAAGCTCAGGTGTGCTGAAGGAGTACAGCAGTAGAAACACAGATGCATGGGAGCAACTGCTTTTAAGAAGCAGAGAAAGTTGAGAAAGGGTGGAAGAAAGCAGAAGGACCAGAGAGTGGAAGGTTGTGTGGGAGCAAAATGAATAGAAGTAAATCCTGAAGAGGGAAAAGGGTAAGTACAGTTGGTTTGTGGGATGGAGTGGGGTGGGATAGGCTCTCCTCAATTTTCTTTTATGATGGTTTGGAGCTTTTAGGAACTCTAAACCTTGTCCTCTGGCATAAGAGGAGTTGATTGCACTTGAGACAGGGTCCTGTGGTGTTTTGGAGGACCCACACCCTGTGTTTTATTAAGCTTATATAACTCTTCTGACAATGAACAAGTAACCGTGAAATCTTCCTGTTACACTTACAAAGTATTCCATGCTGGTCACTTAAACTATATGAATTATTTCCATTGTTCCTTCTCAATTCCTGTCTATAAAGGTGCCTCTAGAAGATCATTGTGGGGGGCGGGGAGTTTCCATGAAAACTCATTCTCTCTTTCTCCTGCCCTAGACATGGTGCAAGTGATGGTGAAATGAAAGTTCACTAGAAACTACCAATTAGGTGTGGAAAGGAAAAGCCTCCTAATATTTCAATATAGCATTATGTGTTCATATAACGGAGATGTTTCACTACTGGTTTACAAAAATATTAATAACAATGCACACTAATAAATTATCATAACATGAAGATGGCTTCTCTTCTCTTGCCGAAACATCTAATTCCTGATCTGAGCATGAGCTCTAAAAGTTTTTATATTGCAAATGAAAACCAGTCCAAAATGTGTCATTCATTTTTAAATACATAAATAAAGAAATGGCCTTTAAATATCTTCAGTAAGAAAAAGTAACACAGAGCTGTGTCTGGAGAGACAGAGAGGGGGAAAAAATCTATAAAATCTGCTTGCCCCTGATAGCATTTCTCATTGATTTTCATATAACATCTTTTTTCAGTATAAACAGTAACAGGACCTTGTGCCTATTTTATCATCCCAGATGTTTTAGCGATAGCTGACACTGGATCACAGTGCTGCTGTGAGACAGCCACATATCCTGTGATTGTGATTGTCCAGGAAATTGAGGCCATTATCAAGGTCAAGAATGGGTGAAAGACTGCTTCAGATCCTCATAAATTCAGGTAGTCCTGAAGAATGCTGAATCTTAAGTTTATCACTGGTAGCTCTTGACAAAGGGCAATAAGCACCTGACAACACAGAAGGCACACACACTAAACTGTAACACACACACTGAGCAATCTGAAGTTTGTTCACATATTTTTACAGAGATGAATATTGTGCTTTGAGATGACCCACATCATATATAGACTGTTACCATTGTTAAATTTATCCACCACCACCCCGCCCTCACTAGCAGCTCTTAGGGTGGGTTACAACAATTAAAAATTAAAAACAGTTACCGGTAAAACAGATTACAATCTCCGGAATAGCACCGCCATCTTGAAAGTACACATCTCAGGAGTCAAAGGCTAGAGCAAAGAGGTGCATCTTCAGCATTTGCCAAAAGCTAAAGAGTGAAAAAGCCAGACACATCTCTGTGGGAAGGGAATTCCACAACTTATGGGCTTCCACAGTGAAAGCCCCCTCCTGAGCTGTCATTCCCTGTACTTCTGATGATGGTGGAACTAAGAAGAGAGCTCCCTCTGCCAATCTTAATACCTGAAAAAGTTTGAAGGAATGGAGGTGGTCTTTCAGATATTTGGGGTCTAAGTCATTCAGGGGTTTAAAATGCTAATATGAGCTCCTTCTGTTCTGTGGAGTTTAGGCACAAAGCAGACTAAAATAATGTAGATTGGATTGAAGATGATTGTTTCTTATTATTGATGGATAAATTTCTATCTCCTTGACATGTCATAGTGGTTTCTTCAGGATGGACATTAAAGCACCTTCAAAAAAGAGGAAATGCTTTATTGAAAAAACATGACACAGATCTGAATAAGATCTGCATCTGCTAATTTATAGAGATGGAAATGTAGATATATTTAATTTAAAAAGAAATACAATACATGTATGAAACAGAATTGATGAAATTTGATCCCTTTCATTGGGATGGACAGAGTTAGATTTGTATGGAGAGATAATCTGTATATTATATAGTTCTGGAGTTCTGTGTAGTTTGAGGACAAAGTCCCTGTTGGATTCAGATGCAATTGTGAACACTCAGCACTTCTGTGAATCAGACTCCCACTGTGTCAGGAAAGCACTAAGAAAATAATGAATGCCCAGGCCTAGCAATTCAGTCTAAGAACTCAGAGTGGCATAGCCAACAGCCTAGTTTTCCAAGATGTCATTCACTTTCTTAATCTAGAGTGTTATCCTTGCTTTAACTGAAGTTCCCTTCCAATTCACTGCACAGTCTACCATTTTTTTTACAGCAAATCCTAGCCAACATCATTCTTTATTGAAGGAGATTTCAATAAGCAATGCTTAACTTTACTGCTGAAAAAGGTAAATGCTAAGCACATGCATTATCTTAACAATTTTCTATGTGGATCGATTAATTCCGGCACTTTCTATCTTCTTAAAACTTCACACAATCAATGTAAAATATCTTTGTGCCGTTTGAATATGGAAGTTGTTTCATTTCTATCAAAGCACATTTTAGGCCGCCTGAAAATAGAAAACAAAACAAAAGTGTAAAGAAAGTATGATACCATTTAAAAATTTAAACTAATAATACAGTATATATGGATGTGTATGTGTGTGTGTTCCAATGAAGGTTAGCTATAATAGTTATGGGGTTATTGCTCATGGCCCAATGAATGTTAGGGTGCTATACAAATGTTGTAGGTAAATAAAACTGTTTTGGAGAGCATTTCCTTCCCTAGTGGTTCTGAGAGCCTTTGGGTGGCCCTGAGGTGTACTCTCTGAGATATCCTTATGTCTGCTCTCCTGTGAACCAAGGGAGCACATTATAACCCAATTGTGAATACACTTGAAGACAAGCATTAACATTGATTACGTATTATTCAGTTACATGGATAATCAAAAAGCACAATTTTATGCTCTAACTCCACCAGTGAAGCCACAGTCATGTAATAATATCACACCAGAAAATTTGTCTTCTTTCCTGATATGCTAGTAATTAAGGCATTGGTTTCTGCTCTCTTCCTCCAGGACCCTAAACCTCAAAAGTTCTGATTCCCCGGGAAAATTAGAGTGGGTTCAAAGTGATCTCAAACATTTTTGCCTAATCAAGCACCTCATTAAGCAACTTGAAACACTTTAGAACTGCCCTTGCATTAAATAAATTATAATAGAGAATCAGTAGTAAAGTTAGCATGATCAGGGAGAGGATCAAAGCTTTACTGTAAAGATTATTGGCCAAATGGCCCTGAATTGCAAATCCTCTCTAAATTAGGACCAGGTACAGCAACCCACACAATATAGTTCCATACTGTTTTTCAACAAACGTCACAGAAGTTTGTGAACAATTTCATAACACTTTTGGTGATTTCGCATAGATATAGTAAAGGCTAACAGCCCCAAATTTGATTTGGTATTCTTTAATCTAGCAACTCTTTAATTATATTATTGTGTTGCTTTTTACCTTAAGCTAATGGGCATGTGTGGCTTATTTTTAGGTGTTGTCGACGTATTGCCACCATGCCCATAAAGAAGTCTTGAGATGCAACATATGTGGCAAAACAGGTTATATTTATGAAATAGAACAAATTTGAAGATCTGCACAAACCCAATAACCAGATTAGCCAAATCAAAGTAATCTGGGCAGCACAGTTGTCCAGTAAGAAGGGATCTGATCCTTCCCATCTCCAGGACGTGTTTACAGCTGGAAACTGTGGCTGTGTAGCAAAGGGAGGAAGGGTGGCAAATTGGGAGGGAATTCTCCCTCATTGCTATGTGTACCTTGAATATGTGAACCTGACATGCACACCGTGGCTCTGCTGTTCAGTGTTCACGAAGGTGTGCATGCCAAGCCCAAAGAGAACCCCGAAAGAGCCCTCCTTCCACAAACGCAGTGGAAGCTGCAGTGGCGGACCTACATTTTCGGGGCCCTGAAGCTTGAACTGTTATGGGAGGCCCTTCACAACCAGCAGCAAGGTCTGGGTAACCACTGTTATCTTCTTCAATTGGGTTGTTCCATGACAGTGAGGAATGGGAGAACTTCAGATCTGGTGAGTGTAAAGCTTCTCCTTGTCAGGAAGCATCCTACTCACAAGTAGAACTTTGGCAGAGACACATGCCCGACTGGCATGTTCTTTCCTTCCTGGGTGATCCTTCGGGAGCTGCTTAGGCAATCCTCAGCCCAAACATCACAGTGACTGATGCCAGAAGGCATCAGCACACTTAGGGATTCACAGAGTTTGCTCAGCATGCGTGACAGACCTCAGCAACACAGCATTTGGGCTAAACTACTTTATTTACATATAAACACACACAGAGCTCTGAGACATGGCTCCCACTCTCTCTATCATCAGGCAGCAAAGAGAGAGAACAAAAGAAAATAGTCCCACTTCAAGGAACACAGTAAGACAAACATCCTGTCTTTGTCACATTCCATTCCTGTGGAATCAAAACACACACCCAGTCATGTGATAGACAACAAACCCATGACTGCACACGGGGAATGAATCTCCCAACACTCCTTACATTCTCCAGGTATGCTCCCTTTTTGCCATGATCACTGTTGGAGCACAGCAGTGGAATGGCAAGGGAAACAGATGTTTCTATTGCCACATTGGGGGGGGGGGCTTCTGAGAACAGACCTTTTTTTGAGACAGAGAGTTCTCAAACCATTCTTGTACAGGCCAGATGATAAAATTACTTCAATAGTAATAGTTATCAGTCAGTCATGGATAATAACCATGGTTTATTAGACTGAGAACTAGCTTTGATTCTACATACTCTGTCCTGGCCCCTGGCCTTGACACTTTAAGTTATGGTTCTTAAACCATAGTTTCCTATTCAGGGGGTTCCAACTTGAATAAAATACTGAGGAGAGGCAGGTAAGCCTTGCCCTGTATAATCAAACACAAAACCTAGTGCATGCACACCATTTGAAACCCAGATGGGCAGGGTATAAACAAACAACAACAACAACAACAACAACAACAACAACAACAACAACAACGTGATGCCCATCAACCTTGGGGGTGTGTGCGACCTCTTCAAATATTTTAGGGGGGCAAAGGAACCCTCACCTCTAGGAGTTGGCTCCTATGTTCCTATTACATCTGAACCAGGATTCAGCCCTGATTATAAACCAGGATGTCAAACCAATATCAGATCTGAGTTTCAGATCCTGGTTTATAAACAGAGCTTATGGCACAGCTTTCCAGTTCAGCTGTAATGAGAATCTGGTTTAATAACCACTGGAAGTGTTGAGCTAATGCGCAAGAGCAAAGGGAAGGTGAACATGTAGGCATAATGCTTGTCTTGCCCATCTCATGAAATTGAACTAGATCACCAGTATGCAG
Organism: Darevskia mixta; assembly: GCA_034641385.1. Classification (NCBI taxonomy): domain Eukaryota; kingdom Metazoa; phylum Chordata; class Lepidosauria; order Squamata; family Lacertidae; genus Darevskia; species Darevskia mixta. Next base: position 39,875,765 of record JAWWNH010000066.1, read on the forward strand.
ACCAGTTTCCCTTAGACTGTGGCCCTTCAAATGTTTTGGACAGCTCCCATAACCCCTGACCATTGGCATGCTGTGCACGGTTGTAGTTCAGAACATCTGGAGTGCACCAGGTTGGGGAAAGACTGAGATAGACGGTGGCAGTTGGCAAAGTGAAATGAAGAACACTAATTGGCTTCTGGCATGGAAGATGTCTGGAAAGGAAGGCCTCTGTTAAAAGTATTCAGCACTTTTAATGAAGATCAGATTTGGCAGTTTTAGTGATATTAAGCTGATTTACTATACAGGACAAATCTGGAATTTTTCCACTGGAGAAGTTATATGATGAATATGACAACCACAGTTTGTCAATTTTATTGAATGCATTTTGAGTGATGTTTGGTAATGAAAAGTCTTGAATGTAATAAGACCATCCAGATTCACCCCCACCCCCACCACTACAGACCAACCTTTTGTTTTTCTGCTTGTATTTTGACTGTAATCCTCATGTCGTGTGTGTGTGTGTGAAAAGTGGGCTTGTGTTCATCAAGCTACCAGCCTTCATGTGTTTATCAAAAAAACATAGAATTTATGGACATACCATCTCCCCATACAATCAGCAATTTTGCAAAAGACAAGAGTCCCTCACTGTGCATATATGTGCATTTGTGTGCATAATATTTGTTCAGATTTTCAGCTCAATATGTGGAAATTGCAGCTGGAATCAGAGACAGCCACAATTTATGCTCCCCTCAACACATTTAATGTAGGTTGACTGCTGTTTGAACAAGGCTACTAGCTTCTCCATTTCCCCATATTTTTCAGAAAGAACTCTGGTCCTGGAGAGTCATGTGCCTCTGCCTCATGAGGATGTCTTGTGGGAATATCAATCAATAAAAATGCCTATTTTAAGATCTAGATATGATTTGGAATGTATACCTAGAGGTAAAAGAATACAAATAAATAAAATTTGTTCATTCAAACCTGTTTATTGTTTTAATAAAAAAAGCCAACTAATTAATGAAGAAACAAAATGGAACCGACTCAAGAAAGAGCACTTGCAAATCGGACCCAGGCCGGAAATAGACTAATCTATCCCTCCTTACATTCTTTATTTTTCTGTTGTGCGTGCACACACACACACACACACACAACTGTTAAGGGGGGAATATCATTGAAAGATCAGGACATGACTAATGGATGCCTGGAAAAGAATAAGTGCAGTGTTTAGCCTGTGAGATTATTTATTGACTAGACGTTTCTACCATAGTCTATTTTTGATTGACCTTTTCTGAAATAAAACGATTGCTTTAAGTCTGTCACTATGTTTATGAGGTTTTCGTCCCAATGATTAATGGCTGAGGAGGGCAAAAGAGCTGTTAAAGGTTTATACCATAAAAATCTACTTAACTGTTCATTATATAAACTTATGTTGATATATAAAATCTGCAAACTGTACTTTTTCCTTGGGCCCAATTCAAGAGACTTTTCTGGCAAAGCTGAAATTGGCCAAATGACACAAGAAAGTTCTTCATGCAGTTGGTTTCCCATGTTGTATGCATGTCTTGCTAGATTTATATCCTGCCTTTCGACCAAGGACCTTAAGGAGGTGTGAATGGTTCTCCTCCTACCCATTTTTATCCTCACAACCACCCTGTGAGGTAGGTTAGGCTGAAAGGCAGTGACTGCCCCAAAGTCAACCAGTGAGTTTTGTGGAATTGTGACTGAGTGGGGATTTGAACCCTGGTCTCTGAAGTGCTAGTCCAGCACTCTAACCACTGCACCATGCCAGGAATGGAATATATAGATCAGGACCAAATGTCTCTGGCTGTTGAGCTGCATACAGGACTATTTTGGAGCCTGCTACTTCATGTTCCTGGAACCAGCTTACACAGAATCCCTGCACACAATGGCACCATTACTCCCTAGGCATGTGTCACTGGCTTTTCTGTGACAAGGCAAATATGGATGGGTGGATCTGCTTGAATCAGTCCCAAGTTTGATGAGTTGTGTAACACTAACTAATTTTCATGAGTAATGTTCAATATAGCATTGCTATGTTCCCCAGGTTATAGTTGTGTATATATCTTAAAACATCCTTGTAGGATGTTAGTCACCGCATCTCAGTAGTGGATGGCATGGCGAGCAGCGGCATTCACCTGGCCTTCTGACCAGTTGCAGCTGCTCACCAGGAGGGAAAGGGGGAGGGTAAGAAGTGCTGGATTGGTTCTGCTGATGTGTTGGCATCATGCCAACCTCCCTGGTGAGGAGCAACAACTCAGCTGCTGGGAGGTCAGGTGTCAGGGTTCAAGGAATCGGCTTCCTCCCCTGTGGCCATAAATGAGCAGATCAAATGAAAGGAATTCTGACCAGTTAGTTTCTTTAATAAACACAGTGAAGAAAGCGTCAGTCCAGAATGGCGGTGCTCACAATTAAGGTTGACACCCCGTCCATCCCTATTAAACTATGTTTTGTAATCTGAGTTTGTACCCTCTGTGCTTTCTGTTCTGAGACTTAATGAGCGCTTCTTGACCTTGGGCTGGATGGAGGAATGCTGTCCAGAGACTGTGAATCTGTTAACCCTCTCTCTTCCAGTATTTCTTCTCCTAGCTGTTCCTCATCCAGTATTTCCCAGCTTTGGCCTTCTGAACGATGCCCCTCTGCAAACCACTGTTCCAAATATATACTGTCCTCCTGCTCCTGGGAAGATTTAGGAGCAGGAGCAGGGGGAGGGGGTGGCTCCCACCATTCCTTCTCAGTGCAGCCCTCCTCAGCACGGTCCCTGACATCAGGTGAATGTTGCTGCCCCACTGCCGCATCATTAAGAAATGAGCTGGTGCCACAGAAGCTGTATAGGAAGTTCTGAGACAAACCAAGGGAAAGGACTGCTGGTTTTGGAATTCACCATGCTTATAAGCCTTTTCAAAGATATTTGAGGCTGAAGGAGCTCTTGGTAAGATAAATGCTGAGTTTTACAAAGTCTTTCTTCACCGGGAATGTAACATTTAGTTCCTGTGGACTTCCCATTGTGACCTGGTTGGCCATAATAGGACCAGGATGCTGGAGCAAATGAGCTTCTTTCCTGGTCCAGCAGAGCTCTTCTTACAATCTGTGAAACAATGATAACCCAACCAAATTCAGTGAGCTGAAAACTGTGAGCACCAGATAGGCCTCTTGAAGATGCTGAAGAGGGAAAGAAAGGACATTTGGAAGACAGGAAACCACCTTGAACTGAGCCAGACCATAGGTTCATCTAGCTCAACATTGTCTACACTGACTGACAGCAGCTTTCCAGGATTTCAGATGGGTCCTCTCCCAGCTGTAACTAGAGGTGTCATCTGGAAATAAACCCAGAACCTTCTGCATGCAGTGCAGATGCTCCCACCTACAACCCTTCCCCAAATGGTTTTACACTTCGTTAGAATATACAGTGTGTAAAACAGACCTGCTAGGTAGTTCACCAGCATGTAGAGCAGGTGGGGTGAGGGTGTTATATTTAAATGAGGACAGAATACATTGGACAGGAATTGATATGATTATGCTTCAACTGATGACTCATAAATAATGACACCATCTAATGCTCATGAAGCAAAAACTGATGACAGAAGTGGGAAGAAGGCAATCAATACCACTGGGAAAATAGCCGAGGAAAGCAAGTGTGCTCTTGTAAGCACAGGAGATGTGAAAGGGGTGGCGAACTAGAGAAGGCAGCTTATTTTAATGTATTCATGGAGGGAAATGTCTTTGATAGCTGATTGGGGCAGAAATGAAAGGAACATGAAAGCGTTCAGAAACTTCGACAATTAAGTAAACCAGCAAATTACACAGATCAATGCTGAGAAGAATCACCTGATTATATTAACAAATTAAATTACATAGTCGAGTTTTTAAAAAATGTTGAAAACTAAACAACATGCAAAAGGGACAACAGTCATACACCGAGGAATGTTTTATGCTGAATATTTTATCTCATATACCTTTTACGGAGCACTTCTTCATAACACAGTGAAGAGTCGCCCACATGTGTGTCCCTCCCCAACATTTTAGTTAGTTTTTGAAACCTTAGACTAACTCTTAACAAAATTAAACTTTTTCTTTCTTTCTTTTTTTTTTTTTTTAAATAATTTTTATTAATTTTAAAATTTTATACACATAAGACCTTACATTTCGGTCAGGATTCATCACTCCCCACCTCTCACCATGAGGAGTTATTTAATCTTACCCTCCCTCTCACAGAGGTAAACCCATTTCATTATTTTCCCTGACCTTAAACAATCATTATCTAACTTCGGCCTAACCCTATTCTCAGGTAGACCATTCTTGGTTACAAAACATATCCATAGTGACTTCCTCCGCACCTCCCCAGTGGCTGCATTAAACAAAACATAATTCTGGTTCAGGTACATAGGTGTGCTAAACATATGTTGTACATTACTTCAAAACATAATTCTAACTCAAAAACAATATCTTTAATTCTTATTTCACCTCATCTTCTAGTTCCAACCTCCGCGTCCTCCTCCCAAATCTTCTATAAGGTTCCTTCTGACTCCCCTTAATCTTCAGGCTCCTAACTTCGAAAGATCCTAACATAATCCTAACTCAAAACCATGTCCGGCATAGATATTCAAAGTCCACATTTATAATCAGTCCCTGGTTGCCCACCTACCCTGCTCAACCCTCCCCTCGCCGTTCCCCAGTCCAAGCCCAAGTGCTTGCTTGCAGTTGGGCTTCATCATCTCTGTGTCTTCTCCGCTGTTCCAACTCCCAGTCTTTAAAGAAAAACTTCTTCTCCTTCATTGACGTCCTCTTGCACTGAAAAGCGTTAACTTTCGCAGATGTTGTTTTCTTGATTCTTTTCTTGGGTCCAGTTATCTTGTGCCGAGAAGAAATTTTCCTGCAGCGAGGCTTCCCTTTAACCTTGAGGGGGATTTCTCCCCCTTTCATCCTTTGTGCAGCTGGGGTGACATCATTGTTGTTTACAACTCCTCTCATTCTTGCGGTTTCCGCTTGGAACTCCTTTCTCAGTTCCCAGATTTTTTCAAGGACCCTCTTCCAGCCTCGTTTGTCCAAATCATCCTCCATTTTCAAAGACATAGTTATGAAAAGTTCCAGACCGAACCAAATCCCAACTCAAAATCTATATTCCACAATATAATCCAACAGGTCCGATTCAATCCACTACATGTCAAAGTTGTTAGTTAGTTGCCCCCCCCGATCAGGGGTGTCAAAAGGATCAAATCTCTGTTGCCAAGCCAAATTCTGTTACAATTTTAATCGCATCGGTAATAAAGTTCCTGATTTAGTGCCACAATAGCAAGGGACGGACCTCCGTAAATTACATCCCTGTACTTCGCCAAATTAGTCCAGATCTTCGGTACTTTTCTAGTACTCACGGTTAAGGTAGCCAATCTTATCCTTTTGCGGAGAAATCAGCGCGCTCAGCTGGGAAGGGCTCGCAGCTTCAACCCGGCGGGCAATGGCGGTCCGTGGAGCTCCGTCACCCCGCGTCTCACACGGCAGCCTCTACTGTGGCCGCCGCGGGAGTTGGGGCGACGTTAAGAGCCGCTGCCGGACCTAGGGTCCCGGGATCAAGACTCCCGGGAGTTTTGGGGGCTGCGTCGCCGTCGCAAGCACCCCTTTAAAGCCGGTCGGGTCGGGGAATGCCAGCAGCGGCATGTCCCCCGACCTTCCCCTCCGGCGCGCCGACCGGAACCAAAATTAAACTTTTTCTCTCCCCACCCCCACCCTTAAAAACACTGAATTGGATCCAGACATCCCATCTGCAGATGGAAAGGCTTGAGCTGTCCATGGTAGGCTTTTGATCCAGTGGAGAGATCCTGCAAGTTGGGGAGATCCTGCAAGGACTGCTGCTGCTGTTGCTGCCCAGGAGGACTGCCTGCTGAGGGCCTGAAGGACCCTGCCCTTGCCTCTTTCCACCTGGCTTGGGGCGGGGCTTCACAGGCTTCACAAGGACTGCAGCTGCTTTTAAACTGTTTTTAATTTTTATCTGTGTTGTTTTAAATGAGACCATCTTGGCTGTGAGTCCTGGAAGACCCGCACCCTGCCTTGCTGGCCCTTTCCCATCTGGCCTGGGAGAGTGGAGTGCTGACTGACTCCAGCTACAAAATTCTTGAGCTGGAGTATTGTTTATGGGGAGTTGAGAGAGCTTGTTGCTGTTATTGATATTATTATTGTATCTTTAGATCTTATGATTTACATGGAAATTGTTTCCATTTGGTTGTGTACTTTTTGATGTGTTTTATTTATTGTTTATATTTGTAATTGTAAATTGTAATTGTAATTGAAATTGTAAAACAGTTGTACTGTTGTGTTTGTAATTATGTAAATCTTGTCATGTTGTAAGCTACCTTGAGCATAGTTACAACTATGGAAAGAAGAAGAGGAGGAGGAGGAGGAGGAGTTTGGATTTGATATCCCGCTTTAACACTACCCGAAGGAGTCTCAAAGCGGCTAACATTCTCCTTTCCCTTCCTCCCCCACAACAAACACTCTGTGAAGTGAGTGAAGCTGAGAGACTTCAAAGAAGTGTGACTAGCCGAAGGTCACCCAGCAGCTGCATGTGGAGGAGCGGAGACGCGAACCCGGTTCACCAGATTACAAGTCTACCGCTCTCAATCACTACACCACACTGGCTCTCAAAGGTGGCATACAAATAAAATGATGGTGATGATGATGATGATTATAGGATCTCTTGCCCTTTCCGCAGCCCTCAGTGCTACCTTCCACACTGTTCTGGGAGTTCTGCATAAATTTTCAAAGACGACAATGTACTTATTCAACCGCAAGGCGGAGGATGATGGAGCAAGTGAGTAGTTATCAAGTGATGTGCACATGCATCTCTGAATCATTTTTAATACCACTTTTTTGACCGCTGTCAAATATTCTGGAACTCTGGGGAGAACCTGGCAGGAAACATTTCTCTTGTTTCTTTCCCCCAAACAATTCTTCAATTAGAAGAAGGTTATTGTCCTTAATACGTTTCTGACTTCACCCAGCATTATTATTTTATCCTCCACGCTACAATGTTATGTTCCCTGAACCTGACTCCCAGTGAGAAATATGTGACTGATTAACAATATCATCCTTGTTTCTTATCTTTCCGAAATTGGACATATTAGATTTTGAGCATGCAGGGGAATTGAGCTACAGATGTCCTGTGTAATGCTGGGAAGATTAATGTACAGTGCTGCATCTCTGACTATGGGAGTTCCCAGTGGGCAGCAGGATGGGGAAGTTCGGATATTTTGTTATCTGCAGTCATGACATTATGTTCCATTTCCATGCGCTGTGCTGTGATGCAGAGTCAGTTACTCAAAGAGAACTTTTCTTGCAGGGGAGATGAAGTACCTGAAAGTAAAACTAATTTGCTGGCAGCGAAGCAACTCAGAAATACTTTCTTAGGGAAGTTGTGTTTCTCAAAATTACATTGTAACCCAGCGAGATGACAGAAACCAGAACACAGCAGGCAGATGTTAGTCTGTGCATGCCTCTGAGGCCTGCGCGTGCTTCTGAGAAAGCAGCCTGCTTTTGGTAATTGTTACACCTGCTGTTAATTTGCCATCGCTGCTCCCTTTTCAAATGCCATGGTAAATACAATTTGGCCCTGTGCTGTGCATTTGTACAGCTTCACTTCATAAGGCCTTTTCTTTTCTTTTCTTTTTTAAGATGTGAGGGAGAGTTATTTTATGGCTGGCTTCAGAAACTGGCAAAAGTTTGCATTTTGCAATCATTCTTCGACATGGAATGATACTTTCAACTTTTTATTTTTTTTAATTCCTAGGGTTTTTCAAATGATGTTTACCTTTGTTCATATAGCATTAATAAGTAGATAACTTGCAATACATGTCTGTAATTTATCTCTTGAATGGGATAGACAAGATAAATATACTACGACACTTTTTTCTGTTTACTTTGACTGTTGTGAGGAGAAAATACTTAAGAGAAAATGCTGTGCCTTGTCAGGGAGATTCAGAATGTTAATTCTCTTTTATGCTTTTATTTGCATTATTTTATTCAGATTTGCATAAATTCATTTTATCCCATCTCCCATTTTGTTATATTTACATTTTTCATTTAAGTGTTTTTTAAAAGAGGAACAATCTTGTGATCTGCCAGGTAAATTGGTCATTTTAAGTTTGTTCATGTTGTAGCTTATTTGGGTCTGAGGTAACTTTTACTGATGTCACTTTGTGTTACTTTCATAATATAAACTTTGGTTTTGTGATGATCTGATGAATAGATACAAATAAATGAATCTACTGCTATAATGTGTTCACAATATAATGTCAGCCAGGTGATTCCTGCAAAAGGAAACTATGGCCCTGTATTTTCCCCATATTCTTCAATATGGCATTGTTGCTTTATTCACATGCCATTTCAGGACTCTAAAGCTTATTTAAGTTGTGGCAGCCAGTCTGTCATTAATTTGAGCTGCATAAACAGAATATACAGCCCAGGGGTAGAGCTATTACTTTGAATGAAGAAGGTCACAAGCTCGGTCCATCACATCTCTAGGTAGGATTGGAAAGGCTCCTGACTGAAACTCTGGACAGCTGCTGCCAGTCGGTGCAGTAATACTGAGCTAGATGAACCAATGGTCTGACTTGGTATAAGACAGCTTCCTGTGTTCCTAATGCATGCTGGAAATATTATATACATTTGTATGAAATCCCGAAGCTTCTGCCTAACACATGTTCGCATATGCATTTGAACCACATGTGATTTTGTTAAATTTATTAATGTGTAGCATAATTCGTTACATCTTTTGTTGTAAGTGTGTTCTCTTGAATTCCAGTAGGGCTTTCTCTGAAGTGAGCATAGGGTGAGCAAAGGACTTTCACTTTCAAAAACAAGATTTATCATTATTCCCCTCCTTCCTGTAACCCTCTGAAGCTCCGCCACCTGCATAATCTGCTGTGGGGTATACCCACTGAAGCACATGGGAGGGGCCAAGTCTAGGAGGAGGAGGAGGAGGTTATTGCATCTGCATGCATGACTTTGGAACCAAAATACAGCTATCCCTCGAAATTCACTCTTCTCTGAATTTTGTGATGCAAAACAAGGTGTGCAAGGATGCATATATTAGGGGAAAGTGTGTGTGTGTGTGTGTGTGTGTGTGTGTGTGTGTATGTATGTATGTATGTATGTATATGTATATATATATATATATAGAGAGAGAGAGAGAGAGAGAGAGAGAGAGAGAGATAAAAATTAAAAACAAGTTACGGTATATTATGGAAACGTACTTGCAAAACTGTGTATATTAGTCAAAGCTTCATACAAAAAGTTACATTGCATGTTAAATTGCTGTTGAATTTTCATGAGTTTGTGTGTGTGTGTTTTAGGTTGCAGATTGCTGTGGAAATATGAAGAACTGAATTTAAGACTGGAATAAGGAGAAATTGACAGATTTTGCCAGCCCTGCTTCCAAATAAACTGACTTTGGAGTTCAGTATTAGTTACTTTTTCAAATGGAAGAGAAGAAGAGACCATAGGCACCCTGCCGCAATGTCAAAAAGCAACAAAACTGTTTTCTAGCACAACCTAAGCATTTTGTTTTCCACCCGGGTTCCAATGAGAAAAGAACTGGTTTTGAAATCTGTATCAGTTTGCTATTCCTGCACCTCTGAGTAGATAAAGTAGCCTTTCATGCTACTATATTTCTTCTTATCCAGCATTGATGTTGTGAGGTCTGAGAATACTGATTTATCTGCTGCAAAGTTTCTATTCAAAGCTGAAATTATACTCAAAGCAGATTAAAGACGAGATGGAAAGTTTTGGAAATGTGCACAGGGGAATTGTAGCATATGGAAATTTGTTAGCTCATTTCTATCTTGCATGTTTACAAGTTCTTCCTCATTTTAAGATACTACATTAACGAAGAAAATGCATGCACAACTGTTCTCATATGTGAATATAAAGTTTCCTTTCAAGGGAGTTATGGATTTATGGAAGCGCTGTTGAATGAGCACTGAATGATATATATGGGATCAGGTTTTCAAAGATGGGGTTCCTTAGGGATGCCTCAAAGGTTCAGGTTTATGATACATATTTTCAGTTTCAAAACTACTAATACAGCAGCATTCCCAACCAAACATTTAAAAGCTAATTTATTTCTTCTGATCCTGTGCAGCATAATAATAAGCGAATTGTTCTCATCTCTGGGTGCATACACTTGCCTTGTTCCAAACCAATGACACGCAGTCTACATGCTGACCTAGGTATAAACTGGGTGTAGGGCCAAACAACAGTAGAAGCTGTATATCATTTGTAGGAAGAAGTTACAGGGCGGGCAGGCAGGCAGGCAGAAGATTGTAATCATGGAAAGAAATCAGATGGCTGGTAATGGGTTGAAAAGTCAGAAATTGGTAACAGGTATGAAATCAAGGAAAAGGAACAGGGAGAAGGTGGGGCTAGAAAAATGCTTGTGCGGAAGCACAGGACAGGAAGAGCAGTGTGTTGGTGGCAGGAAGGGACAGGTAAAGAAAATGTGGAGGCTATTTTTGAAAGGTGTCCTTGTACCTGTTAAGAAATACATATACCTTTCCATGTGGTTAGTATGCTCACTGCAACACCATGGCTAGAACATCTTACAGATGCTTAATAGGATAAAATGAAAAGCTACATAATAATAATAATAATAATAAAATAATAATAATAATAATAATAATAATAATAATAATAATTTATTGTTATTTATACATACATACAGTGGGACCTCGACTTACGATGATAATGTGTTCCGACGCAATTATCGTAAGTCGAAAACATTCGTAAGTCGAATCCCCATAGGAATGCATTGAGTGAAAAAAATTCGTAAGTCAAAAAAATCCTATTAAAGCGGCCGCGACTTCCATTCGTAAGTCAAAAAATTCAGTTGCGGCGGCCATTTTGTTTCTCCCGGAAGTCATTCGTAAGTCGAAAAACACGTAAGTCGAATCGCTCGTAAGTCGAGGTCCCACTGTACATACATACATATCCTGCCCATCTGGCTGGGTTTCCCCAGCCACTCTGGGCGGCTTCCAACAAAATATTAAATACAATAGTCCATCAAACATTAAAAGCTTCCCTAAACAGGGCTGCCTTCAGATGTCTTCTAAAAGTCTGGCAATTGTTTTTCTCTTTGACATCTGGTGGGAGGGCATTCCACAGGGCGGGTGTCACTCCCAAGAAGGCCCTCTGCCTGTTACCTGTAACTTGGCTTCTCGCAGTGAGGGAACCACCAGAAGGCCCTCAACACTGGACCTCAGTATCCGGGCAGAACGATGGGGGTGGAGATGCTCCTTCAGGTATACTGGACTGAGGCCATTTAGGGCTTTAAAGGTCAGCACCAACACTTTAAATTGTGCTCGGAAACGTACTGGGAGCCAATGTACATAATGTACAGCCACATATATGTCGTAGGTCAACATTGCTTTTGTCAGGTGTGTTTCGGTACAGTTCAGTTATTCTTTTGCTGCCATTTCATACTGCATTGACATCATAGCTGTAAAGTGCTGACTCGCTAGGCTGGATGTGGAAGCACATGTCTATTTTCAGATAGGGAAAAGTGTTTACTAATATTGTTTCCCAATGAAGTGAACAGAAACCCTCCTTCTTAATTGAAGCAGCCAGGCATCTACAGTGAACAGGGGATGACATTCCAAAAGCAACAAATTTGTTTTTGTAGACTTGCAGTAATGCAACAGGAAAAGTTTCAGTTGGTTAAGATTTAAATAATCCATCAGAATATGGCTAGGGTACCAAACATGATTTCATTACAGAATGTTACTTGGTTTTAATAGAAGACCTGACACCCACACCTTCTCCAAAGTTACAGCCTCTCTGTGCATGGAAAAATACAATTAGTGGACAGCTTAACTATGAAAATAGTGCAGGGAGTGCAAGAGGATTTTTTATATGAAATGGCCTGGTTTGAAATTTCTCAGGAAATAATTTTCTATTTTTTTAATTTTTTAAAAAAAGGTTTGGAGGAGAATTGTAGTCATTCCAGGACTTTATCTCCTACATATCACACAATGGAAACAGAACGTTGGAGCAATTGCTTTATCTGACAAACTAACTAAGAGAGTATACACTCTGAATGAGTTTGTTGAAATATGGTAGTCCTTTATAGTAGTTAGTTATACTACTATATAGTATAGTAGGTAGTTCATTCAGATGAACACCTTGATGGCTGCCATGTAGAATTATGGGGAAATTTGATGAATTAGTATGTTCTGCAGGAAGGGAATCGGGGGAAACCATTGTTTTGATAATGTTTATTTTCCTGTTTATAATTCTTCCCTTTGAAAATAAATAAAAGTTTTTAAGAAGTCAGTTACATCTGGTAAAATGGTATCAGCGCTCACAGTGCAGAGAATTTAGGGAGGCCATTTTCACTCACTGCCAAACTCCTGTAATTCCACCCAGCCCTAAGCAGTCAAGCTAGGGAAATTCGATTGAGTTGGAGTAGCACAAAGTGCACACAGACCTGACTTACTTGGTGCACTCCCTGCTCATGCAGGGATGTGGGTGGCACTGTGATCTAAACCACTGAGCCTCTTGGACTTGCCGATTCGAATCCCCGCGACGGGGTGAGCTCCCCTTGCTCGGTCCCAGCTCCTGCCAACCTAGCAGTTCAAAAGCACGTCAAAGTGCAAGTAGATAGATAGGTACCGCTCCATCAGGAAGGTAAACGGCATTTCAGTGCGCTGTTCTGGTTTCGCCAGAAGCGGCTTAGTCATGCTAGCCACATAACCAGGAAAAACTGTCTGCGGACAAACGCCGGCTCCCTCAGCCAGTAAAATGAGATGAGCGCCGCAACCCCAGAGTCATCCGCAACTGGACCTAACAGTCAGGGGTCCTTTACCTTTTTACCTTTTTAGGAGTAGCACAAAGTGCACACAGACTTGACTTGCTTGGTGCCATCCCTGCTCACGCAGCTTATCAACATGCCAAGAAGGAAGGGAAGGAGCCAAGTTCTGTGGAGCTCTATGGGGATTCTTCTACATGCAGCTGTAGCTGCACCTACATAGGAAAAGATTGTATACAGAGGTTTTAACATCTCCAACACAAGCAGAGTAACCCAAAGAGTACTCTGCATACAGTGGAGTTATTGAGACCTGTGCTAGGAACGCAATAACAGCAACCCAATTTCTACTGTGTCGTATAATTAATTAACAGTTCTCATGGGCATGCAGGCTCACACATTAGAATTCAGGAGGCATTTCCAAAACCATCTTATTCAAACTGTGCTGTCTCTGAATGTCTTTGCTCAAAGGGGAGAAAATAAATTTTAAAAACCCTCTGCTTAAAAAAAAAAAAAAATCACTAACAGGTTCCTGCCTAGTCAGTGGCTAAAAAGTAAAACAATTTATTCACACTGTCTGAGTATCCTGCAGCAGCAGACCTTCTTAGAAAGTGTCCATTGTTTATTACTGCTCTTTCAGTATAACCCAGAATAAGATTAATAAAAGATTGGTCTTATTGCCTTTTTTGATATATCTTTGTGCCAAATGTAAGGAACATGTGCCTTCACCTCAAAGAGCCTAGCTTCTATGGGATAATTGTGATCTGGATGGATAGAGTGGATGCCGGTGGCACTGTGGTCTGAACCACTGAGCCTATTGGGCTTGCGACCGTTCAAATCCGCACTATGGGGTGAGCTCCCATGGCTCTGTTCCAGCGTCTGCCAACCTAGCAGTTCGAAAGCACAGTAGTGCAAGTAGATAAACTAGCGTGGCTAGGGTGAGTGTGGTCATACTTTCACTGGACTTTTAAAGCCTGCTTAAAAAAAAAGACACTGAAACAGATACTGCCATGTTAGTTATTGCTTCTCCTCTTCTTTTTGCAGACCGTCATTTGTTCAGTAATTCATAACTAACATTTAACCTGCCTACCACCAAAAGTGTCAATTTAAAGTGGTGTTATTGCATCCCAGAACACAGTGTGCACATCTTGATGGTGTTTCAATCATTCACCAACAAATTTGGAAAACTCTTCATCCCTTGTTAAAATAGTGATTGCTTTTCTGTCTCCTTCATGTGGGGGCCTGGGGATCTCAGATATACGTTTTGTGGTGCAGGGCATGTCCCATCAAGGATCTTTGCTTGTGCAATGGGGGGTTGCCCCTCTTCCTCCCTCCACATGTGCCCCACACCTTCCCCTAGAACAGATTTAGGAGGGGGGGAAGGATCAGGGGGAGAACATTCCATTGCACAAATAGAAATACTTGCACTGACGGAGTGTTCAGGTAGCTTACCATCACAACACCAGAACCATATCTGGAAGGGTGATTAGGATGTTTGATGGGCCATATGCTTCCAGGGAGGGACCCAGGTGGCGCTGTGGGTTAAACCACAGAGCCTAGGGCTTGCTGATCAGAAGGTTGGCGGTTCGATTCCCCGCGACGGGGTGAGCTCCTGTTGCTCGGTCCCAGCTCCTGCCCACCTAGCAGTTCGAAAGCACGTCAAAGTGCAAGTAAATAAATAGGTACCGCTTCCGCGGGAAGGTAAACGGCATTTCCGTGCACTGCTCTGGTTTGCCAGAAGCGGCTTTGTCATGCTGGCCACATGACCTGGAAGCTGTACGCCGGCTCTCGGCCAATAAAGCGAGATGAGCGCCGCAACCCCAGAGTCGGACACGACTGGACCTAATGGTCAGGAGTCCCTTTACCTTTACCTATGCTTCCAGGGCAGAGAAGCTCTCTCATATGTCTCCACCAAGCACACCTCACAGGGTAGCAGAACATGCAATACATTTAGTACTAATAATAATAGCAGCAACAACAACAACAACATTAATCCTATGGTTACTATTTAACTTTTTTTCAGTGAACTTGAGGATTGAAATTAAAAAGTAGGGTAAATATTTTAAATAAATGGCAAATACTCCAGTCTAAATGCCCAGTGGTGACTTACTTGAGCTTGAAACCTTAAATACAGTATTTGCAAACTGCATCTGTACCTATATTTGACATTGTTGTAAATGCGTATCTATAGATCTATGTTTTATTACAGTGGTACCTTGGTTCTCAAACTTAATCCATTCTGGAAGTCCGTTCCAAAACCAAAGCATTCCAAAACCAAGACCTGCTTTCCCATAGAAAGTAATGCAAAATGGATTAATCCATTCCAGACTTTTAAAAACAACCCCTAAAACAGCAATTTAACATGAAATTTTACTAACAAGACCATTGAGCCATAAAATGAAAGCAATAAACAATGCACTTCAGTCACACAATCAATCAATCAATCAATCAATCAATAGCTGAACTGGGTTTCACACAGTCACACACAAAAAAGACCCGCAAAAACAAAAACGCAAAATAAATAGGAAAAACAGACAGACCTCAGCATAACACTCAAAACGGAAGTGTGGCACTCAAATTGGAAGCATAACACTCAAAACGGAGCATGTTCGGCTTCTGAAGAAAGTTCGCAAACCGGAACACTTACTTCCGGGTTTGTGGTGTTTGGGTTCCAAGTTGTTTGAATACCAAGGCGTTTGAGAACCAAGGTACCACCATACTAGGCCCAATGACCTGAACAATGAAACAAACCGACATACTCATCCCAGTGCCATGCAAACACAGATATTTGGGGTCTTCTATTCCTTGTAATTTGGTTCAATAGGTGCCCTTACACATTGCATATATGCACAAACTGCGTATACTTAAAGCCCTTTCCTCTATACCAGATTTCCTCGCGTGTGAGATGTATTCGAGGAGAACTCACCAACAGCCCATGGTGATTGATGGTTCTAGGAATATGCATGTGTAGTGCCTCTTAACCCTTCTTTTGGGTTTTTTGTGTGTGTGTCCTTCAGCAAATGGGAGAGAAGGGCTGTGGCTTGCAAAATCCCATCCCTGTGTTGATATTTATAAGCACAGGGTTAAGGTTAAGCTCTGCCCCTATTTTCAAAGGATTTTCTTATCACTCGAAGCTGGGAGCTGAGCTCCCCTGGGACTGTGGGCTTACAACTACATTGCTAATGGATAATGCCTTGAAGCACCATCTAGCTTTTCTCACCTTCATCCAGCTTTAGCATCCAAGTTTAAAGCTGGAAATTGCCATCAAGTTGCTGTGGCCTGCCGGTGTGGACACTTTCTGGTAAGTATATCAATATTTTGATAAAAGCAAGAAAATGTCTCTACAGAGGATTTCCCTGCATGCGTATTAAGACTCCTACATTTACTGATAAAGCCACATTCTCACATTGTTGCAGCACCATCATACATGCATGCCCAATGCGCAGCCTAAAGAAATAAATGTACTCTCCGCCAGGCGATTAAAGATCTTTGGCTTGCAGCGTACCAAAAATGCATATATAACTGCCGTATTGGCTTTTAACTCCACCCCCTCTCGCCTGTTTGTGACTGCATTTCTTGAGAGCACTGAATCACAACCAAGGGAAAAAAGGGAATTATTCATACACCTTCCAATCACTCATTTCCACACAAAACAAACAGGCTCCTGCAATTATAAAAGCTTTCCCAAAACCTAAATATCAGCAAAAATAATAATAATACGGAGAATAAGGTTTACTTCCCCGCTACGAATCTCCTAATCTCTGGCAAACCTATTAATAGTTTTTTTTTCCCTTCAATTTTCTTCTAAAGCAGTGCTCAAAGTAAGCGCCTTAATGAGGCAGTCATTCTAAACACGTACAGACAAAGAAGTGGTTTCCTTAGCAACAAGAACCATGCAAAAGCTCTGAGAGCTTTTTGGTCTCCATCGCCTGTTAGCCTGGGTTCACAAGCATAGGCTGTCAGCCTTTTCAAAGATTATGTCCCCTGGAGGAATAAAATAATTATTGTAAATGTTAACATATATATTAAGTTTGATAGATGTATGTTTTGATTAAAAAAAATTGAGGCGCATGCTGGTGTTTCTCATGCATATGAACTGAAAACAAAAGCTCATGTGATTCTAGCAGGTAAGACTTGCTAGAGTTGTTTCCGAGGGAGAGCCTGAGGAAAGCTTTATTGTGTGGGTGGGTGGGTGGGCTTGCCGATCAGAAGGTCGGCGGTTCGAATCCCCGTGACGGGGTGAGGTCCCATTGCTTGGTCCCAGCTCCTGCCGACCTAGCAGTTTGAAAGCATGCCAAAAAGTGCAAGTAGATAAATAGGTACTACTCTGACAGGAAGGTAAATGGCGTTTCCATGCACTGCTCTGGTTTCGGTGTTCCGTTGCGCCAGAAGCGGCTTGGTCATGCTGGCCACATGACCCGGAAAAACTGTCTGCGGAAAACGCTGGCTCCCTCGGCCTGGAAAGCGAGATGAGTGCCGCAACCCCAGAGTCATCTGCGACTTAATTGTCAGGGGTTCTTTACCATATATATATATATATATATATATATATATATATATATATATATATATATGGTAAAGGACCCCTGACAATATGTGTGTGTGTGTGTGTGTGTCAGTGCAGTATAGCATACCAAGAGTTGGCTTGGGAAGCCCCAGATTCAAATCCTGACTTAGCCATGACATTCACTGGGTGGCCAAGGGTCAGCGACTCTCTCACAATTTAGCCTACTTCACAGGATTGTTGTGAGGTGAAAAGTGAACACCACACATGACATTCTGAGCGCAGGAATCTTAGGATTTATTTTTCTTAAACATAGTAAGTCAAAACTGATGGTGTATGAATTCTACCTTGTCAATACAATCATTTATTGACAAAGTAGTCATTGGTGAAATCTCCTTTTCTCAGGTCATGAAACAGGGGTTTCCTAAAAACTCTTGGCACTCAAACAAATTATAGCTTCCCAGATTCTGTGGGGGAAGCCATGACTGGTATGATATGGTACTGATTTCAATGTGTAATGCAGATGAAAGGGAAACTTTTGCTTTTCCAATAGTCATTTGCTTTTGAAAAGGTCAGATTTACAGGATATATGTTCTGCTTTTGGGGTGTATCTGAGTTTCTCTAACTTGGAGATTTCTGGCCACACTGATTGCTCAATTCAGGACTCTGGAGCCAGAGTATTGTTTCATAGATCAATTACATACCTATTTTAGAAAGTTCAAGTCAATTTCAGGAACCAATGAACATGCCCCAACAGTTAATACAGCCATGGCTTTTTGAGTTCCTAGTCTGAGCAATGAAGATAATTCAGTCTCAGAATAGGTATGTCTGTTTGCAGTATTAGCCCCTTTCCACACATATTAGTGAGAGGAGTTTACACAAAATAAAGGGGAATATTTATGTTGCTTCCTCACCGAACATCATCTATCCCAGGGGTCAGCAACCTTTTTCAGCCGTGGGCCGATCCACCATCCCTCAGACCATGTGGTGGGCCGGACTATATTTTGAAAAAAAAATATGAACGAATTCCTACACCCCACAAATATCCCAGAGATGCATATTAAATAAAAGGACACATTCTACTCATGTAAAAACACACTGATTCCCGGACCGTCCACAGGCCGGATTGAGAAGGCCATTGGGCCGCATCTGGCCCATGGGCCTTAGTTTGCTTACCCCTGATCTATTCTGTTGGCTGGCCACCATCATCCACATACTGAATGTGGACATCTGGAAAAGAGCATAGCGCTCTCCACACATGGGTCTGGGTTCAACTAAGAATATGTGCTACTGGGAGCCAGTGTAATGAGTCTCACAAGTACAACAGGGTTCCGTCCCCCTCCCCAATAAAATCACATTTGAGGGCTCTGGAACCCCTAGAACAGTGCTCAGGGTGAGAAGAGGGAAGATTGTTCCATCAGACAAGCTGAAATGTTTAACCTAGCAGAATGATTGTCTTGGTGTGATGCTGAATACCACCCATAAACCTATCAATATATATAATCAACATTCATAATCCAGTCTCTCCCCTTTTCACCATTTCTAAAAAGTACTTATATTAACATAAGTACAAGCGGTACAATAGCAGTGTCCAGAATTATTGAAATCTAATGCCTAGATTATATCTCAGGCACAACAAAATGCATACCGTTATAAGTTTGGGGTGGTAAGCTGTATGTGAGATACTTCTAACCCCTGGATCCAGCAAATGTTAAAATATAAGCCAGGCTAGCTTGTTTTGTTGAGGTGATCTCCTAGGTGATGAGACACCAAGAGAAACAAAGGAAAGGTGCTCTGTGTAAGACGGTAAATGGGTGACTCTGGTCATGTCCCAGGTTAGTTAGAAGGGCAAAAGCCAGTGCTGAGAGTTTGCAGTGATGTGCCCTAGAGGGAAAAGCAGCAAACCAGAGAGAGAATCAGAGAGCAAAGCTTGTTGTCTGTTTGAATCCAAGGCTGTGGCTATGGGAGAAACAAGACCCTTTTGGAGTGTTAATGCTATGAACCCCTCCATCGTAGGCTCAGGTTGTATATTTGTGTAAATAAACCATATATCATAAAAACACCACAGTCTCCACTGTGCCTGATTCCCAAAGGAAACACAAATCCTGGAACCCCTGGAATCTCACAGCACTCAGTTTATATTTTAGCACTTGCTGGATTCAGGGGTTTGAAGGATCTCGCATGCAGCTTAACACCCCAGTCTCATAACAATACTGTACTATTATATATAGAGCACACAAGTTTGTTTTTAAAAATAAAAATAGACCAAACATTATTTATTGTTGTTGCAACTGAGATGCACATTATCATGAAATTCATGCAGGCCTCCCAGTTTGAGACATTTGTGTTTCACATTTATTTTCCCCATTTTGAGACATTTGCATTTCACATTTATTTTCCTACTATATATCATGTCGAAACAAGAATTGGAATAGAACAGAAAACTAATGGCTGTTGGGGTGAGGGAATGAAACTTTTCTTTAAAAACTAGTAAAAAATGTACTGTCCCACTTTTTTACCTTGGGGGCTGGGGGGGAGGGAAATCCCACAGAAAAAAATACGCTTCAGATTTGTCGAACTGCTGTGTTTGCTTCTAACACAAAATGAATCAGGCCTCCTCTTGGATTATGTGGGTGGTATTTCCGCTCTTCCCTGGTGTGATAATTCACTGCCTGCAGCTGTGGCATGCAAACTCAAATATTTTCTCTTTCTGTTTGGTTTTCAAAAGAAAGGCACCCGACTTTGCTGCTGGTCTTTTGCAGAGACACTAAAATTGAGTAATGTGAGACAGAGCAGTCATTAAAACGAAAGGGAAGCCTCTTGAAACAATGCACATGCCAATGAAAGAGCAATAGATTCCCCAGAAACCTCCAGCAGCTTCAGGTCTGAGGATGCCTTCTCACCTAATGTTTATACTAGAGTACAGCTGCTCAAGGGAGAGGGGGGGAAACTAAAATAAAACTTTGAAAAATTACACCATAGCCCATCAATTATACATATGGAGTCACATTCCCTTTAAAACATACACATGTTGGGGAAGGGAGAGAATGATTTTTAACTGTTCACCACTTTAATAAGGATGCTTGAAGAATTCAATCTTTGTAAATTCCTCTACAAAACAAGAACATAATAAGAGCCCTCCTGGATCAGACCAAAGTCCTGTGTACTTGATCTTCCTGTTCCCAACAGTATCCAGCTAGGAGCCTCTGGGAAGCCCATAATCAGGACATGAAAGCAATCACCCTTCCCACTCTTGCCCTCAGATGTAACTACCATTGAGTCTGGAGGCTCAGTGCCGGTATCATAACTAGTAGCCATTGGTAGTTGTCTAACTGTCTTTTAAAGCCATGTAAGCTAATGACCCTCAGCATATTGTAATCTCCTTACAAACAGTAACACTGAATGAGCCCAGGTTCTAATACTATGAGAGGGAAGGAGAATCCTGCCTATGCTTTTCCTCACTTTACACAGATACACTGAATTGGTACTTCTTGGATTAATGTGTGGTTAGGAATTTAGCTATCCACCAGATTTTGCACTATTCTGGCACAACAGTTTACAGTTCTACACAGTGTTCTGAGAGAAAATGCACTTTTAAATACCTGTTTTAAAATATTTTATAAAAGATATTTTCAGATTAACTGGGCAACAGAATGGCAGGTAATTGTGGGTAAAGCATATTGTTACACGCTACCCCAATCTCTGAGTGGTGTGAGATTCCAGGGGCTCTAGGCACTTAGCCAGGCTTCGTGTTTCCTTCAGAAATTAAACTCAGCAAAGACTGTGGGGTCTTTAGGATATGTATATAGCTTTATTTACGTAAGTATATAGTTTTATTTTATTTATTTATATACAACCTGCACTTCAATGGAGTACTGCAGAGCATTCACATCCTATGAGTGGTATGTTTAGCCTGGAGAAGAGAAGGTTAAGGGGTGATATGGTAGCCATGTTCAAATATATAAAAGGACGTCATATAGAGGAGGGAGAAAGGTTGTTTTCTGCTGCTCCAGAGAAGCGGACACGGAGCAATGGATTCAAACTACAAGAAAGAAGATTCCACCTAAACATTAGAAAGAACTTCCTGGCAGTAAGAGCTGTTCGACAGTGGAATTTGCTGCCAAGGAGTGTGGTGGAGTCTCCTTCTTTGGAGGTCTTTAAGCAGAGGCTTGACAGCCATCTGTCAAGATTGCTTTGATGGTGTTCCTGCTTGGCAGGGGGTTGGACTGGATGGCCCTTGTGGTCTCTTCCAACTCTATGATTCTATGATTCTAGGGTCTGGCTTCCCCCTTAAGGGCAGCATAGGACAGTAAAAAGCCATCCTCTGTGTCTCTTAGTTCCAGCCTGCCATCCACAGTTCCTTGGAGTTCAGCACCTCCTTCTCTTTCTTTTTGCTGACTCCAATGAGCTCCTCAGAGCCTACGTCATTCAACGTTGAAACTCTAAACATGGCCATTGCCTCTGCCCACTAGCACCCAGCAAAGACAGAGCCCCACTTTCCCTTGCCTGGCAGTCTTGCCCTCTCCTAGTTTCCTTGATGGGCCATAACCAGCCTTTGTCCCCTGCTAATGGCCCATCCAGCTAGCTCTGCCAAGCAGGCGTGGCTCATTAACATAACTAAATCCAAAGCATTACAAGTTTCATCAAGTCTTGATTAATTTTTTTACTAAATCCAGGAATTATGGGAAGAATCTGGCACCCAGGAATTTAGAGGAATCTGCCCCCCAAAACCTTAACACCATCCCCCTCTTAGACAAAATATATCTGACCACAGCTGTGTAATAACCGGAAGAAGAAGAAGAAGAAGAAGAAGAAGAAGAAGAAGAAGAAGAAGAAGACCAACAAAAAATACAGCTCATAAATTTAAGATCATAAATTATGTTAGGAATTTTAGGTCAAGATTTGCCAAAAAGCAAACAAAAACTTTTCATGTATGTTACAACTGCGGCAAGGATGCTACTGGCACAAAGATGGAAAAGCGATAAAATACCAACCAAAGAAGAATGGCAAGAAAAACCTATGGAGTATGCCGAAATGGCAAAACTAACTGAAAGACTTCGAAATAAGGACAAAAAATCATTTAAGAAAGATTGGGGACAATTTTCGGCCTATATAAAGAATCAATGCAGAGAATTGGACTCATTAGCAGGTTTTGAATAATCATTTACAATTAGCAAAAATTATATAATTTATAAGTTAAAATACGGAAAAAAAGGAGTGAAAAAGGAAATAGGCAGGAAATGATATAATTTTGAAATAAACCAGAGAAGGAGGTTGAGGGAAGTCTGGGGGGAATGGGGAAATTTTGGAATTATGAATTATGTTATTTGTTAATATATAATATTGGGAAAATAGAAAACTTAATAAAAATGTTTAAAAAGAAAAGAAAAGAAAAAATAAAGCTCTCCAGTCAAAATACATAGCAGCAAAGTTAGTACAGGCATATGACCAAATCATCAAAGCACACAATGACACTTTTTAACACAACCCAACACAGTAACAGTCTTTGCCTTTCCAGCAATTTCCAGTTCGTCAAGAATTCTTCAGGTCTCTTGCTTCCTTCTTGGTGCAAACTCCTGCCAGATCTGTGTACCCTTCACAAATGATTGGCTGTGTATATAAATATTGATGTGGCTCCTGGACGAACTAGGTGTTACACACAAGTGCTTTGCCCTAATTGCCATCTTAATAAAGGAAATGAATGTCCGGAGGGATGCTTATGAAAAGAGAAGTGGCAGGGAGAAGGGGTTGTTTAATCCTTTTCCTTGCCACAGTTTCAGTATTTCAGATCATTCACATGGAGCATTGTTCCTGCAGCATTCCAATCTTACAGAGCAAAAACAAGTTTTGTCCCTGATCAAAATAAAGTTCCTGGAGATGTGGGTGGTTTAGAGTTGGAGAGCAGCAAGGGGGGGGGGAGGGAGGCCATGCATTTCCTTTCCCCCTCCACTTCTCTGCTCCCAATTCATCATAAGCAGCCTTTCCTTTTTAAAAAGGGTTGATAACATACTGTAATGCATTGACATCTAAGGTCTACTTTATCTCTTAGAGCAATGCTAACTCAGCCCTCAAAAACTGGTGGCATGGCAGCTTCACTCCTTACCCTTAAAGGTAAAGGTAAAGGGACCCCTGACAGTTAAGTCCACTCGCGAATGACTCTGGGGTTGTGGCGCTCATCTCGCTTTACAGGCTGAGGGAACCGGCGTTTGTCCGCTTCCACAGACAGTTTTCTGGGTCATGTGGCCAGCATGACTAAGCTGCTTCTGGCGAAGCTAGAGGAAACGCTGTTTACCTTCCCGCCGGAGTGGTACCTATTTATCTACTTGCACTTTGTGGACTTTCGAACTGCTAGGTTGGCAGGACCTGGAACCAAACAATGGGAGCTCACCCCGTCGCGGGGATTCAAACCGCCGACCTACTGATCGGCAGGCCCAAGAGGCTAAGTGGTTTAGACCACAGCGCCACCCACGTCCCTCTCCTTACCCTTAGCTGTGCTAATGAGATATAGTTCTGTGACCAGAGTGGTTATTGGGCAGGAGACGGACTTTTGGCTTTCTTCTCAAGTGAAAACCTCAGAGAGATGGATGAATGCTGCAGGTCCATGTGGTCCTGATCCTTCCCTTTTTCTTTGATCTGCAACATTCTTGGTCTAGGAAGTAGCAACTGCTAAGCCATCTGCCTGTCTTGCCTTATATTTGAAGAGCCCTAAACAGTTCTCATTTCTGTTGACAGAGGTTCATTATGTCAGAGTTTTAGAAGTCCAGAGTTTTAGAAGCCCAGGGCAGCAAACCACAAGTGATAAAACAATAAAAACATCTTAAAATTAATCCAAACAAGATGTAGGTGGGGAAAGATCTCAATTTAAAAGGCTTGTTGAAAGAGGAAGGTGTTTAGCAGCTGTCAAAAAGACAAGAGATGACCTTAAAAACTTTTATCATTTAAAATTATCATTAAAAACATTCTTAATAGAGCTTTTCAACAATTTAGATTCTGATGCTGGTGGCACAGTGTAGTGTTGCAGAAATTGCTTCAGCTGCCTGCTCTGCTACTCCAGGAGGTTGAACCCAGACCCTGATGTTTCAGCATCACTTTGAGCACCAATAACTCATTTATACACTGTCTGGTGGGCCACTGGGCACAATGATTCTTCCTTGAGATAAGCTATTTCGATGGCACAGCCTGCAGCTTTCACCCTGTAGTCGCTATGGGGACAAAGCTTGGCATGCCTCTCTGTTGTATAAAAGTCAAAGAAACATGGGACACAACCCAGACACCTGAGATTTTTGACAACCTTATACATCCTGTACTGTTTGTAGCCAGGGCGGGAAAGGTTTTGTCTACATGCTACACCGGCCGAGTGAGATGCACTGTGGTGTGGCTCCTTCGCACACCATGTCACCTGGGTAACATGAGAAGGCCTGGGTGATGTGGGAAGAGTCCACATCATGGCTCCTCCCCACATCGATATTGTGCCTCCCAGAAGCTGGGACAACACTTATAATGTAGACTCCTTCAGTGTGGCCCAACGGTTCTCATGCCCACCCTTGTGATACAGCAAGGAGGCAAGATTCAGTGGCAGCCAAACCACTGTATGAACAGAAGGGAGCCAAGAATGTCAGTGAGCCACATCCCTCTGATTGCTCAGAGTTTTCTACATTTGATCCTATAAACTGGTTCCTTAGCACAGCACCACAGTGATTAGGGCACTTAATCAAGTTTGTAAATTCCAAAAATCATATCATTCTTACATTTCTCAGTTACAATTTTACTTGGCTAGGATGTCTCTTTTTTCCTCCCATAGTTGAGAAATTCAGCAAAAATAAAAGTTGAGCAAAGTACTTCTTTGCTTCTTATACCAACATAAAGTTTATCTTTAAAAAGCCACCCTAGTCTAAATGTTTCATTTTCTTTCCCCCCACCATTTCTCTAAATTATTTTATTTCCCTAATGGCTTGTTGTATTGTTTGCCGATACAATGAAAGCACTATTAACACTTAAGCTAATTAAGATTTTCAGAAAAACCCCAGTAACGTCGTCCTCATTAGCCGATTTTAAAAAATCCTCAGCAGCGTTCAGATGTATTAAGGAAAGATGAGGATTGCTTTTAAATTTCAAGAAATGAATGTGAGTCTTCATATTCTGGTACATTAACAGTTTGTTCCAGTACATTGATATTTTATGTGGAAACCCTACTCAGCAATTAATATGCCCGAGACAAATTGAAAAACCCATAATCCATCCTTCTCTGTTGGAATGTAAGAGTATATTATTATTGAGAAGCTACAGGATATCGGAGCCATTTTTTAAACTTGAATGCTCATTACCTTAAATCTGCATACAAAACAGTTTTGCATTCAGACTAGGTGATCACATAACTGCATATATCATGTTTCAAATGAAACCGCAAAATTCTAAAAAGACATAAGCAACAATAACAAAACACTGCTGCAGGCTTCTTTTCTAAAGCAAGGTTTCTATGAGGTACTGGGGTTTAGTAAGAATTAGAAACAAAGCATTAATAGAGTGCTATCGTGCTGGATATAGAAAGACAGTTGCCAGTTTGTTTACTTGATTGACTGTCAGAGGTCATTTATGCTAAAATTCTGATGTAAAAAAAAATGCAGTTTGGTACTTGGAAGGATGTTGTTTCTCAAACCAATCAAATGCATTGTTGATAATTAGCAGCCCTCCTAGGAATTTTGGCAAAATGGCTTCAAATGGCATGAAAATGAAAACATTTGCTCACTCCAGAGGTAACCCTTAATTAACAATTTTTATATCACTGCCAGGGATATGTGGCACAGGATATTTTTTTGTCTGCAGTTTCCATATCTTATCTATTTCTCTTTTTTACTTAGGAATTTTTAACATATGAATTTAGGCACTTTTTCCGAATCTGGATATTAGGGAAATGTGGATTTTAGTTTTACTTGAAAAAAAACTCAGTTTTTTTCTATCCAGATTTGAAATATTTTACCCATTTATGACAAGAAAAGGTTAAAGTTGCAATCAAGACCCATTTCTGTTCCAGCTAAGGCTTCCAATAAATCTGAAATCCAAAGACACATCCTCACCATACATTTAAAACACTCTTGCACTAGTTTAACAGTTGTGGAGAATTCTGGGAACTGTAGTTTGTCAAGGGTGCTGGGAATTGTAGCTCTGTGAGGTCAGCATCCTTAACAAATTACAGTTCCCGGGATTCTTTGGGGAAAGCCATGACCATTAAAGCAGTATAAGAGTGCTTTGAATGTATGGTGTGGATGTCACATGAGTAGTGCTTTTAAAAAACCAATACACAGTATAACATCCCACTTTCATTGATAAAGGAAACCTTACAATGACTAATTTCTATCCTGAACACTCTATTCTGCAACAGAATAACCACATGTTACTATTTTCTTCCACATTTCACTTAGATACAGTGGTACCTTGGTTCTCAAACTTATTCCATTCTGGAAGTCCGTTCCAAAACCAAACCGTTCCAAAATCAAGGTGCACTTTCTCATAGAAAGTAATTCAAAATGGATTAATCCGTTCCAGACTTTTAAAAAAAACCCCTCAAACAGCAATTTAACAT
The DNA here is from genome assembly GCA_034641385.1 of Darevskia mixta. NCBI lineage: Eukaryota > Metazoa > Chordata > Lepidosauria > Squamata > Lacertidae > Darevskia > Darevskia mixta. Next base: position 39,902,636 of record JAWWNH010000066.1, read on the forward strand.
GAATTTTACTATCTAACGAGACCATTGTTCCATAAAATGAAAGCAATAAATATGTACTGCAGTCACACAATCAATCAATCAATAGCTGAACTGGGTTCCACACAGTCACAGTCACAAAAACAAAAATCTGCAAAAACAAAAACGCAAAATAAATAGCAAAAACAGACAGACCTCAGCGTAACACTCAAAACGGAAGTGTGGCACTCAAATCGGAAGCGTAACACTCAAAACGGAGCACATTCGGCTTCTGAAAAAAGTTCGCAAACCAGAACACTTACTTCTAGGTTTGCAGTGTTTGGGTTCCAAGTTGTTTGGCTTTTGGTGCTGTGTTGTTGCAAAACAGAAGGAACAAGAGGCTCCCACTGCTGCTATTTCATTGCTGCGTGATTGGGGAAAGGCCACATCAACTAAACAATCTTCATCAGTCCATGGCATAAATAGAAAAAAAATAATAATTGCAATATAATGAGTGTAGAGATTTAATGTTGAGCTCATTAGAGCAGAGAAGCTCCATTTGTTCAAATAATGTGGGATGGTTTTATAGTACATAATGCAAATAAAACCATGGGAATATTGATGTATAACAAGACCTCACAGAGGCTTACACGGGGGACACCTTCGCAGACTATTCCCTCCCCCTGCAAGACTAATATACCTGTGCTGTTCTTGGCTGTGTAGGATTCCAATAATGGTTTCATAACCCTTATGACCTTCATAAATCAAAGTTGCATCTAGGTAAAGCCTTCTTCAGGTGCTTAGTTTTAAGCACATAAATAGTTAAATACCTGTTTCATGCATAATAAATACCTATTTAATAAATTAGCAGCACTGACAGTTAACTATATCTATAAATCTTGCCAAGATTGCTGCCCTGAATTTTTTTCCCCCGTTCTAGAATTTACCATGTTTAGTTTGTTTGCTTTTTTACACTTTAGATCTGTCTTACCGAGCAGCTGATAATTGCAGCCTTTATAGAAGAAAATATTAACCTATTAAACTTAGTGATGGATTAGCCATTATGCCTAGTACTCTGCAGAGCAGCCCTGGCCCATTTGGGGTACCTGCTGTGATCTAATTACATTGGATTTCCCAATGCAAACTTTTGCTCATCTTGCTGGCTGCCTAGAACTTCATCCCTGCTCTTTATGAATAACAATGGGAGCTGCTTATTTCCCTAGAAACAGAAGTGTCATGCAGGATGGTGTTTTGTCTTTCAGATGTAGTACTACCGGTACAATCCAAAGCACATATGCAGAGGTATCTGCAGGCAGTTGTACTCAGTCTGCCGTATTCTGTCCTTAAGATCTTTTGTAGCTCAGAAAGTAATCATTTCTCTGGACAGATTATGAACCTAGCAAAATGAGCACTTGGCTTAACTTGCCCACTTGTCATGTTGTTAGTTTAGGTTTTTTTATGATGTTGTATATTTAAGTATTGAAATAGTATTTGGTTTGCACATTTTTGGCACTATCTGGCACTTCAAGGAATCAAAGAATAGATGTGTTTTGATTCATATATTGCTTCAGGCAGAGCCAGTGTGGTGCAGTGGTTAGAGTATTGAACTAAGAACTGGGAGACCAGGGTTCAAATCCCCACTTGGACATGAAGTTGACTGGGTAGCCTTGAACCAGTCAACTTCACCCCCATCCCACCTAGCAAGTGCATAGTTTAAATAGTTTTCTTTTAAGGAAAACTATGGGCAGGCAGCATGCTACATCTTTTGCCACAATTGCCATAATTCTAAATGGATTCCATGATGTCACAAGCAGAGCACCTAAACAGGCCAAAGGAAGGGGAAGGGGATAAACCTCAAGGATCACCTCTCGCCATATGAACCCACCTGGACCCTATGATCATCATCTGAGGCCCTTCTTCATGTCCCCAAAGTGGTAACACAAGAACAGGCCTTTTCTGCAGTGGCTCCCCACTTGTGGAATTTTCTTCTCAAGGAGGCTTGCCTAGAGCCATCATTATATATCTCTAGGCACCCGGCGAAAACATTCTTCTTCTCCCAGGTTTTTGCCTAATTAAATAATAATCTATGGCTTTTTAAACAGGGGAGGTATTGTTTTTGTTTGCTACAATGTTATGTACTTTTGTGTTTTTATATTATAAACTGCCCTATTATCCTCAGATGAAGGCCAGTATAGAAATGTTAATGATGATGATGATGATGCAGTTACAGCTCAGCAGCTACAATGATGGTAGTGAGCCAAAGATGGTCATCACAACCTTGTCAGCAGTGTGCAGTTCGGTGATGGAAATATGAATGTCTCTGTACCGTATGTTATTTTTGTAGACCTCTTCTCCATAAAGCATACCTCCTGTCAAGTCAAGGTTGTCTCCTCCAGATTAAGCAAGCTGTCATTTGTTCCTGAATGTACATTGAAATGATTCTTACATATTCTCCATCACCCCTTTCAGCTTTATTTGAGGATTCCTTTCTGAATTCATAAGCTTGGTCTCAATGCCAGAAATGGTTAATGAGATTCTTAAATGGTCAATTCCTGTTCCTAGTACCTGCCTCCCATGTTTAAGCCATGTGTCAATGCGATTACATTTCAAAAAAATCAGAATAATCTATCAATAATTCCTCACCCACTATGGCATGTGATATCCTGTACAGTGGTACCTTGATTCTCAAATGTCTTGGTTCCCAAATGCCGAAAACCTGGAAGGAAGAGTTCCGGTTTGCAAACGTGTTTCAGAAGTCGAACGTCCGATGCAGTTTTCGACTGTTGTTTCCAGGGCACTGTTATGATTTTTGTCCAAGCCGAGCGGAAAACAGCTGCAGCAAGGATGGTCTGACATTTGCCTGTCTCACTAAGCCGTGAGAAAGCTGCCTTATCTGTTTTCCTACATGGAATGTTTATGTTTCACTGTACTATTGTAATCTTAGCCTTTGTGCTCTCTCTTCTGGCTAGACCTGATGCTGGACGGACGCTTTATGCCAGCTCTGTCTTACTGAGATGGCAGCAGAGATTCTCTCTGCACTTTTCCTATAATAAATAGTTTAGCCTTAATCATGGCTTGTGTGTGTTGTTCTTTACGCTGGGGAACAATCACATATGACAGCGCCACTGGACTACTCAAGTAGCCGGGGATGTGCGCACACGGCTTTGCTCTGGCTTTGGGACAGTCTCACAAACTGCCCCAGGCGGGGTATTTGCTGACAGGCACCTGCACCAATCAGAAGCTGTGCCTTGGTTTTTAAACATTTCGGAAGTCAAACGAACTTACGGAACGGGTTCAGTTTGGTGCTTTTGTTTTTGAGGCTTTTTTGGTTAATTTGTTTTGTGACTGTGTGGAACCCAGTTCAGCTACTGATTGATTGATTGCGTGATTGCAGAAATGGATAAAAGCCCCCCATTCGAACAATGACTATCATCAGTGCAGGTAAGAAAAGAAATAATTTTAATTTTTATCCTCTACAATACTGTCTTATTTATTTTATAGTACAGTACATTGATTATTGCTTTCATTTTATGGATCAATGGTCTCGTTAGATAGTGAAATTCATGTTAAATTGCTGTCTTGGGGGTTGTTTTTAAAAGTCTGGAACAGATAAATCCATTTTGAATTACTTTCTATGGGAAAGCATGCCTTAGTTTTGGAACACTTTGGGTTTGGAACGGACTTCCGGAACGGATTAAGTTTGAGAACCAAGGTACCACTGTACTTCAAAGATTTCTCTTCTCCTAATATGGAAGGAGTAGTTTTAGCTAAACAACTAGTTACTGCCTTGGTAGAGCAGATGAAGACAAATTTGCTGACAGCCTTTATAGGTTGAACTGCATACTAAACACTTTTCTATAGGGCCAATTTGCACTTTACTTTCGGGAAGATACATATGTACTTCATACATACGTCTGCATGGACCATTTTTTTCTCTCTGACACTCATGCTTAATTATAAAAGTTAGTGTGTATCATCCATGGCATCCTGTTAAGCAGATAAGATCCTTCTGGATCAGATTAAAGGCCCATTTAGCCCAGCATCCTATTCCCACAGTGGCCAGCCAGATCCCCAATCAGGGCATGAGCACAACAGCACTCTGTCCACTTGGGTCTCGAGAGGACACTCCTGCTCCTAGGCATCATAACTAGCAGCAGTAGATACTCTTACCATTGTTAAGGTTTAATTACTCTTACTGATATACCTGATATTATGTTTTACTTACCAATACGGAACCAGGCAGAGGGCCTTCTCGGTAGTGGCGCCCGCCCTGTGGAACGCCCTCCCATCAGATGTCAAGGAAATAAACAACTATCTGACTTTTAGAAGACATCTGAAGGCAGCCCTGTTTAGGGAAGTTTTTAATGTTTGATATTTTATCATATTTTTTATATTCTGTTGGGAGCTGCCCAATGTGACTGGGGAAACCCAGCCAGATGGGTGGGGTATAAATAATAAATTATTATTATTATTATTATTATTATTATTATTATTATTATTATTATTATTATTATTTTCATTAAACCTTTGTTTCCATTAGGGAAGGGGGACGATTTCATTCCCACTGCATTTTGAAGTGAACTTCCTTGGTTTCTTTAATCTGTGCTTGGAATGCAACATAGATCTATGGTTATTTCAAGATCTACACATCCTTCCTCAACAAGTTTCAATCACATACATTTTGAGAAATAATGGCAAGAGAGGGCCTTTCCCGAAAAAACATTTTCTTTTCTCTTTTTAACTGTTTAAAGCTGCTTTTTCAAATTGTAGCCCCTGCCATTTAGTGTAAAAACGCTACTGAAAACACTCCAGGAATTAGCAACACATCATGAAGTGCCTTCACTTCCTGGTTAATTGTAAAGAACATAAGGAAAAGATGGCTGCTCCCAGGTACTGGGATATGTACTCCCAGGCAGGAGCGGAGCAAGGAGCGGGGGGCGGTCTGCCCCGGGTTCCGCCTTGGGGGGTGACACTCTCGGGGCCCCACCCCCGTGATCGGAGACCGCTGGCTTGCTTTATTGGTGTCGCTCTCTCACTCAGCCAGCCGGCGCCCCGCCCACTTTCCCCCTCAGCTTGCGCTTGCGTCGCCGAGTGCAGGGGTGGGGCCGGCCCCGAGAGTGTCACCCCCCCAGGGGAAAGCGGGCAGGGCACCGGCTGGGTGAGTGAGAGAGCGACCGATAAAGCAAGCATGGCTGGCTTGCTTTATCAGTCGCTCTCTCACTCAGCCAAGATCGCAGCGGGAGCAGCGACGGCCCGGCGACGGAGTGCGCACACGCACATTTCATGCATGCGCACTCCGTTGTGACGGTGCATCATGACATCACAACGTAACGTCATGATGCCCTGCCCCCAGGGGGATGCCTCCGTTCGCCGCCCTGGGTAGCGAGGAGGCTTCCTCCGCCCCTGCTCCCAGGTACATATAATGTCCTTGATACCCTCTGCCTGTCATATCTACCCATTATTTGTATTAATGTTTGGGGGCAGGAACAAATAAAGGATAATTTTAAATAAATTACTGATCCAGATTTGCAGGTTGATGCAATTTGAGTTGCAAGGTATAAACTGCCTATGATGCAACAAAAAGGAAAGATAGTAAACCCATCAAAAACAAGTCACATTTTTTTTAGAAAAACAAATAATGTTTCTTGACTGGTCTGGCTGTTGCCAGGAGAAGAAGAATTTGAGGTGATACTAGAAGATGCAGAGATATTATGCTTCCCTTGGGTTCCTGTGGATTTGCTGGTGAAGCTTCTGAATATTGCAGTGGATTCACTGTGGAGGTGCAGAAAGCAAGCTCTCATGAAATTACATTATTCAAAAGGTGTGAGATTGTATATTAGGTTAGGCCAATGCCAGAAGTAGAAGAAAGCAGAAACATTTATATTGTCTGGACTTCTGTGACTAATCCGTTAGTTTTTAGAATAAACAACTTTCAGAAAATATATTCTCACAAGATGCAGGAACAGTTTTTCCAATATACATTTTAGATTTTGGCCATGGAAGGGGCTGTTGTTAAGGAATGCAGTTAATGGGTTAATTCTCCACAAATCAGCAGAGATTATTCATTCCCCACAATGCAGCTGCAGGCATCTTGTGACTCTCTTAGTTCTGTTATTGGGAAGATTTGACTTGTAACTTTGTGTATTAAAGGACTCAGAGTTACAGTGTGTTGTGTATGAGAATGTTGCATAGCTGGGCCCAGTTCAAAGTACTGGGCTAGTGATGCCACTGGTAACAGGATTTACAGAATCTGGAGGATCACAAAGCAAAACTGATGAAAATTCTTCCACATTTAGTGGAATATGGTTGAAATGGTTAGTTCCCAAGTGCAAGTTCTTCAGCACATCTGTTAAGTATATTTGGTGCTTGTTATTTCACAGACCTTGACCTTGACAAGTTGTCGGCTTTGAAGGATTGACCAAGGTCAAGGAAAGCGAATTCCTATGATACAGAAGAATTGTAGAAAGGTACTTGTACAAATGTGTACAAAGCCTTTGACACCAGTAGAAACAGTAGAAGTAGAAAAGAAAGCACACAGCAGACTTGTAAGGAGTTTTCAAGAATCTGGAAAACAATAGACTAATGAAAGATAAAACCATTTAAAACCAAGTGTGTCTGCATTGGATTTTGCTGCATTGGATGTTTTGTATATGTTACAGTACACGGAATAGCACTGTATCAATAATAAGAAGGGGGAAAGCAGCATACAGTGGTACCTTGGGTTACAAACACCTTGGGTTACAAACACTTTGGGTTACAGACTCTACTAACCCGGAAGTAGTACCTCGGGTTAAGAACTTTGCCACAGGATGAGAACAGAAATTGTGCAGCGGCGGCATGGCAGCAGCAGGAGGCCCCATTAGCTAAAGTGGTACCTCAGGTTAAGAACGGTTTCAGGTTAAGAATGGACCTCTGGGACAAATTAAGTTCATAACCAGAGGTACTACAGTGGTTGAAAATCCCACTCAAGAATTACGTGCAAGTAACTCATGGTCCCCAGGTAACAAGGAGTCTGCTTTGGGTCCTCTACACAGGTGTGGGAGGAAGGAGCATGCCTCAGCTTTGCAGGCACATAACCACCACCTCAAGAGTAGTGATACCACTCAGCTGAAACATTGTCTCTAGTGGAGAGAGGGGTGTTCCAAGGAGGCAGGGAGTGGAACAGAGTGAAAACCTTCTCTCTCAGGTCCAGTCCTGGGCCATAAACAGAAGGTTTGGGCACTGCCACCACTGACTTCCCTGACCATCTTCTGAGTATTGTTCTCATTGCTCTGGTCAGAGGTTAGCTAATGGCTGATGGGGCTGGGAATGTTTGACTAGGCCCAGCATGGTAGGGTTATTGTCTTCCTCACAGCAAATAATATATTAAAAAAATGTTTGTTGGTATTATCTGTGGTAGAATTTGTCACACAGACAGATGCCAACAATCTCATTGAAGACATTGGGTTGGAGCCACAGTTGGAGTAAGCAGGAAGTGGGCAGTCTGCTTCCCCCTAGGTGATCCCCCTCAAGGGTCTTGGGATGTTGCCTTAAGGCTCCAGCTCCAGCTGGGGAGGCTGGCTCAGTTACGCCCCCCCCCCCATTGTTTAAAGGTGCTTGTTTTACACTGTGGCAGCTTGGAATGGTAGCATTGGTTAGCTATTGGATTGCCTGGATCATAGGAACAGAGGTATGAACAGGGGAATGCCTTATACAGAATAAAACTAAGGCTCCATCTAACTAAATATTATTTACAACAGTTTTCTTCAACGTTGGGTCTCCAAACGTTGTTGAACTGTTACTCTCATCAATCTCATCCAGTTTAGCCAGCACTCAGCAATAATGGGAATTGTTGTAGTCCAACAATATCTAGTTACCCAAGGTTGAAGAATACTGGTCTACACTGATGGGCAGAAGCTCTCCAGGGTTTCAATTTGCTATATCCCTTGCCAACCATGGTGAGCCATAGCCAACAAAGTTGTGGCCATTTTAAGCCCACCTCCGACTGTGAGTATTAATTGCTCCCTCTTGCCACGCTGTACTGCATATGGGTGCTCAGAGTTGAATTTTTTGACTTCAAATTATCTATTTCTGAGAAAATCAATTAATCATAACTCAAAACAAGCATTCTAGGACCATTAAAGGAATAGCAGGAATAACCAACCAAACCTTAGATTAAAAAAAGAACCCTTTCTAACAGAAATCCAGGCTCTGGACTCAAAAAATGAATCAAGAAATGGATTCCTCCTTCCTTCAGTAGAAAATGACAAATGCTAAAGAAAGAAAACAGCTTTTTTGCTAGACCTTTAGCTTTGCCTAAAATACCAGAGCTCTTGAGTGCCTTTGTTTAAAAAAATGATTGCAAGAATTTTTTTTTTTTTTAGCTTGGGCAAAATAATATATTTTTCATAATCTTGGAGCTGAAAAAGATTGAACTGCTTTCAAAGATTTTTATACATATACATCATTCTGGTGAAGTCTTGAGGTATGGAAAATTTCATCTCCAACAGACTGAAAAATTGATGTAAATTGAAGCATCTAAGGACAGAGCTTTACAATGGAAGGTGAGTGAAAATCTTGATGGTATGTAGCTTAATCTTCTGTCTTAATCTTATCTTCTTAAACTTAATCTTAAACATAACACTAGAGCACTGTACTTCAGTAGATCTGTTTTCATTATCGTCATTTTCTTGAAGCAGCATGAACTTTAACGTTTTTTGAGATGTGAAGTTTGTTTCTGAGTTTGATTTGGTTTAGATTTCATAATGTTTTGTGGGATTTGGGAAGGAAATGATGTTCATACATTATTTTAATTATTTTGCTCAATCTCCACAAAAAAGGTCTCAAAGCAACTTGCGGCAGTACAATTAATACAAATGCAATTCAAAACAAATACAACATTTCAACATTTAAAATCAACAACACACTAAAAGTGGAAACAAAATAAAAAAATTCCTTCTAGTAGCACCTTAAAAAGGTAAAGGGACCCCTGACCATTTGGTCCAGTCGTGTCCGACTCTGGGGTTGCGGCGCTCATCTTGCTTTATTGGCCGAGGGAGTTGGCATACAGCTTCCAGGTCATGTGGCCAGCATGACAAAGCCGCTTCTGGCGAACCAGAGCAGTGCACGGAAACACCGTAGTAGCACCTTAGAGACCAATTAAAGTGATTATCCAGAATAGGAACATTGGAAGCTTGGTCCAGTTGGCCTATCTACACTGACTGACAGCAGCCCTCCATGTTTTCAGAAAGGGAATATCTCCCTACTACCTGGAAGCACCAAGCATTGAAGGCGGGGCCTTTGTGCATACAAGGCAGATCCTCTACCACTGAACAATAATTAATAAACAAAATGTATTTCCCCACACAACACAATATGACAAATATCCCATCTGCAATAGCTGCAAGATCCAGAAAAATATTGCACCTAAATGATTGGCGCAATAAAAATGTATTCACCTGGCACTTAACATATGTCATTGTTGGCACCAGGTGAGCATACTTGAGAATATCAAACAAATAGGAGGTAGCCACCAAACAGCTTGTTCTCCTATTGCCACTTTTCCTAGAGAGAACACACAGGGAAGATACTCTGATGATTATCCTACTATCTGGGCTACTTTGTATAGGGGATTGTGGTTATCCATGAGGTATTGGACCAAGCCACATTTCACACACACACACACACACACACACACACACACACACAGAGAGAGAGAGAGAGAGAGAGAGAGAGAGAGAGAGAGAGAGAGTTCCAGTGGAATCAGGATCTTTTGGTTTCTGTTCACTTGAGGCTCCATTGTGATTTGATAGTCTCTGCTAATCAAAGTTCCCACTATGCTCTTCCCCTTCACTCCAAAATTCACTGCAACATAGAATCATAGAATTGTAGAGTAGCAACCACAATCTTGGAACTATGGTTTGTTTCAGTGCTTACAATTAAATTCTATTTCCCATCATATGCCTTCTCCCACTGCAAGATCTTGGGGAGTTATGCTTGGCTTGCTTCAGTGCTGTTCATCAAATTACTTTCAATTACTGTCATGGTGTACCCTTTCTTCAGCCCTCTACCTCTTGGTAGATGTGGTAAAGAGAGTGGTGGTACCCCACCATGCCATTGTCTACTGAGACATCCATCGAGCAAGATAATTTAGGAAAAGAAAATGTACTTAGCACGTTTAATTTACATATTTGCAAAGAGTATGTCACAGATTTTTAAAATTCAGAGTTATCTGTTTGGCTTTTGATATTAATCAGGAAACTGTTCTCCTTATTAAAGATGTGCGTGTGGTTTTTTGATTCCGGACTGACCATGGCTGTTCTGCTGCTAAAAGCAGCAAGGGGTGGGGAAATGGATTTCCCCTTTGTTTTAATTGGTTTTAGTCCAGCTGGATTCTTTGCAAACCTGAAGAAGAAATGCCAGGGGAGTAGCTCAGGGGCACAGGGGGCTCTGTACTACCGTGAAGAGGAGGTCAAATGTGCAAAGGTGTTGAAGTGAAAGAACCTCATTTCTTTCTTTTTCTCTCTCTCTGCTGGATAGAGCAAAAGCATCAGTATTTTGTAAGTACTGGAACAATAAGACAGGAGGGGGAAAAGTAGTTCTTACTGGGATCTTTGCCCTCTTCAGACATTTGTTTAAATGTTTGCTGGCTGAAAGTGAGCAGCAGGAGAGATGCACACACAATCCCAACTGCCAACATCCCCCACGTGTGCCAACTCAACTTTTGATCTTTGTGTGCTGAGTGGGAAAGTCTGACATTCATTCGACTGAGCAAGGTTAGAAACCTCCACAGAATAGGGGACTCTGCATTATCATTCTGGGCTGCATCAATAGGAGTATAGCATCTAGATCAAGGGAAGTAATAGTACCACTGTATTCCGCTCTGGTCAGACCTCACCTGGAATACTGTGTCCAGTTCTGGGCACCACAGTTCAAGAAGGATACTGACAAGCTGGAACGTGTCCAGAGGAGGGCAACCAAAATGGTCAAAGGCCTGGAAACGATGCCTTATGAGGAACGGCTTAGGGAGCTGGGTATGTTTAGCCTGGAGAAGAGAAGGTTAAAGGGTGATATGATAGCCATGTTCAAATATATAAAAGGATGTCATATAGAGGAGGGAGAAAGGTTGTTTTCTGCTGCTCCAGAGAAGCGGACATGGAGCAATGAATTCAAACTACAAGAAAGAAGATTCCACCTAAACATTAGGAAGAACTTCCTGACAGTAAGAGCTGTTCGACAGTGGAATTTGCTGCCAAGGAGGGTGGTGGAGTCTCCTTCTTTGGAGGTCTTTAAGCAGAGGCTTGACAGCCACCTGTCAGGAATACTTTGATGGTGTTTCCTGCTTGGCAGGGGGTTGGACTGGATGGCCCTTGTGGTCTCTTCCAACTCTATGATTCTATGGTTCCTGATTGCAGGAAGACTTCTAACTGCATTCAGCTGAACATGGTTTAAAATCTATTTGGACTTTCATGCTCAATGCATAAAGGTTGGAAGTGTGACTGACCTCCTCATCCCAATATGCAACTCATCCCAATTTTAAGATCACATCTGTTTACCTGAATGCTTGACTGCTTGTAACCTGGGATTTCAGCCTGTCTGGAATTTCCTTTATCAGGTAGAACTGGGTGTGTACAAACTGTTTTACTAGAAAATGATTGAAGTCGTTGTTGATTTCAGGTTACTGACAGGTTACCACCTATGTAATCTTGTTAGACTACTGAAATATGCATCGGTGCTGAAAGATATAGCCCCATAGAGTTTCCAGGCCAACCCTTTCTACGCAGAGAAATAAAGGGCTATTGTACAGCAAACCTGTAGCATTCAATCTGAAATTTCACATAAAGTTATGGAACAACGAGAGTGCTCTAACCCCGTTTAATAAAAGCTGACATCACTGGCAAAAGATGGGTGGTGGTATTGCTTTGGTTTCCTTAAGAAGCAACATTTAAATATGATTTTATCCTTGCAGACAATTTCTTGAAACACAGCAAGGCAAATTCAATCACATCAATGTAGATGGTTATTCCAGCAATGGAAAATTTGGCCCTGTCAGCGGCAAGCATCTTAAATTGATGAAAGCTCAATATCTGGCATGCTCAGCTTTCCATTTTCAAGTTTTTATACATACAAGATGCATCGAGTGACTCAGATAACGTTAATAAATTACACAATGGCATAACTGTGCACACATGCATTGAAAAGCCAAATGAAAAAGATGTGTCACACAGCAGCTTAGCAATTAATGTTATAGCACAAAACAAAACATCTTCACATATATTTTGACAGCACAGGTTTTAATAAAGGAAATTAAATGTTTATGTTCTTGCTACCATCAACAGAGCCTTTCAGAAGCAGAAAGGGCAATAACACTGTAAATAGTGAGTTTATCCAGAGCACTGTAGTCTGCAGATGTTTCTTGTATAAATCTATTCTTTCTAGGTGAATGTTGTGGGTTTTATGCCTTTTGGTCTGAATAATTTGTTTTCCTTCAAAATAAATTTACAATGCATGATCCTCCCCATTCCCAAATTCTACAGTGTCTGGAGTAGGCTAAAAAAGAAAACAAAAGAGGGAAGAAGAGGGGGAAAATACAAAACTGAACAGCATCTAAATTGCTATGTGTAAGAGCCCAGAGATGATTCTGCAGAAGAATTTTTAGCAAACATCAAAAGTAAGCAATCTCTCTGTTTTTAGATGTAGGCCACAATCTTGGCACTGTTACATTCATAGAGTGAAGTGGAAAGCTGGAAACTATTTTTTTTCTTTTCCAAGAAAAAAAATGTTTGTGTAAAGAGCAACAGAATGAGAGAGACTGAAAAAGAGAGACAGAGCGATAGGCTATACAGAATTAGGTTTTCAGGCATGCATGAGAGAGAATGAAAGACAAAAGGAGGAATAATGAGAATAAAAGTGAATATGACATTGAGCTGCATGTATCTTTGCCACAAACGTTTTTATAAAATGGCAAAAAAACCTAAAGAAGTCTTACAAGACTCTCATCATGTGGAGAGGACTGATGGGAGAGAGAGATTGCTTAAATGATTGCTGGTTACATGCTTCGCTGTCCTGGTCAGGGAATGGAGAGGGAAGTGATGGCTTCCAGCTTGTTGTTGTTGTTCAGTCGTTCAGTCATGTCCGACTCTTCGTGACCCCATGGACCAGAGCACGCCAGGCACGCTTATCCTTCACTGCCTCTCGCAGTTTGGTCAGACTCATGTTGGTAGCTTCGAGAACACTGTCCAACCATCTCGTCCTCTGTCGTCCCCTTCTCCTTGTGCCCTCAATCTTTCCCAACATCAGGGTCTTTTCTAGGGAGTCTTCTCTTCTTATGAGGTGGCCAAAGTACTGGAGCCACAACTTCAGGAATTGGCGGTTAGGCATTGGATTATCTCAGTAAGGATGAAGGAAGGGGGGAGGAAGTGCCATCACCTCCCCCAAATACTGAAGGGTATTTTGTTAAAGGAATATGGGGGGCGTGGCCCTGTCCGAAGCCTATCAAGGTTAGGGCCAAAGGCACACCCTATACCGGTGGTCACAGGGTGAGTTCCTAGTTGACGTGCATCAGCAGGGCTCACCTTGGGTGGCTATCCCTTCCCGGACTTCCAGCACAATGGGCTGGAGTCGGATATAGTTGGTTAGTTCCAATGCCTAAGCCAATACCGCTCATCATCCGTAACCAATAAAGTTGTGACCTATCTATGCCCATTAACCTTAATTTTGTGTCCTGTGTCTTCATTCCATGGTGGGGGGAGGGACATCGCCACGCAACACTGTCCAACCATCTCATCCTCTGTCGTCCCCTTCTCCTTGTGCCCTCAATCTTTCCCAACATCAGGGTCTTTTCTAGGGAGTCTTCTCTTCTCATGAGGTGGCCAAAGTACTGGAGCCTCAACTTCAGGATCTGTCCCTCCAGTGAGCACTCAGGGCTGATTTCTTTAAGAATGGATAGGTTTGATCTTCTTGCAGTCCATGGGACTTTCAAGAGTCTCCTCCAGCACCGTAATTCAAAAGCATCAATTCTTCAGCGATCAGCCTTCTTTATGGTCCAGCTCTCACTTCCATACATCACTACTGGGGAAACCATAGCTTTAACTATACGGACCTTTGTCGGCAAGGTGATGTCTCTGCTTTTTAAGATGCTGTCTAGGTTTGTCATTGCTTTCCTCCCAAGAAGCAGGTGTCTTTTAATTTTGTGACTGCTGTCATCATTTGCAGTGATCATGGCTTCCAGCATGGATGGCTTTAAAAGAGGATTGGACAAATTCATAGAAAACAAGTCCACAATGGCTAGGTTCTACCTCCACTGCTGGAAGCAGTATGATTCTGCATACCAGTTGCTTAGGTGAGGAGAGTGTTGTTTTACTCGGTTGATTCTTGCGCTTGGGCACTATGAGAACAGGATGCTTGATTAGATGGCCTTGTCCTGACCCAGCAGTATGGCTCCATATCCTCTCACAATCGCCACCCTTCTTTACTTGATGCTGAGGGGCTGAGGGAATCATCTCTGTGGCTGTCTGGGCGCTGCTAAAGAGTGTGGGGTCTGTTAGCAGTCCATTTAAAAGCTTTTCACTTTGGGTCGGGTTTTAAACTGGTTTTTAGGAATGATAGGTAAGAAGGAAGAAAGAGAGGATAGGACTTCTGTCTCCCATTCTGTCAAAGAGAGGGCAGCTGCTTGAATAAGTGCGGGAGTGGGCTGGCTTCCACAGTTTGGTAGTGGGCAGGATTGCTTCTTCTTGTAAAAGATGGAGAAGTGATTATTTGTGAGATGGGATGCAACAGGAAATGGTATTATGTGCCATTAGAATATTTTATTTTATTTTCATCTGATCTGAGCACTAGCTTGTCCTGGGTTTCAGAAGAAAAGCTGCACAATGAGAAACATCATGCTCAGTCTTGTCTAATAGGACCCATCTTTTCACTTCTTTTGGCAGGAATTTTATTGTTTGGTGAAATTTGATCTCATTTCTCCTTTCGTAAAAACCCAGTATCTAAGTCACAGAATAAGAAGCATCCAGTTTTTGTTTACAGAAGGCAGGATCTTTGACAATATCTTTCATTCTTTATTACACACAAGGTTTACTAAACCTGATTTATTTATTTTTTAAAAAGGAAAAAAAGATATACAACCCAGTGTGCTTATATCACATACAAAGGAGTGCATACATGGTTTTGATGCCTTCCTTCTTAGTGACACTGAGAGGTGGGTATGCAGAAGATCATTATGTATTCTTCACCATCGGTCAGTTGCTTAGTTACCAGTGAAATAGAGTACTACTAATAAAAGTATGCAGGAATGCTGGTAACATCTGAGCAGGACATCGGCCGTAGAAACAGTAGCAGCTAAGACATTTATAAATGTTGCCAAAAGGCAACTGACTTTAAAAAACAAAAATGGAAAGAGGAAAAAAGCTTGCAAAGCATTAACTTTCTTCCATCAGTAATGTGATGTCTAGATCATCACCAACACCATTAGTTAAATGGTACTGATTCTGATGATCAGTCGTCAAATGATCCGGTGATAGATTCAGTATTCTGAGTGCATAGAGTAGCTATTCCCAGCAAGATAATATGCTGCAGTTTTATTTTAAGTACAGTTGTTGTTCAAATGGTGGCTATAGTAATTTTCTATTTGTATAGCTCTGGTACATTTCCAAGTGGTTAATTGCTTTTAAGGATCTAGAGTTAAGAGGTGCAGTTATTATACCAGTGGTGAGAGTGAAAAACAACCACCCCAGGATTAGTGAAAGTAGCATTGTCTCCAGCGAGTGCTAATTGCTCAAATTCTTGCATTCAGTTCACATCTTGAGCCAAAGATCACAAATGAAAAAGCATCTCTTTCTTTGAAATAAAGACCGCTTGGGTGATACACTAAAGCCCATTCTGTTCTTAGCATCCTTCCGGGTAGGTGGTCTACTTTCTTTTGTTAAGGCTGCATCACAACTCAGATATCTGTCTGAATCTGGCAATGGCATGTCTTTTATGTATCAAGGCTGTTTCTTTTGGCGAGGAAACACTATCTGGCTGTTCTTCTGCCTTCAGATCAGACTGTGCACATAGTGTATCAAATGCATTCTCTGCTTCTGTAGCAAAGGTCCAAAACTAGTTTGCGGTTTTTCAAAAAGGACTGCTGCGGTGCCATTCTTGAAACTTCACTGTTTGTACAGTGAAAATATGCATTTATTTAAAACATTTTGATACTTCCCTTTATCATGCCACATTTCGGGGCTGTGTAGAGCATAAATGAAATACAGATGCATACACAAGAGCACATCAGATGAAACTTTAAAACAGATGAAGGCTGCAATGCAAACCCCATTTGTCTGTTTTAAAAACCCTTTGAAAAAAATAGGACTTACTTCTGAGTAGGCATGGCTAAGATTGCACTGTCTAACTTGCACAATTAAATCAAATCAATCAATGAAAATGTCCAGGTTAATGCAATGTTTATTTTGTTTCATGCCTAAACATTAGCAGGGTTGCTATTGTCGAGAAAGCTTTCTCCTTCGTTGATTATATTTGTGCATCTGCTGAAAGAGGTATATGGAGAAGATCCTGGGAAGATCTTAAAGGCCTACATCTGAAGGCCTTAAGATCTTCAGAGGCCCTTCACCAGAGTTGTCCATCAAATGAAATTCAATGGGTGTTTATTAGACAGGGGACTCCTCAGCGGTAGTGGTACATTCCCAGTTAAGGAATGCCCTCAACACACAGGTTCACCTGGCATGTATGTTGTAGTCTTTTTGACCTTAAAACATCCTAGTGATCTAAATAACTTTTGATATTTCTAGAGTATTAAGATCTGAGGAAATTTCTGTCACTCCTATTAGTTTTGGTATATTAGTCTTGTTCTCTGCTGTGATGGTATGATGCATTTAGACTTTATATTTTTATAAATAAATTAAAAATTTAAAAATTGTCCAGTAGCACCTTAGAGACCAACTAAGTTTGTACTGGGTATAAGCTTTCATGTGCATGCACACTTCTGGTATCTGAAGAAGTGTCCATGTACACGAACGCTTATACCGAGAACAAACTCAGCTGGTCTCTAAGGTGCTACTGGACAATTGTTTAATTTTTAAAATTTATTTCGACTGCATCAGACCAACATGGCTACCTACCTGAATCTTATATTTTTATGTTTTCTAAGTTTTATATGGAACTTCAAGAGATAGCCACCCAAAGAACTTCCATTATGAATTCAGTAAGCAAGGGGGGGAAGATGGAAGGGAAGAAGAACCAGCAGCTTAAATTGGGCCCAGATGCAAACAGACAGCTGATTAAACTCTTTCACAATTGGAAGGAATGCAGTGGGTGAATTAGGCCATGCCGATCAAAGTAATGGAAGTTGTGTTTTGGAAGCTGTATCTGAAATAATGGTAGACACATTATTCTAATCTATATTCAGTACATTCATAGCCATTGCTTATGAAAGCATGCCATCTAGGGATCATACCTCTGCTAGCACAGGGCTGGGGGACATGCCCCGTTCTCTGTTCACTTTTCTAAGACTGCGCTTGCTGAAGCAGAGTGCCCAAAGTGAAAATGGATGGTGGCAGCCAGGAAGCCAGTTCTAGCCTGTCAGATTTTACAGCATTTTCAGAGTCCTTGGAGCCAGCAACTTCTTACTGCTTGCTTACTCTCAACACTAGAGGGGTCATTATTTATTTTATTATTACAGGTGGCAAAGAGATAGTGGCTCCTAGGATTATGCAGTTGTCTTTCCCTCAAGCATTATTTGAGCATTCTCATGTGCGAAAAAAGGAGAGAGCCTACTTGTGAGCAGGGAGAATGGGGACAAATGCACTTCACTCTGCCCCTTCCATTGGCCACAAACGTATGGAAGCAATGGTTCATTGCTATTATTGTGTTTTATGGCAAACTGCTTTAAGTTTTGGGTTTTATTAAGAGGTATTAAAATATTTTTTAAAAAACCTTTTGAGGCTACCCATGCAATACAGACTTCTGCATAATCAGGATTTGAAATCATATAGGTATCTTCCACAAGAAGAGGAGTGCTATGCTGTTGCAGCACCATGGAGAGTTCCTAGTGCATAAATTGATTTGACAAGGGTTGAAACAAAATAAAAAAAATTCTTTCCAGTAGCACCTTAGAGACCAACTAAATTTGTTATTGGTATGAGCTTTTTTTATTTTGTTTCGACTACGGCAGACCAACACGGCTACCTACCTGTAACTTTGTCAAGGGTTGTAAGTAAGGACTTTTGAGACTCTGCCTTCAGTCCACCTCTCCATCCATCCCCTTATGGAGAACTTTGGAGGGTCTTTTAAAAGGCCAACCCCTTAACCTAGAGACATACTTCTCTGTGTGAATGGTGCACCCTCTGTGATATTGGACTGCTGAAGTACTACAGAAGTCACTTGGACCCTGTAGGTAAAGGTAACAAACCCCTAGATGGTTAAGTCCAGTCAAAGGCAACTATGTGGTGCAGCGCTCATTTCACTCCAGGCCAAGGGAGCTGCTGTTTGTCCACAGACAGCTTTTCGGGTAATGTGGCCAGCATGACTAATCCACTTCTGGTGCAATGGAACATCGTGACCTTCCCGCCACAGTGGTATCTATTTATCTACTTGCACTGCTATGCTCTTGAACTGCTAGGTTGGCAGAAGCTGGGACAGAGCCACAGGGTGCTCATCCCGTTGCACAGATTTGAACTGCTGACCCCAATGTGGGTGGTGACAGGAGGTGGAGCTTAGCACACTCTTCTGCTTGCATGTAGATTGACATACAGTTAGATCCCAAGATCCAGCATGTTACTGGATGATGTTACCCATGATAATTTATATTTTGCAGACATAGCCATAAATATGAAGAAACCTACAGAAGTATGTTTTTGGAACTAATCAAGCACCCTGATATTAATTGTTATGTGTTTGAATTCATCAGAATACCCTTAAAATCTGTGGACTAACTTGAAAGGAATGTATAAAGAATGTTATACTTTATTTTTTTACTGTTTCTCCATTTCTTTCCTTTTTTTAAGTTCCAAGGACACATTAGCCTATTTAGTCACAGCACTAAGCTAGGAGCTAATACTTAAGTAGATTATCTCCCATGACTCTTTCAGTGCTTCACAGAATTGCTCCTTTCTGTGTAATACTCTATAGGTAGCCACTATTTTCCCATGGATTTAATACTTTAAATGTGGCTATCATAAAATGTTATTTTGGAGGATGGGTGACAGTCTGAGTAAGATACCTCTGAAATGAACAAATAGCAAACCATTATATTTGTTTGGGCTGGGTGTGGCAATGAGTCCTGAAAGGCAAATGAGCCAGGCAGCTTCGGAATACCCATGCATACATATGTAATTTGAGCCAATGCATCAGTTTAACGAAAATGGCAGAAATCAAAGGCAAAATAGGGGCAAATACCAAGGTAAAGACACAAAATTAGAAGTAGTGACAGTGTAGATGACGGTTGGAAAAATAGTTTGTGAACTGAAGCCATAGAACTGTCATAAGTTGCTTTGTTGTGAAGTCTTTCACTTATGCAATTATTTGTGAAACAGTCCTAATAAGTACATTTGTTTCATTCACTCTTCTTTGGATGCAGCCTACTTTAAGAGGATTTATCTGCAGTAAAGAGCATACGTTCCAAGAAAGAATCTCAAGCAAGTTCACAATTTGGAGCTTAGAAATCACCAGTCATGTGGACAGCATGTGTCAATAGTTCAGGATATCCTCTAATGTTCCAAGTATCTCAATCCCAACAGCTCCTAGCTGTTAAGTAGACTGTTACAAGGCAGTGTTGAAACTTTACTGCCTAACATAAGTAGCCAAACCCATGTGGAGACATAGCCCAGTTTACCCCACCCCACCAGTTTCTGCATCCCCCAGGTTCAAACTTGTCTTCTCCATCTGCATAATACTGCCTCTAGAGCAGGAGTAGGGAACCTATAGCCCCCAATATGCTGTTGGACTCTAACTCCTATCAACGTCGACCAGAATTGTCAATGGCAGGCATGATGTGATTTGCAGTCCAGCAATATTTGCAGGGCCACCTCTTGCTTTTTTTCATTTGCCTCCTTTCTCCCTTCTGTAACTTCCTCTGAGATGTATAAACCACACTTCGTCACCTGCACCTTGTTTGAATTTATTTCTGGTTGTTCTACTCACAAGTAAGCAGCTGGTGTTGCAGCTCCCGCAATCTCTATTTCTGTAAAACAAAGTTTCCACAGGAGGCTTGATGTTAATGTAAGTGCTGGAAATTGTGGTAGAACTGTGAAGCAACAGCTCATAGACACAACTCCATTGCTCTTAATTCTAAAGAATATTTTGCTGACAAGTCGGAGAAAGCTTGATCTCCTATGAAAGGTGTCATGTAACCCACTAGATTTGAGAACTGTTTCCTAAATAGCTACCTGGGTGAACTGGATGGGCCATCTAAATTTCCTATGTCAAATTGGGAGTTTAATTTAAAATGCTTCCAAATGTAACTGTTATTACTGCACATTATACAACCAGGTCTGCTTTGCACAGAACACAGCTGAATTAATGTGACATTGAATTTCTTTACTTCTGGGAATATAACACCTGTCAGTGCTGTAGTTTACAAAGTTCTGAAATTATCTGCCTCGCTTATCAATTTTGTGGAATTCAGATTTCAGTAATCTTCGTGACATCTTGCTGTGGTTTCTGCCTGAAAGGATTTGTGTTCTAGCCATTATCAGGAAAGGACTTTTCATACACAACAGGGATATTTACAAAATATTTTATTCTCCCCAGCCACTTTTCTTTTCTTTCCAGATGTAATACCTCATTAGCAAACCTTTCCTGCACTAGCTGAGCCCTTATTTTTATTAATCATACATGTACGCTTCAAGTGAGGTGATTCTGGCCAATTTCAGAAACATACGGGATGCTGAGATATGTCGGAATAAATATAAATCGTGCAATGTTATTTTCTACCACAGGAGATAAGAATTCTCATGATGTACTTGATGTACTGTTACTTCTCTTCACATTGCAAAACGTGAATATTTTAGAATACCTTAGACAGCTCTGAAGATCCACCAGCCAGTTCCCAAGCATGGATAAATGCCCTACCTGAGGACAAACGTTGGACTCCAACTCCCATCAGCCCCAGCCAACATGTCCAGTGATCAGGGTTGATGAGAATTGGAGTCCAGCAATAGCTGAAGGGCCATCTCTACCCTGTCTAGCATTCTGGCAATATCATATTGAAGCCAACCAAGTGTCAGGATGCTGTCAGCAGCTCCCGGCTGGTTGCCCAGGAAAGTATAAAGACAAGGAAAAGTTTCTTACCATCCTTTTTTATTTCAGTCTTTACAGAGAGAGGCTATAGAACCCGACCTCTTGGATAATGGCATGCCAAGTGAATCTCCACCCCCATCTCTCCCACTTTCTCATTTGTCATTCACATCATCTCCTCTATGGGTGCCGCTAAGTGCCCTCTGTCTTTGAGCTCTTTGCTGTCCTACTTTTAAGGCTCACTGGGTTCTGGGAGGTGGAGGGTCTGGAATGCTTTCTAAAGACAACGTGTCAGCTAGGTGTTGTTCTGGCTCTCCCATGATTTTCCATCTTTCCCCCTCATCTGCTTCTGAGCTGCTACCTCCCTCAAACCCCTGTTGTAAATCTATACTGTCTTCCTCTTCCTCCCTGGAAGGATCGGGATAGAGAGGTGGTCTCCTCTGCCCAGCCCCTGACACCAATATATAAGTGCTATAATGCTTAAACATGATAGGCAGTTTTCCAGAACTGGAAAGTACATAAAAAGAATAAAGAATGCAACCAGAAACTGCTGGAAGGGTAAGGACACCAGGGAATGGGTGCTAACATGGGAAAACCTTAGGATGAATTTGGAGATGGAACCTTGAAGGACCAGAAGCCTAAGAGCAAAATAAGCTTCTATCTGTGGGATAGTCTCTTGCCATATCTTACATCTTTCCTAGCATCAGAAGTACTTGCACTTGATTAAAAGGCATGAGAGTTTTATGGAGCTTGCAAGGAGTCTCTAAATTTCTCAGATCTATATACGTATATCATATACCTCCTTCCATCTTATAGAAGTGCACAGAGATGGATATATTTCCCTGATGCTCTCCTACTCACCAGATTTGTGATGAGTGAGAGGCTATCATGTAGAATACATTGCTTTCATGAAGAGGAAATATCACATAGCTAAAGTATCTATCAAGGAAAACCAACCTGTTATATAGTTACACTGCACCCACTGCAACCGCCCCTCTTTTAGCAGAGGGGTGCTGTGCATCCAGTCAGGCCATTATGGTTTTAATGTAACTCCAACCAAAATATTTAGTAATCTAAATGAATGTCTGCCTGCCAACCAATCACCTTTGTACAGGACTTTGTTCTTCAATATTAAGAAAAATATCATTAATATATACTGCTGTGCCCAGGCTAGGGTCAATAATGCCCTATTTTGTTCATTACTGAAATGCCTATTCTGTTTTATGCCCAATTGATATGCAGAACAAGTCACTTGTCCAGTCTTGTAAAGGATATACATTATCAGAAAGCAACACCTGCAGGACAAAAGACAGGTTAATTTTGTTGCTATGAAGCAAAGGAGATCATTATAAAGTCTGCAGTAACCAAACTCTGTGAAATAGCTGCATTAGTCATTAACTTTTCGGCACTAAAATTCATATCAAACTCAATTAACTACTACATATCTTTTAATGACATTTTTTCCAGATTTGGCTGTTGTTTACTAATATGATTTCCCACCATAGCTATCTGTTTCATTGCTTCCTTTGGTGTTAATATTCAAGGTCTGATTTTCTTCAAAGAAAGTGGAGCAGTGAAAATCACATTTGCTAAATGTTGTCCTTGAATTATGCTCCTGAAATGTATGCATTAAAATTTTTGCTCTTTTGAAAGTCAAATACTGTGAGGGCATACAGTTAGTTGTTGAAGGAAATTTGGTCTGCAGCAGAATTAACAGAGATAAAATATTATTTTTATTTTATTTAACAAAATGTATAAGCTGCTTGATTATAAAAAAACAAATATAAAACAAATAATAATATAATAATATAAAACAATAAAAATATAAATAAAAACAAGTATTTTAAATAAATATTAAAAAGAAGATTAAAACCAAGAGAAGCAAAAAAGAACCGAAACACATGTAACTCATATATGTCTTGGTGAGGTTGCCTGAACAAAAATGCTTTAAGCAGGTGCTGGAATGAGTACAGGAAAGTTGCCTGCCCACTGTAAATAGCCAGGAAATATTTATATGTGGTTCAATAGAGAATGTATATAAATGCAGCAGTGATTGTGAACAACGCCATTAGGGTGGATTTCATACATTGCCTGTTTGACATGTGCTGTCTTCAAGCGATATGAGAGAGTGCAAAACTGGACAATGCCAATTGGGTAGTATGGACACTGGCCAGTCAATGTGGGCATTCTCCACTAAAGGACTCTACATATGTATGCCTGGGCAATGTCGGATACGTACGTGATACTACTATGCATACATGTGATGTTTCTATGTACATTAACCAGACAACAATGAACAAAGCATCGCTGACCATTTCACATTCTCCAGTAGGTTGCGTGAAAGTGGCATTTCTTTCTTTTTCCCCTGTGTGTGAGTGGCAAAATGCCTATGTGCATGAGTTTTCAAAATGTAATTTTCCATCACTTTTCCCAACCCCAGAACATTCTCTTCACATAAATGTTTGACTCATTTAGGGTGGGAATCAACTTAGTGCTAAGGAGATCATTCCATCAATGCATTTCCATTTGTCTGATGCAACAATTTGCCCTCCCTGCCCACAATTTGCTGTTTTGGGGGTTCTCCTGACTCTCCAGAGCAGTTTTGGGGGAGGCACAGGGGGTTGGGGGGAGGCCCCATTGCACTAGTGGGAGTCCTTGCACTAGTTTCTGCTGGTGGAAAGGGTTCATTGAGGTGCATCCAATGCTGTCTGTGCACAAGCAGATCACACTTCAGATTGCACAACAGAACTTCACCTTCCTCTCCTTTCCCATGCAACCC
Organism: Darevskia mixta; assembly: GCA_034641385.1. Classification (NCBI taxonomy): domain Eukaryota; kingdom Metazoa; phylum Chordata; class Lepidosauria; order Squamata; family Lacertidae; genus Darevskia; species Darevskia mixta. The sequence goes on from JAWWNH010000066.1 coordinate 39,926,580, forward strand.
TCTGCACAACCTCAAAGTCACGTTGTGCAAACAGAAGCCTGCTCTTGCAGTGTTGGATTCCTCCATCTATTGTTCGGTCATAGTGATGGATGAAGGAAGTAGTGAGCTGGGGGGAGGAGGAGAGGACTGGAAGGAGAAGTCAATCCCATTCCTTCTTCAGTGAAACTAAAATAATAGTTAATGATATCAAAGGGGGATCCACAGTTGCATTCAAAAATCATGGATGGTGAAATTGGAGGGTGGGAAGCATTTTACTGAAACTTATCCAGTGTTTGACTAAAATTATCCAGCAGTTCAGGAGAAACTTGAAAAAGTGAGGAGGAATTATATATTTTTAAAATGTCAGAAAAATGCTTTTCTGGGAAATCTTTGGTCAGTTCTATGCTCTAGCATCTATTGATCATTATTTGTATTGATCAAACAATGTGCTGAGACCCCTGTTGTGCTGTCAGTCTGAACATGTTCTTCCTGTGAGTGCACAATCATTGGCATTTATACAGGTTCACTAGTCATTTTACATGAATTCAACCATATGTTTGACCTGAGGTTTCTTTCTTCCTTTGTTTCTGGGCTATTCCTTTTCTTATGAGTCACCTCTCTCTTACCTCTGCCTATAGAGGCAGAGAAAGTCATTATAGAGAAAGTCAAATCCTTGAATGCCACCAAATGGCTATCACTAGCAAACTACTTACATGGCTAATTAGCATAGAAGTCTCATAGAAGTGACAGCTGGATTAGGAGATCAGATTACCCATAGCCTGCAGCAAACTGTCTCCATCTTTAATCTCCCCTCATGTCCACTTAGAGTGAAAGCTGTTCTTGCCAAATGACAAGAACCCTGGGTAGATTCAGGTAATGATCCCAATTAACCCTGACTTGCTAACATGCCCCAGTTGCTGCTCCGATTTCTACATAGCCTTGCGTCTTGGTTGACACTGTTTGTAACTTTTCAGATTGTGTTAAAGGATATAATGCGGCTTAGGCTGTACAACTTCAGACTGCTCTGGGCTTATGACCTCAGGGAGGAGGGGAAGAAAGGCAGGAGCACTCATTTATGACTGCACAGTAGAGCTAGCTTTGAAAGCACCTGGGATATTATTGCTCCATAAACGGGAAGAAGCCAGAAGTGATAGACTCAGCATCCACAATATTTGACACAGATTGGATTCAGCTCCCTCAGCCAATAAAGGCCAAACTTGTCAAGTAGGCTGTTATTCTACATGCAAAGCGAAAGCAGCAAAAGAGGGCCTTTGAGCTATATTGCGGAGAAAAGAGCTTCACAAAATATCTGGGACACCAAAGGAAAACTGAGATTGTAGCTGGGAGAGGAACTTCTCTAGAATGCTTTTGCATCCACCATAAACCTATCTTTATTTCCCTTCTATGTCATTGTAGCAATCATATTTCAACATCATGTGGGTGTTAGATCCAGAGCATTTATTTTGAAGGTCATCATATGCAGCTTGGGCTGGATATGCAGCTTCAGTTTTTCAGTACCAAGTGATTTAGTGGGGAAATGGTTGTGCAATCTTTCACTGTAATGCTAGGGCTTGAGTTGTTGCTGAACTTTTGTGTAAAGCAAAACTCAAAAGGGAATTTAAGACTAAAAGGTGTCTTGGTGAAATTTCCCAGGGGGAAGTTCCTCACAGAATTAAGTTTCACAGAATTTCACCTAAAGTAAACACTGAAGCAAATTTGTGAGTGCGTACTCAGGTGAAATATCTGAGGCATCCTGAGGAAAGCTAAAAAGTCTCAAAAGAATTATCAAAAATGGCAAAGGAAGGTCTTTTTTCTGAACGTGTGTGAAGCAAAACTAAGCTTGAATTTGCACAGACCCCTCACCCCTCTTTTGCACAATATTCCCTATTTTGTAGTGTGCCACCTTTACTGCTCTTCATTCATCAATTAGGGTGGTTCAAACACACTAAACGGCCACAGCTGGACCAGCTAATACCTCTGAACCACTTACATACCAATTCAAATAAGTGTTGTGCATCAGTGTGTATATGAGAAGCATCAAAACATCTCTGTGTTAAAAGTGAAATAAATAAAAAAAATATTGACCTAGAAGCTGGGGTGCCATCCTTGGTGTGCATGATTACTTTTTTCCGACCAACAGCATTCTTGGTTTTAGAGCAAATGTGATTTTCAGACAGGCTTAATGTGAAAGGAGATATTTAGAGTAGGATTCAAGATTCAAATACTTCATGATCCTTTTGTATAAATAATATAAAAGAGGTCTTCATGTCAGCGGTGACTCAAAAGTTACTGTGATATAGAATGTAAAAATTGTATTTCTCATATACGGGAATATCAGAAAGGAAAACACATTTTGAAGTGCTTCAAATTGCACTTCACAAAGTTTGCTGTAGCACCAATAAGAAAGTGTTTCAGGAATTCTGTTCACCTGCACATTGCATGGTAGCTCTCAAATAGGGGTGGTTGACCCTTTTTTGGTCCAAGGGATCCTTTCACCCTTAACCAACCCTCTAGATGCTACATGCCAGTGTTTCCCAGAGTTGGTATGACCATCCCTTACTAGCCTACATACACACAGAACAAATGTGTACTGCGAAGAAATCCTGTTAATTTCAGCAGGGCTTTAATGGGTATTGTGTAATGCATTCTGGGAATTTCATAGAATCATAGAATTGTAGAGTTGGAAGGGATCCTGAGGGTCATCTAATCCAACCCCTGCAATGCAGGAATCTCAACTAAAGCCATCCAACCTCTACCTAAATCCTCCAAGCAAGGAGAGCCCGGCATCTCCCCAGGGAGTCCTCTCCAACGTTGAACAGCTCTTACTGTCAGAAAGTTCCTCTTGAAGTTTAGTCAGAATCTCCTTTCTTGTAACTTGAATCTATTGGTTTGAGTCCTGCCATCCAGAGCAGGAGAAAACAAGGACCATTTGTATTCTAATTGCAATATGGTTGATGGGAGATGTCTTCTGTGAAAGTTGGTTTAAGTGCCTGGGGGCCTTAACTGACAGCTGAGAAGGGGTTGGAGATAGAATTCTTAGACAATGTGATTAGTTGAGATTCTTGTATTACAGGGGGTTGGATGACCCTCGGGGTCCCTTCCAACTGTACAGTTATATGATTCTGTGAATCTGTAGGATGTTGATAAAGCATTTCAGGACAGGTGGGTGCTCTTGTCAAGCTTCCAATCACCTTCTTCCCACCTTCAGCCACCCAGAGACAGGGGAAGTGCAGAGTAATTGTAGGATCTAAGGAGATTGCATCTGTTGCAGCTTCTAGATTTTCACTTCTCCAGGCACTTCAAGGCACATCTCAAAGTGCTGGTGGGTCTTAGTGCCCCCCCCCCAGATGCCATAAGGGAGAAGGATATATGTTTGGGAAAGATTGTTTAGGGCCTTGTCGGTATACTGTTTAAAGTAACTCCCTCCTCTGTGTTCAGCTCAGCCTTAATAAAAATTCAGAACGTAATTTGAAAATGGTTATTTTTCAAAGCTCACACAGCTGTAATTTGAAGTGCGGCCTCAGGGGTGAAAGGCCATTAAATAACCTACTGATCCATGAAGACAATTTCAAAATTTACAGTAGGTATAGTAATATGAGATTGTTTCTGTATTTGCATGTTTAATTTGTCTGCGCTGAAAGGCATTATTGCAGATCATCTTGATAGAAGGCTGTACTCGGCAATAAACTAGTTGAGTTTTCCATTTATGGCCACCCCAGATTCGCTTGGAATTAATTGAACAATGTTCTGAATAACCATATATCACCTATATTGCTTTATAATTTATGACATATATCCCTTGAGATACTTTACTAACCAACAAAGAGAGCTATAGTAGAAGTTACTTTCGATTGTTGAACTGCAGAAGAAAATAATACATCCTAACAGCTGCAGATATGATCATTGTCTGTATTTACAGTTTGGCTGTCACAGATTTCTGAAGACCAAAGACAACTTTGATCGTATCAAACAAATGGAGAAGCCAGGGATATCCTTTCCAATGGAGGAGATGAGAGGAATTAAGTTTCTGAAGAATCTTTCTTGGGTATACAGTGGTACCTTGGGTTACAAACACTTTGGGTTACAGACTCCGCTAACCCAGAAGTGGTACCTCGGGTTAAGAACTTTACCTCAGGATGAGAACAGAAATCGTGCGGCGGCAGCGTGGCGGTGGTGGGAGGCCCCATTAGCTAAAGTGGTACCTCAGGTTAAGAATGGTTTCAGGTTAAGAACGGACCTCCAGAACGAATTAAGTTCGTAACCAGAGGTACCACAGTATTCAAAATTGAATTGCTAAAAAGCACACTATTTTTAAAACATTCATTGCCTGTGGTTACTTTTTATACCTCATAAAAACTCTAACAAGGTTATCCATGCAGGGCAGTTCCCTCCATCCTTTCTTCCAATTAAAAAAAAAAAAAAGGATTTTTGTTTTGGCATGCAAACGTAGGAATGAACCAAAGAGCCAAATACCATCCCATTTCAGGTTTGCTGGCACTCAGTTAGAGTTCTGTTCCATCCCATTTATGTGAACATTTCAGCAAGGGAATGCTAAAAAATTATGCATTTAAACTGTACACATTTTTATGGGCAAAATGTATACTTTTATATAACTTGTGCATTTTCCTGCTGGTAAAATGGATTACATCTGAGAGGATCAGATAAGGTTGCATATTTTCACACACACTTTATATCCACTCAAACTGCATTGCAAAATGCAGCTGGGAGGAACATCCCAATCTGAAAGGAAGTTTGAGAGCTTCAATCCAGGCTGGTCAGCTCTAAAAGTGAACCAGACTGCTTCCTCCTCAATATTCAAGTAAACCTTTGAAATAATAGTCAAGTCAGTGTGTACATAGAATTATTGACCTGGCCACAGATTTCAATGCTCTTGATGAGTGGTACCTGAAACTTACAAGGCAGCTGTCCTCCCCCCCCCCCCCACTGCTATGTCTTAGAATGTAATTTAGAATGTAATTTCTCATATAAAGTACATCATTAGCACATGTAAATTGGTGTATGTTCACAGATTACTGTGAACAAAAGCTCAACTCTCAGCTAAATTCAAATGAGATATCTTAAGTTTATTTTGTGTTAGAAGCCATCCCTGGTTCTTGCATAACTCCTTTCAGAAGATTTATAAAAGAATTTCAGGAACATTCTCCAGGAACAAAATGGTTTCCAGGCTTGGAAATCATAGGGAACCTCGTGAAGGATTACATCTTTGGCCAGAAGCAATCATGAGCAAGGAGTTTTGTTGAGGATTGATTATGCTGTTTGTCTTTTGGAGTTGAATGACCTCAGCGATTAAAATGAAGAGGGAATGGAACTGGGCCGAGGAAGCTGTTATACAAGTAATATATAGCTATGAGAAATGGGGGGGGGGGGACTTACTGTACTCCTGACTACAAATCTTTTACATGCATCATCTAGCCGCCACTCCTCTCCGTTCTCATCTGTCATCAATTTGTCAGCGTTCAACCCGTCACCTGCTTATCCAGCTGTGCCTTCGAAATTTCAAAGAATGGGTCCCAAGTTCTTTCAAACTCTGCCAACCTACTCTCTGGTGAAAAGGCCAATTTACTCAGTTCTGAATAGCTGCACATTCTTCACACAACTGAATCCCTGCAGAGATGCTCCGACAGAGATAGCCAGAAAGTACAAAAGAACCGTTTTGCCATTCCTGTTCTCCTCAAAATGAAGGGCATTGGCAATTGGACTTTGTTTAAGGTCTAAGCCATGTTTTATGCACAATGCTGAATGCCCGTGTAGTAGCAGATTAAACAAAAAACACCCAGAGTCACTCTTATTTTGTCCTCACCGTTAAGATAGGTTGTTTTACAGTACCTTTCTTTTCTTTTTTCTTTGCATGATTAAATCTTTATTAACATAGCATTTAATAGAAAATTTCAACAGTTTATATAGACTTGTTTCTTTCCAAAGGAATGCAACAGAACCTTGCCAACAGAAGTGCCATCTTAATAGGCTAATCCATACTTAAGATGTGACAGTACCCTTTCTTCTTTCTTTTTGCTTCAATAGTCTTAGACAGATATTTCCATTGTTTTGGAATATGTACTGAAGTTTGCACGGTCAAGATATAGCTTCTGATTAAACAGGACAAGTGGGTGGGAAGACAGAAGACTTCATTGACTTAAGTCTCTCCTTCTTCTCTACCACGGAGTGCATTAGGCAGATCACCTACCAGTATAGTTCTCCACAGGCAGAGGCACAGATTGAGGCTTCCCTAGCAATCCAGCATAAGACCGAAGTCAAACAATCAGACTGAATCATTGGAGGCCTTCAGATAAGATACTTCTTGGGTACCCAGAGTAAAATATACCCGGGGGTGGGGGGGTGTCCACATCCTATGATGCCCTTGCCCTGCAAAGTGCTTATTATTTACCTTGCAGATAGTCATCAAGGGGTTTCACAAGAGAAACTTAAGACAGAGGTAGACTGGATCCACAAATACACATTTTGCAGTATAATGGACTACATAAAATGACCTACATAAAAATGTTATCCTTTCATTCATTTTCCAAACCCTAACATCTTAATGTTGCCCTTCCATTTTAAGACTGCTGCTCACAATTCAATTACAGATGACTGTCCATCTTTTTTTCTTGTGGGTTATTGGGAGTGATTTTTTTTTCTGGGGTACTTATGGGTATGCAGTACCAGCACCATTCCACACACACACACACCTATGTTAAAAGTGTGGCACTTGCTGTAACAACTTCGTGGTGAGTACCAGCACCCTTAAAAAAAAAAAAAAGCACTGCTGGTTGGGATAAGTTCCTGGTGGCTGTCCCTCTCCTCACCAATCTAAGATGAGTTCCATGGAACCCTCTCTTCCAGATCTAGACGCTTTCTTCTCTCTGATATTGACTTTTAGATGACCATCTCTCTCTCTCTCTCTCTCTCTCTCCCTCCCCCCTCTCAATATTTATCATTTTCATCACCTTTATCACTCTCTGTCCCCAGGTGCAATGTAAGATTGACATGATTATGAAGGCTGTTTGCCTTCTCTGATGGTACATGGCTTGGTTGGGTGATTGCTCTGTAAGCATTCCTTATAACACATGAGAGCTGTTTGTGATCCACTATAATCTGGATCCAGTGGGTTAGATGGTCCTGCCTTTGAATAACTAGCCAGACTAGATGACCCTTTGATCTATCATATCTATGATGTACCAGTTCTGCTGTCAATGTATCCATCAGTCACATTCCCCAGGAACCAGACATGCTACACTTATCAAGCAAAAATTCAGTTGACTAACAACATTTGACCTGCACTAAATGTAACAAATTAATGTGCTAACTTGCTTTGTTATAGGACAATAATGGCGTAGTTTGGTCTTCTTGTTGGAGTCAAGAACCGTTGTTCCTGCCCATATTCTGCTACAGCTTTGGTAATCTAAGAGCAGTCACTTAAAACTCTGACAAAGGCAGAGCCAAGTAGCATTCTCTCTCTGCTCAATTCATATTTTCAAAGGAATTGCCAGTTTTGTCTTCAACTAAGGAATGGGCTTTTAACCTTGCAGATTCTAACCTATCACTCATAAAATATGAGTAGATATATTCATCTCTTGAGATGCATAACAAAATTTATTGATGTAGGAATTAAATATTGATTTCAGCAAATCAGACAGCAGTATTTATTTACAACACAAAGTAATAAATCTTGATAGATACTAACAGCAAAATATTGAACACAGAAATGACTTTGTCATATTAGCCCAATGATTCCTTCAAGAGCGATATGTTGCTGCTGCTTTGGCCTTTTATTTTAGGAAAGCTTGCCTCTATGTAATCTCAGGGTTGCCTTTCTGTAGGGTCAAAATGATGGCCCATCGACAGACCCTGTGTAATAGCAACTTTGCTATGGCAAAGTGGAACAACCAAGCTATGCAGGGAGGTGTTTTGGTGGCTTGTCAAATGAAGTGTGGAGCAGCAGTCTACTTTAACTATACACATCTTCTTCATGCAAATGGTACCTGCATCAGTCAGCTATACACCATCATATGGAGAAACAAAAGTTGTAAATTGGATGATGATCCATATAGTCAGCAGAAATCCCCATGTTTGTGGGAGCTGGGATAGAAAAAAGACACCATCATGAGAATTTCTGATGAAGAGATCTATGGTAAACCATTTCACATATTGCATTTCTCCAGTCCTGGCTTTGGAAAGGTCAAGACAGCTTCTATAACTCTGGCTTATAGACATTTCATTTCAGGTCGGCATTTATATGGACCATTATACATGGGAGACTCTCTTAACGGCAGTGTTATTTCAGTGCACACTATATCTAAATCATAATCATTAATGCCAATAATAATATTGTTGACCATGGTTTTGTAATGAAGCTAAATAGCTTGTTATCATTGTGTATGTACACAATGATAGATTGATGATAGGTCCGTTTGCCTTCTAGGGCAGGTGGTTTTGTGGGCGGGCCTCTCTGGTGAACCAGCAAATGGCAGACCGGATCATCTGCCTGCCACCAAATTGGCCAATGGCAGGACTTTGTGGGTGTTCCCCTGGACGCAGGACCAACTGTCTGATGGTGGCACTTGGCTCCGCACCCAGGACCAGGATATCTTGTGAGCCTGCCAGGCCAATTTTCCCATTTGGCAAAATGGCACCAGCCATGTGGTTTTCGCCTACCTCATAGCAATCGTCACAACTTTGTAAGGCAGATAGGCATTGGGTAAGCTTAGATCTTGGATGGAGGGGAGGTTGTAGTCTCCTCCTGCCTCTCCACAGGTAAAAGTATCCTGTTGAAAGGAAACAGGAGGAGTGGCTCCTGTGCTATGCCCAGACAGGGGCTAGGTTCAATGGGGACCACTTGGGGGGATGTCCTGATATGACGTATGTCATGGTGCGTCCCTTCTGGTTGGCTTTACCCTTAGAGACACTGACAGCAGACAGGCTGCAGTGGTACTCATGGTAGCTTATCCCAATGCCTATGGCCAAAGCCTTCACATCTGTAACCAATAAAGTTGTGGCCTTATTTGATCCCATAAAACCATTATACCATCTATTGTCTAGTTATTTAATCCCTAGCGAACGGGGTGGTCGCACACAACTAGATAGATAGATGATAGATAGATATGAATATAAACATATATTGCTGCTTTATTTTCAGCTGTGATGTATAAACAAACGTTCAGAAGGTACAAAAATGCATTCAAAATGTAAAGTGGAGCTGGTGATGGGCAGTGTAGTGTCATCTCTGTGCTGCTGATCTGCTCTGGAAATTTCTGACAGGCAATAACTAACAGTTCATGACATAAAGCAAAAATCTGTTTGTTTTTCTCTCTTCAGTATGCTGCCTAGGCTTTGGAAGCACAATTGCTGCACTGCAGTGCACATTAATTTACAACCGAGCGTCGCCAGACACATTGTACTTCGTCTGGATAGTGCAGCGAAACATCAGTTTGAAATGTAGAAGAGCTGCAGAAACATGTCAAGGTAACAGTTTTTGCTATCTTTCAGCAAGCAACCACATTTACACTTCACACACACCCCAACCCCGGTTGTTTGGGTTTTTGTTTTTGGGCTAATATTGGGCAGTTACATCTGTTATAACAGTTCAACATTTTTCATCATCCAACAAGAAAATCTGATGGATCAATTTCTCAGTATCCACTTCTGGTGCTTTGTTGTTGTCTGTCAACAATGTGCTGCATTGCAGGCTAATGATAGCAGTTTGAGGAAGCTTTGCTCATGCTAATGTTCAAAGGATCAGTCATTAGCAAGTGCTCTTCTGGTTCTGGCGGGGAGGGGAGGCATTAATTGACCCCAGGAGAGTGTTAAAGTGTAAAAATATTATCTTTTGGGTTGAGCATTGATACATTTCTACTAGAGCCTGAAATCTGTCAACAAAGCTATTAACAATATAATCAGGAATAGTCTTTTTACTCAGCGTCTTCCTCCGAGACCAGAGGCAGCTCTTGAATAAATGTAAAAAAAGAGAGAGAACAAATATCAGCTGCTCCTTCCCACTGCCAAATCCTTGTTCTTTTAATTCACCCAAACTGGTTTATATCTACTTTCATCTCACTAAAACAAAAAACAGACAAAAGAAACCTTCCTTTTTTTTGCTTCTCAAAGAAATGTGAATGCAAGTTAACAAAAAATCCCACAAAATGCCACAAATTGTCTGTTGCTATCTTTGGAGTGACAATAAGCCTTACACTGAAAGCCTCCTAAAAGTTTCCTAAGGCTTAATCATTAGAAAATAGTATAGCATTCTCCCCCATGTCATCCCACCACCCCAATTGCCTGAAAATCTATGGGGCATTTCAGGCAAACCAATGGGATATGACTGTAGTGAAGCCATGTTAATGTTGTGAAATGTAATCCATTGGAGCAGTCAAATGCAATTCCTTGGAGTGGACACAGACAGGGGGATGTTGATCCAGTCAGTTGAACTTCCTGTTACACCTGGTTTGGAGCATCCTCCCCCTGCATGTGACCAGGTAGGCCCCACTCACCTCACAGTGTTTGTTGTGGGGGAGGAAGGGAAAGGAGAATGTTAGCCGCTTTGAGACTCCTTCAGGTAGTGATAAAGCGGGATATCAAATCCAAACTCTTCTTCTTCTTCTTCTTCCTTTCTTCATTGCACATTCCTAGAAATAGTCAACAATTTGGAAGCAGCATAGTGTTAGCTAGATCCTTGGGGTCTCTTCCAACTCTAAGATTCTATGATTCTACATGCAAATACTATACATTTAATTGCTAGATAGTGATGTACAGATTTTGCACACAAATTATCCATTTTAAAATCTTGTGAGTCTAGCTGTCTGAATAGTTTTCAATAAGGAAACAAATTCATGCAATGTGACCAAGCCAGAAGTGCAAGTACTGTTACAACCCCAATAATGTCAATGGATTTAAGCAGGCTAGTTGCATGCAGGACCACACCTTGTATTTCCAGTCACATACCTGCTAAGCAGTGGTGCAGCTGGGGCTCAACCTTAGAGCCAAAGTCCAGGGCGCAAAAGCCCAGCCCAGCCCACAAATGGCCAATCAGAGTACAGCCAATGATGGAGGCAGCAGCAAACAGGAGCTGTGTCAGCACCTGAACAGCATGGGATGCAGGGATGCAGAAGAGCTGGCGATGGTTGCTGCAGCATCCTCTCTTTCTTCTTTTTTAAAAACCACATTTTATATGCCTATGCTTGTACAGATGTGTACATGGCTACAGATGCTCTATTTATTGTGTTTACTTCCAAAATATATTACCCTTTTCTACAGCAACATACCGCTCATCTTCAAATAAATGTGCTTGGCATCAGAAGCAAGCTACGTTTTATTCCTGTACTCGTGATAGCGCTATTCTATAAGTGAGATGGAAATGCAAAACTGCACATGCTCAAAGAGTATTGCTTTTAATCGGGGTTGGCAAACATTTTTTTGCTCCCGTGTTTCAAGAGTGTAGGAGCAGTTGTAAAGCGTGGAATGGGGTGAAAGGGAGAAGAGAATTGTTAATTGTGCGCTTCACAAATGAAGTAATACATATGTCTGTTAAAAGGGAGGGGTACACCACGTCCAGGCAGTGATGGCTGGTACCAATTGGGACTGACAGGGAAAATAGTAGGGAGACCCAGGGTAGGTGGAACCACGGCCACTGGCAGGACAGGCAGAGACAACTAATTCTTCTCTCCCCGCCCCGGCCCGCCATCCTCCTCCCTGCTGAGTTCAACAAGGGCAACACTGAAACTAAGGAGGAAGATGACAGGCAGGCCCACCCTGTTGACTGGTTGTTGTACATAAGAAAGCAGACAGGTGCGGAACCGCTGAGTACAGGCTGGAGGTTGGTGGGGCCACAACCCATTTGCTCAAATAGACCAGCTTCCATTGAATCCAGGGTGTAAAATTACCTGGATGCACCACTGCTGCCAAATTAGTGTTATTTGGATATAGGTAAATTGGACCCCTGTTGATGCCAGCCAGACTAAAATGGCTGAACTGATTCATGGAAAGCTTATGTAGCTATTCATAAGAACAACCTACAAGAAATTACACCTGTGAATGCAGAACTTTTAGGGGGTTTTTTGGTCTAATTTATACAAAACGGAAAGAATTCTAGGCTGTGTGCTAAGCTGCATGGGGATTTATCATGAATACTTGACCAACTGTAGATGCATAGAAACAGGGGGGTTATTTCAAACTAAATAATGAGCAGGGACTATAATTAACGCCGGCTCCGTTCACCAGAGAGCTCTTGTACATGCTGTACCCCCTACCGCTCGAGAAAGAGTTCAGTTACATTTTAATGGCTCCAGATACTCTCCGTAAACTTTGCCTTCAAGTCATTGTAAATCAATGTCATTCCGCTCCCACTGAGCCATTTGAAAGATCCATGCCTAGTAATGAAAGATGTACCCTTGGAACGATTCGGCAAGAACACTTTCCTTTATCAGGAGGTTGCTTGTGTTACAGGGCATTTGTGGACAAGATGGAACATAGTGAGGCTGATTCCACTGTGCCGGCTGCCCAGGGGTTGCTTTCTGAATGCCATGGAGATGAAAGAGGCAATCAGAAAGAGCTGAGGTTTGACACTTCAGCGGAGGAACATTCAACTCGATTTTGTTCTGTGTGTTTCTGAGGGCTGCTGACACATGAATAGGTGAGAGTGTGAGATGCGGATTTGAGTTTGCATCCTCTCTCCCTTGAGATACAGTAAAGGGCAGAAGGAGCAACTACCTTATTTCCTAGTAAATGACCTCCCTCCGGCAGCAGTCCGGGCAACAGGTGTATTGAAGTCCTGGAAAACTTTTCTTCTTTTTGCATAGCAAGATCAAAAGTAGGACATTGCAAAAATGGCAAGCTAGAAATCTCATTCAGGAGAAGGTACTGGGACTTGGCAGGAACGCAGGCAGCTGCTTTTCCTTTGTTCTCTCGGCTGCATGGCGTAAACAACTTTTTGTTGGGTTAGCTTTGTATGTGACCACTCAGGAAATCCTCCTCATGTACAATGTATCTTGTCAGCCATTTCCTGTGTGTGTAAAATGTAATTCGTCACCCTGCATCGCCTTGGCAGCAGCCTTGTAAAGAACATACCGAATTAATGAATATTTCATAAAGAGGTGATTTATTAGCATTCTTCCTCCTTTTGCCTTTAAGATGATGCAGCCTCTGAAAGGCCAGCTCGCAAAAGGCTATCTGCAGGTGTATAGAAATGAAACTGAAACCCCCGAAGGCAAAGACCAAATTTCTTAATAACCTCTGAGCCATGTAGCTTTTCGAAGAGATATTTAGTCAATTGTCTATGAATATTTCAGTTTGCCGTGCAGCCGAGTATTAAACTGCACTGACCTGTTTGTGGCTATCAGGACTATCGGATGCTTCACTGGAAAATTTTTGAGGCTTTCTCTAATCACTATATAAATTGAGATTTCGTTCCCCACCATGCCCCAAAGGGTACGCAATCTGACTGCAGTATAAGCAAGGCTAGCAAGAAAATAATTCTTTCTATTCCCAACAGTGCAATCCTATACATGTCTGCTCAGAAGTAAACCCCACAGAGTTCAATGGGACTTGCTCCATCTAGAAATTGGAGAGAAAATTGATTTGATTGACATATCAATATGCACCTACCTAATTCATACTTCTTGAAATGCTACATGAACTGAAATACAGCTACCTTACAAAAATTACATTTTGTGTGTGTCTCTCTGTGTATGTGTGTTTAAAAATGGCATATATTGGTGAAAACAAAAAATCAATTATTTTACGAAAAACTGCTTTCAGAAATGTATGCATTAGGTCATATTTCTAACAAAAATGTATCTATTAGGACAAATGTGAACTAAAATGCTGATGGATTTTCATGAGGATTTAGAATAAAATTAAAATTGCAGACCAATGTGGAATCATGGTTAACTGAAGATGGCAAAAATGAGAAGGAAAAAAGAAAGTGGAATTGACAGGTGTGCCTAGGACTGCAACCTAAACTACAAAGTCCTGATAAAAACCTCTGTGGACACAATGCCAACTAGCATCTCTGAGGACATCCCACCCACCCATGCGAATTTACTCTCAGTCCCTAAGGGTCAACCAAAGCAGCAAAGCTTTGCAATGCTTCCAGAGCATGGTTCTGTATGCATTTATGTGAGCTTCCATGGAGCAGTCTTTCCAAAAAATTTGCAAGCATATCTCCTGTAATCATTTCCCTAATGCTATGGAATGCAGCTGCAATTGTGTAGCAAGCTACAGTTTGGCCTTAAGGATATGAAATTTCAAGAAAGGGATGAGACAGGAAGGGAGAAGCAAGGCTACCATGAAATGTCATGGGATGAAGGCAAGCAAAGGATTGCATTAAATGATGCTCATTCAGAAAGCTCTGTAGTGTATCTTCACCTGAGCCACATATTGCTATCTTTACATAATTTGAAATAACTGTTTGGCATTGTCATCATTACCATGCAGATGTAACCTGGCTATCATCACCACCATGCAGATTCATGATACCAGCTTCCTGCCATCCCCAACAGAAAGATTGTCCAATTTAATTGGAGGTGTCTTTATCTCACTCAAAGAAAGGATCCACTGTCTTTTGGGTCTTTTCTTAAAATGAGATGTTGGGGCAACCAGGCAAAATGGGCCTTTGTGACTGCACAGCAGTGCCACCAAGTGCTTTGCTACTGCAACAAATCGTATATAAACAGTACTTGCCACGATGCTCTCTGGGGCCACTTATATTGGGGCAGCAGGGGAGGTACAAACAGACAGCAGGCAGCCTTGCAGTGGTCCAGGAGGACATGGATGTGCTGTTCCTCCTGGTCCACTGCCTGAGACATAAATGCCTCAGTTTGCCTAATGGAAGGTCAGCCCTAAGTGCAACAGTGCTATGCCGACTCATTTACTGATCCTGATTCACTGCGCACTCAGAATTGTAGAGGGCTCTGCTGCAGGCACAAAACAGAAGGCTGAGAACAACTCTGCGATCTTTACGAATCCCAAGAACTAGTGGTGCAGATAATTTACATTGTTCAGACCCTGAAATATGACTCCTCTAACCATAACCTGCTTGCAGGCTCCCAGAATGTGGAGGGAGAATGACAGGGGAGGATTTGTGGCTTCACCTCTCTCATATCACTATATGAAAGGGTAATCAGGCAATTGTCAATTTACTCTTATATAAAATATTGGTCTTGGGGATATTTCTTTAGCGCAGTGGAAATGTGTAAACCATTTTCTTAGGTTTGGCTTCCAGGGGAACGGAGGGGGTTCTTTTTCCTTGTACAATATATCTACTGTTATAGAAGTATAACAGAGAACGAATAAAAGCAACAGTTTTTCTTTGTTTTGCCCCTGGTGGGATGTCACAAATGCAGGCCCTCAAAGCCCTGAGGATTCAAGTAAAACATTTTTTCTTAAAGAACCAGGACTCCCACAAGCAAGTCAAAGGGGAATTAAAAAGTTCCCCGACTGTAGGAATACAATCCTCAGTGATGAAGTACTATTTATTTTAAAAGACACGCTAGAGGAGCCGAGAATTAGACCAAGCTGAGGCAGGTAGGTGAGAAAAGATGGAAACATTCAAGATAAAGCATATTCCCTTGGCTCCGCGTATGTATACAAGAGATACCACAGAGCCTTGTGTTATGTATAGTTATAACGACAAAATGCCCATCACAGTGGCAGCAGATTATTTCTAGGTGGAGGGGCCTGGCCATTGAAGACAGGAAGCTGTGCTATACAGTCAGACCATTGGTCCTTCTAGCTCATTACTGTCTACACTGACAGGCAGTGGCTCTTCAGGGTTTCAGAGAAGAGTCCAGGCCCACTTAGAGATGCTGGGGACTGAACCTAGAACCTTCTGCAAAGGGAAGGAAGGAAGGAAGGAAGGAGCAAGTGTTCTCCCACTGAGGTGTAGCTCCTCTCCATTTCAGGCTCTCTACTCTGTGCACAGAATTGCTCTGGCCATCCTGCTAGTGATGGCTGGGTGGTGGTCAGGTTTTGTTCTCTCACTACAAAAATGTCCATAAATGTGTATGTTTAAACCCCACACAAGACTGAATGCTAGCCAATCACTTACATAAAGCATGTTAAGGAATGTACTTGGGATGGCCTGACACAGAAAGCCCCAAGCATTTTAATAATCACTCATATCCTAACACTTTCATCTGCATAGTGTTGTCCTGGGTTCTGTTTCTTGATCACGCTCTAGTGTGACATTATATCAAAGACTATTTTTAATGCATGTCAGTCCTATTAAAAAGAACCTAATGTTCAGACATCATAGTGCTAGCTGTCACATCATTTCTTTAAAAATGGCTATGTATTAGAAGGGCAACCGGAAGACATAAAAGAAAACTGGGAATGAAAATGCTTAGGCCAAAGCTAAAGGCATGTGCTTAGCTCTCATCAACAGAAATCAATGGGATTCAGACATGCTTACATTTGATTGCTATCTATTTTCCTGAAACTACATTAAGAAAACATGTTTAAGTCAAATTGGAATCAGTGAGACTTGCAGCTCAATGTGCCACATGTTTGCTCAGAAGTCTCTCTGGATAATAGCTACAAGTAACTTTGCAAAGCATAGTAGGTTACAGTGGCACTTATTTCCAAGCAATCATCATAAAGTAGAAATGGGTTCTGAGATGTTCCATTCTGCACTTAATTTCCATTCAGTGGGGTTTCAGCATAGAATGTTTCTCTGGGATGTGTGTGGTAGCTGCTGACAACGGGTGTGGAAATGGTAACAACTTACTGAAAGCTCTCTGGAATAATGCTTGCAGTAGTGATAGAGTGATAGCCATCAGATTCTCAGAGAAAATGTACAGTCGTACCTCGGCCTTGGGAGTCGAACGTTCCGGCTCCCAAATGATTGAAAACCGGAAGTGACTGTTCCAGTTTTTGAACTTTTTTTGGAAGCCGAACATTTGGCACAGCTATTGTTTCTGGAGCACCTGCGCAATAGGAAACCAATCAGAAGCCGCGCCTTGGTTTCCGAATGTTTCGAAAGTCGAACGGACCTCCGGAACAGATTCTGTTCGACTTTCGAGGTACGATGGTAAAGGGTTAGGCAGTCTTGCAGAATGATCTGCGAAGATATCATCTGAGCACATAGGAATTCCCTGTGATCCACGTTATTAGCATGATGACAGCAACAGCTCCATGATAACTAGAGCACATGGCTTGGATACAAAAGGCCCCAGATTCAGTCTGTGGCATTTCCAGGTAGGGCAGGGATAGAACATCTCTTTACAAAAGGGTTACAGAGCTCAAACCTCAAATTAGTGTGGATTAATGCTTGAATAAGTTTAGGAAAGCACTTAGTTAACTAAAACTAAAATGTGTACATGCATACACACACACACACACACACACACACACACACACATCTTGAAATTGTTTCAGCGGAAAGGTCATGAGCCAGTAGGAGACGTATATTTAAACCACTCAACTGTTCAGCATTAGTGGAATTTTCCCAACTTCATTATGTTTGAGTATATGTTACCTTGGTTTGTTATATAATATGTAAGGGAACAGAGGCCAATTGTCTCATGATGGAAATGTCAGAGAAAGTTTACCTCACAATAGAGTTCAGATGTTGAGCATAGAGCATATTATAAAGCATACAGGCCTGTGAGTGTTCTGTGTCCTCTACAAACATTTGAAACAGGATTAGATGAGGTGGATGATGATTCCGCAAGGAGCCAAGAACATGTTCATATGCTTGCAGAAGAATGCATTTTTCAACAACTCAGTGATCTATGTGGCTCACTGTGTGGCCAGGCATCAATTTACACAGGGACAGCATGTGTATGGGGAAGGTCATTCCCACACACTATTGGCCACATCATAATTGCATTTACCAACAGAAATAGGGATGCAATTATGATGTCATTGAAGATGCATGTGAGGGACATCCATGAACATGGTTGTTTCCACAAATGCATGTGTGAATGAGTGTTTCTTTGTGTGTATGAATGGTCCAGGCCTCACAGACTGCCATCACCAATCAAAGTCACTGGCATGCAGCTCCTAATCACCCACAACCACTTGTGGTCTTTGGGGGCAAAAATAATCTTCCATCCAGGATCTGTATATATACAGATCCATTTCCCTTTTGAATCAAAACACTGAGATGACCAGCAAGTCAGATCTGCTAAAAAAGCACACACACACAAACACACACACACAATGGAAAAAATAACAAGAAAACATTGCTGGAATGGAGGTTTTCTGTTCATGGTCAAATATACTCAACATACTCTGGACAGTATTTGTTTTTACAATGCCTGTCTCTTTCAAAGGAAACTTTTCAGGGAAAGTTAAAAAAAAAGATTGCTATGGAAACCTTTTCTTCATTTTGAAAAGCTTTCATCACCAGTCTAGTTGCTTTCTTATGCCTCAAAGGCTTACAGCCATCACTTTGCTTTTACCTACAGTTACCATTTGGAGGCTATTAATCCTCTGCTCCTAAAAATAACTGTTTTCTTGCTCTAAATTTTTCCTCAGCTGAACGAAGCAAGGTGGGGAAAATATTTTACTGTGGGCTTTCTCTCTCTCTCTCTCTCTCTCTCTCTCTCTCTCTCTGTGTGTGTGTGTGTGTGTGTGTGTGTGTGTGTAAAATTACTTTTCATAATTTTCCCCATAATATTGGAGGGTAACAATATCATCTAAAGACAGTCATTTTCAGCTGGCAACAGAAATATTCCCCCCCCACCCCTCATTTTACTTAGAATTGCAGCAAAGCACTTGCCAGAGCTTCAACCTCTTACCAACAAGCCCTCTTTCAAGCTGAGTTCTTCCCTCAGGCTGGTGATGAATATAAATAAATGACATAAATGGTCCCATCTGTCAGCCGAAGGAATGTAAACGCCTGCTAAGGCCAAAAACCAACGATAGCTTACTGGGCTGCTGTGCCATGACTTCACATGCAGCATTAAACCACATGTGCTTGTCCTACATTGCACGCTGCAGGAAAGGGCTGCTAATTTCTGCCCTTGGATTTAAGGATGAAACACACACAACTAACTCAACTGACACCCATGTCCAATCTAAGTAGTTTCCTTCATAGAGCCTACTGATATTTCTTGTGTGCGATCCTCAATCTGTCAAAAAGAGACATGCCATATCATGGGTAGGCAAACTAAGGCCTGGGGGCTGGATCTGGCCCAATCGCCTTCTCAATCCAGCCCACGGACGGTCCAGGAATCAGCATGTTTTTACATGAGTAGAATGTATCCTTTTATTTAAAATGCATCTCTGGGTTATTTGTGGGGCATAGGAATTTGTTCTTTTTTCTCTCTCCAAAATATAGTCTGCCCCCCCACAAGGTCTGAGGGACAGTTGACCGGCTCCCTGCTGAAAAATTTTGCTGACCCCTGTGCCATCTTGTCTTTAAACACGTCATACATACCCATTGCTTTTGTATCCAACCCTTGATCCATAAGAAAGAGATTCTAAGACTGCATTCACATGGCAGTTTATTCCATTTGCCCAACGATTCCCTAACTGTGAATTTCTGCATCATATTGGGGCTTTCACATGACACAAAGTCCACTTCTGGAAAATCTATGAACTATAGCACAGCTACTGTATGATGTGCTGCTAAGGACAAACTTCTCAGAACTCAAACTCATACGTAACATAATGCTACACCCTTTCTCCCTCATCAAAGTACCATAGGAATAGTAGATGTCAGGCATACATGCTTCTAAGTATGTGTGGTCATCTTCTCTTTCCTAACCTTCTGCTTTTTGTGGAACTAGTCTAGCATAGCTGTATGTGCTTATTCTTATCTCAAGGGCTGTCACATGGAGGAGGGAGCATGCTTGTTTTCTCCTGCTCTGGAGGGTAGGACTCAAACCAATGTTACAAGAAAGGAGATTCTGACTAAACATTCAGAAAAAAAACTTTTTGACAGTAAGAGCTGTTCAGCAGTGGAACAGACTCCCATGAGAGGTAGAAGAAGAAGAGTTTGGATTTGATATCCTGCTTTATCACTACCTGAAGGAGTCTCAAAGCGGCTAACATTCTCCTTTCCCTTCCTCCCCCACAACAAACACTCTGTGAGGTGAGTGGGGCTGAGAGACTTCAAAGAAGTGTGACTAGCCCAAGGTCACCCAGCAGCTGCATGTGGAGGAGCGGAGACGCGAACCCAGTTCACCAGATTATGAGTCTACCACTCTTAACCACTACACCACACTGGCTCTCGAGGTGGTGGACTGTCCTTCATTGGAGGTTTTTAAACAGAGATTGGAAGGCCATCTGTCATGGATGCTTTAGCTGAGATTCCTGCATTGCAAGGAGTTGGACTAGATGACCCTTGGGACTCCTTTCAACTCTAAGATTCCTTGATTCTATGATTCTAAGTGCTATAGAGATCAGTGGTCTGAGTATTTTCAAAGTGACTTGCTTTGGTTCAGGGTTTGAGGTAGAATTCAGTGTTGCACTGTGGTGAATATCCCATCAGTACAAGCATTGTGACTTGCAAGGTGGAACAATCCCTATCTCCTCATTCTACTCCCTGTTCTGTGGGTGCTCCTGGGAAGGAGAGAGGAGGGTCCCATTGCACAAGTGGAAGCCCTCAAGCTCATTAATCTTCTTATATGAATCCCATCCTCAGACCCCATCTGCAGTGGAGGCTCACCGCTGATATGAATTACCAAAAGCACTTTGAATATTATATAAATTATATACAACAAGAACAATGTGTCAGATTTAAAACTTTGAGTATCTCATAAGAGAGCTACGTACATCTTAATATTTTGATGGCTTTGCTCACAAGGGTCATAGGAACATGCAAGCCCACTCACCACGACAAGGTGATGATCCAGCGAGTGGGAACAACCCTGTAAAGTAGATGAGGGTGAGATACAGAGAGTGACTAGTCTATGATCACTCAACTACCTTCGTTGTTAAGTGGGGATTTCTGGTTGAAGCCAACAATTTTGTAACTACATCTTACTATCTCTCAATTCTGTCAGTTTGTTGACTTGCCTGATATACCTCAATATAGTTTTTTCTATGACTAGTTGTCTCTGCCTGGAAAAACAATTGATATTGGATGTTTAGAACAATCGTCCCATCCTAGAGATACACAGATGTAGTATATGGGTTTCACGCATACCTACCTGCTCCCCTGAATAGCAGGCCCTGTAAGTGCTGGTCACCTTTTTATTTATTTGGAAGAGACTGGGTGACTAAATCAAAGTCCTTTCCCTCCTCATCCCCTGGCAGAGATGGCAAAATGGGGCTTGGATCATTACACTCAAGGCTGCTGTTCTATTGGACATACACATACACATTCCAGATGGATATTGACAAGCTGGAACATGTGCAGAGGAGGGTGACCAAGATGATCAAGGGTCTGGGAACCAAGCCTTATGAAGAATGGTTGAGGGAGTTGGGTATGTTTAGCCTGGATAAGAGGATACTGAGAGGGGAAATCAGAGCCATCTTAAAATATCTAAAGAGCTGTCACATGGAAGATGGAGCAAGCTTGTTTTCTCCTGCTCTGGAGGGTAGGATCCAAACCAGTGGGTTCAAGTTACAAGAAAGAAGTTCCAACTAAACATCAGTAAGGACTTTCTGAAGTTAAGAGCTGTTTGACCGTGGAAAGAACTCACTCGGAAGGTGTTGGACTCACTTTCACTGGAGGCTTTTAAGCAGAGCTTGGATGGTCATCTGTCATGTATGCTTTAGAATCATAGAATCATAGAGTTGGAAGAGACCACAAGGGCCATCCAGTCCAACCCCCTGCCAAGCAGGAAACACCATCAAAGCATTCCTGAAAGGTGGCTGTCAAGCCTCTGCTTAAAGACCTCCAAAGAAGGAGACTCCACCACACTCCTTGGCAGCAAATTCCACTGTCGAACAGCTCTTACTGTCAGGAAGTTTTTTCTAATGTTTAGGTGGAATCTTCTTTCTTGTAGTTTGAATCCATTGCTCTGTGTCCTCTTCTCAGGAGCAGCAGAAAACAACCTTTCTCCCTCCTCTATATGACATCCTTTTATATATTTGAACATGGCTATCATATCACCCCTTAACTTTCTCTTCTCCAGGCTAAACATACCCAGCTCCCTAAGCTTTAGTTGAGACTCCTACATTGCAAGGTTCCCTTCCAACTCTATAATTCTATGATTCTGCACTCAGGCCACTGCTTGGGTCTTATTGTTACTGATTATCCCTATGGAGGCTTACAACATAAGATTCCACACCACCTGTCCCTCCATCTCAACTGATGGCAAGCAATGAGATGGCATTGCCCGCCATACATTCAGCTGCCCACAACCCTTTGTGTAGTGTCATTTTAAAATGTCAGAAGTGATGACTCGGTATGGGTCTCAACAGTGATATAATTTTTCAAACTAGTGGGATTAAATATGAGTAAACAACTGAGTGAAGAACCCCTTGATATTTGAAACAGTAAATGAGGTAGGGATGCATTCTGGGTATATAAAACACAGTACCATCAAGTATACTGCATTTGTATTCAAGCTATGACTGTCTCTGGAGGATGTCAAGGCAAATCAGTCATGAGGTTCTTATATTACAGTATTTGCAGTATTTGATTATAATAGTTAGCAAAAAAACTCTATGCTGCCTTTGTAAATGATGTGAGATCACCCCCCACAGGATGTAATGCATAATGGCAGGATTCTTTAATATTGTCTGGTGATTTAAAAAAAAAAAAGTAGCACCCCAATTCGAAATGCCAGTCCAAACATTTTCTTGGAAGGGAATCGTGTTGATATTAATAATGGATAAATCCTTGCAGCTGTACTCGGGATCACAGACTAATAGGCTGATTCTTACTTAAGCCATTTTATTTGAGATACTGCAAACAAGGGTTTGCACCATCACAGCAAAAGCCTATGGAAAGTGTGGCAATTGTCCAGGTCTTTCCACAGAAAAAAATATGCTGGGCTCTCATCTATTTCAGTTAGAATTGAAAACCACGCTGGGTCTACACAAGACCTTTTACTTGTTCCTTTCATGCTGCCGATGAATATGCTATAAAAATTGACCTTGAGGAACATCCTGTCTCCTTGACAAACGTTGCTTCATTGGTGTGGATTGTCTCAGGGTGTCCATGGTGCACCTTTGGATTGGCCCCAGGTCTCCATGCTAATACCACCTTTCCCCAAAATTTTTGCATACAAGTTTCACACCTAGGGCCTAAGTAGATGTGACAGCCATTATCCAGTCTACCAGTGCTGTTTTTCTTTGGTGAAAAACTGCAGCGGTGAAGGAACTGGAATAGGAACATGGCAGTGGGGAATGCATGTTAAACCAACCAACTTTATTTACCTAAATCTATTATTGAGTGCTTTTAACAGAGGAGAGAGAGAAAAGACAGGTGCAATATAAAAAGTATTTCACCATGTATGCATCAACCAGGGTGGGGTTGGAGAGTTATTTAAGGCAGGAAAATGGTAGTTAATCTCTCTCCCTCAAGTCCGAGTTCTCTCCCTCAAGGCTGTTTTAACCAAACCAGACAACATGTAATTTGGCCAGTGTTTGCATTCAACCATCAAAGACAGCATAAAGCAGAATCAATTCCCCCTTTCCGTCAAATGATATTTTATTGCGATATGTAATATTTACTTGTGTATCAAAGAAATGCTGGACATTATGAGAGCCTTGGAAGAATCCAGAGCAGACAAGATGAGGCTTGTCAGGGCACACTAGGCCTTGCCTTGCCTGTTCTGAAGTTGTCAGTGTACTGCCTTTGACACCATGGAGGACTCAGAGTAGCAGAGCTGCGCATAGCATGGCTTGAAGACATCACAGGCTATACTATGCCTATCTCAAATCATTTCAGATCAGGCCTAGGACCCACCAGAAAGTAACGAGGTCCAAAACCTACCCCCATTCTAACTGCAAGCCATGGTTGCAAACTAAATTCTGGTTGAAATATCAGCCTCACAGTTAGCACCAACCTGCCCACTTTGGTTTCCCAGGTTCCCAGGACTTTGAATGAACTGATCCTCCCTTTGCTCGGCACTCCCATCCCAGTGTCTAAACAAGCACTGATTTTTGTCTCTGATTGCACTATTGCAGTTTCTATCTTTACAGTTAAACAAATATATTATTTCTTATTTGCTTAACGGAAAAGCCCAGAAGTGTTTCCTACCACTCTTCTAGTTGCTAAACAGTTTTGGTTCTCCAGATATTCTCATGGAGTGATAGTATTTTATTGAGTCATGTGTTTGTAGGAGAGCAATGTTTATCTCAAAATGGGGGTGGGAGGAACAACCCAAACCTTTTATACAGTTTAAGCTCTAGCTGCACCTTCTTCTAAAATAAGACAGAATTGAAAGAGGATTTTCATTTTTCAGCCTCTCTGGGGACAATCTGTTTTCATCTTAGTGAAATATTTCTCAGGCCCGATGCAACCTGACCTGTTTCACTCAAAAAGGGAAGTTGTTCGGCTGGAAGATGTTTCTGTCATGTTTCTTTCTACTCGTCACCTATGTTGCCAGTTGAAAATGCTTTCCTCAGCCACAGCTCCATCTGCCATAGATTGGACATAGAAATATAAGAACTGTCTCCTGGACAGCTTCAAGGAGTATATCAGACTAATATCCAGTTTCTGCATGAGAATGGCAGGAATATTATTTCTAGCAATTTATCTAGTTCCAAGTGAAAAAATAAAGCATTTTTTGTTTACAGCCTTAAGTTTTAGTAGCCAGAGACTGCAATCCTGTATTCTTCTACCTGGGAATAAGCCCTATTGAAATGAACTGGAGTTACATCTAAATGAAGGCTGACAACATTAACCCTGCCAGACAACTACAGCTCCTGGAGACAATCAGTCAGATTGTGTATCTACATCAGTGACCAGAGGGGAAATGACCCCTGGGAGGAGTGCAGAAAGAAGAAAGGCCATGGTACACCAGCATCAGCACAACCAGATGCTTTCATCTGTCCCAACTGCAATAAAATATAGAACCTTAGAACCATAGAATTACAGAGTTGGAAAGGACACCAGGGGGTCATCTGATCCAACCCCCTGCAATGCAGGAATCCTGCCCACAATCATCCCTGGGCATAGCTGTCAACTTTCGGATTTGAAAATAAGGGATTTTTATAAAACTTTCGGATTTGAAAATAAGGGATTTTTATAAAACTTTCGGATTTGAAAATAAGGGATGTCGTGAGGGTGGTGCAATGGCACCAAGTAGCCTCGCCACCCTGTGCTCCAGAGGCTGCGCGCGAACGGGTGAGCAAAAGAGCGAGCGCATAGACGGCAGGCAGGCTGGCTGTCTGGTTGGGCATGAGGGTCTGCCTGTACAAGGCATGCAAGCTCTGCCCCCAGTCAGTCTCAGACTCCTTTTTGGCAGCCGAGCAACGCAGCTGAGGAGCCTCCCTGGCTGGCAGGGAGGGAGAGGAGCTGCTTCCTTTGAAATCCGGAAAATTTAAGGGATATCAACAATCTGGGATAGCAGCGGGAAACGGCATTGGAATAAGGGAGTTTCCCACAAAAAAAGGGAGGGTTGACAGCTATGTCCCTGGGTGGGCTTGAACCACCAACTTGGTTAACAGCCGGATGCACTGACCCATTGCGCCACTGGGGGCAATAGCTAGTAAATTAAAAAGGGAATCTATAGACACCTCTCCCATATCTACAGCCACAGCAGGTACTGTAACTCTCCAATAGTTTGAGATTACTCCCCACCCCCAAAAAACACTGTCTTCCATTGTCTCCTGAGATACAAATATGCCAACAATATCTAAACAGACATGTATAGGGTTGCCCTGTTAATTAACAGCATGATTTTGTTGTTTTGTTTGTTTAAGCTTGTGATCCTAAATGATATTTCATAAGCACTCCTTCATGATTTCCATTGTAATTATACATTGTAGGATAGAATTTTAGAATCTCTCTTGATAAGCCAACCTCCCCACTGTCCAGCCGCTCTCAGAGGCTGAGAGACTTCCCCAATATGCAATATCCTTTAAATTATAATAATTAAATTATTTATATACTGCTTTTCAGGCAGACCTCACAAAGCATGAAAAAACATTACATCAATAGGCATATTTTTCTTTTTCTTACAATAAAAGAGCACTATAATTTAGCTCTGAGTAAGCATGTACAGGATCGTGCTGTTAAACCCCTTATTCACCAAGATGAACTAATTATAACTGCTATTTTTAAAAACAAACTTTCACATAAATTAGAGTTATTATACTCCATAAATCTTTATTTTCCCAGTATTAAAAAAGCAAAATACTTACAGTATATAGCAGAAGTAATAAAGTCCATTTCAAATTGATGAGAGAAGGAACATGTTAAAGGATGTTTTTGTTTAAATATATCTGAAGGTTGTTTTTTTCCCAATTACAAAGGCACAATACATTAACCAGCATTTCATCAACTGCTCATTGTGGCAGAATTGTTAAGACAGCAGAGAGCATTATTGGCTGCTCACTCGCCACCTTAGAGCAAATTTATACCACCAGGTGCCACAGAAAGGCACTGGACATAGTAGGAGATCCATCACACCTTGGTCATTGTTTCTTCGAGCTCCTGCCATCGGGACGGAGATATAGGACAATGAAGGTGAGAATAAGCCGTCTCAGGAACAGCTTCTTCTCCAGAGCAATTTTGGCCTTGAATGGAAAGTCTGGATTTTGAAGTCATTTTATTTTACTTGTTATATTGTATTGTATTGTATTGTATTGTACTGTTTTAATTAGTGTTTTTTAGTTATTTTAAATTTATGTGGAGTGCCTTATCTGAGTGGATAGAGCAACCAAGTAATTTCGTTGTTCCCACAAGGGGACAATGACAATAAATATTATCTTCCATGCTTTCCGGAAGACTCAGAGGCATCCCTTACCAGGACAGACTCTGCCCTTGTGGCCAGAATGTGCCGGACTCTATGGACCATATGATCCTGGATTGTCCCCTCTCTAATATCTTCCGAATTGGTCCTTCAATGTCCTCAATGTGGCCTAGTGCCCTTTTCAATAACCAACTTACGATCCAGTTCCTGCTGAGGGATGATCCCTCTGCCCTCACTTAGAGCTATGGCTCAATATCTGACTAGGGTTTTTGAAATTAAGGCCAGTATATCTAGCCTGACCAATAGTGACTAATGAGGATCTTTTTATCTTTTTTTATTTATTGCATGCTTTCAGAAATATTATATTATATAGAAATATTATATAAATTGATGGTTTGTATGTCTCTTTTTATATATGCCAATAAAGGTGTTGAGAGAGTATTATCTTATCTTAACAATAAATATTATCTTATTTCATACATTACCACTGATTTTCATGTAACATATTCTCTTTCTAGCTACCAGAGACCAAACACATTAAAAGTATATCAATGAGGCCAAACTTAGATTCACAAAATGTTTAGGGTTATCTGTACCCCCACGTCCCCCAAGGAAAAAAGCACTGGTTGCAAGTATCCTTATTGCACACTGTGTGGGCAAAGGGTTGATATGGGCACAGTAATGACAGCCATTCAATTGGAGGATGGGAAACAACTGCC
Organism: Darevskia mixta; assembly: GCA_034641385.1. Classification (NCBI taxonomy): domain Eukaryota; kingdom Metazoa; phylum Chordata; class Lepidosauria; order Squamata; family Lacertidae; genus Darevskia; species Darevskia mixta. The sequence goes on from JAWWNH010000066.1 coordinate 39,954,052, forward strand.
TTTTAAAGTGGAAATGAAAGCAAGTTTTATATTTCTTTAAGGAGCAAAAGCAATATGTTGATGATGCCAACACTATGTATGGAGGTGGTGAGACTGGGAGCTAACTGAACTCTCTGGTCATTCACACACAAACCCCCCCCCTCCCCAATAGCCACAAAAGTGAAGTGGTTTTCCCTCACGTTGATGTTCAATATATGGGTTTTCTTGCTTGGGAACTCATTTTCTTCAGTACTCTTCAGCACGTTACCTTTATCATGCTGAGACCTGCATAAAAATGAAATGTCATACTTTGATACCCTTCTAGTCACTCATACAGTTTATTTTTCGTGTCCTCCGGTAGCATTCACAAATTTAATAACTGCCCTTTATCCTTGAATCTATTCTCTTTCAGCTTTCTATTCAGCTCTTTTCTCTGACAGTTTTGCAGGAAATTCCTCATCTTGCATATTCTGTTGCAGAAAGAAAAGAAAGATGAAAAGAGAGAAGAGGATATTAGCTACCATTTAGAAAAAGGATGAGGAGCAATCAGACCATATGAATGGTCAAATAGAAAGGGGGAAATCGCTGTGTTTCTGTTGTAGTCGAGTTAGCTATTTGCTGCCTGAATTAATTGAGTAGTTCAAACTGAAAAGTTTATTATGAGTCTTATTATCTGCGCTTCAAATTTTGTGGAAAAAATATAATTTACCCCTAATCAAAAAATAATAAGGTTATTTGCAAGAAGTTGAGGATAACACTAGAACAATTTTGCAGCTGATTAAAATATATGATGATGAATTCTTGCCTCTCTGTTTTGATGCCTGGGATTATAATTAAGAATGACTTGGCAGGTCTTCATATGATCTCTAAATGACAATGACATTATCATCAATGCAGGGCTTTATTATACGGCTGTTATTCTCAGAATTTTTATAAGGCTAAGAAAAATGAAGTCACATTTTCATTTAAAATGCCATTTGCCAAAGACATTCACTAGAAATATATGTTTTTAATCAGCACTAGGACACCATCCTATGTGCTGTAGAGTACCTGCCTTATTTTCTGTTTCAAAGAAAATATAAAGTGTTCTGTCAAGCTGTCAGTGGACTGTGCATTGGTACAGCACTCTTACAACCCTGATGGAGAGATATATAAAGACAGGAGGGCTGTTTGTGTGTGCGTATCTACATGTTCTTAGCTGTTCAACATACGGATGTCACTGTCAGCTTTGACACTATCAATCAGTTGTTTATTACTGCATATACGGTTTTCAGTCCAGGGTTAAGCGCTAAAAGCAATCTGGAATTGAGAGAGAGGAACTAGCTCTTTCCAGCTCACCTACCCTATCAGGGAGCAAAGCGCCGAAAGGGGGGGGGGTCTATCCACTTGCCATTCCATACCTCTAATTGCTACTCCATCTCATCAGTGAGTTCTGTCTTGGCACAATACCACTGGATCTGCTGAGCTCCAAGATGAAGGGACACTTTCCTTGCTTTCAGGGATGTCCAAGGGCTTCTTATCGCTTGCGGAGATGGCCGAAAATCACTGGGTGTCATGTAAAAATTGAAGGTTTTCCTCTTGTTCATTTTGTTCAAATCTTGGGACCATTGTTTTTGAATGTTCCAAGCCCTGCCTATGCAGAAATTTACTCCGTTATGAGGACTTTTGTGGTGCTCTGGTTTGCATTTCTTAACCTGAAATAAGATGACGGTGATGATTAAATTTATTACCTGCCCTTCAGCAGCAGGTTGCAGGGCAGACTACAGCAATATAAAATTCAGAATTAAAGACAGCAAAACAAATTACACTCATAGGAATAGGGTTGTCCTGAAAACACACATCTCAGGTGTCAAAGGCAAGAGAAAAAAGCTGTGTCTTCAGCATATGCCAAAAGCAATTGTAGTGAAGGTGCCAGGCACATATCTATGGGGAGGGAATTCAGCAACTTAGAGGCTGCCACAGATAATGTCCTCTTCTAGACTGCCACCACACACACAAAATTTCTGAGAGTGGCAAAACTACCAAGAGCGTTTCTTCTGCTGATCTTAACACCCAAGAGAGTCCATAGGGAAAGGGGTGCGCTCTCTCTCATTATATAAATTACTAGGTTAGTATACTGGGGTGAATTATTGTCAATCTGTTTGGAAAACATTCCCAGTGTCCATTGGATTAAATAATGCCTAGTACAGCACATTACCTGTCAATGATCAGCTGAACTTTTTAACAATATAAAAATTAACATCTATTTCCAAATATCAAGCAACTCCCTTCATGCTGTTCCTGCGCTTTCTGCATCCAAAGCAGGGAAACATCAAAGCTTAACATCATGAAGAGGGGAACCATGGGAATGACTGCCAGTGGAATTAATTTTCTGCCATTTCCCATTCTTAGCATGTGTTCCTCGGATGCCGAAACATAATGTCATTTTATGTAGTTGTACAAATCCCAAGACTGGATGCATTTCGTGTTACTTTTACCAATTATGACAATTTCACATTTTCATCAGAAAATGGATTTCATGCTGATTTGAGTGATCTTATGAGGTTGTTTGGTGGGATCACTGTGTGAATTTGAAATGGTTTGTGTTTAACCTTTGCTTCTGCAAACACTGTGGAGAGACTGGAAGAGGCTGCAGAGGCTTTTTTTAAAAAGAAGAAGAAGAAGAAGAAGAAGAAGAGAATTAATATAACTCACACATAACCATGCAGAGCAAGAATACTTTTGTGAAGGAGATGCAATCTCACAAATCTCACAAACTTTTCAGTCTTCAGTCTCTTGAGCTCTAAATCACTTAAGCTCTCCCACACTAATTGGCAGGTGTGAAGTGAGGCCTCAATATGCATGTACTGCTCCCTGTTTCACAAGAACTGTCTCATTCATTGTAGCAGATCAAGTCTGCGGAGCTTTCAGCCACCAACCAGAGCACCCCAGAGCCATGTAGTCATGCATCCCAGCCTTTAGACCTGGGAGGGCAGAGCAAACCCTTGTTGGCTGTGTTCAGTTTAACAGGACATAAGGAAGGGTACCTTAGCACATCTGTTAAATTCTACTGGAGGAAGCCCAAAGCTGACTTATCACATCACTAGTTTATCTAACCTGGAAACTGATCCCAGGACTTCTTGGATTCAAAGCATGTGTTCTATTGCCTGATATGACTTCTCCCTAGGTGAATGCAAAGCAGATGGACCTAAGGCTCTCAGAATGCCTATTATCAAAGCAATGTGTTGGTTCCAATTATGATTCTATCATTGTGTAAGATTAATAATGAAACAATCTCCTTGTGTTCCAGTGTCATTGCTTAAATACCTGAAACACAAGTCACCTTCTTTTCCAGAACTGAATGCATTTGTGTCTTCATCCCTCCACTAATTCCTTTAAACTGACAGTTATATTATGGATTTAGCCAATCCTGCATTTTTTTCTCAGATAAAAGAATATGCATTGTAAATTAAGGCTTTCTAGGCTGAGATAATCAAAATCCAGGGATGCAACAGTTGAGTAACTGAAAAATCAATTTGGAATTACATTACTTCTTGGGGAGGGGGTTTGTTAGTCTGTTTGTTTACTCTTCACTGGAGACATTCTTATCTAAATAACAAGTCCTCTTGAGAATTGCAGTTTGGGACAGTTATTGGTTTAGTATAATTTACAATGTATGAGTTTGAGCTCTGTTAAACCAACAATATATCAAACTTATTAGAAACAACATAAAAGTCAAAAGTTTGATATAAAGATTCAATGGTTAAATCAGCAATGAATTGATAGAACACTTCAAATATTCATTTAATGGAGACTTTATTAAATTGTTGAAGAAATTAAATGAAATTGTTTTGAGTCACTTTGCGAAAGACCCTCAGGCAGCATAAAATGATATTTTCATTGTTTTTTTGTGAATTTAATGATGCCATTTGCTAAGGAAGGTGGTTATTAATAGGAAAGAGTTTCCGTATTAAGCTCCCACACTTTTGGCCAATCTTTAGGCCATCTCAGACATGTAAAAATAAGGAATCATGGGACACCTCATACAGGATTATATGTTTAAATGCTCCTTTGTATTACAAAAAAGATAGAATGTGAAAGAAAGTATGTCAATGTATGCTTACATTTGCTAAAATATTTGATATGTTAGCTTCTCAAGTGAAGAGAATAATTTATATATATGACTATTCCAGCCTGGAACACCTAGATAGCTACAGTAATGTACCTGCACACATTTGAATCAGAATCTGAGAGCTGGTGTGGTATAGCCAGGGCTGGATTAAGACCTTTAGAGTCCCTAAACACTTAAAAGATTTTGAGTGCCCCATATATATCTAATTCAAAATATAAACAATAATAAATGGTAAAATAAAATTATTATTTTTTTGAAATGAAACAAAACCTACAGTAAGATGGAAAATAATGTTTGTTCTTGTATACTTCCATTTTATTTATACTTGGGGAAAAATTGTCCTACTTTTTCTAATTGCAATGCCCATGGTAAATTCGGCAATGAAAAATTTGACCCCCTTCCCTTGATGCCCTAAGCACATGCTTATTTTGCTTAATGGTTAATCCAGCCCTGGGTACAGTATTAGAGTATTTGACTGGGACCTGGCAGACTAGGGTTCTAATCCCCCCTCAGCCATGAAACTCATCATTGTCCCTCAGCCTAACATTCCTCTAGAGGGTTATTGCGAGGATGAAATGAGGAGGGGAAGAACCACGGTGCTACTTTGAGCTCCTTGGAGGAAAGGCATGATATGAATTTATAAATAAATATATAAATTTAGAAAAGTCACTGAAAAATACTGTTGCGTCTGGGCTTCAATAAAGTTTGTTTTCTTTTCTTTTCCTGTTGAATTTGAAAGAACAAATAGCAGAAGGTAATCATAGAGCCCAAGGAAAACCTTTGCGGCTGATTTCACCAAGCCTCCATAGATAGTGGTGAGGGATAAATCCAGTTCTGGCTCCCAGAGTTGCTGTCTATTTGGGGCGGGGAGAGACACTTCAGCAATATACCCTCAGTGGCATGGCCAGCCCACCCATGAGGCAAGATGAGGTGACTGCCTCAGGTGTCAGGATACACCAGGGCAGCAGATTCCAGTGTCAATCTTCCCTCACCCATTGTTTCTGATGTAGACCATCCCATTTCTTCCCTGGAATAGGAGCACAATTTGGGGGTCTGCCAAAATGTCTTGGGCTGGCCCTGCTCAATGGGATCCCCTCCGTCTGTGAGTCTACCCCCGGATTGCCATGGTTACCAGCTGCTTATGCTCTTCTGCCTCATCATTGCTGTTACCTGCTTGCTTGCCAGCAATGTACCAGTGATTTAGCCGTTGTTACACCCCCTTCCTCACCACTGTTGTTGATGTCCACAACCACTGTTGTTGATGTCCAGTTTCTCTGGGCAAAACTAAGAAGAAGGTTGCAATCATGAATCAGGTCCAGGAGGCTCTTGCAAGTGGGCCCTCTGTTGGGGTTTGGGCCCTCGCCAGGTGTCCAACCACACCCACCTCTGACACTAGTCATGAACAAGTCAAAGGTCCAGTTGGGAGTCAGGTGGACCGTGAGGCACAATACCATTACATTTAAAATGGGCAAATAAAATGGAGTGAATTGTGATTATGCTTTAATTTAAAGGCTGGAGTTCCAATGCCTTCGTAAAAGTAGTCAGCTTGCCTTACTTTCTGACGATAATCACATAATAAATTTCTTTCAGCCTTACAGTAGTTCTTTTAGAAAGGTTTCTGGTCACAGATTAGACTACTGGATAGTCTCTTAAAAGAATTACGCTTTTGCAATATAAAAGAATTTCTGCAGTATAGGTCAAGACAGAACATAATAAGTTCTTTTCCAGAAGCCATTAAAGGATAATGCAGATATTCTTAAATAGCATAATATGCTGACAGCAGGAATAAGATATAAATCCCTTTTGCATACATTATGCAAAAATGTACCACAATACGTGTAGGATGCAGCAATGAGCCCCTGATATAATGTGCTCACCACCAGTTATACAAAATAAGTACGTAATATCACAGAGCAGTGAACATAGGAATCAATGCATTTAAAATGATAATGGAAGATAGCTAAAATTTGATAAATAGGAAACATGCAAATGGTGAGATATATTTCCAGCCTAAGCTGTCCTATTCACTCTCTGGCAGCTGTAGATTAACATTCTTCCACTTCCAATACATTGCTCACCCAAGTATCTGCTTGTCTGATGGATTTTCTTTCTGTTCTAAAACATACCTTACGCTGCTCCTCTCCATCCCTCGGAGCAAACTTCTGTTCCAATCAAAGGGCAGTATTTGTCCTTTGACCACAGTCAGGGAGTTGCAAGATCACATGGCCCAGCTCCACCAACCCACCATCCCCACATTCAACATGTGTCAAAAGGCGATCCCTCATGTTGAAACATTCTATGTGTGTTTCTGATGTGCTGAATGCCTAGACCAGGTGTCAGCAATCTTTTTCAGCAGGGGGCCGGTCCACTGTCCCTCAGACCTTGTGGGGGGCTGGACTATATTGGGGGGGAATGATGCAAGAGCACCATGAGCCCTGGTGGCTGCTTACCTGTGTCTTGCGAGTGGCTGGCGGTGGCGGTGGTGGCAGAGGGACGATGAGCGGCGCGCGAAAGGGCTCCGGAGAGGAGCTGCTTAAAATGGCAGCCAACAAAGCCCGGTGCTGCTGCTGCTGGCACCAACAAAGCCCAGCCCCCTCCCTCCTCTAGGCAGGGCAGGTAGATGCTAGTAGGAGGGAGGGAGGAGGCAGCGGAGGCGGCACCGCCGCTTTGTGAGAGGGGGGGAGAGTGAAAGAACGCATGCACTGGCGATCCACATGGGGATTCCCGGACCGTCTGCAGGCCTGATCCAGAAGGCAATTGGGGCTGATCTGGCCCGTGGACCTTAGTTTGGCGACCCATGGCCCAGACTTTACTGATGGAGTCATCTGAGCCCATAGTGAGGCCATTGTAGTATTGACATACCTGATTTCTCTGCATTGAAGGAATCCATAGGACTTCTGTATGTTTTGGCAGCAAACCAGTGTTGTGCTGAGTAGCTGAAAACAGTCAGGTGGAAGTAGGGTTGCCACACGTCCAGATTTTCCAGAACACACTCTCTTTTTCAGGCTTAAAATTTATGTCCAGGCAGAATTTTAAAATGTTGCAAAATGTCTGGGTGTTTGTTTTTCTTTGTCATCCGCAGCGAGGGCTCTTGGTGCACGACCCTCAGCATCCTCCAAGGCCTTGCCCTGGCACACGAGCACTCACCTGCCCATCACATCCCCAGGTGTGGCAGCCTGTGTGTGTGCATGTGAATGTGTTTCTCCGCTTCCCCAACTCCCTCGTCCCTCCTAGGTCTTCGCTCTCGCCTCCTCACTCCGCCGCCCAATGTGTCCTTTTTCTCTCCCTCCCCCCCCCAAAAAAAATCCAGAGTTCTACTTCCTACACTACAGTGGCTGTTCAGCCTCTGCCTAATGACTTCCTGTGAATGAGAGCCTTATCAAGGGTCTGTCCATTTCTTTAAACTTCTCTCTGCTCTCTGCTCCTGTTTTAGGGCCGTAGCTCGGTGTCACAGCATCTGCTCTAATGCAGAAGGTCTCCGATTCAATCCCTGGCATCTCCAGGTGGAGTTGGGAGAGAAAAGAGAGAGGGGCTGGGAGAGGGGCTGCCTGAAACCCAGGAGAGCTGCTGCCGGTCAGTGCCAGTCAGTGTAGACAATACTGACCTAGAAGTCGGCAAATGTGTCCTCTTTTTTGCTCTTCAAAATATGGCAACCCTAGTTGGGAGGTAATTTCAAATGAAGAAATGGTGAGCAACAAGGGGAAATTTCTCCCTTATTATTTATTAGATCTCAGGAAAGTTCACAACATAACATCATGTCTTTGAAATCCTATATTTATTTTATTACTATTATTTGCATGTGGTAAGTCACTTTGGGTGCAATTTTGTGGGAAAGTGAAATACAAATAAATTAATTAAATTGCCCTACCCATGCACCCTGCTACTTTACAAACCTATGCTCTCAAACACAGTTTGATACCATAATGTTTCATTATTGTAGAAATAAATATAGCCCCCTTTTTTGGCTTTGAATCAGAACTACCCTTTCTAACTTACTCAGTTTACTGACAGCTCTGGTAAATATGTACTCAGATTTAATTACCTTGATGTTCTCAGCATGCAAATATCGCTGGAATCAGGCCTAAATTTAGTAGGCTAGTCAGTTTGCATATGCTTATTTTATTTTTCTTAATGCTTATGTTCTTGTGCCTGTATATTTTGTTTTACTCTGTTAAGCCAAACTACTTAACAGTACTTACTTTGCATGGGTTTAATAGTTCACATCTACATAATTCAAGCTTTAAAATGCTGGGGGTCAAATTAGTATCATCAGCTTCATCAAATGTATACATAAGTCACTTTTCCACAGAGGCACCAACTTGTGAGGGAAATGGGGGGGGGGCTGATGTTGTTGCATGT